>OX451738.1:418681691-419306691 GCA_948472305.1 Vicia faba | reverse complement strand
TTATAACACTCAAAGGAACCATCAAAATTTTCTTATGTGTTAAAAATCCACATACATCAAATGAGATTAGCATCATAAGGATGAGGAACTAAATCCCACGTCTTATTTCTAATAAGAGCAATAAATTCATATTTCATTGTGGATTTCTAATTTTGGTTGGATAAGGCTAGTTTGGAGTTTTTAGGTATTAGACAAATAAGTGGTCGGGGTGAGAGACTGATAAGGTAAATATCTTTTGGAGTTTGACAATTTCTTTCATGCTTCAGGTGGTGATGGTTCTTGTAGATGGATGTGGTTGGATTGTTGGTGGTGAAGGGGAGGAGGTTGTAATGGGCAAGTTAGTCAAAGATTTATGAGATGTGGTGATTGTTAGTTTATTGGCGAGGGTGGTTGGTCAGTTGTGGTTGTTGGTGTTGGTTGGTTGAGTGGAACATGTGGTAATATTTGGTTGTGTCACAAACGTACAAGGTAGGGGTGAATGCCATCTTTTAGGAAGTTATAAGAGTGAAGGGAAGGAGAGTGTATCTAGGTGAATGGAAATTGGGTTTCATCAAACATTACATTCCTCGAAATTATTAATTTTTTGTTTGACAAATCAAAACACTTGTAACCTATATGACTCAATGGATAACCCAAGAATACACACAGATTATAGAGAGGTTGTAACTTATGAATGTTAAAGGACGAGAATAAAGGATAACATAGAAAACTAAAAAATCATAGATGTGCGTAGGTGGGAACTCACTGATATAAGAGTTGCATTGGTGATTGATTTTGAAGTGTTTTAATTGAAAGTATGTTTAGAAGATAGTTTTCCTTGTGAAGAGCATGATGCTAAAACGACGTGGGAACAAAAGAATGAGCTAGCATAGTGTGTATCATATTATTAACGGTTCTTATTTTGTGTCTTGCTTTATCATTTTGTGAGGATGTGCGGGGACAAGAGAAACAAAAAGCAAGGCCATAATCAATGCAATATTTTTGAAATAGCTCATTACTATATTCACTTCCATTGTCACATTGAAAGGAGGGTGCAACTAAATTTATGACAAATTATAACAAAATATTCTAATCTATCAAGTAAGACTCCCATCGATTTTAAATGACTCTATAAAATCAATCATCATGCTAATGGCTCAATAGAAAGATACAAAGGATAATTCGTTGTTAAAGAGTACACACAATTAGAATGTGAATCATTTTGATACTTTTCATTATTTAAAGGTTTTTTCTAGAGCATTTAAATGTTAATAATACTTTTTTTACATGGTGATTTAATTGAAGTTTATATGAAATTAACAAATGACTTTCTTTGCATTTTCACTGCATACACTAATATCAATCATTGTAAATCATATAAATCAATATATGATTTAAAATAGGCCATTAGAAAGTGGTAGTCATTATTTTCAATTATCTTGTTTCTTGTGGCTACAAATAATTCACAATGTTGTCTTTATTTTTACAAAATTGGATTATACTAATTTTACAACTTTATTTATGTATCTTAATTATATGGTAATGGCAAGAAATGATCATATTGAAATTCAGAGTGTTAAAATCTTTTTTCACCAATCTTTCAAAATCAAAAATATGAATTGTGACTCAAGAAAACTCTTAAAATTAGAAAATTCATCCAATTGGTCATTGCCTCAAATGTGGTGGCGTCTAGGATGAAACATAAGGAGTTCAATTAAAGATGTTTTATGCATTTTTATTCTGCCTCAAATGTGAGGTATTTGAAGTCAGACACGGGTTATTTGGGGGAACAAAATTCAGTGACTTTGGCTTTGGTAACTTTGGGTGACTTCAGTTGATTTTGATGAAAGAGAAAGTGGAAAAAAAGGAGGGAGAAAAATAAAGAGAGAAAATTCTTTCTAGCGAGGGACACACAAAGTCACAGTAACTTTGGCGCCCTAAAGTCACTAAAGCCCAACCTGTATTTGGGACAAGGTGTTAGGAGTTTTGGGGAAACTATAGGCGTTTTTCTTCCATTTTTTAGCATGTTGCGATTTCAAGAGACAAACTTAGAGAGACAGAGAAATAATTTTATAGGATTCATTATCTAAGATTTTTTTAATATTTCGAGTTTATCTGAGGATTGAGAAATACTTTTAAACACCTTAAAATGATATGATTCATGTATTGAGAAAAAGAGAGATTGAAAAATACTTAGGTAGAATATAAGATATGTTCTTATGAACTTGAAGATCTATTTATGTATCTCATATTGTAATATCTTGTATAAATACTCATGATTGATAGTGGATCAAATATTTGTTCTCTTCCATAATGGATCATTTTAGATCGATCTGGGTAAAAAAATTAAGTTTGTTACTATTTTTTTTATTATTTCTATTGTGATTTGCTTACACTATGTGGTAGGTTAACATTGCTTGAGGCCTTTTAGTATGGTTACATTTTTATTTTCCCTCATACATCAAGTTCTTGGTGTACTTGATGCTAGGGTTGTAAAGGTTTTCAAATCTTTGATGTTTACACATCAAGCTAGACAATCTTGATGTTAAGATTGTGAAGTGTGTCTTCGTTGATTATATTGAAGGTATTAAGGGATAGAAGTTGTGGAATATTAAATTTGGAGGATACATTTTTATTAGAAGCAAGGATTTTACTTTTTATAAGATCCATATGGGAATGAAGTGCAAAGACCAGACAATAAAAGAAACAAAACTATGATAGAGAAAACTCAGTTTAACATACTAGTGATACTAGAGATGATAGGGGATATAAGTCTCCTTATTCTAATTCTAGATATAGGGGAAACCTAGTGTCTCCATATTATCGGTTACCACACGCTGAAGTGAACAAGGAGATTATACCCCCTCAGATATATGGTTATGTTAATTTTTTATGCTTTAAATGTGACTAAATGGTTGCAATACTCATAACAAAAGACCTATAAGGAAGCATTCAAAAATAGTTGAAGGTGGTGAAAGATGAGATGTTTTCATTAACGAAAAACCATATTTAAGAGCTTGTAAGACTATTTAAGAAACTATTTTAATAAAGGGGTTTACTCAAATAGTGTGTTTGATTAGTGAATTACATAACAAAAACTTGGATGTCTTATATATTTCACATGCTTAGATATTACTAACAAATTAATTTTTATAAACCAAATAAAGTATATTTTGAACTTTTTATAATATATTGATTTCCTTTCCACTAAACCGGACAATACTCTCTATGGCACGTACTCTCTATGGCACGTCCTTAAAATCCCACTCAATTGATTCATCTCTTTATGAAGATGAAACAAATTTTAAGATGCTTATAGAAAGACTTTTATACTTGATCACCATTATTTCAAATATATCCTTTGTTGTCCAACAATTAAGCTAAATCATTTCTATACATGTATAAAGATCTTCCTATAAGTCAATTTTATGGGATAATACTTGACACTTAAACTTGTTTTTGTTAGAACAAAGGGTTTTCAAGAAAGATCATTTATGAAAGAGGAAGAATAATGAGTGAGAGAGAGAGAGAGAGATTGAAAGCTTGTTGTGATTCTAACTGAATTGTAAAAATCTATTATTGATTACACTTATGATTACAAACTCAACATCCCTTTATATAGGCAATCAATGCTCAGGCCCAATTAGACAAAACACGCGAAAGCCCAGAACATGATTTCAACATACTCCAATATCTGTTGTATTCGACTCTTTCGAATACAAATTACAACACACTCCATTATTTATTCGACATACACCATGCTCATGTATTTTGATAGAACAAGAATTATAGCTTCTAATACACCCCCTAATTCATGTTCTCAAGACTTCTCATCCTGATGCTTCTCTTTAACTCGTTGAATACGACTTTCTTCAAAGGTTTGGTAAATATGCCAGCTAGTTACACTTCTATCTTGCAGTTCTTTATCTCTAATTTCCCTTTGTTGACTTGATCCCTCAGAAAATGACACCTCCTTTCTATGTGCTTATTTCGACCATGACACACCAGTTGATTCTCCAGGTTAATAGCTAACTTATTGTCGACAAATAACTTCATCTTCTTAGGTTCCATTATCCTGAGTTCTTCCAGTAACATTTCGATCCATGCTACTTGGCATACATCATATGATGAAACCACATATTCTGCTTCACATGATGACAAAGCCACAGTGCTTTGCTTCCTTGAACTCCAGGCGATTGGAGAACCTTCCATCATGAAAATGTAGCCTGCAATACTTTTCTTTTCGTCTTAATCTCCACTTAAATCCGAGTCATTGTATCCATGTACTTCGACATCTGCGTTGTTCTTCGACTTCTTTGGCAACTTCACCCCATGATCAATTGTTTCTTTCATGTATCTTAACATCCTCTTTACTACAATGAGATGACACTCTTTTAGTTTCTCCATAAATCTACTCAACAATCCTACACTTTGGCAGATATCTGGTCTAGTATTGTAAAGATATCTCAAGTATCCAATGATTTGTTTGTAAAGGGTAGAACTTACAAAATCATCATTTGTTTCCTTTTTCAAGTTTGCTCCAGTTTATAATAGAGTGATAGCTTCATTACAGTTGCTCATTTTAAACCTCTTCAAAATATCTTGAGCATACTTTATTTGATGCAAGAATACTCCTTCTTTAGTATCCTTGGATTCAATCCCCAGGAAATATGAGAGATTCCCTAAGTCAGACATTTCAAATTTCTGCATTAATTTCGACTTTACCTTCATTAACTCAGCTTCGTCTGCTCATGTAATGAGTAAGTCATCAACATAAAGGCATAAAATGATTCGACTGACACTGTTGATAACATTTACATACACTCCATGTTCAGAGATACACTTTGTGAAACATGCTTCGATCGGGAAGCTATATATTCTCTTATTCCAAGCTCTAGGGGCTTGTTTCAAACCATAGAGAGTCTTCCTTAATTTATATACCTTTGACGCATGTCCTTTGACGTCAAATCCTGGTGGTTGAGTAACATAGACTTCTTCTTCTAATGGATCATTCAAAAACATTGACTTTACATCCAACTGATGCATATTCCATTCTTTATATACTGTTGTCGAAACAATAATTATGATTGTTTCTTACCTTGCAACAGGCGCATATACTTCGTCGAAGTCGATACCAGGTTTTTGTAAAAAACCTCTCGCCACCAGTCTTGCTTTATACTTTGCAATCTCACCATTTGGCCTTCGTTTCACCTTGTAAATCCACTTTACATAGATTGGTTTCTTATTTTTTCTCTCGACAAGCTCCCAGATCTTATTCTTCTCAATAGCTCTGAGTTCTTCTTTCATGTCTTCACACTAATTCGAATTGCTCATGGCTTTATCCAAATCAATTGGTTCTACTTCAGCCATCAGCAAGGCTTCTTCAATTAAGTCACCATCTGCATTAACTTCTTGATTTGGAAAACTTTCATATCCAGTTAGTATTGTCAACTCTATTCTTGTTCTTATCGACCTTCTTTCATTCGGCACAGGTGGTTCTTCATTTTGACTGGTTGAAGCATCATCATGTTTATTTCGACTAGTTGAAGCTTCATTTTGTTCATATTCTTCGAACATAGTTATGATTGTATCTGATTCTTGTCGAACTGAACTTTGACTCCATTCCTACCCTTTTCTTTTGTCTACAAGAACATTTCGACTGATCACTAGTTTATCTTCGTTTGGTGAATACAACATGTATGCACCAGTCGAATGATAACCTATGAGCACCGTGACTTCACTTCAATCATCCACCTTCTTTCTCAATTGTCTAGGTACATTCCAGAAGCACATTGATCTAAAAACTCTAAGATGAATCACATCTGGCTTCGAACATGTAGCCTCATGAGGTTTCTTTTCGACCATCTTCTTCGTTGGGCATCTATTTAGAATATATATTGTTGTCGAAGCTTTCAACATACTTCTCGTCATGTTCAGTATACTTCTATTCTTTCTCTTAGCTATGCCATATGCTGGGGCGTATAAGGTATAATAATATCATGCTTTATACCTTCCTAATTTCAAAATCTAGCAAATTCAACAGACATATATTCACCACCACCATTAGTTCTTAACTTCTTTAATTTGTAGTCACTTTGTTTCTCAGCATGCAACTTGAACTTCTTGAACTATGTGAATACCTCACTCTTCCTTTTAACAAGTTAAATTCACATATGTCTGGTGAATTCATCAATTAAATTAAGGAAATACATGTTACCTTCATTTGATTTACTTTAAGAGGTCCACACAGATCATAATGAACCAGCTCCAATTTTTGCTTTGATTTAACGACCAAGTCATGTTTGAATGCCTTCCTATCCTATTTTACTTTGCAGCATTCCATGAATACCTGCTTTGGTTCCTTTACATATGAAAACCCAAACACCATCCTTTTCTAATTGAGCATGCATAAACTTCTAAAGTTTAGATGTACATACATATGATGCCATAGCCAGTTCTTGTCTTCTTCTGTAGTTGAAGAAAGACATTTGTGATCGGATGTATTGAATTCAACTTTGAACATTTTCTTCTCCGCCAATGGTGCTTTCATTATTAGCCTCCCATCAGCCATATATACCATCGTCTGATTCTTCTCCAACTTCATATTGAAGCCTTTTGCAAGTAATTGACCTACACTTATCATGTTACTTGTCATAGAAGATACATACAACACTTCAATTATAGTAGATTTTTAACCATCCTTCCTGACAATCAAAATATTTCCTTTACCACCTGATTTGATGTGTCTTCTGTCTGCAAAATTTATCACCTTTTCTACTGACTCATTTAACTTGGTAAATAGTTTTTATTTCCAATCATATGGTTGTTGTATCCTGAATCTAGTTCGACTGAGTTTTCACCATCAATAACACATCATCAGAATCATTATCTCCAGCTCGTGCATTTTTAGATTCACCACTATCTTTCGCCCTTGCAACTTTCTTTCTTCGAAAGTCACTAGCATAGTGACCAAAACCTTGACAATTGTAACATTGCACCTCTTTCGTGTCAACTTTCTTTCTAGAATACTTGTTTCTCACACCTTTCTTGACCAGATCAGTATTCTTGCTTGACTTTTCATCACTAGCAAGATTCCTCCACTGCTTCGACTTCTCTTTTCCAGCTTTCTTGCTGAATCTTAATTAAAATGCATGTCCAACCACCTTCTCTCTTTCTGATATTCTCTGCTTTAACCTCATCTCATGAGCCTCTAATGAAGCTTGAAGTTCTTCCAACTTAATCTCAAATAAAGTCTTGGCCTCTTCAATTATCACAACAATGTAGTCAAAATCTACACTCAAAGATCTCAACACCTTTTTTATCTTCTGCAGATTTGTAATCGATTCACCACATGCCTTCATTTGGTTTGTTAGTGTCATACCCAAAATTTTCCCTACTGGTTTTTATCTCTTACTTTCCAGAATTATTATTAAAAAGTCATGGGCCTTTCTAAATTAGAAAGGTCCATGTGAAATTTCCAGCCCAATTCGAATGCTGGAGGGAGGGGAGGGGGTTTGCGCTATTGAAAACATCTTGGCCCATCTCTAAATTAGTGTAGCCCATTTAGGTGGAATGGTGTATAAAATAATTTATTTTTTTTAAAATCCAATACAATTGAATCTAAAGGCCCACTACGCATAGAGAGGGAGAAGAGTTTTTTTTAGATAAGTGGCCCAATAGTTAAATATTTGGCCCATTTCAAATCCTTATTTCAAATGTGTTTTGTTTTATTAAAATTATTATTATTATTGATTATTTATTTATTAAATATTTTAAATTAAAAAAGTGGTGTTTATTTTTTTTATTTAAGGAAAAAACTTTAACATAAAAGCCTAATCAGGAGACCCATTTAGGGTCACGTTTTTGGTTAAAGCCCAACACTTAAAAATAATATGGCCCAATTCTTTTTTGGTTTTTGTTTTGAAAAAATGTTTTGTTTTAGTTATAAATTTTTTATTATTTTTATTAAACCTATTATTAATCATTGTAATTAAAACATGGATTGTGGTTTTAATTAAGGTTTTTGTTTGTTTGCTGATTTAAAAAAGAAAATGTTGGGCTTTATAAAAAAAACACGCAGCCCAATCAAACATTATAAGCCCAGTTTAATTTTTATTGTTGGCATCAAAAGAAGTGCATACAAACAAATGCTTGTTGTTCAAATTCAAAAGAAAATAACGAGTTTTCTAAAGAACAACAAACCAAATCAAGCATGTATTCACCCCGTTATCAAAAACACATAGATAGAATCAAACATAAGCAAATATGTGCATTAAATATCCTACAAACATTATCATACTAAAAGCAGAAACAAATTGATGCGAATTAATCCAAATTAAAACCTAATACAAACAATTACAAACAAAATCAGATTTGGTATTCAAACCCTAATTAAATTTGTACAAAATTTACAGACAAGCTAATTTGATTCCTAATCTGAAATCTCTAAAAAATCTATAAGAACCTAAGAGCTATTACAGAGAAGGGGGCGAAAAATTTAAAAAAGAAAAACTATTACAGAGGAAAGAAAATTAAGAGAGATTTTACGAAATCAGAAGAAGCAGATTTGAAGCCTTGTTCCTATCACCGCCGTACACCCACTGCTTAAACTTAAGGTTTCAATATCTGAAACTCTAAGTCTACTGTCACTTTCTTCGTCATCCTCGCTATTTGTTGCCTCTACACCTGTGAAACAAACGGAAAGACGAAATTAGCACACACGAGAGAGGAGCATAGAAGATAAAATATGATGCGATAACGTTTCACTTAGATTCTTCTCCCTTTTATGCTGCTATATTTGATCTAAGGGTTGAGGTTTGTGGGTTTGTTGCAGCGTCGGAGATGGATGAGAAGCGCCACTGCTTAGGTTAGAAATTAGGGTTTTGGGTTGTGTTGGAAAGAGAGAAGAACGAGAGGGAGGCGAGACTAAGAGAGAGAAGAAGAATAACAAACAAATGAAAATATATTTAACTAAAATAAAAATATATATTAAGTCTGATAATCCAATACAAGCCACCTCGTGTTCTTTAGCACGCGTCTGCAAATCATCGCCATGCGATCAACATCATACGGTCCAAAAGCGTGTCCTTCGTGTTACTGTATGACTGCCTGTATAGAGTCCAAACGGACCCCCCACTCCACCACTAGGCCTGGCCTGTTACTAATACACCCCATGTTTTTTTTGTTTTAACTAAACACTCACAAAAAATGCACCCCTTTGCCTATTGGGCCAAGTCCAATATCTGGACTTGGATCCATACTCCCTACACTCTCCATTTTGCTACGCAGTGTAAAAATACACCCCCTGTCTTTTGGGCCTGAAATCAATATCTGAATTCAGGCCCATGCCATTGAGACCTCCCCATTGTTATTAGCTTAACTAAATTCATACCCCCATTTGCGTTTTAATTTAATTCTCTTTTTTATTTATTTTATAATTTTTACATTTTTATATTTATATTTTATAATTATAATATTATATTATTTATTATTATTAATAAATCATATAAATTTTTATTTTCTAAATTCATCCAAAAATATTATCTATTTTTATTGCATTAAATTATTCTTTGATCATGCATTTAATAAGATATTTTTACAATTAAATACATTAAAAAAATTTCAACCAACAATGAAATTGTTTTTCATAACTAAATTAATTCAATAATTAATTTTCAAAAAGGATTGCGAAGCATATTTTAATTAACTGTGCGCTCTGTCTAAATATCTCCGCTATTCACACACCTAGACTAAGTATGCAGGAAATTAAAATATCTGTGTAATCCATAAAAAACACAAACAACTGTGAACTACGAATTGGGACTCTGATTCCTCCTAAGAGGGTACGTAGGCATACGATTAAAATCGTGGCGAGTTCCCCTAATAAAACATTAAAACTCTATTTCCTAAAAATTGTGCTTCTAACCCTAGTATCCTTGTGAACAAGGTAGATGAGGGGTGCCTAACACATTTCCTTCGTCTAGAACTGAGTCCAAAAAACCTATAATCTCTAACTTTTTAGGGTTAACCTTTATATTTCCTTCCTTAGGATAAAAATTAAGGGTGGCGACACTTATTTAAGACCAGTTACAATAGTTGGAGACTTCACTGGGGACTCAACCCTAGGTTTAGAGGCCTTGTCTTTTGGTTTTAGGGTTTTCTTATTTTTTGGGTTTTTTATATTTGTTTACTTAACTATTTATTCATTTATTTATCTATTGTCATTTTTATCATATTGTTATCTCTGTGGTGGGATTTAAATTTTGCAAAAGATATTCTCAAAAACCCTTAGAAAGAAGGTTCGTCTATTAACCAAGGGGTTACATCATCCCTATGAGTTCTTGTGACGACTTCGCCTAGAGTCGGTGGAATTCCGCGAAAGGAATACATCTTAAGAGACATCATCTTGCGAAGTAGGACTTTGGAATGAAACCTATGACTCTTTGCACAACCTTTAAACCAAAATCTCATGATGAGACCTTTCATGACCTAGAGACGAAGGTTTTGGTCTGTAAAGAGGCTCCACTTAAGGAAGGCCCTTGTGCCTTTCCCTCTAGTGTTATTCATGATACCCTTAAGGAAACTACCTTATAGGGAGGGTAGACTATCTGTAGGCCAATACTAGGAACCTACCAACTAAAGGATACCTTTCACAAATCCCACTACAATCCCTAAACCCGAAAGGGTTATCTTTTCTTCCACTACTATCTTTAGCCTGTAGGGCTTCCGTCTTTTTATGATATAGCTCCTAGCCAGTAGGGATTTTCTTTTGAAAATCTTAATCCCTAGCTGGTAGGGATCCCCTTTCATCCAACATTATCCTTAGAGCTCTTATAGGATCTTTTTCATCATCCCATGAAGGACATCCTCACTAATGCACGACATGTGGCCTATATCAGACCATGGGATTTGGTGAATGTTGACCGGTCACTGTGTGATCTCTTCCACGTTATTCCCTCAAGTCCAAACTTCATCTCAACCGCCCTTTGGTCTATCACAATTCCTAGCCTGTAGGAATTCTCGTCCCTCTGTTACAATCCCTAGCTTGTAGGGATTCCTCTTCATTTTTCATTGCCCATTATCCTTAAGGAGTTCATGTATGTCTCAATCTCTGAGTCAGTATAGGTCCATAATCCTTAAGGAGTTCCTGTCTGTCTCAATCTCTGAGTCAGTATAGGGTACCCTCATCTCCATGTCTATCATTAAGCCTGTATAGGGTACCCTTATGTTTACCTTCATACTACGTTTGTGTCGCATATCCATGAAACCTTTTTGCATATCCTTAAAAGCCAAAAAATATTTTTGCATACCCATGAATTCACATGCATTCATACATTTGTATCTCATGCATTTCCACCATCACCCATATCCAACTATTACCTATATGCTAGCTGGTTTCTTTGTACCCGCAAACGAACTTAAGAAAGTATGAAATTGTGGAAGGGGGATATCAAGCATTAGAGATTCAATGGAGCTTTGTCTTACAAATCTTATTATAGAGAAAAGGCAGCCCTTCACCATGACAACTACAGGCCTACATAGCGCCTTAAATGCCACTACTGCCGATGATTCCTCTACATCAAGAACAATCGCCATATCAACAGAATTGGTATGCCTAAGAAGAGTCCAGGGTCACCCCCATGCTCTGACAAGTCCAAGAACTATGAAGCATCTCCTAAAGTCAGTGGATCAACAAAAAGCTAATCTCTAGGATCATTAGACTTTACCAATTTCAATTTGTAATTTCCAAGTTGCTAAGTTGTATTTGGTGTAAATTTGTATCTTTTGATTAATTAATACTAATAATATTAGCATGCATGTTTTGAAATTAATCCATTCGTTTCACTCTTCTATCACTTTTCAGAAATAGTCAACGACTTTCCATTTTCACTATTCTTTTCTATCTTCCATTGTACAACTTTAACAAACTTCGAGGGAGAATGATGTAAACTAATTAACTAAATTACGCTGGCATATGCTTTCAATGGTAACACCGAGCTAACGGTGTAAGGCATTGTTTCAATTCCTAAACAGTGGAGAAATAAAGAGTTAATCCGTAGTCAACCCCCTCGAGTCAGGAGTTAGAGTTTTGTATTTTTCTAAAAATAAAAAACCTTAATCTTAACCAGGGGAAGCGTAGCTCTCAATTATTTCAATGGTGCATTCAAATCTCGGTAAAATCAAGTCCATCTAAGTGAAGGTTCAAGCATATCTTCTTCCTCAATACATCATCACAAATTAAGGAAACAATCTAAGCAAGGGTTCAAGCACATCCTTTTCCATTCATCCATCAAGAATGTGGAATCCATGAAGCTCTCAATATCTTCTTCTTTAATACATCATTCAAAATCGAGGAAAACAATGAAGACGAAGCTTACAACAATCAGCGTGACAGTCACAAATTTTTGAAATCAAAAGCAAAAACAATTAAAGAAAAAAGGAGAAAGCATGCTAAGTCAAAGGAAATTAAATCTTGACTTAAACAAAAGTTAGGGCATCCCGATGGACCGAAAATTCAAAAGAATTGGTTCATGCAAAATAAGGGATTAAAAACAAATAAATTGGAGAACAATCTTGTGACTGCCACCTCAATAATCATCAAGGTTTCTCGTCAATACTTGAATCATATTAATGCTTGGATCTTATCAATTCTTTTCATCGGCGTTTGGATCTTTATCTCCGCTTCTCATCATCTGCGCGACTACGAAATTTCTCTTGGAGGTTAAACACATATGTTACATTAATTGAAATTAGGATTGGAGAACATCAAGGAGAATGGGGTGGGTTAAACAAATTTCAAGCCTTATATCTTTTGTTTCTTAAACCATGGGCCATGGTCACGTTACAACCTTCAAAAGTCCTAATTGAAGCAAGGTTAACTATGAAAGCATACTCGACAAAATTTGTGTTAAACTAACTCCTATGTTTGTTAAAATTATTACTAACCACTTATTAGAATCCCTGTCTCTAATCATCCATTTTTATTCAAACTTCGATTTCAAAACTTGCATGTGCATAAAACTGAATTACTTTTTCAAAATGTACAATTTTATTTACGAATTAATACTTAGCATCAAGGAGATCTCAAAAAAAAATTGGTTTAATCAAAAGCGATCCATTTCAGGGGGAAAAGCATCTAAGGAAGAACCCTATAATCATAGGCAAGACTACTGATCCTAGGGGTATATCACATGAAAATATTATTGACAAGGGGTGATCATTCTGAGATTCAATCAATTGGATCAAGTTTCAAAGCATTGTTCAATCAGGGGCATACCTTTCAAAAGAGAATTCCTTAATCAAGTCATGTCACAACAGGTTATTACTTGGCTTCCTCATTTTAATAAACCTCTCAAGGTCTTGATAATCAGGGACAACCTTCCAAGATTCAAATGTTGGGGTAGTATGTACCAAGTTCATCCTACTACACGTAAGGTCCAAATTCCCCTTCAAGCAACTTCAAGTACAAACTTTTCAAGCTTTAAATACTTGTGGTAATCTATGTCAAGTTAGTGGTGAGGTCTAAGTTCTTTCTGAGGGTATCTCCTCCAGATCCTGAAGATTGAGGGGCACATCTTTCAAAATTCAAATGTTGGGGAAAACCACTACGAGGCTCGATCAAAAGGAGTTGATTCAAAATGGTTCACCAAAGCCAAATATTTTCAAGAGTCTTTTAATCAGGGGCATAGTTCGAGATAGTGGGGTCATTCATATTATGATCAAACTATTTCCAAGCTCATATCAATGGAAATCTCCTCCAAGACCCTACCAACAAATTAGGGAAAGATATTCCACATAGGGGCAAGCTCACTGCATACTTTCATAATCTCCAGTGGATCTTTATCGTACATCAGCAATCTTCAAGTTCAAATCGAGTATCGGGAAATCATGATAGCATAACATTCAACCATCATGTGAAAAGAAACATTGTTGCATAAGCAAACCTATACACTTTAATCATCCACAACCCATCACAGGGGCGCCATTCAAAAAGCATTTGAGTCATAATCATAAATCATAAGGCTGCATAAATCATGCATTAGGGCTTTTTGATCCAGAATCAAGCTATGCTTATCATCTCATCCGTCTGACGACTTTCGACAGCATGGATATAACAAAGAATCCAATTCTCATTGGCACATGAAAATTTAAACATCTATTGATGCATATCCAAGTCATCCATTACATGCATTGGTCAGTCATTCTATGCATTAATGCATGCATCTGCATGCATACATGACATATCATAGACCGAGACTCGGGACCCCCGTAAAAATCTAGAGTCAATTTCTAGGGGAGTCACTATTATAATCTCTAACATCTCTCTGACTATCCCTCTCAGTGAGTCTATGATACAAGCATTCTTTGTCAAACTAAGGCATGAGCAGCCTCACACAACCTCATTTCTTTGTCCATACATAAGAAGCCTTATGTAAAAGTCGTGAGCAGCCTCATAGTTTCCAAATCACCGAATTAATGTCTCTAGGTAACCTTACCAATGTTAGCAACCTTGTTATCTGTTTAACCTTTCCAAGCTACCAAGCTGACACTATTCCAGTAGTCCTACTAACGTTGGTGCAAAGCCCAGTTCTCGCCTGACACATATTTTCAAAAGCCTAGCCCCTAATTGGCATGGCTTCTCAGAAAAAAAATAGTTATTGGTTGATAGCTTTCCTTAAGCATTGGTTCCGCATTTCAAATAACAGGGGCATTGCATTTATCAACCATTGCATCAATTTCAATTCATAACATTATCATGTTAAGCATACATACCATACATCATGCATACATCAAGCATAATCATATTAAACATACATATATACATTACATTCAATCATATATGTCCATGAAAACTGTGAAAAATCTTAAGGCATGACTACTAGCTAAGACGAACTCAAATTCAAATCCAAGCTTAGCACTATCCATTCATCTTATTATCACTATAGCTACCTTGGTTGAGAACGGACACAACCGTCAAAGGTACCGCTATCAAAATTTCACTAGGTATCTTACCAACGATTCATATCCAAGGCCTAGTCATCACCAGCCTCTGGGTATTACACTTGCAATTATCAAGTTCAAACTTTCCAAGTTCGAACCTCTCAAAACATTCAATTTCATTTGGTTATCATGTTGATCAAGCCTCGGTTGAGAACAGACAAAACTGACTTCATTAGCAAATTTTAGGGTTTATTTCTTCCTGTTGATAGTCTTGGTTGAGGATAGACACAACCGACATCATCAGTGAATTTGGGGTTCATTTCCTTCATGTTGATAGCCTTGGTTGAGAACAGACACAACCGGCGTCATCAATGAAACTTCGCTTTCAATCTTCAAACCTAGCATTTTTTATGCTAAATAATTACCTTGGTTAAAGACAGACATAACCGGTAAAAAAATTGATCTTATCTCTGATATAGTTATCTAAGATTTGACCATAAAAAAACATTTTCTACAATATAACACATTGTGCCATTCTACATGCAGCAATGTGGGAAATCTGCAATATAATCCATTGCGCCAGTCTTCATGCAGCGATGTGTGAAATTTGCGATATAACTCATTGCCTCAGTCTCCATGCAATAATGTAGTTATCAAGCTTTTTTCAATTATCTATCCCCTAGGTTGTGATAGATATGCAAATAAATTTTCGTAATCTATTACATCAGTCTCCATGCAACAATGTATTATCAAACTGTGTTTTATTTATCCCCTAGGTTGTGATAAATGCACAGGTTCCTCCTCTGCGATATAACCCATTGTGTTAGTCTCCATGCAATAATGTATGAAATTCGTGATATAGCTCATTATGTCAGGCTCCATGCAGCAATGTGTGAAATATGTGATATAACCTATTGCGTTAGTCTCCATGAAGCAATGTAGGAAATCTATGATATAACTCATCGCGTCAGTCTCCATGCAACGATTTTGTTATCAAGGTTTTTCAGTCATCTACCCCTTAGGTTGTGGTAGATGTGCGAATGGCTGGTTCATATTATTCATTCCCTAAGTTGCAATGAATACGTGAATTCATCTTGGGATTGTTTACTTCCTAGGTTGTAGTAAACATGACGAAGTCGGCAATATAACTCATTGTGTCAGTCTCCATGCAGCAATGTTGTTAGGAAGCTTTTCAAATATTTATCCCCTAGGTTGCAGTAGATATGTGAATAAATCTGCGTAATCCATTGCATCAGTCTCCAAGCAGAAATGTATTATCAGACTTTGTTTTATTCATCCCCTAGGTTATGTTGAATAGACAAAATCAAATCAAATCAAAACTTACTATATTAATCTCCAAGCATTAGTAAGTCAACTTTTTCAAAACTTATATTTTTGTAAATATGCAAAAGAATCTACAATCTCTTAGATACTGACGAGTTATCTGTGACGTCGTGTCTAAGTTCTAATCAAAACTTCGGTTCAAACGCTGGTAAGATGATGCATCATCATCTATTCCTACTCTTCATACCCATGGGAATGTTGTACATCACATTCTTATAATCTTTCAACTTGTGTTGTTTACCTCCTAGGTCATGGTAAATACGCAAAAAAAATACTATGATCTCTTTTCTAGGTATTGGTGAGTTATCTGTGTTGTCATATCTAGGTCCAACTTACTCTTTAATCATATCTCTCTATTCAAACTCTGGTAGGATGATATATCATCATCTTTGCCTATTTCTTTATCCAAACTCTGGTAGGATGATACATCATCATCCTTGCCTATTTCTTTGGGATCTAAGGTATGCTATATCAGCATATCCTTGTTTAATAAATCTTAGGTCCAAATTTTGGGGTCTTCTATTATTTAATAACCCTCTGATACGAATGTGTGAGACCTGCACATTCTCGCACCATTCAATCGAAAGGTGATTAAATATGGGCAGTTGTCATACCCCAAATTTTCCCTACTGGTTTTATCTCTTATTTTCCAAAATTATTATTAAAAAGTCATGGGCCTTTCTAAATCAGAAAGGCCCATGTGAAATTTCCAGCCCAATTCGAATGCTGAAGGGAGGGGGTTTGCGCTATTAAAAACATCTTGGGCCATCTCTAAATCAGAGTAGCCCATTTAAGTGGAATGGCGTATAAAACAATTTATTTTGTTTAAAACCCAATACAATTGAATCTGAAGGCCCATTACGCACAGAAAGGGAGAAGAGTTTTGTTTTGAGATAAGTGGCCAAATAGTTAAATATTTGGCTCATTTCAAGTCTTTATTTCAAATGCATTTTGTTTTATTAAAATTATTGTTATTACTGATTATTTCTTTATTAAACATTTTAAATTTAAAAAGTGGTGTTTATTTTTTTTATTTAAGGAAAAAATGTTAACATAGAAGCCCAATCAGGAGGCCTATTTAGGGTCGCATTTTTGGTTAAAGCCCAACATTCAAAAATAATATGGCTCAATTCTTTTTTGGTTTTTGTTTTGAAAAAATGTTTTGTTTTGGTTATAACTTTTTTTATTATTTTTATTAAACCTATTATTAATCATTATAATTAAAACATGGATTGTGGTTTTAATTAAGGTTTTTGTTTGTTTGCTGATTTAAAAAAAACGTTGGGATTTATAAAAAAACACGCATCCCAACCAAACATTATAAGCCCAATTCAATTTTTATTGTTGGCATCAGAAGAAGTGCATACAAACAAACGCCTATTGTTCAAATTCAAAAGAAAATAACGAGTTTTCTAAAGAACAACAAACTGAATCAAGCCTGTATTCATCCCGTTATCATACTAAAAGCAGAATCAAACATAAGAAAATATGTGCATTAAACGTCCTAAAAACATTATCATACTAAAAGCATAAACAAATTGATGTGAATTAATCCAAATTAAAACCTAATACAAACAATTACAGACAAAATCATATTTGATACTCAAATCCTAATTAAAATTGTATAAAATTTACAGACAAGCTAATTTGATTCCTAATCTGAAATACCTAAAAAATCTATAAGAACCTAAGAGCTATTACAGAGAAGGGGACGAAAAATTTAAAAAAGAAAAACTATTACAGAGGAAAGAAAATTAAGAGAGATTTTACAAAATCATAAGAAGCAAATATGAAGCCTTGTTCCTATCGCCGCTGTACACCCGCCGATTAAACTTAGGGTTTCAATATCTGAAACCCTAAGTCTACCATCACTTTCTTCATCATCCTCACCGTATGTTACCTCTACACCTGCGAAACAAATAGAAAATACGAAATCAACACACACGAGAGCGGAGCAAAGAAGAGAAAATATGACGCGGTAACGTTTCACTAAGCTTATTCTCCCTTTTATGCTGGTATATTTGATCTAAGGGTTGGGTTTTATGGGTTTTTTGCAGCGTTGGAGATGGAGAAGAAGCGTCATTGCTTAGGTTAGAAATTAGGATTTTGGGTTGTGTTGGAAAGAGAGAAGAATGAGAGGGAGGCGAGACTGAGAGATAGAAGAAGAATAACAAACAAATGAAAATATATTTAACTAAAATAAAAAAATATATTAAGTCTGATAATCCAATACATGACACCTCGTGTTCTTTAGCACGTGCCTGCAAATCATCTCCATACGATCAACATCATACGGTCCAAAACGCATGTCTATCGTGTTAATGTGCGACTGCCTGTATATAGTCCAAAAGGACTCCCCACTCCACCACTGGACCTGGCCCGTTACTAGTACACCCCACATTTTTTTGTTTTAACTAAACACTCACAAAAAATGCACCCCCTTTGCCTATTGGGCCAAGTCCAATATCTGGACTTGAACCCATACTCCCTGCACCCTCCATTTTTCCATGCAGTGTAAAAATACACCCCCTGTCGTTGGGCCTTAATTTAATATATGAATTCAGGTCCATGCTATTGAGACCTCCCCATTGTTACTAGCTTAACTAAATTCATACTCCCCTTTGCGTTTTAATTTAATTCTCTTTTTTATTTATTTTTAAATTTTTACATTTTTATAATTACAATGTCATATTATTTATTATTATTAATAAATCATATAAACTTTTATATTCTAAATTCATCCAAAAATATTATCTATTTTTATTGCATTAAATTACTCTTTGATCATGCATTTAATAAGATACTTTTACAATTAAATACATTAAAAAATATTCAACCAACAATGAAATTGTTTTTTATAACTAAATTAATTCAACAATTAATTTTTGAAAAGGATTGCGAAGCATATTTTAATTAACTTTGCGCTATGTCTGAATATCTCCGCTATTCACACACCTAGACTAAGTATGCGGGGAATTAAAATATCTGTGTAATCTATAAAAAACACAAACAACTGCGAACTACGAATTGAGACTCTGATTCCTTCTAAGAGGATACGTAGGTATACAATTAAAATCATGGCGAGTTCCCCTAATAAAACATTAAAACCTTATTTCCTAAAAATTGTGCTTCTAACCCTAGTATCCTTGTGAACAAGGTAGATGAAGGGTTCCTAGCACCTTTCCTTCGTCTAGAACTGAGTCCAAAAACTTAGAATCTCTAACTTTTTAGGGTTAACCTTTATATTCCCTTCCTTAAGATACAAATTAAGGGTGGTGAATTTTATTTAAAACCAATTACAACAGTTAGCGTCACAATTCTTGAAAAATATGCTGCAATTGATTCATCTTCTTTCATATGAAGCATTTCATATTTCTTTCTTAGCGTCTGCAACTTCACCTTCTTCAATTTCTTATGTCCACCATACAAGTTCTTTAGCTTTTTCCAAGCTCCTTTTATTGTTTCTTCTTCAATTATCTTCTCAAATGCATTAGAATCCACACACTGATGAATCAAGAATAAGGCTTTATCATCTTTCTTCCTTTGATTGTTGTGTGCAATTTTCTGGGCTTCCGTCTGTTTCCAATGATTTCTGGTAAACAACCGCTAGTCTTCCAAACTATCGAATAAACTTACTGACTGTTATTCAATTTCTATGGTAACTCACAGGATCGACTAGATTGATCCTAGGATTCCTTGGTCATTAGGGTAACTCTCATGATCGAACAGATATTCATGGTTGGTATTTGAGTGTTGTATAGGTGTTTGGCTTATTTCGATTTCTCTCTTAAAGATCTAAAGGTGTAATCAAAATATGCGTGTACGAAACTAAATTGCATGAATAAATGTTAATCGTAAAGACATGTAAAATTGCATAAAAAGGCAAGTAAATGGCTTCGAATTATAAAAACAGTTAATGTAAAAGATGTTCTGGAACGTAAAAGATTCGAAATATGAAGAAAGCGTTTAATGCAAGAAATTTGTAAATGACTTTAAGTAAAAATAGACTTTCGAAAGACAAAACTTGAAGATAAAGGCATGAAAAGTATGACAGTTTTCTGAAATGTAAAGTGCTTGAAATGTAAAGAAAGCATTGAAATGTAAAGCTTTAATGAAGAGATTTCGAAATAAAAAGACTTTGAATGAGAAAACTTGTAAATGTTATTTGGCAGAAAGATGAAGGAAAGTGCTGGAAATGATAAAAGGTTTTCATTAAATCATAAATATGTGGTGCTATCATACGTACATTGCTCTTGCATTCGTTTCCCTTGCCATGTGGTAATTTGAATGTTACTGAGTATTTAGTACAATAGATATGACACACGAAATCCTAATACTAAGACTTCTATTTATACTAATTCGACCATAACGATCTTGTTATAGGATTATGCCACGTTCAGAACATGCAGAACAATGCCTCTCTCTTCTTTCCACGTGTCTCCAAACGCTCCAGCACATAAATTTCAAACTTCGAATGTCCCGCTTCCATTTGAATTTCAAATGCTTTGGTACTTCTCCGTTTCGAACGCACTTCTCAGACACAACCTTGTTGTTATTTCTAGACTTCTTTAGATATGTTCCCATAATTTCCACTCGAAGCTTCAAGCTTTGATATGCTTCTTTGAAACACTGCTTCTGCTACTTCGAAACATGACGCTTTGTTTCATTTCGATCGAAACGTTCAATTCGCTTGGCTTCTAATAATATTATCAAAATCTTCAGCCAACAAAATGCCCCTTTAAAATATGTATTTCGATCTCTCTGAGAAATACCTATTTTAAACATCTACACAAGATTTTGATGCGACCTTCGAATCATCGTAACATTTAATGCATTTGACTCCAGTCACGTTAATCATAACACTTTTTGGATTCCTTAACCGCCTGGAGCCACTTCACAGTATGGTGTAGTTACAAACAATGATTATCTTTAAATCACGCCTATTACCCATGTTAACTTTACGCCACCTCTTCATCACACCAACCCATGATTTCCATGTATCACACCCTCATTCAGTGGATGCTTAAACTTCCACATTATAAAACATCATCAACTTAGTCTTTTTCTTTTCTTTTCACATTCTGAATCTTTTACCCTCCTTCTCTCGCCAAAAACCCTAAGCTTTCAACATCTTTCAAAATGTCTTCTTCTACTTCATCCCAACTCAAAAAGGTTTCCAAGAAGAAGGGAAAACTGCAGGAACTACAATGGAGAGTAAGATTATCACTCACCAAGGTCAATCCGTTCTTGCTCCTCAGATGATCTCAAAGGAAAAAGAAATGTTGTATGCGTCACAGGTACTCATTCCTACCACCGTTGCTGGTAAGAGGTTAGCTTTAAATGGCCCTCTTACAGTTTTTGAAATTTTAAAAGATACCAGGATAATTTTCCCAGTTTGCTATAGTTTCAAACCCTTGTTTAACAAAATGGACGCCCCTAAGGCAATAGAATCTTCTGGCTCAAACACCATAGAAAATCCAACTGTTCCCCCTAAGGACCCCTTTGTATTGGACTATGTAAAAAGTAATTTTAAGCCGTTTCGATCTTGCCCCACCTCCGATACTGCTTACCAAAACTGGTTCAAGAAAGTAGAAGCTAAGAAATCCCAGCAATGGGAAGAATTAGGTATCTGCAATTTGATTAAGCTATCGAAGCCTGGTTTCACTTACAGCCACCCTCTGCTATTCGCATCCCTCTATTTCTGGGACAATACCTATAATACTTTCCATCTCCCAGGTGGAATGATCACCCCTACCTTCTTCGACATAGCAGCCATCACTGGGCTATCGCCAGTAGGAGAAACATATATCCCCGACAACGAAGAACATTCCAGCATAATTGACTTCAAAGTCAAGCTAGCAAGTTTTTCCAAGTTTATCAGTCACTACCATGCTGAGGGAGACAATGTGTCTGACATAGAACACATTGCTTTCTTAACCCTATGGCTGTCAAGATACGTCTTCTGCAGTAGATCCCTACAGGTAGCCAGTAGGTTTATTCCTCTAGCTAGGGATTTGCATGAAAATCGAAGAGTGTGCTTAAGTGAACTGCTCTTAGTTGACCTCTATGAAAGCCTGAGGTCAGCTGTTTCGAGCCTCAAATCCCATACCTCCAAGAATATCCTGTTGGCTGGCCCTTTTTGGTTACTTCAACTATGGCTAAATGCCATGTTCGAACCCTCCTTGTCAACTGCCAACACCATTGATGAACAAGATCCTGAGATAATTGATAGGATAGTCGAAGGCACTAGGCTTCGAAGATTAACTCCAAATGACGACAAAGACGACTTCAAAGTCCTATTCTCGAAGTACATCATGATATTCTCCAAAAGACACAAGTTCGAAGAGAGCATGGCGCCTTTTGCTTCGAGGGCTCATGGACCTTCCTGGTTCACCATGGCTCTCTCATAAGCTATCAAGAGCAAGGAGATTCAGGATGTATGGAGAGCTTTTTTGCTACCTAGACTCATTTCTTCAAGAATAACTCCAGCCAAGAATCCGATTTTTCTTTTCGCTTACCAGCCAAATTTTGTTTCGAGACAGCTTGGCTTATGCCAACTGATTCCTGAACCTTTATTTCAAACTGAGAGTGCCATTACTTCTGGGCGAACTTTCAAGGCACGAGAAGCCAAAATACAGCAAGAACAATATCAAGGCTTTGCCCAGTTTGAGCTGATAACCTTCGAACCTACCCATCTCACAGCTAAAGGGTTTCTGGAATGGTGGACCAAGTTTTATCAAACTTATAAGTTCGATACACTTACAATTCAACAGAAACTAATTGATGCCTTCGATGTGCAGGTACCAGCAAAGAAAGGTATGTTTACTCATGCCAAAGAGATTAAAGCTTTCCAAAATTATTTTGAAACTACTTATGACCCCACGCGCTTGGAATCCACTGTGCATCAAGCGGCTGAGACCTTGAAGGAAAAATTCAAACAAAAAGTTTCTAAGTTAAAACTTCCTTCAGGGTTGTCACCTGAGGATAGGTATAGGTTGGCATTCGAAATGCATCCACCTAAATTTCCTAGATTACCTACCTCAGAACTGGCTCTGGCTTGGTTTCCCCCATATCCTTGGTGGTTCACTTGCAAAGAGATGTTCAAACATCTTCAAAGGAAACCAAAGCCATCTGAGACTGTGACATGGGCTCGACACTGGCTTCATGATTTCCCAGGACACCTTCGATACGACCTTTCTGCCATGTCAATTAAATCTGATCAAGGCACAGGTGCGAATGCTTGGGAAAATCCCAAACGTTTTTCATTTTCCATATCTTTAACCTTTGCTTTAATTGTTTCGATTTTCAGCCATCAGGATAAAGAAAGCCGCATCGAAGTCGAAAGAAGGGAGTGCCTCTCAAGCCTCTATCGAAACTACTGACAAAGTGACTCCACCTGAAACAACAACCATTGTTGCAACCACAACAACAACAACAATACCAACAACAACCAGTGTTCCAACTCCAACGGTAATCACCTAGCCTTGATATTTCGAATTCACTCATGTTTTATGGTTTGCATCTAACTCTTTGTTTGAATCTGTTCAGACCAACAAACTTCCTCCTCCTACTCCCAAGAAGCGGAAATCAAATACCACTGGGGAGGACCCCAAGGCTGGAGGAAACTTAACAACTGCTTCGAAGAAGAAGCAAAAGAAAGATATTTCGAAAAGTACCGTTCCAACTAGTGTCTCTGGACTTGATTCCAGGGATGCTGCTCCCTCACCCAAATCCAAAATTCCACCTTCGACCTCCAACACAATGTTGGAACGCATAGCTAGTAACCTCTCCTCCGAGAGTCCACAGGTAAATCGAACTTTAAATCTCTTTGAAAATAATAACTTCTTATTACCTTGGTGCATGTTTCTAACATTCTGTTGCTCCTTGCAGAACATCTTGAATCCAGCTTTCACTACTTCGAACTCACCATCCAAAGCTGCCGCTCCACTCAACTCCTCTCCTCAAGGAGATTCCAGCAACCTCGTACAGAATAAAAGTTCGTCTAATATGGCGGTTCTGGCTGGAACTTCTAAACAGCAGGATGATCAAGGCACCTTTATTCCTCTGAAAGAGATAAACTAAATACCACTTCAAACATCTGCAGAGGATTTGCAAAGAGCTTCTCTTCAAAAGTCTCCTCTTGAAACTCTTCAAGAGGATCCAAAGGATACTCAAACTGAAGGAGAGAAAGCTGATTCTGGCCAAAGAGACGAAGAATCTGCAGACGAAGAGTCTGAGGAGGAGGATGCTAATGATGGTTCGACTGCTGGGACGGAGTCCAATGCAAATAGCAGTGAAAAGGAAGGCATCGAAGTGGTGGACGTGGATGATGATGAAGAAGATCATGAGCACGAAACGAATGAAGGGGATGGTGATGCAACCAACGAACCCATGGAGGTTGAAATGGGCGTGACTCCCCTACGTGTGGAACTCCCTCAATCCTCTTTGTCTCGAATGACTGACGAGGAGCTTGCACTTCTGAGACGAAATGACCCCATTGGGTACATGAAGGCAAAGCTGGCTCAAAGGGACGTCCCACTTGCTAGAGCTGGCACAAGTTTGACCAGCTATCCTCTTCCCACAGATGAAAGAATTGTACTTCTTAATAAGATTAGGAAAACAATTCTCAATGTGGATATATTCGAAGTGCTCAAACAAGATAGTACTGCTTGCTATACTATGAAGGAGCTGCTCACAAAGGTCAATCTTGCTACCTGCTCCTTGCCAGTTAGTACTCTCTTGTTCGATCTTCAGGCTTTGCAGGACAACGTAACTGGTTACCTTCTCCAAGATGAATCTGCTGCCAAGAAGGTTCAAGAGAAACGCATTGCCATGGATGCTGCTTATGAACAAGCTTCGAAACTCTCTCAAGAAGCTGAGGATCAAGCTATGCATCTAAAGCAGGCGAAAACTGATTATGAGGCTCGAGCTGAGTCCATACTTCTTTGGGAAAGGCAGATTCTGGAACTTCAACAGAAGGTTAAGGAGGCTAAATAACAACAAATAGCCTTCGAAACCAATACTGCTGGTAACCAATTCGAAGAGCTTCTCAACCAGGGGCTTGCAGAAATGGAAAATGCAGAACAACTTAAAGGAGAAGTGGCAACCTTGGAAGGAGCCAGGCGTTTTGCTCAGCAGAGGCTTGAATCATTTCGAAGCACTTTCAACCAACTGAAAAATAACTCTTATTTCTAAATTTCAGATGTTTATTTGACTACAATTTTGGTTTCTTATATGTAATATTCGAACAACGCCATTTTGGCATCTTATCTTGCCATTTTGGCCTTTTTATAATATCTTGGTTACGTTGTTACTATTCGAATCTCTTGCAGGTGTGGCTTATATTTCTTTAAATATTTCCCATTAACCTTTAGGATACGTTTATCATCCACCAGTTCTTCGATTTCGTATGCATTGTTTGAGAATACTTTTAATATTCGAAAAGGTCCTTCCCAATGAGGTGACCATTTACCTAATGCTTTATTTTTATTGTCCATGGGCAATATGACTTTCCAAACTAAGTCATTAATAATGAATACTTTTTTCTTCACCCTCTTGTTGTATGTTCTGGCCACTCTTTCTTTTTGTCTCATCAAAATTTCCAATGCATGTAATCTAATTTCGTCTAACTCGACTAATTCATTCATCATCATTTCCCAATATAAAGCAGCTGGGATTTCGTTTTGTCTCTGAATTCGAACTGACTGTAGATGAATTTCTACTGGCAACACTGCATCATGACCAAATGTGAGTTGGAAAGGCGTAGTATTAGTAGCTTCCTTAGGAGATGTTCTACAAGCCCATAATATTTGGTCCAAAGTTTTGTGCCAGTTTCTTGGCTTTTTGCCAATATGCTTCTTGATTAATCCTATTATCACTTTATTGGCTGCTTCGACTTGACCGTTTGCTTGAGCATAATATGGCGTTGACGTTAGCAATCTAAACCCCATTTCTTGGGCAAATTCTTGCATCTTTCTACCAGTAAGCACAGAGCCTTGGTCTGTGGTTATGCTCTCTGGCAATCCGAACCTATAGATAATGTGCTTTTGTATAAACTCAATAATAGCCTCTTGATCAGCAACTATCAGTGGTATAGCTTCGATCCACTTGGTAAAATAATCTATTCCTACCAAGATATATTTCTGTCCCTTGGACGAAGCAGGATTTATCTCTCCTATCAAATCCAATGCCCATCCTCTAAATGGCCATGGTTTGATGATCGAATGCAACTCACTTGCAGGGGCATGTTGAATCCCTGCATGTTTCTGACATTCCTCACATCCTTTAGAAAAGTCTATGCAATCTTTGAGCATGCTAGGCCAATACAAGCCGTATCGAAATAACAGCTATTTCATTTTATGGCCTGCTTGATGTGCCCCACATGCCCCATTGTGGACTTCTGACAATGCTAAATATGCCTCACTTTCTCCTAGGCATTTTAATAATACGCCCTCTTGGGTCTTTTTAAACAATTCGTTCCCCATGAGGAGATATGACAATGCTCTGTGTTTTGTCTTTCTATCCACGTTCAGAGTTGGGTCTGCTAAATAACTCTTCAGTGGACTTCGCCAATCTGCATCTGACAAAGTATTTATGGCTAATATTTCGAATCCCTGTTTCTCAGCATATCCCAATTTCATACTTTCCAGATCTGATGGTGTGAATCTAGTAGCCATAACTCTACCCCTTAATTCAACTAAATCCTTAAAGTTCCTGGTAGACACTTTATAACCCGAAGCCAACTGTGCTAAGTCATTTGCTTCTTGGTTCTCTATTCTTGGTATGTGTTGAATATCCATGTATTCAAATTTCCTCAATAGCCTATTGACTATGACGAAGTATACCATTAAGTTTTCCTTTATGCACTTATATTCCTTTGTAATTTGTTTGACCACTAATTCAGAGTCTCCTTTAATTTCGACTCTAGTTGCCCCCAATTCCAATAAAGCTTCAAGTCCAACAATGAGCGCTTCATACTCAGCTTCGTTTGTTCGAGCAACGAGGACCATCTAATTTATACTTGAATTTTGTTGGAATTCCTTTAGGAGAAATTAGAAGGACTCCAACGCCACTTCCATTCCTGTGGGTTGAACCATCAAAGTACAATTTCCATGGTTGCATTTCGACTAACTCATGACAGTCTGCTCAACCAAAGAATGGTCCACAATGAAGTCAAAAATCACTTGACCTTTCATAGCTTTTAAAGGCATGAAAGTCAAAGAATATTCTGTTAAGGCTAAAGCCCATTTACCAACTCTGCTATGCATTATTGGTTTTGAAAGCATGTGTTTAATGACATCGAAATGAGATGAAACATAAACATCAACAGGCTTTATATAATACTTGAGTTTCATACAAGAGAAATACAAACAGAGACATAGCTTTTCTAGATTGCTATATCTGGTCTCTGCATCATTTAGTACTCTACTTAAATAGTATATGGCTCTTTCGATACCATTGATATCTTCTTGTGCTAACATACTACCTATACTAACTTCAGAGGCAGATATGTACAATCTCATGGGCTTCCCCCATGAAGGTGGAGACAAAATAGGAGGCTGAGAGAGGTATCTTTTTATCCTGTCAAATGCCTCCTGGTGGGCTTCGTTCCATTCGAAGGCTTGGCCTTGCTTTAGGCGAAGTAACGGAGAGAAAGCTTGGGTTCTTCCACTCAGGTTCGAAATGAATCTTCTGAGGAAGTTAATTTTCCCTAGCAGAGATTGCAACTCCCTTTTTGACGTAGGTGCTTTCGTCTCCATTATGGCTTTAGTTTTGTTCTGGTTGATTTCAATCCCTTTCTTGTGAACCACAAAACCAAGAAAATCTCCAGCCTGCACAAAAAATGCACATTTAAGGGGATTCATCTTTAAGCCATGTTTTCTCATTCGCTCGAATGATTGGCTCAAATGATGCAAATGTGTTTCTGCAGATATAGATTTGATGACTATATCATCAATATACACCTGCATGAAGGTTTCAATGAAATCATGAAAAATTGAATTCATTGCCCTCTGATAAGTTGCCCCAGCGTTCTTTAAACCAAAAGGCATCACCACCCATTCGTAGGTGCCTAAGGCTCCTGGGCAACGAAATGCTGTCTTTGCAACATCTTCTTCAGCAATGAAAATCTGATTATACCCAGAGTATCCATCTAACATACTCAAGTATTCGAACCCTGCAGCAGAGTCTACTAGCATTTCTGCCACAAGCATGGAATATTCATCTTTAGGGGTTGCAGTGTTTAAATCCCTAAAGTCTATGCAAATTCTTAAAGAACCATTTTTCTTAATAACAGGTACTATGTTTGCTAACCATTCGACGTACCTTGTTGTTCTGATGAATTTGCAACGCAGCAGCCTTTCGATCTCAGCTTTAATTTTTGTGAGAACCGCTGGTACGAATCTTCTGGGAGTTTGTTTGATGGGCTTCTTGCCATCTTTGATTGGCAGTCTGTGTTCGACCAACTCCCTCTTTAAACCAGGCATCTCGTCATAATCCCATGCGAAGAAATCTTTATTTTCCTTGAGGACTTCGATTACTTCCTTCTTGAGGCCTGGGCTGAGTTTTGCACTTATGTAGGTTATTCTTTTCGTTTTTTCATCCCCTAAGTTGACTTCTTCGAGTGGATCTTGTGCCAACATTTTGGCACCTGAGTTTATGGGGTCCCTTTCGAAGCCTAAGGGTTCTTTATCGTAGATGGCATCCAACCTTTGATCCATCTCCAATTCTCTGAAGGGTGAGCATTTCGAGCCATCCCCACTTACTTCGTTCATCTTTATAGTTGATTTATTTATTTCAGCCTCTAAGGCCGCTTTTGATTCGTTCTCAGCCATATAGGCCGAAATCCTTTCAAAAAAGGTGGACTCAGTCATGGATAAGGTTGTCGAAGTCCCAGCCTGCTGGCCGTTTTTGTATAGTGCTTTCGACTCCCTCTTCTCCACTGATTATTGTTCTATCCCAGTAAAGGCCATCATGGCGAAGGGTCATGTAGTAGTGGGCGTTTCTGGTTTCGTTAATCTCATCATTTGGAACACACGGAGTAATCTTTGCCAGATTTTTATCATAATCCCTCTTGTCAACTAAATTGACTGTTGACATAAAGTAACTCTGTTCTGCTTCGATGTTTTCCACGATTCCATCATCTCTCCACAGAACTAGTCGCTAATGCATTGACGAAGGAACTGCCCCTACGCCATGGATCCACTCCCTTCCCAGCAATAAGTTATAGTTGGCCTTGGCTTCGATTACCATAAACATGGTGGGCCTACAGCTTGAGCCTATTGTCAATTCCAACTGGACCATTCCCAGTGTTTTGCCCACTTTTCCCTCATAATTGGACAGAACCATATTATGGGGCTTGATGTCTCCTTCGCGGATCTCTAATCTTTTCAGCATGAAATGGGGTATCAAATTGACTGCAGCACCCCCATCCACTAGAACTTTGTTCACACCATGGACACCAACTTTTGCCCGAATAAAAAGTGGCTTAAGATGGTTCTTCATAGCAGGTTCTAGACGTTCGAAGAACGCATGTTGCTCCTCAACAGCCCCATTGTCCATCACATAGTAGCACACAGGCCTATGTTTCATCAAATCTGTGGTATCTTCTTCCTCATATTCATCAATTTCAGTTTCCTGCCCAAATTCACAGGGAAGCACAGATACCACGTTACAGTTTAGGTTGAATGAAAACTCCCCCTCCGATTTGAAGTTATCTGTTATCATATCTTCGTCCTCTTCTGGGCCTGGAGTGTATTCCTTTGGTTCATCCCGTTGTACTTCATAGAAAAGCCTCCTATTGACTGGAGGTTTGTCTTCAGTTTGATTTTTTGGTTTGTTGGTGCTAGATTCACCTTGGTTCTTTATTGAAGTGACCCCTTTGTTTGCCACAGCTTCCCTTTCAGCCTTTCGAATCCTTTGTTGCCTGCGCCACTGGGATCTTGACATGGGGTTCCTTCCTTTGTAATTTTCTAATCTTACCTCCTCCCTTTTTGCTGTGTTGAATTGCCTTCTGTATGTCACAGCATGGCGTGCATTTCGTTCGGTGTTTCTCCATCTATCTTTGCCTTTGTCATTTATGACTTGTAACCATCTGTCGGTTGGCACTTCAGCAGGGAGTTTGAAAGTCACTCTTCGAGCATCCTTGGGGTGAGGGCTATCAGGCCTTCGTTGTTTGTGTCTGCTGTCGAAACGTGGGCCCATCTGGACAGTTTCTTGATGGTTCCAACAAGGGGCGAAGGGAATCGTTTCGAAGGCTCTGGCCATGCTTTGGTCATACACAGCAGAACACCTTGGGAAAATCAAGCACTTGGTTGCCCCTTTGTAGAAACGAAACACAAATTCCAGCAAACTTTCTCCAACCTTGGGATAACACCTGAAAAGCTGGTTATCCTGGCGCCAATTGTTGCCAGTTCGAGTCCTCTGTACCCTTTCGAAATTCGCAGCGATTCTTTGATTGCAGAGGATGCTGCACCTAGGGCACAATATCATGCCTGAATCTCCTTTGTGGCATGTCATGAGGTAATCCTTGAGACTAGCGTCTCCAGTGTGATTATCCTCCACTCTATACTTCTCTTTTTCTAAGTATTTTTCTACTTCCTCCATCTCAGAGCGAGGCCTCTCCATATCCACCATATTTATCTCAACATCTTCCCCCTTAGCTTCATCATCGCTCCATCCTGTGGGCTTTATATCCTCAATCTGAACCTTCGAACTCTCTGGGGCAGAATATTTGACCAAATAGTCAAATTTTCCACTGGGTTCCCCTAGAGTGTCCCATATTTCCTTCTGAGGGGAAGTTGGCTTCGTGATTTGGACCTTCTCCAATTCCAGCCTCAAGCCTTCAGTGACCTGTGTTAGCTCTTGGTTTTGATTTCCCTGGCCTTCAGTAGCCTGGATTTCTTTTGCAACAGCTACAGGTGTTGCTTCAATCGAAGTCTCTGGTATCTTCTGGATGTCTTCAGTGACCTCCTTATCGACTTCGACCATCACCCAGTTTTCGGTTTCAGTACCTTTCTCTCCTGTTAGGGCGTCGCTTTGGTCAGTTTCCACCATGTTAATCTTTCCAATGCATGCAGGCTCGGAGTAGTTGGTGTCTGCGACGTCCAAGAGATCTTCGTCCACTTTCATCTTTACCTTATCAGCAAACTTTAGTCTGCCGTCTTTGATTGCATTTTGAATTAGGTCCCTGAAAAGAAAACATTGTGAGGTTTTGTGGCCCAGGAAACTATGATATTTGCAAAACCCTCTCTTCTTTCTCTGATCTAAAGGAGGTATTTTGACATTTGATGGCACAATGAGTTGGCCATCTTTGACAAGTAAGTCAAAAATCTCGTCACATTTAGTGACATCGAAGGTATAAACCTTCTTTGGGAATTTGTCACTTTTCTCATTTTCAACAATCTCTTTCCCTTTTGTGGGAACCAATAATTTGCAGAAGTAGGGTGGAGCCTGTTTTAATTCAGCGAGGTCGATTTCGACCTCTTCGAATTCGAATTTAGGATATTCTTCTGCTTCCTCAGTTCCAACATAAGAGATCCTTTCTTTCTTGCTATTCTTAAAGACTCTGACTTTTTCGGCCTTTAGCCTTTCGATCTGTCAAATCCTATCGGCTAACTGAGCCATATCCCTCAAATATTGAGTGTCTAGTTTCTTTCGAATAGAGTAATCCAAGCCACCAGCGGCCATTTCGACTAACTCATGTTCAGGCACTACTGTGTAACATCTAGATTTCAAAAGCCTAAATCTGTTCAGATAATCGTCTATGGGTTCGGTGAACTTTCTCTTGACACTGGCTAATTCCTTCAAGCTTATTTTCGACTGTCCCATGTAAAATTGTTCATGGAATAATCTCTCCAAAAGAGCCCAAGTGTCAATGGACCCAGGAGGCAAAGTGGTAAACCATGTGAAGGCGTTTTTAGTCAAGGAACTTGGGAAGTATTTGATCCTGAGATCTTCATTATTGGCTATATCTCCCGCTTCGGTTAAATATCTCGCTATGTGTTCGACTGTTGACTCATTGGTATCCCCAGCGAACTTTGTAAATTTAGGGACTTTATATCCCCTTGGTAAATCAGTATACATTATGCAATCTAATATAGGAGAAGCATAATTTGGCCTTCTCATTCCTGTGTTGAGGCCATTCTGGGCCATGACTCTCTCTATCATGCTGGTTAGATTGTTTTCTGCCAAGATGTTATCGTTTCGAATTCTATGAACGACAGCATCGGCATCTTGATTTCGACCAACCAGGACAACTCCCCTAGGTTGTTCTTCTCGAAACTCTGGGGCTTCTAGCCTTTCGACCTTTGCCCCTGGTTCCATAATTTCTCTTTGTGGGCCTGGGATTATTGGGGCTTCTAACCTTGGTTCCCTTGCCCCCAAGTTAACTTCTTCTCTAGGTGGTCTATAAATTGGGTCGTTAGCAATTTGTTCTATAACAGGCATGTTTGCTCGAAATCACGCCTGATTCTGCCTACGCCTTTCTGGGGGAGCAAAGAAATCTGCTATTCGACTCATGTTGTCAGCGTTTTCCCTGTTTGTCATAGTCACATTTTGTACTATTGGGGCAAATATTTCCTGCATAGTTTGTGTTAACACCCCTATCATATTATGGTTACTGTCATCCATCAATTGCCTAAAAGCCAACTGGTTTTCTGTGGTTAAAATAGGCATTGTGCTATAACCCACTGATCCTTGGTTATTTGTCATAAACTGATTCGCCCCAGACCCAGACCCTAATTGTGGTGATGAATTCGATGTGGAATTGTGTAAACCTGCCATAAAGGAAGTTGGCATTCCATAAGAGGAATTTCTGGTTCTATTACCATCGAAACCGGGTGGTCTAGTTAGTGGAGTGGCGAAATAGGATTGTGTCCCTGATGGTGGAATGAATCCCCCAGGGTAACCAATGGTTCCAGTATTTCCTAAGATCGAACTATTAGTTGATATGTCACTTACTCCATTGGTGGCTATATTACTGGTTGAAGATGCAACAGACTGTGCATTCGAAGGGATCACATTAGATGTTCCCATCGAAGTGGGCACATTAGTGCCTGTTGTATGTGGGGCATTTTGTTCCCCTTGTTGATTGTCAGAATTAGACATCTTGGTCAAACGTTTTCTTCTGGATAAGGGTTGGTTACTGTTGGTTATTTTACCACTTCTTAGGTTCATAAAACAACAAACTTCTTAGGTTCCAACGTTTTTATAATGGTTATGTCTCAACAATCTTTATTTCTAATGTCCAATTATTGGTCCCATCAGGTGTGCCAATTTGTTTCCAGTAATTTCTGGTAAACAACCGCTAGTTTTCCAAACTATCGAATAAACTTACTGACTGTTATTCAATTTCTCTGGTAACTCACAGGATCGACTAGATTGATCCTAGGATTCCTTGGTCATTAGGGTAACTCTCATGATCGAACAGATATTCATGGTTGGTATTTGAGTGTTGTATAGGTGTTTGGCTTATTTCGATTTCTCTCTTAAAGATCTAAAGGTGTAATCAAAATATGCGTGTACGAAACTAAATTGCATGAATAAATGTTAATCGTAAAGACATGTAAAATTGCATAAAAAGGCAAGTAAATGGCTTCGAATTATAAAAACAGTTAATGTAAAAGATGTTCTGGAACGTAAAAGATTCGAAATATGAAGAAAGCGTTTAATGCAAGAAATCTGTAAATGACTTTAAGTAAAAATAGACTTTCGAAAGACAAAACTTGAAGATAAAGGCATGAAAAGTATGACAGTTTTCTGAAATGTAAAGTGCTTGAAATGTAAAGAAAGCATTGAAATGTAAAGCTTTAATGAAGATATTTCGAAATAAAAAGACTTTGAATGAGAAAACTTGTAAATGTTATTTGGCAGAAAGATGAAGGAAAGTGCTGGAAATGATAAAAGGTTTTCATTAAATCATAAATATGTGGTGCTATCATACGTACATTGCTCTTGCATTTGTTTCCCTTGCCATGTGGTAATTTGAATGTTACTGAGTATTTAGTACAATAGATATGACACACGAAATCCTAATACTAAGACTTATATATAAAATAGATTTTTTCGTATATAAAAATATTTAGATTAATAATATATCTTTTTTCCGTATATCATTTTTGAATCATAAATACAATTTTTCGTATATAAAAATATTTACATAAATAATAAATTTTTTCAGTATACAAATATTATTTTTGTTTAGGTATTGTTTACAGAAATATTTGGAACAATAGTAAATTTTCGTATATAAAATTATTTAGATCAATAATAATTTTTTTTCCCATATACTATTTTTGAATAAAAAAATTGGATTATAAATATCATTTTTTATATATAAAATTATTTAGATCAATATTAAATAAAAGATAGTGAAAAATCCAATTTCAAAACTATCGAAAAAGATATCACATTATCATTTGCAACTGAGTTTATTAAGATAATCCATTAACCAAAATAAACTATCGAAAACGAAATGCTTTGGCAAAGCTACATGCATCAAAATAATAATACATGAAAATATATTTCAAGAGCCAACACAACAACTCTACGATACTAAATTCTACATGTTAGATCTAGCCTCCTCTAAAACAATCTCAAACTCAAGCCTGTTTTGAGGAAGAGAGCCGATACTTGACTTTTCTCCCCGTCATATGCAAATTCCTTGACATTCATGTCAGAAACATATGTCTCATGCACCCGGTACATTATCTTCCTCCCAACACCCTTATCTTTCGCATAGTATCCATCTTCAAAAGCAAAAGACACATTTTTCATATCAAGAGAAGAAATAAAGTCAAGTATGAGTAAAGAAGCTTCAGATGTCAAATATTTGTAGAATCCATTAAAATAAAATATATATATTAATCATATTGTTTAATTGGACTTTCATCGAACAGGTGAAATACATCATTGCTAAAAAAACAAAAAAATGGACTAAAAGTCCTTTCTAGTACTCTCATATTCTTCAATTTGTTATCAAATAAATCTTCACGTTTACCTTCACCATTGAAGGTCATTCAAAAACCTAAACAGATCAAATAAGAGAGAATAAGTTAATAACAAAACCTAAACTGAAAAAGTCAAACATAAAGTATTTTGTACCCAACCACCAACGCGCTCGTCGACGGAAACATGTTTTCGCTACCACATCTCTACCACTGTCAAATCGCTCACTGCCTTAAAATCGTCGAAGTAGAAGAAACGAAAGATGTTCTAAGTTGCAATAAGGAAGTTTTGTTCTTCTTGCAAGAAGTATATTTTTGTAGAATTGAATAAACATAAAGCAATACATAGAAATTGTAATATGCACCAGAAGCAACAATGTTGATTTAAAAGAATTTGAATAAAGATTATGAAAAAAATATATTATCTTGCAGAAGCATTAAATGATGGGAGAAAGGAAATAATAAAAAAAAACTCTTCTCTCACTAGTATCAGCCGCAGAAAACAAACATAATATGTAAGATAGAAGTAAATTGAAATGAGTGTTATAAAGCCATCCACGTGGCAGCATAGAGAAGCAGAAGGGTGAAAGTGGAATTTCCAGAACATAAATTTTTCAAGAGCCAACACAACAATTCTACGATACTAAATTCTACCTGTTAGATCTAGCCTCCTCTAAAACAATCTCAAACTCAAGCTTGTTTTGAGAAAGAGAGCCGATACTTGACTTTTCTCTCCGTCATATGCAAATTCCTTGACATTGATGTCACAAACATATGTCTCATGCACCCGGTTCATTATCTTCCTCCCAACACCCTTATCTTTCACATAGCGTCCATCTTCATAAGCAAAAGACACCTTTTTCATACCAAGAGAAGAAATAAAGTCAAGTATGAGTAAAGAAGCTTCAGATGTCAAATATTTGTAGAATCCATTAAAATGAAAAACATATACTAATCATATTGTTTAACTGGACTTTCATCGAACAGGTGAAATGCATTATTGTTAAAAAAAACAAAAAAAAAGGACTAAAAGACCTTTCTAGTACTCTCATATTCTTCAACTTGTTATGAAATAAATCTTCACGTTCACCTTCACCATTGAAGGTCATTTAAAAACCTAAACAGATCAAATAAGAGAGAATAAGTTAATAACAAAACTAAACTGAAAAAAGTCAAACATAAACTATTTTGTACCTAACCACCAACGCGCTCGTCGACAGAAACATGTTTTCGCTACCACATATCTACCACTGTCAAACCGACTGTCGTAAAATCATCGAAGTAGAAGAGACAAAAGATATTCTAAGTTGCAATAAAGAAGTTTTATTCTTCTTGCAAGAAGGATATTTTTGTAGAATTGAATAAACATAAAGCAATAAATAGAAATTGTAATATGCAGCAGAAGCAACGATGTTGATTTAAATAAATTTGAATAAAGATTATGAAAAAAAAATTATCTTCTAGAAGCATTAAATGATGAAAATGATGGGAGAAAGGAAATCAACCGCGGGAAACAAACATAATATATAAAATAGAAGTAAATTGAAAGGAGTATTATAAAGCCATCCACGTGGCAGTATAGAGAGGCAGAAGGGAGAAAGTGGAATTTCCAGAACATAAAATTTTCAAGAGCCAACACAACAACTCTACGATACTAAATTCTACCTGTTAGATCTAGCCTCATCTAAAACAATCTCAAACTCAAGCTTGTTTTGAGGAAGAGAGTCGATACTTGACTTTTCTCTCCGTCATATGCAAATTCCTTGACATTCATGTCAGAAACATATGTATCATGCACCCGGTTCATTATCTTCCTCCTAACACCCTTATCTTTCGTATATCGTCCATCTTCATAAGAAAAAGACACCTTTTTCATACCAAGAGAAAAAATAAAGTCAAATATGAGTACATAAGCTTCAAATGTCAAATATCTGTAGAATCCATTAAAATGAAAAACATATACTAATCATATTATTTAACTGGACTTTCATCGAACATGTGAAATGCATTATTGTTAAAAAAACAAAAAAAAATGAACTAAAAGACCTTTCTAGTACTATCATGTTCTTCAATTTGTTATCAAATAAATCTTCATGTTCACCTTCACCATTGAAGGTCATTTAAAAACCTAAACAGATCAAATAAGAGAGAATAAGTTAATAACAAAACCTAAACTGAAAAAGTCAAACATAAACTATTTTGTACCCAACCACCAACACGCTCGTCGATGGAAACATGTTTTTGCTACCACATATCTACCACTGTCAAACCGCTCACTGTCATAAAATCGTCGAAGTAGAAGAGACGAAAGATGTTCTAAGTTACAATAAGGAAGTTTTGTTCTTCTTGCAAGAAGGATATTTTTGTAGAATTAAATAAACATAAAGTAATATATAGAAATTGTAATATGTAGCAGAAGCAACGATGTTGATTTTAAAAAATATATATTATCTTGCAGAAGCATTAAATGATGAAAATGATGGGAGAAAGGAAATAATAAAAAAGCTCTTCTCTCACTAGTATCAGTCGCGGAAAACAAACATAATATGTAAAATAGAAGTAAATTGAAAGGAGTTTTATAAAGCCATCCACATGGCAGCATAGAGAAGCAGAAGGGCGAAAGTGGAATTTCCATAACATAAAATTTTCAAGAGCCAACACAACAACTCTACGATACTAAATTCTACCTGTTAGATCTAGCCTCCTCTAAAACAATCTCAAACTCAAGCTTGTTTTGAGAAAGAGAGTCAATACTTGACTTTTCTCTTTGTCATATACAAATTCCTTAACATTCATGTCAGAAACATATGTCTCATGCACCCAGTTCATTATCTTCCTCCCAACACCCTTATCTTTCGCATAGCGTCCATCTTCATAAGCAAAATACACCTTTTCATACCAAGAGAAGAAATAAAGTCAAGTATGAGTAAAGAAGCTTCAAATGTCAAATATTTGTAGAATCCATTAAAATGAAAAACATATACTAATCATATTGTTTAACTGGACTTTCATCGAACAGGTGAAACACATTATTGTTAAAAAAACAAAAAAAAATGGATTAAAAGACCTTTCTAGTACTCTCATATTCTTCAACTTGTTATCAAATAAATCTTCACGTTCACCTTCACCATTGAAGGTCACTTAAAAACCTAAACAAATCAAATAAGAGAGAATAAGTTAATAACAAAACCTAAACTGAAAAAGTCAAACATAAACTATTTTGTGTCCAACCACCAACGCGCTCGTTGACGGAAACATGTTTTCACTACCACATTTCTACCACTGTCAAACCGCTCACTGCCATAAAATCATCGAAGTAAAAGAGACGAAAGATGTTCTAAGTTGCAATAAGGAAGTTTTGTTCTTCTTACAAGAAGGATATTTTTGTATAATTGAATAAACATAAAGCAATATATAGAAATTGTAATATGCGGCAGAAGCAACAATGTTGATTTAAAAGAATTTGAATAAAGATTATGAAAAAAATATATTATCTTGCAGAAACATTAAATGATGAAAATGATGGGAGAAAGGAAATCAACCGGAAACAAACATAATATGTAAAATAGAAGTAAATTGAAAGAAGAGTTATAAAACCATTCACGTGGCGCATAGAGAAGCAGAAGGGCGAAAGTGGAATTTTCAAAATATAAAATTTTCTTATAATAATAGATATATTCTAAAATTTTAAAAAATTGAACCCTTGTGTTATTTATATTTCACTTCTTATTACAACATCAATTTATCAGAACTACCACATCAGTTTTTTCTGTTTTTACACATAAATTATTTTTCATAGAAATAACATTTATCGTGAAACAAATGAAATATAAAATATTGAAAAAAAGAATATGAGTATGAGTGGAAGTGGAAGTGACTTTTATAATAATACTATAATGTTGCAAGACTATACTAGTATAGTATAGAGGCATCATCACATTCACATTAACCTCTCTTTGCATTTCATCCATAGTAAATGAATCCCAAGGCACTCTAAAACCACATAGAGTCCCAAATCCTTTTCTCTACAACTCACTCATGAAAAAACAAAAATCCAACCATGAACCCAAACAAAACCATTGATTCTTTTCCTTAACCTGTCCCCCTCTCTCAATCTCACATCAACACACAAAAAAGTTCCAACCTTCAAAACCATTTTTCCAAACCATGATTTGATTCTCTCTCCATTCTCAAAAACCAAAAAATGGGTTTTCCAAAATTGTCCCTTTTCCTTCTTCTCTTCCTCCTCCTCCTCACACCCCATTTCTCTGAATCATCATCCTCTTCAGATTACTCAACTTTGGTCTACAAGGGTTGCTCAAAAAACACTTTCACAGATCCAAATGGTGCATACTCACAATCTCTTTCAGCACTCTTTGGTTCCCTCGTTTCACAGTCCACAAAAACAAAGTTCTTCAAAACCACAACCGGTAATGGCCAAAACAGCATCACAGGTATCTTCCAATGTAGAGGAGATCTCACAAACTCCGATTGCTACAACTGTGTTAGCAAACTCCCGGTTCTCTCAGACAAACTCTGTGGCAAAACCATAGCTGCTAGAGTTCAGCTTCTAGGTTGTTACATGCTGTACGAGGTTGCTGGTTTTCCTCAAATCTCAGGGATGGATATTCTTTTCAAAACATGCGGAACAACGAATGCTGCTGGAAGAGGGTTTGAAGAGAGAAGAGACACTGCTTTCTCTGTGATGGAAAATGGGGTTATTAGTGGTCATGGTTTTTATGCTACTAGCTATCAATCTATGTATGTTATGGGACAGTGTGAAGGTGATGTTGGTGATTCTGATTGTGGTGAATGTGTTAAATCTGCTGTTCAAAGAGCTCAAGTTGAATGTGGAAGTTCTATTTCTGGACAAGTTTATTTGCATAAGTGCTTCATTAGTTTTAGCTATTATCCCAATGGGGTTCCAAGGCACTCTTCATATGGTGGTTCATCTTCTTCTTCTTCTGGTTCTTCATCTTTTACTGGTAAGACTAATATCCAATCACTTAGAGTTAGTAGATAAGATCGATTTGAATTCTGGGTCAGTACAAAGTTTTCATTTTATTCTGTTGTTATGTTGAATCTGTTATTGTATTTCTTCATTTGACGTCTATGAAGATTAGACCAGACATGTGACATGACACAGACAATAAAATGTAACACCTTATCTATGAAGATTAGACCAGACATGTGACATGACACAGACAATAAAATGTGACACCTTATCAATTTGTAAAAGTTGAATAATTGATTCGAATCACATGTGTTGGTGTCGAGTAGATGTCTGGACACCGGATACGCCTTCAATCTGGAATGTACATGCTATATAGAATTGCATAATTGTTCATGTGTTGAGACTTGAAAGCATTGATGCTACTTTGTTAAATACTATGAAACATGAATTATTGAGTGATTTGTGGCTAAATGATGCAATGACAGGACAAAATACAGGGAAGACTGTGGCTATAATATTAGGAGGTATAGCTGGTGTGGCGTTTTTGGTAATATGCTTGCTATTTGCTAGGAATTTGGTCAAGAAACGTGATGGTAGGTGTTGTTTTGTACATGGTTATGTACTTTGGAATCAATTTTTTTTACTTAGTTTATAGTACTTTAGTTAAAGTTATGCTTATGCTACATTTTGCAATGTTATTTTGTTTGTACAGATTATTGACAGTAGAAGAAGATGATGGTTTACTATGGAGACAAAATTGTTCTTGAGGTGATTGATATATATCTTTTGGATGAAAGAGATTTGTGGTAAATAGACTTGAGAGATAGAGAAAGCATCTAGGACTGTTGAATGTGGGGACAAGACTAATAATTCTTGTAGTTAGGTGTAAGAAGATTTTGTTGTGAAAAAAACGGTGTAATTAGCTCATGAAAGTGAGATTTTTTTGGTATTATTACAAGGGAAAAAGGATATACCCATAAGAATGAATGTTTTGGATGAAAATTTTGTGCCTTACTCTTTAGCCATGTGAATGATTCTCTTTTTCCTCATCTCCATATACTTTTGACTCTTCATTTTATTTGATAACATTAACTTTTTAAAAAGGTTCAAGTAGCACTTCTTTCACTCTTTCCCTTTTCCTTTACCCCCTCCAACTCAGCGCTTATGACAAAGTGTATTCGGTGTCTTACACGTGTTAGTGTCAGCTCATGTCAGTGTTCGGCTCGATACTGACCTATGTAAATTACATTTGATTAGTTTGTTTCTTCAAATTTTTATGTTGGTGTGTCTGTGCTTATAGTTATGGTGTACATTGTAAGTTTTTGTCAAACTTATGGAAAATTGAGAGATGCACTCAATTGTTTTGCTTTATGTGTTTAGTATTGAAAATGACATATACCACATAATTTCACAAGTCAAGACTCAATATTGAGGAGAGAAGGAAAAGTAGGCACAGTATTTTGGGGTCTACTTTATGACATTAACCTAAAAAAGGAATCGTTTTGCATTACTAGCATGTGACTTCTTGAGGCTTTACTTTCCTCTCACGTTCTCTTGGAAAATGTTTTGGCCTGTTTTCTGTTTTTTGTCTCGCACCAAATCAAGGAGAGTGAAACAATGCCATATATACTTTCCAATTCTTTATTGATTTTGATTGATTAACAAATTTTTTAATGCTAACCAACTTTTCCTAATATGACGATTAAGCTTAAGCAGGCTTATGCACCACATAAATTAGCTTCAAGCTTTAAGGACTAAACTACTTAACTTTTGTAATTTTAAATATCAAAATATAGATCTATGTACTCTCAAGAACTGAAAGTTCATTGGAGTGGTCCAATTTTTAACAGAAAATTAGTGTCAGCATCTGACCTTTTCCAGTCCCAAGTGCTCAGTGATTCCAAGAAGCGGAGAGGCATTTACAACATGTCTTGGTTTGAGCAAAAAGATGCTTTATTTGATACTATCATTATCATGTGAATGTGATGCTTCTGTGGCCTAAATATATATTGACACAAAAGTAGCACTGTATCAAATTCCTCAGTAAATTTATTTCATTGCTATCAATTTGAAAAAAAATTATGCATTAAAACAATTGTTCATACTCCAATTAAAGATTATGTGGATTATTTATTTTTTTTCTATTTCATTATTGACCAAGGAAAAAGTTTTTGAAGAGGAATTCATTGAATATGAGGCAAAGGAAAATACAAATTTGTTTATTACAGAATAATATTTCTGGGTTGCTTTAATACTGCCCAGGAGACACTCTAAAAAGTCCATTCCTAAATTTCAAGCGTTATCGAGATAAATATATCTATGATTTTAACTTTATGTATAATAGTATAATAGTATAAATATGAAAATTTAATAAATTTATATCAGATCCTTGAAAAAGCCCAAAAAACAGCAGAGCCGAGAAGAAGAAGCAGTAAAGGCCGTTACTTTAGCACCATTGTCTAGCACTCCTGAAAAGAAGTATATGTGTGCAATCAAGATGATTCTCACTGCTATTTTTGATTGACTGGCCTTCAACTTTGGGAAGACAATAACAATAAAAGTACTCCATAAGAATGCTTCTTTTCTTGTTTGTTGTGCACCCTCAGTTAGTTCAGTTAGAATCTCCACTTCATACTAGAGTCCATATGTTGGATAGAAAAAGCTCATCTGAAGTACTAGTAAGCTTCCTTGTAAAATCAGCAGGCAGCAACAAATTCCCCTTTAGATTTTTGTGAAATAAAGTTTACATAAACTTCAGGATGTATGTAGAATCATTGATCTCACTTTCCCTTTTGCAAAAAGGTTTTGTTTGGATAAAGAACTTAATTAAGGATAGCGGAGAGGATCTAAGCCCCTTAATTAAGAGGTTATAGATATAGTGTTTATCATATCACTTTTATGTATATGTTATTTCTATAACAAAGTATAAACTAAAGGAAAACAGTTTTATATATGTTATAAGTTGTTTTCATAAGCTATCCTGAAAGTTTATAAAAATAAGCTGAAAACAACTTATGGAGATATCTTAAACTGATTCTGTAAACTCTCTCAAACAGTGTCACAAGCACTTATATCAAGAGATCAACACAAATACATCAGTTCAAGCAGAGGCATAGTCATATTTACAGAGAGCCTTGCTAAAGCTTCTCAGACATTTTACTGGGTAGAGAGTGTTGTGACTTAGGCGGTGCTTTGGTCTTACCTTAACATTGACGAGCACTGAACAGAGAGTCGATCACAGGGCACAAAATTCTGTAATCTGTCCCTTTTTCAAATCAGAGTAGCTTCGGCATTAGCACCACCTCATAGCTCCTTCCCCCTGCCAAAGTCATGGCAACCGAGATGGCATGCAACACTAGAGCTACCAATCAGAAGGTGCTGCTGTGTTTAATCACTGTACCTGATGCATACAAAGTACAAACACATGAATCAAAATGCTGAAACAGAAAAAATAAAGGGAAACTATGGATTTAAGGTTGGTTTGGTGGTTGTGATGGGGGAGTTAAGAATTTGAGTGATAAGGAGGTTGAGAGCTCAATTTCCACTCCCAGTATAATGCTACGATTAACAACAATATTAAGATTGGTTGTTCCAATAAATAAAGGGAAACAGAAGTAAAAATGATAGCACACATGACATGACATTTGCTATATAGCCACAGCATAAACAATAAAATGATTTCTCTTACCACCTCCATTCCTTATGACTTGAAATAGCAATAATCAACTCTAGCATTTGTGTGCAAGGGGGTGCAATAGAAGACAAATTTCCAGTAGACTGCCAAAACAAACTGAGGATCATGGACATCCTTGCCAATGTGGCTTTGGCGTGTCCTGTAAACAGTATTTACTGAAAAGATGAGTCGTTCAGTTTAGCAAAAGCAAAAACAATTAGAATCACAGAGAGAAAAAGAAGGGGTAAAACAAGTTTTCATCTGACCATCGATCAACCTCTTGGAGAACATTTTGGGGCCAATATCAGTCTCGATTTTGAATTTCAGATTGTAAAAGCTCTGGGCTCCATTCATATGTATACATATATATATTCTAAATTCACTTGATCAATTTTGACATTCGTTAACCTTTGAAGACAATCAAATAACAGAACCTCTTCCTACCAGTAGTTGCCGCACGAACATTCTCCATTTCTAAAATGATGAAACCTCTTCCTATCTCTCACAACTATCTCTCGCGCCACTACTTTGGAAATAAATTTGAATGCATTGTGGCAGTCTCCACATATTCTCAAATTTTTGAAAACACGAATCGTAGCTCCTAAAGGAAGCTTCATAATTCCATATACAACAGCCAGCTTTTCACTGTGGGTAGACAAGGCACGTTCTTTATGCTCAGATTCCATATCATGTAATACAAACTTCGTATCAGGAACATACCCCAATTTCCTCATTTCATCTACCAGTTGCTCCAGATATGTATACACTGCTTGTACCTCAGGGTGCCTAGCATCATCAGCCAAAAAGACATGGACCATGTTTTCGACCTCAACCCAACTACAACCAGGTTCCTTCTTCACTCCCCGTTCCCTCATCAATAACCTCACCCTGGCCACTTCGTCCCACTGGCCTAAAGCAGCATACATATTGGAAAGGATTATGTACGTTCCATCTTGCTGTGGAATAAGCTCAAGGAGTCGGTCAGCAGCTTGAATGCCCAACTCAATGTTTCCGTGAATCCGACAACCAGCAAGAAAAGCTTCCCAAATTGGTGCACCGGGCTCAAAAGGCATTGATTTGATTACACTCTTTGCTTCTGAGAACATACCCGCACGACACAACAAATCAATCAAACGGGCATAATGATCCTCTCCTGGGGTTATACCGTAATGAGTGCACATCGTATCAAAATAATGGTGTGCCTCTTTGACCAAGCCTGCATGGTTGCAAGCAGTAAGAATTGTGAGGAAAGTTATCCTATCAGGCAATATATCTTCCTTCAACATCTGTTCAAAAAGCTCAATGGCTTGGACACCGTGTCCATGTTGTGCAAGAGCTGCAATCATGGCATTCCAAGATACTGAATCCACATAAGGCATTGTGAGAAACACGGATTCAGCAGATTCAACAACACCACACCTCGCATACATGGTAATCAGCGCATTGCCGGCGGAGAGGCCTGCATCATGACCCAATCGAATTACCTGAGAATGAATTTGTTGTCCATTGTCCAACGACCCAAGAACAGCACAAGATGTAATCGCCCCAGCGTAAGCATAATCACAAGGTTCTAGTCCCTCTGACTTCATCTGGTTGAACAGCTTCAAACCTTCTTCTCCAAAACCATTTTGCGCCAAACCAGATATCATCACTGTCCAAGTCAACACGTTCCTCTCTGGCATCTCCCTGAAAATAGAGTTAGCTTCCTCAATATGTCGTGCATTGACAAACCCCGACAAAACAGCATTCCAGGAAACAATATCTTTCACAGGCATTCTATCAAAGACTCGCCTCGCCTCCACCATCCTACCATACTTAGTGTAGAAAGTAATCAAAGCATTGCTAACAGACAAAACAAAATGCTGTGATGGCCCCACCACTGTCCTGAGAATATAACCATGCACCTGTCTTCCATAATTGAACATCCCCCTCCTCACATTACCAGAAGCACACGCACTAATCAAACTAGTGTAAGTATACTCATCCTCCTGCATTCCCATCGAATGCATTCTCCTGAACATGTCAAACGCCTCTTCAAATAATCCACGTCGAACATAACCAGAAATCATGGCATTCCAAGCAACATCAATAGGGTAAGTCATTCCATCAAGAAGCTCACGCGCTGCAGCGAGATCATCATTCCTCACATAACCAGCAATCATGGTAGTCCATGAAGGTTCATACACCTGATTCTTAGGAGCCTCATCAAAAACCTTCCTAGCAGAATCCATCAACTGAGATGATTTAACCAAAGGCGAAGAACCACAACAAACATAGCAACTCAAAAGCGCATTCAAAACAGAAGGTATCGACAATGTCCCCCATTTAATAACCTCACAATGTAGCATTTGACAATGCCACTCCTCGTCAGCTATAATGGAGAGAGCAGAAAGCACGCTGGAGAACGTAAAAGGATCAGGCAAAAAGCCTTGTCTTCTCATTTGAACAAAGAGATTGAGTGCAGCGTGGCCGTCGTTACCGTGAGAGTAGGCAGTGATCATGGCATTGTAACTGACGGTATCACGAATAATGAGTGGGATGGCGTTGAAGAGTTGTCGGGCGAGTTTGATATCGCCGGAGGAGGAATATGCAGAGAGAAGAGTGGTTCTTGCGACTATATCTGGTTTGGGAATTTGATCGAACAGTTTACGAGCGTAAATGATGTTGGAGGATTTGCAGTAGAAGTTGATGAGACGGTTGAGGATGAAAGTGTTTGGTTTGAAACCGGAGGTGAGGATGTGTGCATGGACAGCACGTGCGATGGTTTGAGTGGCGGAGGTGTGGTTTAGTTGGGTTAAGTAACGGTATGCCATGTCGCGAACGTCCATGTTTTTGTTGGAAATGAAACAAACGCGATTCGATGCTGTCTCATGCAAACCAACTACAAAGGATCTTTTACTACTACCGCCACTTTCTTCCTTTTAATTTTTATTTGAGTGGAATTTAAAATTTGTTTTGTTCTGTTGTAAAATACTCCATTTAAATACTGAATTAGAGGACCTTTTAGTATTATCGGTTTTATTCATATTGATTCAAATCAATGCAAGGTAGTGAGTGAGATAGAGAGGAGGACTTCATAAATAAAAACCTAGATTTGAATTTTGAAAATTTCTCAACAAAATAAATCTGAGCATAATTTGTTTGCTATGTGGTTTGGCTATAGTACGCTTGTTAGACTATGTAATCTATTATCTATTATCTATTATCAATCTATTAAAAGTAAAGTATCTGGAAATTCCAAGTCTAACATTTTGATTAGATGTTATAACTTTTCTTATTCCAAGGGTATAATAGACTAATCAACACTATGCTGTTACCATATTCATTTGGCATTTAATTTTGCTGACATGTCAATCTATTATAATTTTACACTATTTTTTATTTATTTGATTTTTTAATTTGTTGCAAGATTTAAATTGGCAGCACAAGATGAACAACCATCATAAATGTTGAGTTCTTGAAACGGTAAATCTATACAACCAAAGAAATCGTTTTTCCCAAGATGCAACAAATAACTCATTCACCCAACTCTATTAAAACACAAATCAGAAAACCTAATTTCATCTTACATAATCTCAACCATCTAATATTCCCATCCTAACCTGTTAATTTATTTGTTTCAGACGTTCAAGCGTAAGAATGGTGGTCGCAACCAAGACCTCTGAATCTCAACAACATCAATAACCAACAACACCCGTTATAGATCTATAAAAGAATTTCCTTCAAATGCAATTTTTAACGTTAATTTGATTCATACATATGTAAGTGACGAAGGTGAGTGATTGAAAGTTGAAACTGAAATGTAGTTCGGAATATCATATTTTATGTTGTATTCTTTTCGTTTTAAGGGTTGTCTTACTATTTCTCCTTTTCCAAAAAAAAAAAACTTAACTTGACACCTAAAATGGGATATCTTTATCTTTAATTTCATCTTCTTACCTAATTTCATCTTCTTCCTGCGCCGCTCCATCTCTTTTCATTCTTCTCTCTTTGTTGCTGCCAATTTTGTTTCGTTGTAATCTCAACCATCTAATATTCTCATCCTAACCTGTTAATTTATTTGTTTCAGACGTTCAAGCGTAAAAATGGTGGTCGCAACCAAGACCTCTGAATCTCAACAACATCAATAACCAACAACACCCGTTATAGATCTATAAAAGAATTTCCTTCAAATGCAATTTTTAACGTTAATTTGATTCATACATATGTAAGTGACGAAGGTGAGTGATTGAAAGTTGAAACTGAAATGTAGTTCGGAATATCATATTTTATGTTGTATTCTTTTTGTTTTCAGGGTTGTCTTACTATTTCTCCTTTTCCAAAAAAAAAAGCTTAACTTGACACCTAAAATGGGATATCTTTATCTTTAGGTTTGAGAGTTGCAGAAGGGGATTTTTGAGCTTGCATGTGACGAACAACACAACCATGATATTGTTTATTTTTTTTTGGTGTTAGGTATGTTTTTTTTATTCAGATTTTATTTCTCAATTTTTTTAATTTTTTTAATTAAAATATGAGTTTGAGTTTTGGCTTTTTTTATTTGTTTAGTCTTGGTGAATACAAAGCTCACACATATATATTTATGATTGATTCTCCAAATAAGTTTGATAAAAGAAGGCAGTATATTCTCATCAATTTTGTTGTTTATTTTGCTTACTATTATATTTATTTGTATCTAATTGAGATTTTTGTATTTATTTTCTTGATTTAATCGGTTTTCTTTTGGAATATGTATGGATATGGAGGCTGATTATTGATTTCACACTTGAATCAGTAGGGGACCAATCTAACAAATTGAATAACGGATTATTTCACAGTTTAATTTTTATACATTGATACGTAAAATGAAATTATGCTGATTGCGATTTGATTTTGTCACCTGAAAACAGGATTAATAATGATCTTCCTAAACTCACTGTGTCCAATGATGGACAGTGCAATGATGGACAGGGCTGTCACCGGCCTTCTCCCATGAAAAGTTTATGGCGTGGCTTTTTATCATGCCCAACAAATATTACAATATTAAAAACAAATATTACAATTTTTTAATCAAATATTGAAGTACCATTTAATTCGATACGTTACCAATATATCTTTTGAATGAAGACGTTATTATCATTTATTTTTATTATACTTATATGGAAATTATTTTGAATGGTGACATAAATATATTTAATTTTTATATATGATTTGATTCCATAAAAGATTATGATCAATAAAATTTGAATTCTCTTTTAATATTATAGGTTTGATACTGTTTCATATTGTAGGAATATTATATACATTAAAATATATAAAGATATGAAAAAAATTAAATCAAAACTTTACAAATATATCTTTTGAATAGAGGTATTAATATTATTTATTTTTATTATATATAGAAAATATTTTGAATGGTCACATTAATACATTTTATTTTTATGCATGATTTGATTTCAAAAATTTATGATCAATAAATTTTGAATGGAATTATAATTTAACCAATAAAATTTTCTACCGACTTCTAAATATATTTGTGTATATTTTTTGAAAGGTTACATTTATATTCTTGAAAAAATAACGTAGTTTAAAGGATGTATTGTTAACTATAAATATATTGTTAATAAAATTAACAAAAAAAGTATATTATAAATATATAAAAGATAAAGTAAATAAGAACTCTAATGTTTATCTTAAATATTTAATTTATCATTCTATAAATGTAAGAATAAATATTATTTTGTAATTATTTAGATCCTTATTTGACCTAAAATAAATTATTTCAATTTCTATAAAAAGGTTAATAAAACAAAACAAAATCAATTGAGATTTGATAATTTTTTTAAGTTTATGAAATAACTAAAATATATCATAATCTTTTCAAATTAACTTTATAATTGTAATCATGATAAAAAAATATTAAATGGTAATCATGAAAATTTAATGATAAATGATAATCATAAAAATTTATGATAAAATAAAAAATTATTGATACAATCATTTTAATAAATTAAATAATTTATAATTAATTTTATAAAGGTGAATAAATTACAAATAATTTTATAAATGTAATAAATTAAACTATTTATAAAATTATTTATATCAATAATAGTAAATTACATATATTTTAATAATGGACACACGAATTCAACATGCTTATCAACCGGAAAAAAGTTACAATAATTTTATAAACAGGAATAAGTTAATATCATTTTATATAAATTAATGGTATAATATAATGTATTAAATATTTATATAACACTTTATTAAATAAATTTATTTCATGAAATTAATTTTATATAATATCATTAATATTTAATTATTGAAAATTCGCAATAAACTGAAAAATATTTATTACAAATCGAATATAATAAAACATAAGAAATAAATACTTAATTTTGAAATGTTATATATGATTCATTGTAATAATAAATGTTAAATTATTATTTAATATTATAATAAATTTTCCAATATTCTTAGATTTAATTTATTCTTTTTCCCATATATAATAATAATATTATATTATTATTTAATATTATAATTTTTGATTGACAATAATAAATTCATTTTAATTAGTTAGACATTAAGATAATAAATTTAATATATATCACTAATACACGATATTTATTTATAAATGTAATTAACTAAGAGACACATATTTATCACAGTTGAATAAATAAATTTAAGATGATATGGTAAATATTTATTTTTATAATTATTTTTATAAACTTAAATAACTTACAAATATTTTTATAAACGAACAAAATTCAAATATTGATGTAATTGTTTTTAACATGAATAAGTTAAAATGTTTTTATAAATTGTCACACGGGTTAAAGACACTTATAAACGAGAAAAAGTCTACATATTAATATAATTAATTTTACAAACCAAAAATAAATTATAATAATTTTTATAAACATGAATAAATTATAAATATTTTTATAAACCGGAAAAATTCAAGTATTGATACAATTATATTTATAAAAGAGTATAAGTTTCATATATTTTTATAAATAGACACACGCGTTCATTTTTATAAACGAGAATAATTTAAAATCATTTTTATAAATGAGAAATTCAAATTTGATAAATGATTATATATTGTAATTATATTAATATTAACCAACTGAGTACATGAAATAAATTCACGGGTAGAATAAATATATCTATGACATACCAGATAATTGAAGTTAAAGAATTAAATGTACTGTTTTAAATGACAATTAAGTTATATTTTTAAATACAAATTAGAAAATAAATTCATCTAAAATAAATTTCATTCATTAAATAAATATAGAAAATAATATACAATAGTTTTATCTATAAATTTTATTTATTTTTTATGTTCTTTTTAAAAATAATTGTAATTTAACGGGAAACTGTTATACATTATAGGTTGTAAAAAAATATGTAAATATGATATAATAAAAAGTTTTAAAACTGAAATTTGACGGGAGATGTCATACATTTTTAATTTGAAAAAATGGATTAATATATAAAATATGTTTAATAAATTTTTAAAATTAATTTATTTAGATTCAACTGAAGTTCGTTAACTCACGTAGATGTGAGCACATATAATATAAAAGTATAAATTTGACGGGAGTTGTCATATATTTTAGGTTTGGAAAAATGGGTTGATATCTAAAATAGATTTAATAAATTTTTAGAACTAATTCATTTGGATTCAACTGAGTTTGTTAAATCATCTTAATTCACGGGTAGATGAGAACGCATCTATGAGATACTGATTATAGATTGTTAATTTTAATATTCATCTTTTAAATCTTATATAATTGAAGTTAGTGAATAGTCGGTATGATTTATTATAAATACATATTAATACTTAAAAAACAAGTGCATATTATTAGTCTATATTTATTAGTCATGCCTGTAAAGAACATAGATAACATCTTTTACATCCCTCGAATGTCTATGTCACATTTTGAGTCACTGTGACCATTTAAGTTGATTAGGAGAAAATTCTCAATTATTGTCTCTAACGCAATGACAATTAATAAATCTCAAGGCCAATCACTTGATATCGTTGGATTGTATTTGCCTACTCCTGTTTTTAGTAATGAACAATTGTGTGTAGCCATTTCAAGAGTTACAAGCAAAAGTTGTCTTAAAATCTTAATAAATGATAATGAGAATGTATCATCTTTTATCACTACAAATGTTGTATACAATGAAGTTTTTCAATTGCTTTGTTAATGGGTAAGTACACGACAATACAAATGTTTTTGTTTATAAATTATTTGCATATTTGGTGTCTGATTTTTGCACAAATTATCATGCAGACTAATGAGTTGAAAACATCAATGGGAAGCAGGTTGCTTCATATCTAAAGTTCAAATACGATATTGTTATCATTAATGTTATCGATGGAAAGCAAATTAATTTGATACACTAATTTTTTTCTCTAATTGATTGAACTTTGGTTAAATCATTTTAATATTTTAAATTTGAATAATATATAAGAATGATCTATTACAATTCAAAGTTAGTTCTATATTATATGTAATTCGGACAAGACCCATATGATACCACGAATTTTTTAATAGTTATATATCTAAAATCAAAACCATTGAACGAGCCCGCTCTCCTTAAAACAAAATTACAAAAACGCCTAAGGACATATGAAAACAAAACCACTGCTCTTATTCCATCTGAGTTGTGCACAGACCCGCCGCCATCTTACACGTACTCCAATCCTCCGCTTTGCATGCAGATCCGCGGCGACGCCGCCACGCTCATTGCAATTGTTTGAGTTAAGAAGGCATTCGCAATGTATATCGTAGGTTCTCGATGGTACTGTACTAATTCCTTCTGCTTTACACACAGATCCGCAGCCACCTTATATGGACTCCAATCCTTCCGCTTTGCCTGCAGATCTGCGGCGACGCCGCCATGCTCACCGCATTTGTTTGAGTTAAGAAGGTATTCACAATGTATATCGTAAGTTCTCGATGGTACTGTACTAATTCATTCTGCTTTACGCACAGATCCACAACCATCTTACACGAACTCCAATCCTTGCGCTTTGCGTGCAGATCCGCGGCGACGCCGCCAGGCTCACCGCATTTGTTTGAGTTAAGAAGGTATTCACAATGTATATTGTAAGTTCTTGATGGTAATGTACTAATTCCTTCTGCTTTACGCACAGATCCGCAGCCACCTTATATGGAATCCAATCCTTTTGTTTAGTCATGGTCAATTATATGTTGCAATTTCAAGAGTTAAGAGCAAAAGTGGGTTAAAAATCCTAATTCATGACAAGGAGAATGTACTGTGTTCTACTACTACTAATGTTGTGTACAAGGAAGTCTTTCAAGCACTTTGATAGTTGGTAAACTTTATATCTTATACTTTACGATTCAAATTAAAAATCTATTTTGAATTAAAATATATAGTATGTACATTTTCCATGTATTTCAAGAAGTATATAATTTTTCCTATTTGTTCATGCAGACGTGATTTGTTGATAGGACCGACGATTGCTACAAATATGGAGTTAAATGCCAACATGGTTTACATGAGACATATACTCAACTGAAAACATGGTAACATACTGTTTACCGTGGGAATTGGTAAACAACCGCTGATCTTCCAAATGGTTACTTATTTGGTGACTCGCAGGATCGATCAGATTGATCCTAAGACATGGTTGATTTTGGGGTTTTGATTAAGTTTGATAATGGTTAAATGACAAGGAAATAAAGAAGCTTTATGTAAATTGCATGAAGAAGAGAACTTGATAAAATAAAGGAAGGCTTGAAATAAAGGCTTCGACAGGAAAAGTAAAGGAGAAAGCAAGTAAAGTTTCTGGAAAATAAATGACTTTGATTAGTAAAAGTGGTGTTTCACACATACATTCTCAACAATTCTTTCTCACACGCTGGGTACTCGAATCTATATGAGTGACTTTGTACATAATTGTGAACACACGCGAAAAACTGCGTGAACTACAAATATTTATACTAAACATCCCAAGTAACCGTCGGGCAATTACACTGCTTCGAGATGACTCCACTTGGCACGTTCTCAGCGTTCGACGCTCCAGATCTTTGCACGTTGCACTTGGTAACCGCTGGGAACCGTTTTCCCTCCAAACGCTTGAATTTCAAACCATCCCACTCTGAGCAATCGAACACCTTCGTCGAGAGGCATCTTCGACGAGCCACACCTTCGACGTCGAAGGCAACCAAATTCTCCCGTGGAAGAAATCCTCTAAGTACATTGCCATCTTCTGATGGGCATTTCGACAGACCCAGCTGGTCGAAAACATCCTTCAACTTTAATGGCTGATATTAATAAAAACAAGGGTGTCGAATTTAGGAGCCAACAAATTGCCCCCCAAGAATGCCTTATTTCGACTCTGAAAAGAAAAAGGCATTATTTGAAACTCCATTCGACACCTGTCTTTTCATTCTTTGTCACAAATTAAATTGTGCACTTTTTTGTCTTCTACCAACCACTGAAAATCCCAAGGAAAAGCCATCATTTCATCCGTACCTAAGACGTCACCTCAGTACGGCGTGCAGCGTGCCAAATGTCCTTTCATAAATTGTCATCATGACAATTCCCAAAAACGAGGGCGCACGCTGCACCCTTTCATTTCTGCAGAACGGCTATGTCAACAGGGGGACGCCACGTGTCCCACTACCTTCTGCAACATTAAATGGCATTAAATGTCCTCGAATTTGGGGATTTCCCAAACTACTATAAATAGCGCCAAGTACCCATTGTGGGACTTTTTCACGCTACCTTGCCTTCAAACTTCCTTGAACACAAACTCTCTACAAACTTTGCAAACAACTTTGTTCTTCACTTCATCTTCAACCTTATCATCAACAATGGCGTCCGGTTCTTCCACCGCTCCTGGTTCTAACATCCCCTCCGGAAATGCTAAACCCAAGATTTTCTCCACTGCTCCCGTAGTCACTCCTACAGGCCAACGAAGGGTTCCTGAGCCCTTAGACATTGCTGAACGTGACGCTTATTCACGCCAACTCATGATTCCGGTTGGATACTCCAACCAAATCTTCGCCATGTCTGGCCCGCTATACCCAAGCATCGCTGAAGCCATGAAGATCAAAAGCTACTTTCCAGTGCTTGAAAAACTCAAACCGGTTGGATGCTCTAAGAAAGATGCAGAAGATAATGAAGATCCTGCTAAGGAGAAAATCGACCTTCGTTTCTTCAATAGAGGTGTTAGGGCTTTCAGGTCTAGCCCTAGCCTCACTCCTGACTATAGTGCTTGGCTGGAAAAAATGGAGAAAAGCCAGGCTTTGATATGGAAAGACCTGGGGATATTCGACCTGGTCATGTTGTCGAAGACGGGTCTTAACTATTCCCTAGAAATGTTGATAGCTTCCTTACTCTTCTGGGATTACACTCATTTCACCTTCCACCTTCCCTGTGGAATGCTGACGCCCACGCTGTTCGACGTGGCTGCCATCACTGGCCTTCGACCTACTGGGGACTATTTCGACCCAGAGGAAATGTCGGAGGATCAGATTGGATTCTCTGCCACAAAACCAACCTACACCACATATATCAACCATTACCACGATAAGTCGACGGCCGCTGTGTCGGATGTAGAGCATATCGCGTTTCTAGCCTTATGGCTGTCACGCTTTGTGTTTTGCACCAAGTCTTTACAGGTGACCAAGAAGATGGTCACTCTCGCCACCCAACTCCACCATGGCCAAAATATCTGTTTGGCAGAATTGATTTTGGCGAATCTGTACGAGTCGATTAGCAGCGGAGCGACTCTTTTGAAGATCATCGAGAACAGAGCCAGTCTGCTGCTTGCTGGACCTTTTTGGCTACTTCAGCTGTGGATCAATGCCACCTTCGAGTCTTTCTTACCTCAGAAGACTCAAATAAATGAGCAGGCTCCGGAAATAGCAAATAGGTGCATCGAAGGCACCAGATTGGCTCTGCTGACCCCAACAGAAGATGGGCTGGAGCTTCAACAAACTTTTACAAACTTCGTCTTGATGTTTGCAAAAAGGAAAGAGTTCGTTTCGACCATGGCTCCCTTTGCTCGACGAAAGGTTGGTCCAGAGTGGTTCACGAGGCCCCATCCTAAATCGTCAAGTGGCCCTCAGGTCGAAGAACATACAACAGTGTGGGAAGCATTTCTCACACCAAGAATAATGCCCCTGCGATTCAAGAGCTCCAAGACTCACTTGAGCCTGATCGCGTATCAACCAAACTTGGTGTCTCGCCAGTTTGGTATCATTCAAACACTTTCTTCTCCTATTTTTCCCAGGGAGAAGTCTATGTTATACTTTTGCAACGACTACACTGAAGACGCAGCCACTAAGCATATCGGTAGGTATGCTGGTCGAACTGTTCTTTCGTTGTTCGACTATCAGCTTAACTTTCTCTGCTCACCATCCTTCGGGGAGTGGTGGAAAAGTTACTACGCTGAAGAGTTCTTCGACGAGAAGGACTTCGTAGACGAACTTCAGAAGTCTTTTGTTCTTGTCTTGGACAAAATAAAGAAATGTAAGTTCATTCTTCCAAATTATTTTGTCTTTCTCTTTCGACTGGCAGCCTGTTAATTATTTTGTCTTCTTTTAGTTGTTCGAAAGCCTGCAGCCAAGAAAGCTGGAGAAGGCCATCAGGGAGGAGGCCCCTTAACAAAACCTCCACCACCGGCGAAAACTATAGCGCCGGTGAAGACTACAACAAGCCACCAAGGGGAAGGTCCTTCGAAAAAGCCTTCTGCACCGGTAACCAGACTTTAATTACTTTCTTCTGGCTTTAACATTCTGACTTTCGATGTAGCTTCTAAATCGAACTCCAATTGGTTTTTAGGCACCTTCACCCAAGAAACGACCAGCACTGACGGTCGAATCTGGGAGTGACGAAGAAGACGATTCTCCCCCTGCTCCTCTTAAAAGGCGAAAGCTGAAGAAGGACGTTCCTTCTCCTGAGACTCGAACAATCAGAATAAAGGTTGCTGGAAGAAAGCCCAGGCCACCTCCAGTAATTATTGAAGAGCCAACGGAGGAGGAACTAAATGTTCTTCTCAATAAACCTGTCGAAAGCGACAATTCCAGCCCTGGGGCTGAAGTTCCTCTGCAGGTAATATCTTTGACCCTTTTTTAACCCAGGTGTCGATACCCACGTTCGATTATGTCTCTTTCTAACCTAGAAGATGCTTCTTCTTCTTTTTCCAGGAAACCACTGAAAGCTCAGCGCCAAGGACTTCTGAAACATTGGACTCTGCTGAACTCAGCAGGCCACAAGAGAAAGACTTGGCGAACGATGAAGCCAATGCTGAAACAAATGAAGCCAATGCTGAGACAGAAGAACAACAAACAGAAGATCCACAACCAGAAGAGCAACAACCAAGAGAGATTCAAGTGGTTGATCTGTCGGAGGAACATCGTGATGAAGGGGATCCCGGTGACGCTGGCAAAGGGGATCATGGTGAAGCTGGTACCGCTGAAGTTCAAGTCGAAGAGAGTCAAGTCGAGGCAAATGCTACTCAACAGCCTCAACCCCAAGACAACGCTGCTGCAAAGGTTATCACCTCAACAAAGCATAGGTCGGAAGAAGACTTAGAACTCTTGAAGCAAACTGATCCTGTTGGCTATCTGAACGCCATTATCGAGAGCAAGGGAAGTTCATCTGATATTAGTCAGGAGGCTTCTACTCAGTCGGGGAAGTCCACTGAAACTTCTCCTCTCGATGAGGCTTTGATGAAGGTTAAGGCTCAGTTCTTCAAGAAAGATTTGATGAAAGCTTTGGAGGGGGACCCTACTGCTCCATCGTATTTGGGGGCTGTTTTGAATGCCGTAGACTTGCTAGTTGTGCCTCCGGAGGTTTCAATCTTTATCATGGGGTTACACTCCATTATTGATCAAGTCTCAGCAGACTATCAGCGACAAAGGGGCTTTAATAGCCATCTTGAAGCGTTATATGGCAAAAGCTCTTCTGCATGGACTGCTGTAGCAGAGACGACTTCTCGAATTGCGGAGTTGTCGAAGCAAAAGGCGTCTAAGCAGGAAGAAATTGATGCCATAGATCGAGAGAATGCTTCCATAAAGGCGCAAATCGAAGAGCTAGAGGCCAAGATGAATGCCAATACTAAGCGCAAGGAGGAACTTCTCTCGATTGTTCCAGACACCGAAAGTCAAGCTGAAATCACACAAGGCCTAGAATTTGCTGAGAAAGCTCAAGCCTTCGACGATCAAATTGCCAAGCTTGCCCAGGCGAATGCCTTGTGCAACAAAAGATTGGAGTTGCAGCAAGCTAAATACCTTCGACTCAAGGATTCCATCCCCTTCTGATTGATTCAGCCCTTTAACCATATATTGTAATATGTATTCGACAATATTGCCATTTTGGCTAATTTATAAAAAATTTCATTTTGGCTTATTTATGGTTAATTTAGTCGTTACTTGTTATTTATTTTCATCTCTTGGAGTATAGGTTTATACTTTTTCAAATATTTACCATTTACTCTCAAGAGCCGTTTATCTTCACCTAACTCTTTGAGTTCATAAGCTCCACCAGAAAAAGTTTGGATAATTCTGAATGGTCCTTCCTATTTGGGTGACCATTTTCCCATGCTTCGATCCCTTCGATCCATGGGAAGAATCACCTTCCAAACTAATTCTCCAGGCGAGAATGCCTTAGGTTTCACCTTTTTATTGTAAGAGTCTTCTACTCTTTTCTTCTGAAGCCTTAGTAGGTCAAGAGCACGCAATCTTTCTTCGTCTAAATCTACTAGTTCGTCTAACATCATATCCCAATAAACTTCAGAGGGAATATCATGGTGTCTCTGAACCCTTGCAGATTGAAGACAAATTTCTGCTGGCAACACTGCGTCATGACCAAAAGTCAGCCTATATGGTGTTGTACCTATGGCTTCTTTTGGGGACGTTCGATAGGCCCACAAAATCTGGTCTAACGTCTTATGCCAATTTTTTGGCTTCTTCCCAACATGCTTCTTTATCAAGCCAATCACTACTTTGTTCGCTGCTTCGACTTGACCATTTGCCTGTGCATAATAAGGTGTTGATGTTAGGAGTTTAAAGCCTATTTCCTGAGCGAATTCCTGCATCTTTCGACCGGTGAAGACTGATCCTTGATCAGTAGTTATAGTCTCAGGGATTCCATATCTAAAGATAATGTTCTTTTGAATAAATTCAATGACATTTTCTTGGTCTACATTGACTAAAGGAATAGCTTCGATCCACTTAGTAAAATAATCAATGCCTACCAATATATACTTCTGGCTCTTTGACGATGCTGGTCGAATCTCTCCAATAAGGTCCAACGCCCATCCTCTAAAGGGCCAAGGTTTCACTATCGAGTGAAGTTCGCTTGCTGGTACATGCTGGATGCCTGTATGGACTTGACATTCTTGACAACCCTTGGCGAACTCGACACAATCTTTCAACATGGTGGGCCAGTATAGTCCTTGTCGAAATAACAACCATTTCATCTTATGGCCTACTTGGTGAGCCCCACATGCTCCAGCGTACGTAGTCGAAAGGGCTATGTATGCTTCAGTTTCACTTAAGCATTTTAGCAATACCCCTTCATGCGTCTTTTTAAATAACTCATTACCAATGAGTACATAACTCAACGCCCTATACTTAGTTTTTCGTTCTGTCGAAGCTACTGGATTTTGAAGATAGTCCACAATGGGTTTCCTCCAATCTTGCTCTGACAAATTGTCTATGAACGAAATTTCGAAGTTACTTTGATTAGCATACCCTAGTCTTGTCGATTCCAAGTCTGTTGGTGACAAACAAGTTGCTTTTATCTTTTCTCGAACTTCGATTGCTCTTTGTAATCTCGCTTTTGAAATTTTGTACCCAGATGCAATTTGTGCCAAATCGTTGGCTATTTGATTTTCCAATCTGGGTATGTGTCGAATATTGACCATTTCAAATTTTTTCAATAAACGATTTGCTATCACAAAGTACATAATGAGATTTTCTCTTATGCATTTATATTCTTTTGTGACTTGCTTAATGACTAACTCTGAGTCTCCCATTATTTCGACTCGAGTTGCCCCCAATTCCAACAATATCTCAAGGCCAGTAATTAGAGCTTCATACTCAGCCTCATTGTTCGAACAAGAACCTGATATCTTGTACTTGAATGTTGTTGGAATTTTTTCTGGAGAAATAATCAAGACTCCTACTCCTGTTCCATCTTTATGGCTGGAACCATCGAAGTAGAATTTCCAAGGTTCTATCTCCACATAATTAATACTCTCAACTTGAATTGAGTGGTCGACTATAAAGTCTGCAACCACTTGTCCTTTCACTGCCTTAAGAGGCATAAAGGTCAAGGAGTATTCAGTTAATGCTAGTGCCCATTTGCCAATTCGACTGTGCAAGATGGGTTTCGACAACATGTACTTGAAAACATCAAAATGAGACGAAACATACACATCAACTGGTTTTATATATTGCTTGAGTTTTGTACAAGAGAAATACAGACATAGACACAATTTTTCAACTTTGCTATATCTAGTTTCTGCATCGTTCAAAACTCTACTAAGATAGTAAATGGGTCTTTCGACTCCATTTTCATCTTCTTGGGCTAACATGCTTCCCAAAGTTTTGTCGGATGCATCTATGTACAATCTCATACTCCTATTGCTACAAGGAGGCACCAAAATAGGTGGCTTGGTGAGGTACCCTTTGATTTTGTCGAAGGCTTCTTGTTGCTCTTGCCCCCATTCGAATCCCTCTTTGTTCAGTCGAAGTAAGGGTGAAAAGGCTTGAGCTTTCCCACTTAGGTTAGATATGAATCTCCTTAAGAAATTTATCTTGCCTAGCAGAGATTGCAGTTCCTTTTTATTCGATGGCGCTTTCGCTTCCAGAATTGCCTTCGTCTTGTTCTGGTTGATTTCGATTCCTTTCTTGTGGACAACGAAGCCCAAGAAATCTCCAGCTTTCACACAGAATGCACACTTCAAAGGGTTCATCTTGAGACCATGTTCTCTCATTCTTTTGAATGACTGTCGAAGGTGGTCAATATGGTTCTTCCTGGAAACAGATTTTATAACAATGTCATCAATATATACTTGCATAAAAGTGTTAATAAAATCATGGAAGATAGAATTCATTGCTCGCTGGTATGTTGCCCCAGCGTTCTTTAGGCCAAAAGGCATCAATACCCATTCGTAAGTGCCTAAAGCCCCAGGGCATCGAAAAGCTGTTTTCGACACATCTTCTTCAGCAATGAATATTTGATTATATCCTGAATAACCATCGAGTATACTCAGGTACTCATAGCCAGCGGCAGAATTGACTAGCATTTCCGCCACAGGCATAGGATATTCATCTTTGGGTGTAGCAGCATTCAAATCTCTGAAATCTATGCACACCCTCAATGTACCATTTTTCTTAATTACTGGCACAATGTTGGCAATCCATTCGACATACCTCGTGACGCGTATGAATTTGCACTTCAGCAGTCTTTCGACTTCCGTTTTGATCTTCGACAGTATTTCTAGAGCGAAGCGTCTTGGACTTTGCTTGATTGGCTTCTTCCCAGGTTTGATTGGCAACTGAAGTTCTACCAATCCTCTGTCGAGACCAGGCATTTCGTCGTAATCCCATGCAAAACAGTCCTTGAACTCCTTCAACAATTGGATTACTTCCAACCCGAGTTCTGGGTCAATTTTTGCGCTGATGTAAGTTGGCTTTTTCTCTGACCCTTCGCCCAAGTTGATTTCTTCTAAAGGATCCTGCGCTAACATTTTAATATTGTTCGCCAAGGGGTCCTTTTCGAAGCCCAAAGGCTCATCGTCATAGATGGCGTCGAGCCTCTGTTCCTGCATCCCTTCTGGCATGATATCAGGAGGTTCTGGATCGAAGTCCTTTCCAGGACCTGTAGAAGATAACTGTTGATCATTGGCCTGTGTGGCCATGTACTTTACTTCGGCTTCAAGAGTTGTTATCATCTTTGTTTCGGCTACGTAAGCCGAAATTCGCTTCAATGGTTGTGACTCAGTCATTATCACTGAATTCACTTCCCCAACCAGTTGGTAGGATGTCAGTTAACCCACTGAAGTCTATGTGGGACAAGTCTTCTCTGTCCCATTGAAAACCATGCTCAGGGTGCAGGTATAGGGAACAAAAAGTATTTGGCGCTGGCGCCAAGTCGAAGTCAGGTGTTGGACATGGCCCTATATGAGCCAAGTTCTTATCGAAGTCTGCCAGTCCTAGGTGATTCACTTCACCCAGGTGTTTACCTTGGGTTTTGGTAAACAACCGCTGATCCTCCAAATGGTTACTTATTTGGTTACTCGCAGGATCGATCAGATTGATCCTATGGACATAGGTTGATTTTGAAGTTTGATTAAGGTGGATAAGGCTTTAAGTAAAATAAATTGCATAAAGGAAAGGATTGGTAAAATAAACAAGGCTTTAAAGTAAAGGTTCGACAGGAATTTAAAGGAGAAAAGCAGGTAAAATACTGGAAAAGTAAATGACTTTAATTGATAAAATTGGTGTTTCACACATACATTTCTCAACAATTCTTTCGCTCACACTGGGTACTTGAATCTAAATGAGTGACTATGTATCTATTTGTGAACACACGCGAGAAACTACATGTCTACTCCTATTTATACTAAAACATTCCAAGTAACCGTCGGGCAGTTACACTGCTTCGAGATTAAGCCACTTGGCACGTTCTCCATGCTCGACGCTCCAGATCCTTGCACGTTTGCACGTAGTAACTGCTGGAAACCGTTTTCCCCCCAAAGCTTTGAATTTCAAACTGCTCCACTCTGGACCATCGAACACTTTCAACAAGAAACGTCTTCGACGAAAACTCCTTCGACGTCGAAGGCAATCAGCCTTCTTCCTTGGAAGAAATCTTCTAAGTATTTTGCCATCTTTCGACGGGCACTTCGACAGGCTTAGCCAGTCGAAAGCATCTTTCAGCTTTTAATGGCTGCCATCAATCAAAACAAAGGTGTCGAATTTAGGAGCCAACAAATTGCCCCCCAAGAATGCCTTATTTCGACTCTGAAAGAAAAAGGCATTCTTTGAAAACGCCATTCGACACCTGTTTTTCCATGCTTAGTCACAAGTTAACTTGTGCACTTTTTGTTGCTTTTTACCAACTATTGGCAATCCCAAGAAACCATCATTGATTTGATCCTAGGACGTCACTTTCAGTACGGCGTGCAGTACCAAACATCACTTCAAAATTTGTCATTATGACAAATCCCAAAAACGAGGACGCACGATGCGTCTCTCTGTTTCTGCAGAAACGGCCAAAACAACAGGATGCTGCCACGCGTCCCACTAATTCCTGCAGCATTAAATGACATTTAATGTCCTCGTTATTGGGAATTTCTCCCACTACTATAAATAGTAGTGAATATCCCATTGTGGGACTTTTTACGCAAACTAGCTCTCAAACTCCCTTGCTTTCGTACAAACTTGCTCCCTTTGCAGAAAAACTCTTCCTTTTTCACTTCATCTTCATCCTCAACAATGGCCTCTGCTTCTACTGCCCCCAAGACTAACGCACCAACTGAACAACTTGTTAAACCCAAGGTCTTTGTTACTGCTCCGGTAGTGAACTCTACAGGGAAACGAAGGGTTCCTGAACCTTCTGACATCTCCGTTCGCGATGCTTACTCGCGTCACTTGATAATCCCGGTTGGATACTCCAACCAGATCTTCGCAATGTCTGGCCCCATGAACCCAAGCATCTCTGAAGCTCTGAAGATCAAGAGTTATTTCCCCATCGTCGAGAAACTCAAGCCAGTAGCATGCGCCAAGAAGGACGCAGAAGACAACGAAGACCCTACACGCGAGAAAATCGACCTCCGTTTCTTCAACAGAAGTGTCAGGGTCTTCAGGTCTTGCCCTAATCTGACCTCTGACTATGTTGCTTGGCTAACAAAGTTGGAGAAACATCAAACTCCAGTCTGGAAGGAAATGGGAATCTTTGACCTAGTAATGCTGTCGAAGACAGGCTTAAACTACTCCCCAGAGATGCTTATAGCTTCGCTGTTGTTTTGGGATTACTCTCACTTCACCTTTCACCTTCCATGTGGGATGTTAACCCCCACACTCTTCGACGTAGCGGCCATTACTGGCCTTCGACCAACCGGAGATTACTTCGACCCGGAGGAGATGTCGGAGGACCAAATTGGCTTCTCTGAGACCAAGCCAACATATACCACCTTTATCAACCATTATCACGACAGGTCGACGGATACAGTGTCGGATGTCGAACACATAGCGTTTCTAGCCTTATGGCTAACTCGCTTTGTGTTTTGCTCGAAGTCTCTACAAGTGACCAAAAAGATGGTCACTCTTGCCACCCAACTGCATCACCGCCAAAACATCTGTTTGGCAGAACTAATTCTGGCCAGTCTTTATGACTCAATCAGCAATGGGGTTACTCTCTTGAAACATATCGAAGATAGGGCCAGTTTGCTACTCGCTGGGCCTTTTTGGCTACTTCAACTGTGGCTCAATGCCACTTTTGAATCTTTCTTACCCAAGAAGATTCAGATAAATGAACAAGCCCCAGCGATAGCTAATAGACGTATCGAAGGAATTAGGCTGGCGCTACTGACACCTGTGGAAGATGGGCTGGAGTTCCAACAAACCTTCACTAACTTCGTTCTGATGTTCGCTCGAAGGAAGGAATTTGTTTCAACTATGGCTCCATTTGCTCAACGGAGGGTGGGGCCAGCATGGTTCACAAGGCCACATCCAAAGGAGTCGAGTGGTCCCAATGTCGATGAGCACACTGTACTTTGGGAGGCGTTCCTGACACCCAGGATCATGCCTCTTCAATTTAAGAGTTCTAAGACTCATTTGAGTCTGCTTGCCTATCAACCAAATCTGGTATCTCGCCAGTTTGGTATCATCCAAACCCTGCCTTCTCCTATTTTTCAAAGAGAGAAGTCAATGCTGTACTTCTGCAACGATTATACAGAAGAAGCTGCCATCAAGCATATCGGAAGATATGCTGGTCGAACAATCCTCTCGCTGTTTGACTACCAGCTTAATTTCCTTTGCTCACCATCCTTTGAGGAGTGGTGGAGAAGCTATTATGCTGAGTACTTCTTCGACGAGAAGGACTTCATGGCAGAGTTGCAGAAGTCTTTTGTCCTTGTGTTGGACAAAGTAAAGAAATGTAAGTTCATGCTCTCACATTACTTTTTATCTTTCTCTTCGACTGTTAGCCTGTTAACTTTCCTTTTCGCTTTCAGTTGTTCGAAAGCCCCTAGCCAAGAAGGCTACAGAAGGCCCACAAGGAGGAGTCCCTTCGACAAAACCTCCACCGCCGGTGAAGACTATAGCGCCGGCGAAGACAACAGGCAACCAACAGGGGGAAGGCTCTTCGAGGAGGCCTCCTGCATCGGTAACCAGAGTTTCTTCATTTTTCTTCTGGCTTTCGATTTTTTTATTTTCGATGTAATTATTCAATCGAATTCCTATTGGTTTTCTAGGCCCCTTCGCCCAAGAAACGGGCAGCATTGGTGGTCGAATCTGGGAGTGACGACGAAAGTGATTCCCCTCCTACTCCCTTAAAGAGGCGAAAGTTAACGAAGGACGCTTCTGTTCCTACTCCTGCCCCTGAAGGTCGAACCGTCAGAATAAAGGTCGCTGTGAGAAAGCCTAGGCCACCTGCAGTGATCATCGAGGAGCCAACTGAGGAGGAACTGAACGCTCTTCTTACCAAGCTTGTCGAAAGTGACAATTCCAGCCCTGGGGCTGAAGTTAATCCACAGGTAATCTATTGGACCCCTCTTATAACTTAGGCATAGATACCAGTATTCGATTATGTCTCTTTCGACATCTGAAGATTTGTCTTCTTTCTCTTTTTCAGGACACTACTGAAAGTTCTCCACCAAGGACTTCAGAAACTCTAGAATCTGCTGACCTTAGCAGGCCTCAGGAAAAAGATTTGGGCAATGACGAAGCCCACACTGAGAATGAGGCCAATGCTGAAACAGTGGAGAAGACAACAGAAGAACCTATGGCGGAGGAAACACAGCCAGAAACGGTTCCTGTGGTGGACTTGTCGTCAGAAGAGAACCCTGAAGGAAGGGACCAAGGCAATGGCGAAGAGAATCAAGATGCTGTTGACGAAGAGCACCAAGGTGGTACTGGCGAAGAACACCAGGGTGACGCTAGCGAAGAGCCACAAAATGACGTTGGCGAAGGACCCCAAGGTGATGTTAACGAAGAACCACAAGTCGACGCTAGTACTGCCTCAGTCCAAGTCGAAAAGCAACCAAACGAGGCACTCAGCATTCAACAGCCTCAAGCCCAAGATAATACTGTGGCAAGGGTCACCTCCTCAAAGCACAAGTCAAAAGAGGACTTGGAAATCTTGAAACAAACTGACCCTGTCAGCTACCTCAATGCAATCATCGAGAGTAAGAGTTCTTCTGACACTAGTCAGGAAATTCCTACCCTGTCGGGGAAATCTACTGAAACTTCTCCTCTTGATGATGCGTTGGCGAAGGTTAAGGCCCAGTTCTTCAAGAGAGATTTAATGAAGACTTTAGAGGGGGACCCCACTGCTCCATCATGCTTGAAAGAGGTTTTGAATGCTGTTGACTTCGAAGCTGTAGCCCCAGAAATCTCAGACTTAATCATGGAATTACATTCTATGATTGATCAAGTCTCAGCGGATTACAGGCGCCAACGAGGTTTTAACAATCAGCTCGAAGTGCTGCATGGCAAAAGCTCATCTGCGTGGACTGCTGTCTCAGATTCGACTTCTCGAATTGCCGAGTTGTCGAAACAGAAAGCGTCTGCACAGGAAAGGGTCGATGCTATTGAGCGAGAGAATGTCTCCTTCCGAGCACAAATTGCAGAGATAGAGGCGAAGATAAACGCCAACACTGTACTCCAGGAGGAAATTCTTTCGACCATCCCAGACACTGAGAGCCAGACTGAGATCAAGCAAGGCCTGGAATTCGCTGAGAGAGCTCAAAGCCTCGATGCTCAAATTGCCAAACTAGTGCAAGAAAACTCTTGGTGCAAAAAGAGGTTGGAGCTGCAGTATGCCAAGTATCTTCGACTCAAGAATTCTCTTACCTTTTGATTGATTCTCTTTTGTAACCATCTTCTGTAATCGTTTTCGACAACAATCGCCATCTTGGCTGAAATTAATAAAAATTTCCATTTTGGCATTTTTATGGTTAATTTAGTTTGTTCTTTTATTATTTTATTTTTATCTCTTGAAGTATAGGCTTATATTTTTTCAAATATTTACCATTTACTCTCAAGAGCCTTTTATCACCACTTATCTCTTCGACTTCATAGGCTCCACCAGAAAAAGTTTGGATAACTCTGAAGGGTCCTTCCCATTTGGGTGACCATTTCCCCATGCTTCGATCCCGTCGATCCATGGGAAGAATTACCTTCCAAACTAAATCTTCAGGCAAAAATACCTTAGGTTTTACCTTTCTATTATAAGAGTCTTCTACTCTTTTCTTCTGAAGCCTGAGTAAGTCGAGAGCGTGTAATCTCTCTTCGTCTAAATCCACCAGTTCATCTAACATCATATTCCAATAAACCTCAGAAGGAATATCATAATGCCTCTGAACTCTTGCAGATTGAAGACAAATTTCAGCTGGCAATACTGCATCATGGCCAAAAGTTAGCCTATATGGTGTTGTACCAGTGGCTTCTTTTGGGGACGTTCGACAAGCCCATAAAATCTGGTCTAACGTCTTATGCCAATTCTTTGGTTTCTTCCCAACATGTTTCTTTATCAAGCCAATCACTACTTTGTTAGCTGCTTCGACTTGACCATTCGCCTGTGCATAGTAAGGCGTGGATGTTAGGAGTTTGAAACCTGTTTCCTGAGCAAATTCCTGCATCTTTCGACCAGTGAAAACTGAACCTTGATCAGTTGTTATTGTCTCAGGGATTCCATACCTAAATATAATGTTCTTTTGAATGAATTCAATGACATTTTCTTGGTCTACATTGACTAAAGGGACAGCTTCGATCCACTTAGTAAAATAATCAATGCCTACCAATATGTATTTCTGACTCTTTGATGACGCTGGTCGAATCTCTCCAATAAGATCCAACGCCCATCCTCGAAAGGGCCAAGGCTTCACTATCGAGTGAAGTTCGCTTGCTGGTACATGCTGGATGCCTGTATGAACTTGACACTCTTGGCAACCTTTGGCGAACTCAACACAATCTTTCAGCATAGTGGGCCAATATAGTCCTTGTCGAAACAACAACCATTTCATCTTATGGCCTGCTTGGTGAGCCCCACATGCCCCAGCATGCGTAGTCGAAAGGGCTATGTATGCTTCAGTTTCACTTAAACATTTCAGCAACATCCCTTCAGGCGTCTTCTTGAATAACTCATTACCCATGAGTACAAAACTCAACGCCCTGTATTTTGTTTTTCGTTCTGTCGGAGCTCCTGGATTTTGAAGATAGTCCACAATGGGTTTCCTCCAATCTTGCTCTGACAAATTATCAATGAACGAAATCTCGAAGTTTGAGTGATCAGCATAACCTAGCCTCGTCGATTCCAAGTCTGATGGTGATAGACAAGTTGCCTTTATCTTTTCTCGAACTTCGATTGCTCTTTGTAATCTCGTTTTTGAAATCTTATACCCTGATGCAATTTGTGCCAAGTCATTGGCTATTTGATTTTCGACTCTGGGTATGTGTCGAATATTGACACTTTCAAATTGTTTCAATAAACGATTTGCTATCACAAAGTACATAATGAGATTCTCTCTTATGCATTTATACTCCTTTGTGACTTGCTTGATGACTAACTCTGAGTCTCCCATTATTTCGACTCGAGTTGCCCCCAATTCCAACAATATTTCAAGGCCAGTAATTAGAGCTTCATACTCAGCCTCGTTGTTCGAACAAGAACCTTCTATTTGGTACTTGAATGTTGTTGGAATTTTATCTGGAGAAATAATCAAGACTCCTACTCCTGTTCCATTTTTATGGCTGGAACCATCGAAGTAGAATTTCCAAGGTTCTATCTCCACATAATTAATATTCTCGACTTGAATTGAGTGGTCGACTATGAAGTCTGCAACCACTTGTCCTTTTACTGCCTTAAGAGGCATAAAGGTCAAGGAGTATTCAGTCAATGCTAATGCCCACTTGCCAATTCGACTATGCAAGATAGGTTTCGACAACATATATTTGAAAACATCAAAATGAGACGAAACATAAACATCAACTGGTTTTATATATTGCTTGAGTTTTGTACAAGAGAAATACAGACATAGACACAATTTCTCAACTTCGCTATATCTAGTTTCTGCATCATTCAAAACTCGACTGAGATAATAAATGGGTCTTTCGACTCCATTCTCATCCTCTTGGGCTAACATACTTCCCAGAGTTTTGTCAGATGCAGCTATGTACAATCTCATACTCCTATTGCTACAAGGAGGCACCAAAATAGGTGGCTTAGTGAGGTACCCTTTGATTTTGTCGAAGGCTTCTTGCTGCTCTTGCCCCCATTCGAACCCCTCTTTATTCAGTCGAAGTAAGGGTGAAAAGGCCTGAGCTTTCCCACTTAGGTTAGATATAAACCTTCTCAAGAAATTTATCTTGCCTAAGAGAGATTGCAATTCCTTCTTATTCGATGGCGCTTTCGCTTCCAAAATTGCCTTCGTCTTGTTCTGATTGATTTCGATTCCTTTCTTGTGGACAACGAAACCCAAGAAATCTCCAGCTTTCACACAGAACGCACACTTCAAAGGGTTCATCTTCAGACCATGTTCTCTCATTCTTTCGAATGATTGTCGAAGGTGGTCAATGTGACTCTTCCTGGAAACAGATTTTATAACAATATCATCAATATAAACTTGCATAAAAGTGTTAATAAAATCATGGAAGATAGTATTCATTGCTCGCTGGTACGTTGCCCCAGCGTTCTTTAGGCCAAAAGGCATCACTACCCATTCGTAAGTGCCTAAGGCCCCAGGGCATCGAAAAGCTGTTTTCGACACATCCTCTTCAGCAATGAATATTTGATTATATCCTGAATAACCATCGAGCATACTCAGGTATTCGTAGCCAGCGGCAGAATCGACTAGCATTTCCGCCACAGGCATAGGATATTCATCTTTGGGGGTGGCAGCATTCAAATCTCTGAAATCTATGCACACCCTTAATGTGCCATTTTTCTTAATTACTGGCACAATATTTGCAATCCATTCGACATACCTTGTAACACGGATGAATTTGCATTTCAGAAGTCTTTCGACCTCCGTTTTGATCTTCGACAATATTTCTGGAGCGAAGCGTCTTGGATTTTGCTTGATTGGCTTCTTTCCAGGTTTGATTGGCAACTGAAGTTCTACCAATCCTCTGTCGAGACCGGGCATTTCGTCATAATCCCATGCAAAACAGTCTTTAAACTCTTTCAGCAATTGGATTACTTCCAACCTAAGTTCTGGATCAATTTTGGCGCTGATGTAAGTTGGCCTATTCTCTGATCCTTCGCCTAAGTTGATTTCTTCTAAAGGGTCTTGTGCTAACATCTTAATGTTGTTTGCCAAGGGATCCTTTTCGAAGCCCAAAGGCTCATCGTCATAGATGGCGTCGAGCCTTTGTTCCTGCATTTCATCTGGCATGATATCAGGAGGTCTTGGATCGAAATCCTTTCCTGGGCCAACAGCAGATAATTGTTGATCATTGGCCTGTGTGGCCATGTACTTTACTTCGGCTTCGAGAGCCGTTATCATCTTGGTTTCGGCCACATAAGCCGAAATTCGCTTCAGAGATTGTGACTCAGTCATTATCACTGAATTCACTTCCCCAACCAGTTGGTTGGATATCAGTTAGCCCACTGAAGTCTATGTGGGACAAGTCTTCTTTGTCCCATTGGAAACCATGCTCAGGATGCAGGTATAGGGAACAAAAGGTGTTTGGCGCTGGCGCCATGTCGAAGTCAGGAGTTGGACATGGCCCTATGTGAGCCAAGTTTTTGTCGAAATCTGTTACACCCAAGTGATTCACTTCGCCAAGGTAGTAACTTTGATCCGCCTCTATGTTTTCGACCATCCCATCTGGACGCCATAGCAGCAGTCTTTGATGCATCGATGAAGGCACAGCGCCAACGCCATGAATCCACTCACGGCCTAACAAAAGGTTGTAGTTAGGTTTGGCCGATATGACCATGAACATTGTTGGTCGAAGGATCGACCCAACTTTTATGTCTAGCTGGATCACTCCCATGGTGGTCCCAATGCCTCCCTCATAGTTGGACAGGACCATATTGTGAGGTTTGATTTCTTCATCCCTTTTGCCAATCTTCCTTAGCATAGAATGAGGGATAATATTGATAGTGGCCCCACAGTCGACCAATATTTTGTTCACAGTGGTCTCTTCGAGCTTAGCCCTTATGAACAAAGGTTTGAGGTGATTCTTCATCGCCTCTGTAGGTGGCTCGAAGAAGCCATTTTGTTCCTCTGTAGTGCCATTGTCCATGACAAAATAGCACACTGGCCTATGTTTGGCCATTTCTTGTTCCACCTCCCAGTCACTGGCTTCGACTTCTACCTGTCGATTGAATTCCCTAGGCAGTACTGAAACAATATTCACCATTATATCCAGAGTATCGTCGGACTCAGCATCATCTTCGTCTTCGACTTCACTTTGGTTAGGCCAAACTAGCCTGTTGGTAACTGGTTCTCTCTCAAGAGGCTTTCTTTGTTTCCTTTGAGGCACATTCGAACTAGTTTCTGCCTTAGGTTCGTTGGCAGCCTCCCTTTCAGCTTTTCGCCTTCTTTGATATCTCCTCCATTGGGATCGCGACATAGGATTTTTTCCCTTGTAGTTGCTGGACACTTGAGCAACCTTGGGTGCAGCAACTTGAGGCTCTTTCTTCTGAATTAAAGAGGAACCTCTTGGCACTTCGAAAGAATGCCATTTCTCTTCACTTGGCCTTTTCCGGCCAGATGTTTTGTACCAAGTGTCTACTGGTACATTTGTTGGAGGCCTAAAAGTCAATGGCCTCTTGTCTTGATTAGAACCCCTTCTGGGATCATGTCGAAGGTCAGCATTCTCCCTTCTCTTGTTCGCTGCTCTCACGCCTTGTATGTGCTCAGCAGCTTTTTTATCAAAGATAGAACTGCATCTTGGACACAGCATCACCTCTGATTTCTTCTTCTGGCATCTTTGTAAAAAATCTGCCAAGTTTTCGTTTTCCCTAGGGAAAGCCGTTTTATTTGCCTGCTCTTGCCTTATGGCTTCTTCTGAAGCTTTAGGGTCAGAAAGTTCAACCATGTTGATATTCATTGTATCCTTATTAGCAAGAGTTAGTTGCTTCATTTGTGTCTCCAGATTCTCCGTCTGGCCTTGTACAGTGGCCAAGTGGGAACTGGGCTTTGGTCCAGTTTTTTGTGCTTCAGCAGTCTTCGACTTCGGGTCTTCGACCGCTTTCTGGACAACCTCAATTGTCTTCCTGGATAAATTTCCAGAAAAACTGCCAAAGATTGGCATGTTGATGTGGTCCTTTGAGACTTCGACCATGGTAATTCCTGGCTTCTTCGACGGGATGCTGGTCGCCTCTATCATGTTCACTTCAGAGGGTTCTGCGTAGTGGGCTTCAGCCTTTAGTGGATTGGAGTCGACAGCCATGGGGGATTTGTCAGCAAACTTTAATCTCCCTTCCTCAATAGCATCTTGCACAAGATTCCTGAAAAGAAAACATTGAGAAGTTTTATGGCCCAAAAAATTATGATATTTGCAAAAACCTCTCTTCTTTCTTTGATCAAGAGGAGGCACTTTTACCCCAGGGGGTACTATCATTTGGCCATCTTTAACTAGCAAGTCGAATATTTCATCACATTTTGTGATATCAAAACTATAAGTCTTTTTTGGGAACCTATCGTTGGTCCTGTCTGGACCAATGGGATTTTTCCCATTTGAGGGGACTAACTGTTTACAAGAGTATGGTGGCCCTTGTTTTAGTTCTGCTAAATCGACTTCTCCTTCTTCGACAGTTAAAGTATCGTCGAAGGATTCTAGATCGTCGTCGTCCATCTCAACGTACGCTATTCTCTCTCTTTTGTGAGTTTTCGTTGCCTTAGCTTTTTCAGCTTTGAGGCGTTCGACCTGTCGAACTCTATCGGCCAGTTGGGCCATGTCTCTTAGGTACTGGGTATCTAGCTTCTTCCTAATGGAATAATCTAAACCGCCTGCGACCATTTCGACCAGCTCATGTTCTGGCACTTGTGTAAAACATCTCGCCTTAAGCAACCTAAACCTATTCAGATATTCGTCTATAGGTTCAGTGAAACGTCTCTTCACACTCGCCAGTTCTTTCAGGCTTATCTTGGTTTGCCCCATATAGAATTGTTCATGGAACAATCTTTCCAACTGGGTCCAATGGTGGATCGAATTGGGGGGTAGAGTTGTGAACCAAGTAAAAGCGTTCTTGGTTAAGGAACTTGGGAAGTATTTGATCCTTAGGTTTTCATTATTTGAAATGTCTCCTGCTTCGATCAAATACCTCGCCACATGTTCGACAGTAGATTCTGTCGTGTCCCCAGAGAACTTAGTAAATTTGGGGACTTTGCTCCTAGGAGGTAAATCCGTTTGTAATACGTATTCTGACAATGGAGATGTAAAGTTGGGTCTTCGAAAGCCCATGTTCATCCCATTCTGATTCATGATCCTTTCGATCATGGTTGCCAGATTATTTTCCAAACCCATGTTTTGGTGTTGGATATGCTGAACCACTTCGTCAGCATTTTGGTTTCTGTTAACTAACCTTACCTCTGGGGCTATTACCCTAGGTTCTTCGACAGGTTGTTCGACAGGCTGTTGAGCCTGATTAATGGTGGTTTCTTCCTCTACAAATATCCCCTGATTTCCTCTTGTTTGTGCCCTTTGGGGCTGTCGAATAGGTGGGGGTACTCCAAAGAAGTCAGCCAAACGCGTCATTTGCGCTGTAACTTGCTGATTCGATTGAGTAGTATTTTGTATTAGAGGATTTAGCACTGTACTCAAAGTTTGTGCCAACATTTGCACCATATCATGGTTGCTTTCGTCCATCTGTTGCCTTAAGACTGCTGTCGAGGCATTTGTAAGGCCATGGGCTACTTGGGACGTTCCTCCTAAGAGTTGGGTCCTATTTCTATTCGCCATGCCTACTCCAGAGCCTTGGAGTGGCGAAGAGGCACTCACGAAAGGGTCTGAATAAGTGGACGCAGCATTCGTCAGGCTCGCCACTTCAGAAGTTGGCATACCATAGAATGGAATAAATCCTGGGGGAACCACAGGCCTTGTGCCTACATTTCCCCTTGGAGGGGGAGTTCCCAAAGGTATTCTGGGGCCTGAAAACGAAGTTATTGGCCCCGTGGTTGTGACTGACACTGCTGGTGTCGAACCAACATTCGTCGCTTCACTCACGGTCATATTAACCGTTGCTCCCACACTTGGTGGTGGAATTTCATTGTTGTTTGGCGGATTCGCCATCTCTTCCCTTCTTCTGGCAGTATTGTTATCGTTGGTGTATATTCTACCACTCCTCAATAACATACAACTCGAAAAGATGAGATTATTTTTCAACAATCAACACACAGTCCCACCGGGTGTGCCAATTTGTTTACCTTGGGTTTTGGTAAACAACCGCTGATCCTCTAAATGGTTACTTATTTGGTTACTCGCAGGATCGATCAGATTGATCCTATGGACATTTTGAAGTTTGATTAAGGTGGATAAGGCTTTAAGTAAAATAAATTGCATAAAGGAAAGGCTTGGTAAAATAAACAAGGCTTTAAAGTAAAGGTTCGACAGGAATTTAAAGGAGAAAAGCAGGTAAAATACTGGAAAAGTAAATGACTTTAATTGATAAAATTGGTGTTTCACACATACATTTCTCAACAATTCTTTCGCTCACACTGGGTACTTGAATCTAAATGAGTGACTATGTATCTATTTGTGAACACACGCGAGAAACTACATGTCTACTCCTATTTATACTAAAACATTCCAAGTAACCGTCGGGCAGTTACACTGCTTCGAGATTAAGCCACTTGGCACGTTCTCCATGCTCGACGCTCCAGATCCTTGCACGTTTGCACGTAGTAACTGCTGGAAACCGTTTTCCCCCCAAAGCTTTGAATTTCAAACTGCTCCACTCTGGACCATCGAACACTTTCAACAAGAAACGTCTTCGACGAAAACTCCTTCGACGTCGAAGGCAATCAGCCTTCTTCCTTGGAAGAAATCTTCTAAGTATTTTGCCATCTTTCGACGGGCACTTCGACAGGCTTAGCCAGTCGAAAGCATCTTTCAGCTTTTAATGGCTGCCATCAATCAAAACAAAGGTGTCGAATTTAGGAGCCAACACCAGGTAATAGCTTTGGTCCGCTTCTATGTTTTCGACCATTCCATCAGGACGCCATAGCAGCAACCTCTGGTGCATTGATGATGGTACAACTCCAACACCATGAATCCATTCACGGCCCAACAAAAGATTATAGTTAGGTTTGGCCGATATGACCATAAACATAGTTGGTCGAAGGATAGATCCCACCTTGATATCCAGTTGGATCACTCCCATAGTGGTCCCTATGCCGCCTTCATAGTTCGACAGGACCATGTTGTGAGGCTTGATGTTCTCATCACTTTTGCCTATTTTCCTTAGCATAAAGTGAGGAATAATGTTGATGGTTGCCCCACAATCCACCAAGATTTTATTCACTGTGGTTTCTTCGAGTTTAGCCCTTATAAATAAAGGCTTGAGGTGATTTTTCATCGCCTCTGTAGGTGGTTCGAAGAACCCATTTTGCTCCTCAGTGGTGCCATTATCCATGACGAAATAGCACACTGGCCTATGTTTGGCCATTTCTTGCTCCACTTCCCAATCACTTGTTTCGACCTCCACCTGTCGGTTGAACTCTCTGGGCAGCACTGAGACTATATTCACCATGATGTCCAAAGTGTCATCAGACTCAGAACCATCTTCGTCATCAACTTCACCTTGGTTAGGCCAAACTAGCCTATTGGTTACTGGTTCTCTTTCCAGAGGTTTCCTTTGCTTTCTTTGAGGAACATTTGAACTGGTTTCTGCCTTTGGTTCATTAGCAGCCTCCCTCTCAGCTTTTCGTCGCCTCTGGTATCTCCTCCATTGAGATCGAGACATGGGATTTTTCCCTTTGTAGTTGCTTGACACCTTTGTCACTTTAGGGGCAGCAACCTGAGGCTCTTTCTTATGTGTTAAAGATGAACCTCTTGGCACATCGAAGGAGTGCCATCTTTCCTCGCTTGGCCTCTTTCGACCAGATGTTTTGTACCATGTATCTACTGGCACATTAGTTTGAGGCCTGAAAGTCAATGGCCTCTTTTCTTGGTTTGGACCTCTTTGGGAGGCTCTTCTGGGATCATGTCGAAGATCAACACTTTCCCTTCTTTTATTAGCTGCTCTTACACCTTGAATATGTTCAGCAGCTTTTTTGTCGAAGATCGAACTGCATCTGGGACACAGCATCACTTCTGACTTCTTTTTCTGGCATCTTTGCAGGAAATCTGCCAAATTTTCGTTTTCCCGAGGGAAAGCAGTTTTGTTAGCTTGTTCTTGCCTCATGGCCTCCTCTGATGCTTTTGGTTCAGAGACTTCGACCATGTTGACATTCATGGTATCTTTGTTGGCAAGAGTCAACTGCTTCATTTGAATCTCCAAGCCCTCTGTCTGGCCTTGAACTGCGGCCAAGTGAGAACTGGGTTTTGTTCCAGATTTTTGGGCTCCAATTGTCTCCAGCTTTGGGATTTCGACCGCTTTCTGAACCGCTTCAATTGTCTTTCTGGATAGATTCCCAGAAAAACTGCCAAAGATTGGCATGTTGACATGGTCCTTTGAGACTTCGACCATTGTGATTCCTGGCCTCTTCGACTTGCTTCTGGATGCCTCGATCACGTTCACCTCTGAAGGTTCAGCATAATGGGCTTCAGCCTGCAACGGATTAGAGTCCACAGTCATGGGGGTCTTATCAGCAAACTTCAACCTCCCTTCTTCGATAGCGTCTTGCACAAGATTCCTGAAAAGAAAACATTGAGACGTTTTATGGCCCAGAAAATTATGATATTTACAAAAGCCTCTCTTCTTTCTTTGATCAAGAGGAGGCACTTTTACCCCTGGGGGTATTATCATTTGGCCATCTTTTACAAGCAAGTCAAAGATTTCATCACATTTTGTAATATCAAAACTATAAGTCTTTTTGGGGAACCTATCGTTGGTCCTTTCTGGACCAGTGGGATTTTTCCCACTTGAGGGGACTAACAGTTTGCAAGAATATGGTGGTCCTTGTTTTAGTTCCGCTAAATCGACTTCTCCTTCTTCGACAGTTATAGTTTCGTCGAAGGTTTCTGGATCTTCATCATCCATCTCAACATACGCTATCCGCTCTCTTTTATGAGTTTTCGTTGCCTTTGCTTTTTCAGCTTTAAGGCGTTCGACCTGTCGAACTCTATCGGCCAGTTGGGCCATGTCTCTCAGGTATTGAGTGTCTAACTTCTTCCTAATGGAATAATCTAAGCCGCCTGCGGCTATTTCGACTAACTCATGTTCTGGCACTTGCGTAAAACATCTCACTTTGAGCAACCTAAACCTATTTAGATATTCGTCTATAGGTTCAGTGAAACGTCTCTTTACACTGGCCAATTCCTTCAGGCTTATCTTGGTTTGTCCCATGTAGAATTGCTCATGGAACAATCTCTCCAACTGGGTCCAATGATGGATCGAATTGGGGGGAGAGTTGTAAACCAAGTAAAAGCGTTCTTTGTTAAATAACTTGGGAAGTACTTAATCCTCAAGTTTTCGTTGTTTGAAATATCTCCTGCTTCGATCAAGTATCTCGCCACATGTTCGACAGTAGATTCTGTCGTGTCCCCAGAGAATTTAGTGAACTTAGGGACTTTACATCTAGGAGGTAAGTCTGTTTGTAACACGTATTCTGACAGTGGGGATGTGAAGTTGGGCCTACGGAAGCCCATATTCATCCCATTTTGAGTCATGATTCTTTCGATCATGCCTGCCAGATTATTTTCCAAACCCATGTTTTGGTATTGGATATGCTGAACTACTTCGTCAGCATTTTGGTTTCTGTTAACTAACCTTACCTCTGGGGTTATTACCCTAGGTTCTTCGACAAGCTGCTCCAATCGTGCCCTAAGGTTTTCTTCGACAGGCTGCTGGCCTTGGTTGATAGTGATTTCTTCCTCTAAGAGTATACCTTGGTTTCCCCTTATTTGCGCCCTTTGGGGCTGTCGAATAGGTTGGGGTACTCCAAAGAAATCAGCCAAACGTGTCATTTGCGCTGTCATCTGCTGATTCGATTGGGTAGTGTTTTGTATCAGAGGATTCAGCACCGTACTTAAAGTTTGTGCCAACATTTGAACCATATCATGGTTGCTTTCGTCCATTTGTTGCCTCAAGACTGCTGTCGAGGCATTTGTAAGGCCATGTGCTACTTGGGACGTTCCTCCTAAGAGTTGGGTCCTATTTCTGTTCGCCATACCTACTCCAGAACCTTGGAGTGGCGAAGAGGCACTCACTAAAGGGTCTGAAAAAGTGGACGCTGCGTTCGTTAGGCTAGCCAAATCAGAAGTTGGCATGCCATAAAGTGGTTCTCGATTATGACCGCCTGTCATAAATCCTGGGGGAACATAAGGCCTTGTGCCTAAATTTCCCCTTGGTGGGGGAGTTCCCAAAGGCACTCTGGGGCCTGTGAACGGAGGTAATGGCCCCGTTATTGTGACCGTTACTGCTGGTGTTGAACCAGCGGTTATCGCTTCACTTACAGTTGGGATAACCGTTGATCCCACATTCGTTTGTGGGATTTCATTATTGTTTGGCGGATTCGCCATCGCTTCTCTTCTTCTGGCAGTATTGATATTGTTAGTGTATATTCTACCACTTCTCAATAACATGCAATACTTCTCGAAAAAGATGAGATTATGCTTAAAAAGGTTAAACTTCAAAAATCAACATACAGTCCCACCGGGTGTGCCAATTTGTTTACCGTGGGAATTGGTAAACAACCGCTGATCTTCCAAATGGTTACTTATTTGGTGACTCGCAGGATCGATCAGATTGATCCTAAGACATGGTTGATTTTGGGGTTTTGATTAAGTTTGATAATGGTTAAATGACAAGGAAATAAAGAAGCTTTATGTAAATTGCATGAAGAAGAGAACTTGATAAAATAAAGGAAGGCTTGAAATAAAGGCTTCGACAGGAAAAGTAAAGGAGAAAGCAAGTAAAGTTTCTGGAAAATAAATGACGTTGATTAATAAAAGTGGTGTTTCACACATACATTCTCAACAATTCTTTCTCACACGCTGGGTACTCGAATCTATATGAGTGACTTTGTATATAATTGTGAACACACGCGAAAAACTGCGTGAACTACTAATATTTATACTAAACATCCCAAGTAACCATCGGGCAGTTACACTGCTTCGAGATGACTCCACTTGGCACGTTCTCAGCGTTCGACGCTCCAGATCTTTGCACGTTGCACTTGGTAACCGCTGGGAACCGTTTTCCCTCCAAACGCTTGAATTTCAAACCATCCCACTCTGAGCAATCGAACACCTTCGTCGAGAGGCATCTTCGACGAGCCACACCTTTGACGTCGAAGGCAACCAAATTCTCCCGTGGAAGAAATCCTCTAAGTACATTGCCATCTTCTGATGGGCATTTCGACAGACCCAGCTGGTCGAAAACATCCTTCAACTTTAATGGCTGATATTAATAAAAACAAGGGTGTCGAATTTAGGAGCTAACACATACTTAATAATTTAATAATCTATAGATGTAATGTGAATCCAGACGAGACCCGTGCAATAGCACGAGTTTGTTACTAGCATGTTAAAAAAAAGGATGATAATTTGGACAAGTCAATGCACATGCCTAACCTCTAAAAAAATAGTGTGACCTACTTCTAGTCCTTTTTTTATAATGAATTTTAGTGGGTTAAACTACTTTTGCAGCATTAGCGTCTCTTTGGTTCAAGAGAGGAGAGGAAAAGAAAGAAGATAGAATAAGAATTTTATTTATAAATATGATTGATTCACAATAAGAGTGAGAGATATTTTAAAATTAATTTATTTTTTATATTTTTGTAATTTTATTATAAGACTCATGTTATTTTGTTTTTTAATTTATATATAAATTATTAACGAAAATAAGTATTCAATCATAAAATATTATGAAATTTTTTATAAAAATATAATGATAATAATATATGATTTTAAAAGGACTATCGTATACATTAAAATCTAACAAAATTATTATAAATAAAAAGTTTAAATGCAACTTTAATTCTCCTATTTTGCTTTTTTTTTTCTTTCAATTTTGGCCCTCTCCTTTCAAAAACCGATTCATAGAGTCCTCTTATTTTGTTTTTCTAAGGACCATACTCTCCCTTCCAGTTTGGGTGTGTTTTTAATGACGTGGCAGATCCATTGCATATGTGTCATGTGCTAGATGGATATTGATCTTACCGGATCAGACTTGGACCGTCACGACTGGCTCCGAGCTGAAATTGAACGAGATGTGGGGGGTACCTGCGAGGCACTCTGATGCTAAAGTGAGTGAGAGTACGAGCAAGCAAAAGGTATGAGTATGGGTAAGAGAATGAATACCTGACCCTCTGGGAACATAGGGTATTTATAACCCCCAGCGTTGGGCCAAGGTCCCTTCATTGGGCCGGGCAGGTTTGGCCCAATGAAGGAACTGCCAGGTTCTACTGTGTAGTGGGGACCCGCACGTGGTCTCCTTCCTGGGTGTTCTGCGAGAAGTACGGATGGACGGGGACGCGGTCTTTTCGGAATCCAGATGATGGCGTAATGGTCATAGTCTGCCCTACGAGAAGCGCTCGAGCTGAGGTCGAGCTGGACTGCATGAAGTCGAGGATGTCGTGGACAAGGCTGTAGCTTCTTGGTCGGCGCGACCCCCCTGCAGGGCCGTTTGGATTGGGCCTTCATCCTTGCTTTTGGGCCAGCCCGACCCATTCCAGAACAGGAGCCCCCCAAGTTGTGGTTCCTGGAGTAGGAGCCATGACTTGATCTTAGTTCGTCTCCGTCACGGGGTCCCGTGCCCAAACAAGAGATGTAGTTCCCCGTGGTTGCTCGAGGAGTTTCCCCTGTGTCGCGCTCGTGAGATAATTCCTTTCGAGGAGTGCTCGGGGGACTCTCGACGGGTTGTGTTTGTTGAGCACACGAGGCATATCTTGGGAACCGTGCAGCCACCCTATTGACAATAGGGTCATCATTGCTTAGGGGAGCTATGTGTCGAGGAGGGAAGTATGTGGTTCCCCGGGGTGATGTTTCGTATTCCACGTCATCACTATAAATAGGGTCCTTGGGCCCCAGAACATGTTTTTCCTCTTCGCGCTTCTCCTCCTTCCTCTGCCTCTACTGCTGCTGTTCTTCCCAGATATTCATAGGACCGCCGTGCTCTCCGTCGTTGATTCCCTTTTCCGTCGTCGCACCTCTTTCCTGATTTCAAGTAAGCGTCTTGTCCCCTTTGCTTTTCCTCTGTGATGTATGATATTTTTCATTGTCTTAGACGTTAGAGACTGTACGTCTGGGATTATCCCCGATAGATTTGTATCTGGCTCGACAAATCCATGTTTATGCCCGACAAACGCATGTTTACGCCCGGTAAATGTATAGTTTAGGTATTTGACTCGCAGTGCTGCCCGGGATCTTCATGATTCAGGGCGCCTAATTCGTGGTAGTGCCCGGTAAATTCATAGCTCTAGTTTTAGGATTTATGATATCGTTCGCCATGTTCATAGCCTAGGTCGACATATTCGTGAGTGGCCGAGATGTTGGCCCATTTAGGTGGTCTGTATGAAGACTTGTCGTGGTATCTAGGAGTCGGGGAGGTGACTCCACTCTTTTTGTTCGAAACACCAACTTTTTTATTTGTGCATGGAGTGACTCGGTTTGTCGTGCCCTTCTTCCCGCCTGTTATGGCGAGTGTGTGGATTTGCTCCCCAATTGACCGGTTTCCTGTGCTTTGTAGGTAACAATGGCAGACGAACCGTGTTCCTCGGGGCGCACTGAGGTGGAAGACCAAAGTGCGGAGGAGAATGTGAATTTGGTCGACACCATCGACGATCCTCTGCTGGAATGGGTGGGCGTCGAGCCCAGAGGGATTGCTTCTGCCTATAGTCGACGCAGTCGAAGTGCGTATACCATCATCGAGCAGGGCGGTAGTCAGCCCGGTTTTCAGAAGAACTTCGTTGTCACCAGACCGACTCTTACTGTGCAGATTTGCTCGGAGTTCCCAGAGTACGGGTTCCCCATGTATGAGATCGCTTTCAAGGACCTTGGATTAAAGCTCCCCTTTAGCGATTTTCAGGTCGGGGTCTTCGATCATCTGGAGCTGGCCCCGTTGCAGCTTCACCCAAACTCGATTGCTTTCATCCGGGCGTTCGAGCTGACATGTCGCTTTCTAAGGATTGGGGCGACCATACCTCTCTTCTTCAGAGTCTTCCATTTACAGCGCCAGTCCCAGGGAGGTAGGCACAGTTGGGTTTCCCTGAAACAGTCGAAAAGACTGTTCAGGATGTATATGGATTCTGTCCGGGGCTTCAAGGACAAGTGGTACATCGTGCGTCCGGTTACCAAAACGGGTTTAGAGTCTATATACGAGGAAGAAACGGTGGTGACCGAAGATCACGGGGAGGCTCTTCTAGACGACGAGGGACACCCGGTGTTAGGGCGTGTGGCCAAATTTCCTTTGCATTGGACCTTGCGTCACTACGAGCACGGCACCGGGCACTACCATACGCCCGCAGGTGGGATGAGCACCGAAGACGAGGAGGCTTATGGTACCCTCTGTCGATATGTCGATAGTTTCTTCCCCGCCCGGTGGGCCACGAGGGAGGGTGTGATACGGTGGGAGAACTGACTGTTGTTTTGCGTTCGTATTCGCACTTGTGCGGTTGAGCAAGAGTCGCCACCAACTTTTTATTTTATCCTAAAGGAAAGGTTAAAAAAGCACAGCAAAAACCTTTTGAGAATTTTCGTGGGTTCGGGGGGTAGATTATGAAAAAGGGAAGGTATTAGCACCCTTTTCATCCATGGTTATCCATGGGCTCTTAATTACTTGGTTTTTTAGATCACTTGCCTTGATTTTTGATTGCTTGAAAATGGTGTGTGTGTGTGTGTTTTGAAAAATGTTTTTGAAGAGATGCCTTGTCTTAGGCGACCAATGTATTTGACTCGTGTTTGAGTGTTTTACAAAAGCGTGTATCTTTTCGAAAAGATGTTTCAAATGTTTTTGAGAGTTTGTTTGAAAGTGTTGTGGATTGGGGTTTTTGAAAAAAAGGCAAGTGTTTTTGCAAGTTGATCTCAAGTAACTAAGAGTTTTACCTACCCTATTGTACTCAAAGGTTTTTGTTATGTTTTAACCCCTTTTTAACAATTTTGTTCCACCATTGAAATTGGTGGACAATCTTGCGTTTAGGAAGTTTGTTCGGGACAGGCGCGGGTCATCGTATGGACCATGAATGCAATGATGCCAAGTGTCTTTGGCAATTTGTTTTGAAGGGACTATGATCATTCCGTTTAAGCAACATTTTGAGGGACTTATGATCATTTTGATTTTGTTTTGCCAAAGATTCTCGATGTGCAAGCATGGCCCATTTTGGAAGGCAACATGTGGGATTACCCTAGAGGGTGCAAGTGTGATTGTGTATTGATTTCATGTATTTGTCTTGTATTAGGTTATCTAGCGTTTGATTTTATGTACATGCAAACCCTAGGTCAAACCATGGTATAATTGAAAGCGGTAAATTGCAAAAATGTAAAATCTACGCTATTACAGAATAAGTATCCGGGAGTGGGGGTACAAGTTTATGAATGGGGATGAGACTTATAGTATCCAATAAGTTACAACCAAATCGAATTTGCGATCAAATGTAAATGACGAATATCAATATATAAGCAAATGTGTATAGGGGCAATGTGAATGTATTGTGTAAGTATGAAATGTATTGTGTAAGTGATTATTTACATGTGCGACAAGGTGAAATTAATGTGGATTAGGGTATTTGACCTAGATATGTGTTTAATGAATCTTTGATTTGTATATTTTAATATGCATAAAAGAAAAAAAATGTTTTAATTGAATGTTCAAGTTCTAATTAAATTATGTATAAAATGATGTTTTAAGAAAAGAAAATATTTCTAAGTTTTAATTATGTATACAAAAAGAGTATTTTTTTTTCATTTATTATGTACAACAATATTTTAATTAAAAGAAAGGGAAAGAAGTTTTCAATTTTAATTACATGGTTAAAAAAAAGGTTCTATTTGTATGTACAAATAAGATTTAAATTAGAAAATGAAAAGTTAGATATAAAAAGAAAAGTTAGTGTTAACAAAATATTTGTTAGAAAAAATTAAGTTAGTTAATTAATAATTTGTTTTATAAAGAAAATGATTTAAAATTCAGAATGGGCCTTAAAGGCAACAAGTTCAAAACTGAAGACAAGGGGGGGGGGGGGGGGGGGGTATGGTATTGTCTTTGGGCTTAGGTGGTATCAGAAACGCATTGGCCCATTTGTTACAAACATTTTTTAGGGTTTAGATTTGTTGTTCAGTTGAGAACTGCTCTAGGGTTTGTAGCGGCGCGTTCATGGAGTTTCGTTCATCTTCGCGTTTCTTGCTTCTTGGCCATGGCTACTGAGTTCATCCCCTCGCCTAAGCCACCAACGCAGTCCCTTAACCTCTCCTTCCTTCATAGCTCGAGCCAAATGGTTTTACGAAGCGAGGTTCGTTTTTTGGTGTTTTTTATGTCTTTTTTTATGATTTTGCATGCTTATTTCGTTTTGAACTCCGACTTTCCTTTTTGCTATTATTGTCATGGATGTTGTGGAAGAATAAAGAAACAGAAAGCGTTACCTCTTGAAAACGGAGGAAGAGGTTGGAGTCGGAGGCGTTTCCGGAGGTTTGACGGCGAGGGGATCGTGAAAGAGCTAACTTGTCTGGACTTCTGGTATTCGTGTATTAACCCTCTTTTTTAGGTTTTATGATGTTTGACTGAAAACCTCCTCTTAGATTTACCTATTTCTCTCTTCTCTTTGCCTTTGAATTGCTGGTTGCCTTTAGGATTGATGCCTGTGTTGCCCTTTGATTCGCTTCCTTTTACGTTCTTCTTCTCTTTTGCCTTGAGCTTGCCCTTTGAAACTGTTGATTATGATGCCTTGAGATGGATGTGCTTTTGAACTTGTTGAGCCTTTTGCCTATGATGAAGCCCTCTTCTGAGGCCTTTGAATTGCCTTGAATGCTTTTGTTATCTTTCTTCTTCGTCCCTGAATTGCCCTTTGAAACTGTTAATTATGATGATTTGCTGGCTTTTCGCTTAAGTTGGATACCCAATGATGAATTCCTGGAATTCTGAGGGCTTGAGTTGCCTTAGATATCAGGCTTTTGTTTGATGGCCTTAACAGGTTTTTGCTTGAGGTTTTGAAAAGTGGTAAGGCTCTCTGATCTTTTCTTTTGACAGGATTCTTGAAAGGCTTTCTTTTTTTTTTGAATGGTTATGCAGTAGGCCTGGTTTGGTTATTGTTTGACTGGTTCAAAGTGTTTGACAGGTGAGGCTTGGCCTGGTATCTGAACTTGTTGGCAGGTTATGCTTTTGGGATGGGTTTGAATGGGTTTTGACTGATGCAGGTTTAATGTGTTTGATAGCTTCAGCTGGTTTGGTTTATTGCAGGTTATTGGTTTTGACTTGCTTCAAAGCTTAGGCAGGTTTAGTGTTTGACAAGGATTTGTATGCTGGTATGGTTTATTGCAGGTTATTGGTTTGGACTTGCTTCAGGTCAGGCAGGTTTAGTGTTTGACAGGGATTTGTATGCTGGTATGGTTTATTGCAGGTTATTGGTTTGGACTTGCTTCAGGTCAGGCAGGTTTAGTGTTTGACAGGGATTTGTATGCTGGTATGGTTTATTGCAGGTTATTGGCTTTAGATTATGCTAGCAGGTTAAAAGGCTTAGCAGATTTATGCTTGCTTGGCAGTTTTGTATATTTCTTTTTTGTTAGTGAAAGTTCTGCCTTCCTCTCCCTCTTACTGTGTTTTTTCTTTTGTATATTTTTTCTTCCTATCTATGCCTGCCTAAGCCTGAAAACCTGCATCTTTTATCTCTCTCTCTTCTTTCTCAGTACAACTAAAAATATAAAAAATGTTTGTGCTGTACCTTTGTTTTGAAAGGGTCACTTCAATTGGGAAATGATGACAATGAGTTGCTTGCATATCATACTTTCCTCTGCCTATTTGATCTCTTCTTGACAGCTTTTGTGCTTTTTTGATATCTTTCAAAATCTTCTCTTGACAGCTTTTGTGTAGACTCTTTGGTATTTTGACAGTAAATTGCACTTTTTGGCCTTTTTGACATAAAGTAGGAAATTGGATTTTTTCAGTTTGGTTGAACTTGAACTATGCAGTTTGACATTTTGAACTTATGCATTTTGACATTTTGCATTCATGATTAAATGAATAAAATTCTTCCCTCTTTGTGAACCGGGAGAAATCTCGTGATTTGCAGAGAGGGTTAACTGATCCCAATCAGTGGCCCTTAATGATGAATTTCTCCTGTCATTTATTATTTTATCTGCTTTTTGACTTTTCTCCTTTTCTTTTGCAGATGAATATTCGGATGGAGAGGAATAAAGTGAAGCAAGAAGAATTTAGAAATAACTAGGATAGTTTTATTTTTTATTTAAGTTTAAATCAATGTAAAACCAATGTTTGTAATTAAATTCCAAACAACAATTGTACAGTTAATTTAAAGATAAATAAAAGTTTCCATTATCCAATTTAATTCTGTTTTCTCTTTATTGTTTATTTATTATTTAAAACTCTTTGAATTAAAATAATTGAAAAATAAATTTCAATCATTTAATTAAATAAATAAACAATGCTTTAGCACACTGATCAGTTAAACCTGGTATCTTCAAAGCAAAATGACAGTTAACCGAAACAAACCAAACAGGCACATTCTCTCTTCACTGATTTTCAACAAACACTGTAAATCCAAACTGCGTATTTCTTTTGACTGGCTCAAACAAACTAACATGAATTCAAACCAACTGCCTCTTTTATTGATTAAATCAAAACAATGCGAATTCAACCCGACTCTCGGAATAACTTGCAAAGTGCTGTGAAATTTTAATCTTTCTGAGAATATGCCCATAAAACCTTAATTCCTGATTAAATGCTAACGAACATTCGCCTGATCGCAATTGAGCCAGAATCAACCAAAACCCTAAGCCAATTATTTGAAGCAATCCAGAGTCCTAAAAATCAATAAAACCCTAATTTTTGTTTGACTGACGAGAAAAGTCCGTTTGTCCGATTCTTGAGCCAGTTTGAAAAGTCAGGAAATGCCTGAAGCTGAGATTTCTTGTGGAAAAAATGCGAGGGCAAATTTTGGGGTACAACAGAGGGGAAGGATATTCTTGACGAAGATGGTTATCCGACCTTTGAAGCCCGGCCTATCGATACGAAGGCGCTCGTGGAGTGCCAGTCCTTCGGGCAGGCCGCGAACCTGCTAGGTCATTATTGTTTTGTCTTGTTTGAATTTCTTCGCTTGTTATTTGCTCGTTACTAACCTGGGATTCTTTTATGCAGGTCTCATGGCCGGACGAAAGGAGAGGCTCTTGAAGCTGACACAGGATAAGAAAGTCAATAAGAGAGTGGTGCGAGCTCCTCAGGCGACGAGGATGGGCCCGTCAACTAGCCCTGGCGATGCTTCTGGAGGGTCCCCGGATGCTCAGGATGTCGAGCCACATACCAACCTGATACCACGGAAGAGGAATCGGGTGGAGAGCCAGCCGGAGGTTGGCGAGGACTCTAGTGCGGTGAGGTCCTTCGGGTTACCCCCTGTTTTAAAGAGGAGGGTTTCTTCGAGGGGTTTCCCTTGTCCGTAAGTGCTGATGAAGCTGATACCATTAGGCGGCTGAGCAAGGAGAATCGGAGAAAACATCTGGCCGCCAACATGGTCGGGATGGTTAAAATGGCCGCCATTAGGTGTCAAGAACATCCGTTGAAAGAACTTTTTCAACAATGAAGATTATCAAGTCTAAATTTCACAATAAGATCAATGATGTGTGGTTCAATGATTCAATGATATGTTACATCGAACGAGAGACATTCAAATCACTTGATAATATTAATATTATTCGCAGATTCACCACAAAGAAGTCTCGAAAATGACATTTACTTCATGATTTTATTTAACACTCTATTATAATGTTATGCTTCATTACTTTTATTTTAAACTATACTTTTATTCAACAAAATAAGGAGTCTCTTTCAATTGATGAGTTTTAAATTTTTACCCAAATTTAAAATTGTTTCTAACTCCGTGATTGTATATATCTATTTAAGACGAGTTAATATCCATGTCATTTATATATGTAAAGGCATTAGTCAAAAGGGTTCAGTTTTAGGTGGCGTTAGTCAAAAGACTTGAAGAAACTGCGTGAAGGTGCAAGTGGAGCGCGGGAAAGGAATCAATCAATTCTTTCAGTTTTGACCCAACACAAAACCACACCATCATCATATCATATTATTCCTTTATTTTCTATTCATCGCCATCATCATCAAACGCTTCTTTTTGTTCTTCTTATTCTTCTCACAGCACCGTTTACCGCTGATCACCGTTTACTTTCTGCAAATCATCAAGTAAGTTCAACGATTTCCTTTTTTTAAAACTGTTTCTGTTGCCAATTTTGATGAAACTTGATTTGATTGGAACTTAACTCTCAGTGTATCCAAAGGTGAAATTAAGACAGAAAGATGAACACGACGGTGGTGACGGTGGTGATGAACGAGACCTTGTTGGTTTGAAAGCTTTCCTCTCTCTTTCCTTCCACTCACCTACTTCTCCAGGTTATTTTATGTCTAAATCATCTCCTTCTATTTTCTTACTTGCTAATTTTGATTATTGGATTTTGAGTTTTGAGTAGCGGCGCAATCTGAAGCTCATTTTTGTATAAATTATTTTGTAATTGCATCATGTACGATAACAATGATTTGTGCATTTGTGAATTAAAGAATTTTAGTTTATTCTTTTCCAATTTTGCTAATCTAAAGTGATGAAATCAAGAATTCATATTTCAACTTGTCCATGTAATGTAATATCGGTTTATTCATGGATGATTGTTGTTACCATTTTTTTATTTTTTATGCCACTTGTTTATTTTAGAGGATTTGTTATCTTTGTTTATTGTTAGCACTTCAAGCTCTCATTAACTTTATTTGGGTAAATAACTTAATTAACTGCAATTACCATAAGATAATTAAGTGCACTCACCATAAGATAAGTGCTTACGTATAAGCTATTTTTATAAAAAAAGATATATAAAATTGAATTGTTTTCGTATAAATTACAAGCTGTTTTCATAAGTTATTTTTGAGAATTTCTAGAAATAAGTTGTTTTTGTGAACTTTACCAAATAGTTTTTGTACTGGTCAAAAAGTACACGTCTGTGTGGTATCCCTACAAGAATAGGAGATCCTCTAAGGCCTTAGTAGATTTATAACACTTAGGGTGGTTAGGATTGCCCGCGGCGACGAGATGTCATGTATGATGACATTTATGGTGGTAAGAGAGGCCAACTCACGTGAGGTGAAAGGCTGTGTATAATGCGTTATAAGTTATGATCTGTCCTTCGCCCGTTAAGGGAGAAGTATTTACAGGGACTCTTGGCCTAAGCGTTCATGGTTTAGAATTTAGGAGAAACTCTTGGAAGCAGTAGCCACTTCCAATTGACTGGAGGGAGACTGCTGACTACCTACTTTCTAGGGAGTCGTGGTATGACTCCTTATTATTCACTTCATTTGTCTCCAGGGCAAGACCCCATATTCCACAAATGTAGCGCCCAGACAATGCCTTACTAAACGAGGATCCTAGCGTTAGCCCCTATTTGAGATTCTCACAAATATAACGCTACAGTCTTATATCACATTATCAGTATTTAAACTTAAATAAGTCAATCAAAAGTCAATATATGATTTTATATAAACTTAAATAAGTCAATCAATAGTCATATGACTTTAAACTTAAATAAATAAATCAATAGTCATATGACTTTAAACTTAAATAAGTCAATAGTCAAATGACTTTATATAAACTTAAATAAGTCAATCAATAGTCAATGTATGACCTTATAAGCATTTGCCCAATCACTTATGTCCTTGTAAGAGTATGTATATGAATATATCAGACTTTGATACGGATTTCTTGCATTCCATAGTTGTCTATCACACTCTAATGCCGTGACTCTGCAATTTGCTCGACTTGTTCCCCAATTTGGAAAAATATGTTATTTCCTTGAAAAACCGGAAAACTGTACAAAGCAATAATAAGTTGGGCAGTAATCACATGGACTAGTCATGTGTTTTTTCCTTTTTTTATTTTTATTTTGATTATTTTCATTTAATTGTTTCATGTCATTTAGGTCCATGTTTTGAGAATTAGAGTGTGATTCGCATTTTATTAAACTCCATATCGACATCATTATGTCGAACTTTTTCATTCTTTTGATTGTGGGCATAATCTGATTAGCAGTTAGTAAAGGTGCTAAGTCTAATTTTGCAGTAAAGGATCATAAAGTTGTCTCTGCGCCATCTATTGTCAAAGTACCAAACTGTTACCTGCCACAAGTATCAATTCCAATAGTATCTGTAACCGAAGATTTTGGGGACTGCAGTTTGACATCTGATTCCTCAGGTTCTCCAGAACCAGAGAAGGATGGAGATACTGACGAGAGTAAAGTATATATTAGAGCCAATTTGATTCCACGAGTATCTCTCACTGAAGATTTTGGGGATAGCGGTTCGACATCCGATTTGTCAGGACTAGAGAAGGATGGTGGACCTGAGAAGGATGGCAATATTGATGATGTGAATAAAGTAAACGTTAGAGCCAGTTCAATTCCACGCCCTCGTGCTGTCATTTCAAGTCGTGGTAAATCTCATACTTCATGGATTTTCTGTTCTATATTTATATTGCTACTGCTTTTTGCAATTTCAATGTCTGAGCTATAACTAAAAGTTGGTATCGAGATCACAAGAACAATTATGTTTTATATCGTAGATAACAATGTTTTGGGCTGCTTTTGACGAGCCATTGAAGCCAAGTGATATACTGGCTGGTAAAGAATAGATCCTTTAGAAAATACAGAAATAACTTTTATTTTAATAATTTACTATAAAAGTAGTTCTAGAATGATGCAATGCAACTCTAAAATGAGTTGTTAGATAGAGTCAAGCAAAGTTGAAGTACTTTGAACTTGAAAGTATACCAACCTCATAACTGAAGCACACTTCATATGATATATAATTCAAAATTGCTTCAGTCACAAGAAAAGAAACATTGGAGTGATGAAAAGAATGTTTTAGGGTGTGTATGATTTGCAAAATAAGAAGTATTGGATAGAACAGTATTAGACAGTACAAAACAATTTTTTTATTGTACTGTGTTTGATGGTTAATGCACTGGACAATTTTTTCTTCTTCTCGATTTTACTTGATATGCCTATGCACCAGACAAAATAATATCATTTTTGTTATAATATTATTTATTGATATATAAAATATAATATTTATAAATCAAAATATTAAATAATAAGGAGGACAAAGATGAAGAAATAGTTTTTTTACTGTACTTTGTTTAATATGTTTATGCAGGACAAAATAATATAATTTTTTTATATAAATAGAGATTTTTTATATGCAGGAAAAATGATAAATAGAGATTTTTTCTCTACTTTGTTTGATATATCGATGAACCAAATAAAAAAATATAATTTTATTATAAAATTATTTATTGATATATTAATATTATATTTGTGAATTAAAATATTAAATAATAAGAAAGAGAGTAAAAAATAGTATTTTGATAATTTGTGCTTGGGGCAAAAAGTTGTCTTATGATTTAGTGGGGGACAAGAATTCATGATTTTGTCCGGTCTCTTGTCATATTTTTTGTCCAGTACCATGATTAGTTTCTGGATCAAACATGGTACAAAAAAAATTGTCCTGTCCAATACCTCATTTTTTTAACAAATCAAACGCACCCTTAGAGAAAACAATACTTTTGAGCTTATGGTGGCGACATTTACCCTGTAAAGGATTATGAGAATTTCTTATGGCACCCTATATAGGGGAAAAATACCCTATGAAATCAAAAATGCTCTCTAGAAATGCATTTCTGGGACGCACCTTTTTTCTGAAAAATCATGTATGAAATCGGAAATGTGACTACGGTTTGGTACCGAATATGCATATCCGGTTCCTGTACAGACAGTTCAGACCGTATTTTATACAGTTTTTGGTGCATAAATACATAGTAAAATACGATTTCGATTAAATATGAAGTAATCACAAAATACGTACAAATGCTCATAAATATTATGTTCCAAAATACGATACGCAAAATATTCCTCAAAGTTTTATCCAAATAATCCAAAATATGAAAAACATAATAGTACTATAAACAAAATGCATCTAAAACTATCAGACTACTGAGTATGGCGGATAATGAGTTGGCCCGTGATATTCGCGACATTCCTCCGCTGCCGTCTGTAACACAGAGCCTCCCCAACCTCCGCCATGATGGCATCTAGAACACTTCTAACATCAGAGCCATCAGAAAACAGACCTTCATCAATACTCGCCAGCGCGATCTGCATGATACGACGGCACCTAGGCAACACATCAGTGGCATGATCGGCCTGTGCCTGCTCCTCCTCTAGAATCTTCGCATGTGCTGGTCTAGGTGGGTTACCTGGAGCCTCCTATACCAGATATGGATGTGACACCTTGAAGAACCATAAGATATATCCATCCTCATAGCTCCAATCTTTTGGTGCTATGGTACTCTGGGCCTTATCAGGCACGAGATGGTTAAGATAATCAATAAATATATCATCCATATACCTCAATATATATAGGCTCAAATGACCATTCAGATATGTGAGGGAAGTGCTGTAGGCTCCAGGTCTGAAATGTTACCGTCATTAGTAAGTAACGACATCAAAATAATTTACATAATAAGACAAAAATAATATAAGAATAAGAAATGTTACCATCAAAAGTGTGATGCTGCCGGTCATCTGCTTTGTATTCCACTTAATGCCTTCAGACAACATCTGATACAAATACATCAAACAAGCTTCCCCCAGTTCCACTCATCGATCTGCTGAAAATCGCTAAAGAACCGCAGGTACATGATATCAGTGTAAGTGGCACTAGAGTCCACAAAAATCTGCGTGTCAACCAGATACAAAAGATATGCCCTCATAGCACGTGCTCTGTGCTGTGCTACCTGCAGATTGTCATCATCAGCCTGCTGTGCACGCCCTAGCTCAATTGTGAACACCTGTTGCAAGTAGCTAAATCTGACATGACACCCATGGGTTTTGTTGATCTCAGCCATAACACCCTTTGGAGTAACTCCTAAGTACTCCACCAACATATCCAGCGCCTCCTCTTTGGTGCACCTCTCATGATCTAAAAACCTCCCTCTAGTCGAAAAGTGCAACAGACACGCGACATCATCCAGTGTGATTGTCATCTCACCATGTGGTAGGTGGAACGACGATGTCTCGTGATGCCATCTCTCGACAAAAGCGTTAATCATACCATGATTCACGATAGTATATCCACATAAGATCAAATCACGTAGTCCAGTGATATGCAGCAGCTCCTGGAACCATGGCTTGGCGGGTGTGTTAACTGGAAATTTCGACTACATGAGTTTTAGTTGAATTAATACATTTTGGATGATGTGATTCGAAGGAAAGAATAAAAGAGTCCATGAGAAGACTTTGATAAGTGAAGAGCTAAAACTGAAGCTTTAATTTTGCTAAGTGTTGGCGAAAGGTCCGTATACGGACCATAGAGATATCAAGTTTATTCGAAGTATCAATGAGCATGCTTCGAACGTCACGTTTTGGCGCTTTGAAGATAAAGAGTTTCAAATTCAAAAAGATTAATCTTATCCAAATAGACGCGTGGAAGCTTGGAATTCGAAGATACATGCGATTGTCGAACGTGGCGTCATTATTTAGAGACCGTTTGGTCGAAATTAGTATAAATAGGGGTCTTTGAAATAACATTTATCTAAAATAATAATGATTATTACGAAAATGTTGTTGAAAATACTCTTTGTTATAAGAACATAAAACATTAAATAAGAACACATGTACTTAGGATCAATCTGATCGATCCTGCTAGTTACCATTTCTACAAAGATTTGGAAGATCAACGACTGTTTACCAAATTCCACGGTAAATAGGGTGGTCCCAGGCGACTGATCTTCCTAGCATGATTAATTATCTCGAGTGGATCGCGGTCCTGCATGGATAGATATACACCCAAGACTTAAATGAACACAATACTTGGCAAAAAAAAAAAACACAATATGTAACAATTGCTAAATGAAATTTTTACCTCTCTGTCTCATAAGTGTCTGGCAACATGGTCCGGATACAACGACAATAATGACAAATCAAAAGACCCTCCTCTAAAGGCCTGAGGCGCCTCTGGTACCGCCTTTGGTGCTGCCTCTGGTGCAGGTTGTGGATGGGCCTCTGATGCAGGCTGTGGATGGGCCGTCGGTGCAGACTGGGTGGCCTCTGGTGTCTGCTGGGTGGGAACCTGTGTAGGCTGGGTGGGAGCAGGTGTCGGCTGGGAAGAAGAAGTCTCTCTTGTCTCAAAGACCATAGGGTGTCCGTGGGAGGAAGGAGGTGGAGAGGTATGGACTGAATGTAGTCTGTGGGTGAGAACCGGATGTCTCTCTTGGTCCGGATATCTGCGGTGAGGACGTACGTCTGTGGGAGGACGGCGGCGGAGATGGATGGACAGGAGACTCTCGCCTGTTGGTCGACGGAGTGGAAGTAGAAACACCATCGTCAATGGGCGCATCCAGCACGACCTGTCTAGGAGCCTGAAAAGCCTGAATCCTTTCCCTACGCACGGAAGCATGCTGTAAAAGTCTCCCGTGTCGCATTCTGGATGGTCTCTCAACCATAATACTTGTAGAATAAACGAAACAAGTATTAAACAATAACACTCTTGTACATAAAATAGTGGAAAAATTGACTGATGCATAACCAGAAGTATACTTCCGGTTTTAGTCAAGAACAAAACCGGAAATACACTTCTGGTACGACCTGCAACTTAACAGGTTCGTCAATGGCGAAGCTGACCTCTAATGGGGACAAAAAAACAAGCATTGATCGTCAAAAAGACATGGCTAACACTTCCGCATTGACTTCAAACATTGCAAGAACTAAAAAAACTACATTTTACTACACTAAAACACAATTTGTATGTATAATAAAAAAAATTCAATAATGCTTAAAAACAACTTACAATGATTGATTCTCCTTGGTTGATTCCGATTATACTTGATGATTTCCTTATGTGTTGCGATAAATTGATGGATTTTGAAACAATGAGTATTTTGGAATAATGGGATTTTGGGAGGTTTTGTGTTTTGTTTGTGTTTGCAGCAAATGAGGAAGGGGAAGAGGTAGCGCGAATATATGTCAAAATACAAATCGAAAATACACTTACGGTTTGGAACCGGTGTTGCATTTCCGGTTCGTATCAACGTGGTAGGGTGTGGCTTCTCGCAGTCTAACTATTTAGTTCATTTAGAGTGTAAGCGGAAATACAACATTGGTTTGGAAACCGTAAATGTACTTCTGGTTTGTATGTTATTTCATATAATAGAGTGTGCACCGGGAATACATTTCCGGTTCCTGGGAGCATTTTTGGGAATTCACACTGGTGCCTAAGAAACACTTAGGATGCATTAAGAAATTCTCAAGGAATATTGCCTAGTATTCAAGGTCGGCCCCAAGGCCAAGCCACCAAAGCTAGGTCATCAGGCCTCAAAATTTTTACTCAAAAAATAAACTTAGTTATAAATATATAATATGACAAATTTTCATGAATATTTGCTTAGCTTAGTTGGTTAAAATTGGTGCCTCATATATCCAATGTCTCAAGTTCTATCTTTGGGTTGTGCAAAATTTAACTTTTTAGTTTTTTTTAAGCTTTATGCTATTTTTTAAAGCCTCACAATAAATTGTACTTTAGGCCTCTAAATAAATTGGGATGACCCTGTTAGTATTATATTGTTGGGAGACATATTTAGGGGTCTTCTCAATGGGAAGTGTATTAGTATTGTTGTGTAGTAAAACTGCAATAGAAATGGAGAGCTATGGATCATGCAAGGTGTCAGTAAGCATTCTATGTTAATCAGGAAGAGGAGATCCTCTGTGCTCAAGTTGAGATTCTCCCCATCACTTTAGTGTATAAAGTCGTATAAATGTTTAATGCATGTCACATGTTATCTATAAATTTGTGTGCCTATATACACAGAAAACTATAGTAATGGAACTCTCTATTTCTTTTGACAAATGGAGAAGATCCCTATTATTTGTGACCCCTTTTCAGAAAATTCACTGGCTTTAAATTAGTCTAACTAAAGCTTTTGCTCGTCAGAAGGATGAAAAGAATCATCCTTGGAAAGAAATTAAGATAAGGCCAATTGAAAGCAAAGAGGGCAAGAGTTTTCTTTAGCTGCTGTCACTTTTGTTTGAGCAGTCCATTTGTTTTTGGTGCATCTCAATGTTAACTTTATCCCATTGCAAGGGGTCTCGTTTTATTCACTATGAGGTTAAGAAAGGGAGACAGTGAAGTGAATTGCCTCTTTCATAGAGAATTCATTGGCTCGACACCAGAATGCATGGTGGGTGCAGCAGGTGGTTTCTTAGATTTTCATTCTACTGATCTCAAAACCTGAATAGCAAAACTATTGTATGTAGTAGGCTGGTTTTCCATCGTTCTATTTTAAATTTAATGCAAATTAACACATGCAATATCATTGTGATAACAATTCCAAGAATCATGCGGCCAGTCACTTTTCGTTCTAATAAAGAGCAGGGTTTGCTTCAAAACATATATAGGATGCATAAAGTGAGAATAGAGCCTCTTAAGATATTTTCTGAATGACTATAAGAAGCTTAAAATATTCTAAAATAGCTTTCACTTCTAGCTGATTTAGAAGAGAATTGCATTCCTTGTTTGTCGCTGTGCAATACAATGCTCCAACACAGTTGAATATTTGTAATTATTGAAATCACCATCAATTATACCGAATGCATGCTAATTCCAGTTTCCTCATTTTGCATCTTTGTAATTATTGAAGGCACCATCACTTATTACTGAATGCATGTTAATTCTAGTTTCCTCATTCTGCATATGTTTTCTGTGTTATTCACGATTTATTGACATGACTATAAAGTTCTGTCTCAATTTTGTTTTCAGAGAATGACCTACTGATTGGAAACAGAAACAAGATTGGAAATGGAAGACTTTCTGCTCCGACCAATAGTACCGTTTCACCAAATAGACATTCTCTTGCTCAATGTAAAGTGAAATCACATGACACTACCGATATTGCTTCAGACACAAGAGAATGCGTAGAGTCTAAGTCAAAACATAAAACTGATCCTGTAGGAAAGAAAAAGGTCCATAAAGCTATCACAAAATCTGATAATTTACATAGGCCCTGGAGGTTTTAGTTCCAACATATGATGATCTTAATCTAGGACTAGTTTCCCTCTCAAGGAAAATGGAAAGAATAATATAATGCATGTTTTGATGGAAACATGATTACATGCTTAATACTTCAGCATTGATTTTCAATGTTTACTTGTGTGTGCTGTGTGGATGTAAGCTTGTTAAGCAATAAGTCAATGCCCGAGGTATTATATATCTTATTTTTTATTTTGCTTCATATTTGAGTTATTTTAGAAAGAGTGTTTCAGGATAAAGAATTTGATGTCTGTTATTTTAATGTATCAGTATATCAAAGAGATAAATTATTCTTTCCTAATATCAAATGTTGAAAAGATTAATTTTTCAAACGAATGTCAATATCTCGATGGTTAATCCGCGATTTTTGGTTGAGACACATAATTGTCTTGATGGTTTTTTACAATTTTTTCTTTTACAAAATAGTCAAATTTTACTGTAATAATTAGTATTTATGATAGATTTAAAATAAGAAATTGTTTAAAAGGTCTAGAATGTTACATTTTGGTAAAGAAATTGAATTATTTTGTATAATTGAAATTAGGGTTTAAAATAAAAACAACTTCACAATTATTTGATATTGGATTAAAAAAGTTCATAGTTTGAGTAATGAATTCAATTGAAGGAAGATATGTATTTTTTGATTAAGATTGTAAAGGGGTTAATAACAGTTTAATCAATTTGGCGAAACTAAACATATTAAAAAATTTCTTTAGTATTTTTTCTTTTTTGACTAAATCCTTTTATATAAATTTAGCTAATCAATTTATATAAATTTTGAAGATGAGAAAACTGGAAGGGTTTTGATTATAATAACTAATTATAATTTTAAAAAAATAAATAATTATATGACTTTAAAACTAAATTATTAATGGCCTTATTTATTTAGTATTTTTATATTGAAGTACGTCGTAATATAATTTTTAAAAAATTTAATTTATATATTATCAATGTAAAAAATATTTATACTATGAGTCAATCACAACTACTAAATATTTTATACCAAGTATTTTTAAAAATCATGTTTGTGACACTGATATGATAGGGCATAGCAATTCAATTTTAATATCATTTATATGACATATAATATAATTATCAATATTACAATTATATTCAAAATTAGTTTTGATCTTATCCTATTATTTAGAACATTTTGATGATTTCTTGCATCTTCCTTTTACTAATCAATAAATTGATTTGTTTTAGAATCCTGATCTTTCAAAAAAGAGCACTAATAATGGATGGTAAATTTATGGTGATTGTAGTTAGCTTTGTTATTCTAGAAAAAAAAATTCAGCAAATAAAAAAGAATAACATTATGGCTTTCTTGAAGCTATAGATGAGCTAATCTTGCTGCTTCCTCTATTTATCTGCCTTTGTTCAAGCAACCTGTCTTGAAAAGAAGCAACAGTCATTTCATGGCATTTTCCAGCAGAAGATCTATTGAGTCTGGCTCTGCTTTCGAATTCAGCTTTCGCCGTCCTCTGTCTCCCAAAGAAAGCATGTATATGCTGCAAGAACATTGCTGGAAGCAAAAAAAAATGTTAAGCACTTGTATGTTGTATCTAAATTGTTTTAGTAAATTTCTCTTAACGACGAAGGATTTGATAAATGTAGCGAAAACGGAAGCCCAATAGCTTGAAAAGTGAGGGAAAATCTCATAAGGAATCGTGTTAAAAAAATTGTAGAAAAGGAGATAAAATTGCTCTATGTTTAGACCTTGCTAGATGAATAACAAGCAAACTAAACTCGTAACAAAATAACTAATGTTCTGTAACAACTTACGAATTTCATTTTTTCTTCTTCTCGTGTTAGCTTAATAGAAATGTGAAGTAACAAAACATTTTCTATATCTTAAAGACGTGTCTCAAAAATTGTACCTATCTTCAGGGGTAGCTTGAACTGCTTGTTCAAACAAAGACAAGACTTTTTCCTGATCATGATGAAGTTCCCACTGTAGTTTAGCATATTCTGATATGGTTTCACCGTTGCTTGGATCGGCTGAGACTGCTCTTGAGTAGTAGCCCTCTGCTGCTTCAAGATCTTTCTTTGTCTGCATATTATTTTAAGGTGGAGTAATGCAATCTTATAAGCCTCATATACCAAGTAATAATGTTGAATCATGCCTAACATTATTCTCAAATGATGCCTATGCGCCCGAAAGAAAAAAGAGATTAAAGTCTCACCTGAAACAGAAACTGAGCATACTTTTTTAGAAATAAAGGATTTTTAGGATTCTCATCAATCATCTTCTTTAGATAATCCGCATCGTTTATGTCTTCATTTAACTTAGGTGTAAGATTTTCTACACCATTTTCTTCTTTTGAGGTCTTGACATCCATGTCATTCTGTATTCAATTACAATCTTGAAGTATTCAATAACAATGTGGGTCATCTAGAAAACAAGGGCCCTAAGATAGATAGATAGATACATAGAGAGAGCGAGAGAGGGAAAAAGTCACACCTGGGTTTGACGATTTCCATCTTCATTCTCATCATCTTCTGTTTCCCAGAGAAAACTAGCATATGCTGCAAGAACATCGCTGAAAAGGATGTAACATACATGGTAACTCTTATTCTTTATTAATGGAAAACTCAACATTTGGCAAGTTTAAAGAGAACATTCCAGTTTCTTCCATAAAACATGGAAGTAGTGTTGTTACCTGTCTTGAGGCGAAACTTGAGCTGCACGTTCAAAATTGAGAGATGCTCTATCTCTGTCACGATGACTCTCCCACACCAGCTTCGCATAGTGCATCAAGATTTCGCCATCATTAGGATCAGCTTGAGTAGCGCGATGAAAGTACTCCTCTGCATCTTGAAGTTCCCCCTTACCCTATCATTCAAACTCGAAATCAGCATCCCAACAAACACCATACTCCTCAAAATGTTTATCAAAATAACACAGCTCAAAAACTAAGACCTGCATCTATTCACTCAGAATCAAAGCATATGCAAATAAAACTATTAAAACCATTATCATGAGAGCTATTTTAGTCAACTAATTGTAAAAATAAGAAACAAAACCCTAAAAAAAGAAACAACTCACTTGTAAAAAGTGTGCATATTTTTTCAGAATCAAAGGGTGAGAGGGATACTCATGAACCATTCTCTTGTAATACTCTTGAAGATCCTCACTTTCTTGCAAACTGGGAACAAACAACATATCATTATTATCAGCACCATCAACTCCAAGTCCTGTTGCAAGATACATAGGAGGAGTAGAAGGTTGAACATCTTCATCATCATTAATATTCAAGTTCTGAATCTCAGTTGACCAATCATTCTCAGCTTCTTCAATCAAATCCATTGTGCCCCTTTCAAAGCTGAACTCATCACTACCAATGGTTTCTAAACTCAAAACGGTTCTTTTCAAAACTTGTTCATTATCTTCATGATGATGAGATTTGTTGTATATTTCAAATGATGGAGATGAACGCAAGGTTGATTGAAACTCTTCTTCCATGGTGCTATAGTTAGATAGTTACTAGATTTGGGGAGTTGAGAGATTGTGTGCTTATAAAGCAATCTCTATGATAATAATGGCATTTCTAGCAGTGTTGCGAAAAGAGACAAAAGTACTGAGATATTGAGATTGTGGCACTGATAAATCAAGGTGCAAGAAACAAGATAACGTGATTATGTTAAAGAAGAGTAGGAGGAAAGTCTCTCGTCACGTGGAATAGTCTAAGAAAAATGGTAATCAAACTCTTCCATTACATTGAATCTTTATGCTTCTCAAATCAAATCAATGGGTTGACTTATTTACTAATGATCCCAACACTCACCAAGTTGCGACCAAAATATGTTATTCCATTGATTTCATATTAAACATTATTTAAAGTTTTTACACAAATAGATTGCATTTATTCTTAAAATTATATTACTTTAAATTAATTTTGTTAATTGTATATAGTTTTCATTATTATAAATATAAAAATATATATTTTAAGAATAATGTACATTAGATCTAACTTAGAGAGAAACTATGGCAAAAATCCTAACACTATTCAGTGTCATCTTCAATGAAACTATTTGACCGCTCTTTATTTAATGATGGAACCTTTTTCGATATCATGGGTCCTTGTGGCACCTTCAACTCCCAAAATCATGCTTTCAGTGTAATATTCTATTTTTCCAACGGTAAATTTTAATAATAATCAGAGTAAAATAAAATTTTCACATCAACAACAAATAGGATGTCACATCATTTAACATATTCGATTTTTGCTCAATTAAGATATAACTGACACATAACACATATTTCAGACGAACCGACAACATTTCAACATAGTCTTCAATCTTCAACTTTATTAATACAACAGAACGAAATCATAATTATTTTCAACATCTTCAATTCATCACAAACAATGTTTTAATTCAAATGAAGAGAGTCTACAACACTCCCACAATTCTTCAAAATAAAACAAAAGCTAAAATAAACAAGCAAACGTTCATCCCCCGATGCACGTATCAGAGCAATAACACGCACTCAATAATAGAAAGCAACCTCTTCTAGACTCTGCGACTTCGCACTACTCCTAGCTATCTGCATGTTACCCACGTAGAGGCAACATTCAAGCAGTAAGGGTGAGATATCATGACAATATAATAAGTCATATAATCACGAATAAACAACAAATATATCATACAAGATTTCGAGTCCCACAATCATCAATTATAGTTCATAACGATTACACGGATACACACTTAATTATTATCACCCATCATACGACATAAATCAAGCATAAAACTCAACTTCATCGAATATCAATAATTCAACAAATGTAGTGCGACTGACACTGGTGCAAGATGCATGTGGTACCATCAGGGTATAAGCCCTCAACAAATTATCATATAGGCCAGGACATAAGTCCTTAATAGTTGTCATAAAGGCCAGAGCATAAGCCCTCAACATTTGCCATAAAGGTCATGACATAAGCCCTTAACATTTGTCATAAAGGCCAGGACATAAGCTCTCAACGATGCATGAAATGCGACATGCCACAACCAAAGTTATGCAATCATAAGCATAACCATCAAATCATACCAATTCCAGGCCAACAACAACATCTTTTCCATATTGCAATATATTATGCAGTACATTCATACATCATTCATACAACATCATCACGTTTAATAACAATAATATGCATCACACTTCATACAACATTAACACACAAGACATAAGCCTTCACCAAGGTAATCATCATAAGATATAAAATATCACATCACTTCAACACAAAAATCCTCAAGATTAATTTCACGACGACAACAATTTATCATTAAAATATGGCCATCCCAATTAAGCTACAACAACTGACACTGACACCCAAGGCATAAGCCTTCAACCAAAAAATAATTCACCCACTGTTATCAAAATTATTATCACAATATAGAAAATGTTTTTAGATTTTTAACGGTCCAAACGGTACGTCAAACAGACACCCGAGGCGAAAGTTATGATTTTTCAAAGTTTTCCAAAAATGCTGTCAGTAGCAGTGATAACCGGTTACCGCAAGACAGTAACCTCGATTTTCCAAAATTCCCCGCGGTAACCGATCACCCACTTATGGGAACCGGTTACTGCAAGCCAGTAGTCAATTATTTTCAAAACACAACAACGGTAACCGGTTACCCACATATGGTAAATGATTACCCATCGCGAACATATCCAAAAACTTAATTTTTCTACTACGAAATCCCATCTTCTTCACCCAAAAATCTATTTTCATGAAAGATCAAATGCTTCCATTATTTTAAGTCATCAACACACATCATATACCATAATTCTAATGCAAACGATACATCAATTTCATCAATCACAAACAATTGTAACAACAGTTTAACAATTAGTCTACACCCAAAACCCTACATTCAAACCTTCATCTACTCACAATTATACCGCCTATTAGGGAGTAAGAACCCCACCTTTACCTTAGGTTTGATGATTCTAAGCACTCTACCGTAGACTCCACGCCATATCTTGTATGCTCTTCTCTTCGTTCTTCTCTTCTCACTTTTACGCTTCTCTTCTGTTTTTCACGTTCTGACTCTATTCTCTCTATTTTCACCTCTTATAATCCAATAATAATATAACTATCCCAATTAAATTATTATTTAATTATTATTATAAAATAATAATAATCCTAATATTATAATGATAATAATAATAATTATTATTATTATTATAATAATAATAATAATAATAATAATTCATATTACACTACACACCTCCATGTCTCTCCACATTTAGCCATACACACCTATAACATCAACTCCCATTATTCTAATGCATCTAGTCCTCAACAAGACATCACACCACATAATAAAATCCACAAATTCATATAAATACACCATATCACTTTATTATTTAATTAAAAATAATTTTAATTAAATCGGGATGTTACATTCATCCCCTAAGCCCCAACAAAAACCTTTCGCTGGAGCTCTCAATGGGGTATGTGATACCCCAATTTCTCAATTGCCGCAACCTATTCTCAAAGGGGATCGATTATCCATCACAATCCCTGAAGATGAGTACCAAGCTAGAGTTGAATCATGTAAGCATAATCTTCACGGTAGGGTTCTTTGGCCAAAATGTTCCAAACCCCTCTCTACGGGCCAAAATTCGAGAGAAGTTCTCCGCTTTTTGGAAGAATTTAGGAAAATGGAGAATCGTATCCTTAGGAAAGGGTTTCTTTGAATTCGTATTCTCATTCTTAGAATATGTCTGAAGGGTTCGTGCGTTAGGGGCATGGAATTTATCACCGGGGATTCTCAAGTCGTTTCCTTGGTCTAAAGACTTCATGCCTAATTTGCAGCAAAACAATATAGCTCAGGTTTAGGTACATTTTTACGGTTTAACTCAAGAATATTGAAGGCCTAGGATTCTCTTTGGTATTTAATTTTTTTGTGCTCTTTTGTTGTTATTTGATATGTTAATGGTGAATCTAGTGGTTTGAGATCTAACATACTGCTATCATTGTGGATTTTAGTAGTCAGGGTCTTTATCTACGGGGATCCTTTTGACTGTCTTGTTGGTAGGATTCGTCATGTTGTTTGTTTTTCTTCTGTTGTTTCTTTTTTATCTTTAGTTGTATCTCGTCACACCTAATGCTTTATTTTATTTATGTTTTACTTTGGTGTTTTTTTAACCCCTTTTATATATAATATTATTTTTCTTTAAAAAAAGTATGAGTTAGTGTGGGAAAGCATGTGTTGTGTCCTAATTTTTGATCTAATATCCCACTTCGAATGCATCATTGTATCTCTAACAAAATATAAAAATAGTCGTGTGTTTGTTCCTTGTGTCAACCAGGTTTTTAATCAAAAAGTCTTCATAAATACAAGTCTTGATCAATTAGGATTTTGATTGAAATTAGTGGATCATTGACTTTTGGCTCAGTGCATGACCTAATGGCTTGAAGCATAATTCAAATAACTCAAATGCAACATCTTGGCTTAACTATATGGCCTAAGATATTTTCAAAGATGCAATTGGTTAATAGTGAATGAATTAGAATCAACTGATGAAAAGTCAATTGTCAAACAAAAGTTAAACATGGACTTTTTGATCAACATTGAACTTCAAAGATCAAGGATCATCAAAACATTCAAATTCATAAAACTTGATCATCAAGAATCAAAAGAATCAAGAAAATAAACAAAAGTCAAAGTTGAAAGATTTTTCAACACAAAAAAATTCAAGTGTTTGTGCCTAAAAAGCCCTAACTTCACAAGCAAATTTCACCAAGATGCAAGTTGATTTAAAGAAAACTCTCAACATGAAAGTTGAAGGGAATGAAAATTTCTATAATTTTATCAATGAGGATTGATCTCAAAAAAATTCTCAAATTAAGAGATATGGGCATGTGAAGTTCTGCCAACACTTAAAGAAATTTGCCAAACAATTTTGATCAGTTTTTCATCTCAATTTCATGGCCATTTTTCACTAAGATCTAAATTGATTCAACAGAAGTTTTTAACATGAAAGTTGTAGATAATGTTTCAAGCTTTCCAAACTGTTCAAGGGCATGAATTTATCTTACTTGAGTTAGAAGTTTCGAAGAGATGGAGTTGGGTGATCAAAGTTGCATTACAAGTCATTTTTGAGATAACTTTGTGATCAAATCTCCAAGCCATGTTATACAATCTTACTTTTCAGGCCATAGTATCTCTAAATCTATCGAAAACCAGAAGAGTACACAAGCTTTTGAGCTTTTACCCAAGTGATACAAGCTATTGTCCATTTTACTTGTCATTTTAGAAAGAAAGGTATCATTGCCATTCTTGAAAAGTAAGCTTTTTGTACAAAACTTTCCTTAAGCCTTTACCCAAGTGATACAAGCTATTGTCAAGTTTACTTTCCATTTTAGAAAGAAAGGTACCATTGTCATTCTTGAAAAGTAAGATTTTTGTATAAAGCTTTCGTTGGGCCCATACCTCTACTTTCTTCTGATCACACTCCACCCTAAATCAAGAAAACAACCTCTTTATACCAGCAACTCCTTGTACTATACATTGGAACCATGAAATTTTCACATAACTTGATCTTTGAATTTGAATTAACCCATAACTTGATAACTTGAGAACTTGTCTATCTCATTACCTCTGAGTTTTATCTATAAATGGAGGGCCTATTTGCACTTCAAACACACCAATTCATAGCTCTCAAACACCTCTAAACTCTCTCAAATTCAAAATTGATTCAAAAACTCCATTTTTGAACCTTGAAAACCTCAACTTCAAAGTTCATCACCCTTGCCGTATCTTTGCAAGATAACTATCCAAACACCTAATAATCACCATTTATAACTTGTCTAAACCCATGTTACACTTCTATAACATCATCATCCTCCAAACTCAAAAATCGTGGCTTGCAACTTGATTTGGCTAGAACATTTCAGAAACTTTCAAAGAAAAGTAAGGGTTGAAATAGATTCAGGAAGGTCCCAGCAAGCTCATAGGATAATCACATTTCACTAAGAAGTCATAGAATAAGATTTAGACTTTTCTCCAAAGAGGTAAAATCTGACCTCCTTCAAAAACTATCATACATACATCATTTGTGTTCAATTTCTAAAGATAAAATATAGATATGATTGTCCTGAAGCTAACCATGTGTTTGCTTTTCATTTATATTGCTTGTGTGATGAGAATTGTGAAACTGAATATGTGAAATCAAGATTCTCAATAAAGAACTTTGTTTTGATGAAGACAAATCATAATGGCAAGAAGGCAAAGATGTTAATCAAGCTAAAGCATCATGTTTAAAAACTTTGATTCAAAGCACTTGGTAATTTTTAAAAGGTATAATAATAATTCTTTTCAAGTACTTAAGTCTTAGATGCTCAAAGATCAAAACATGATTGTATAACATACTCACATACTTTCACAAGTTTCTTAAAACAAAAATCTGAAAATTTTCTAAGTGCAATCGATTTACACTTAATGCAAATCGATTTCTCACTGAGCATTACAAATATTTTTTCATTTTTAAACTATTGACTTGATGTGCAATGGATTTGCACTCAAGAGCAATCAATTGCTCACTAAACGAATTTGAAAAACCAATAACTTTTCATGCACCTTTTCATTTAAACTGCTTATTTCAACTTGACAATTATTCATGGTATTTTTGTATAACATTACCATGTTTCAAAGAGGTTTTATGATCTTATAAATACTTGATATTTCAAATTCAAAACTCACCTCTTTCAATCAAATTTTGCCTAAATTTCAAAATTTATAATTCAAGTGTTCATCTTTCATATACACCCATATGATACCACCACATCCTACCATAACACCCAACCAATGTACAACCAACCATCACACCGCCACAAGAACCATTGCTTCGTTTCCAAAACGATTCAACGTTCTAATTTAACCAACCACTCCGCCTACACGTAACCCAACCCGCCACGACCCAACAATGACAACATAGACACCGAACTCTTTGGTACCACCACAAACTAGAAATAAATGATCGACGAATTGTATGATAACTGAAGACCATCAAACGAAGCACCTCTAGCTCATACGAATACTAGAAGACCCTAAACACTTCAGAAAAATCAATTGAGACCTCGAAGAGAAATGTGGGGAGAAACTGTGAAACCTTTCGGCGTTTGGGTCAATAAATATATCTTCAACCATCGTGTAATTTTTTTAATATTATTAAATATTAATTCTTTTATTTAATATTTATATATTATTTTTTTAAAATAATTTTATAAAAAAATAGCTGAACATCCATACTGTATGACGCTGACGCATATACCTAATATTATAGTACATACGCCACACTGCATAACATTACATAGGTGTATGCGTTATAGAGTATGACGCCTCTTTATTAATTAGAGTGCATGCGCGGCTTAATGTGGTTCCACTTATATATGATGAATTTTTTTTGTAAAAGTGGTTTTTAATATTTATTTTGAAAATATATTAATTTATATATTTAAAAAAAATTGATTATTTAAAAAAAGAATTAATTGTTATGTAATGTCGGTATAAATTTTTTTACACAATCACTACATTACAACCACTTACTAATATATATATTTTAATTTAATGATGATGCACAGAGAGTGTCGTATCCTCTTTTCTCTATTTTTTTCATAATAGGAACATAATACAACCTCAGATTTTTTTAAATTTTTTTTAATATAAATTGGTAAGAGAGATTTTGGTTGTTAAAAACATTGTTGAACGAAAGGAGCATGTTTGTCAAAATCCCAACAACAGAGAAAGAAAAGGGAAAATAATTAGAAAATGGCAATGGGTAACGAAAAAAGCGGAAGTAAATGAAGAAATGATTGGGTGTGGTTTGAGTAACAGAGTGACGGAACCGAAAAAATGACAGCAAACACCTTATTTTCATGTTTTCTCATTTCCTTCTCTCTTCTTTAGTCCCTCCCCCTCTTCATGCCGCGCCCTCCTACGTCGTCCTCCTCCCGGACGACTCCGAGCGGCACCCCTCCTCCCTCCCATCGCACCCACCTCCATTTATCTTCCCTTTTCACCTTCTCCTGGATCAAAACTCTCAAACGCTCCAAAACTTCCGAAAAACTCTACAAAAAATACGTCAGATCCTACAAACTCAAATAAATTAAACATCGTTCTCATTCTCATCATAATCGTTAACAATGTCGCAAATATTGGCACCCTTTCAATTACTTGAACTAAATGTCATCTCAGCGCAGGATTTGGCTTCCGTCGGAAGAAACATGCGAACCTACGCGGTTTCATGGGTTCATCCCGACAGAAAACTTTCCACACGTGTCGACACACAAGGCCACACCAATCCAACATGGAACGACAAATTCGTTTTCCGCGTTGACGATGACTTTCTATACAGCGACACTTCGGCGATCATGATTGAGATCTATGCATTGCATTGGTTCAAAGACATCCACGTTGGCACCGTTCGTGTCCTTGTCGGAAACCTTATTCCTCCGCCGGCTAGACCTTTTCATAACGACCATGCTCCGCTTGGTATGCGGTTTGTGGCGCTTCAGGTTCGTCGCCCTTCCGGGAGGCCTCAGGGGATTCTTAATATTGGTGTAACGGTTTTGGATAGTTCCATGAGGAGTATGCCGCTTTATACTTTGAATGCTTCTGCGGTTGGTTATCGGCATTTGATGGGAGAAAAAGATGCTTATGATAGCCATAATCATCTTAGTCCTCATGTTTTCGGTGCTGACAAAGGTGGTGGTGGAGGTGGTGGTGGAAAACATGAACTCCGACGAACCAAAAGTGATACCAGTTCCGTTATTGCATGTGAATCGGTTTTGCGTCACCAACGTGCTATTATTAATAAGGAAAAAGCTAATTCTGCAATTTCTGGTTCTGAAGTTAGCGATAATAAGGTGAATAAAAAGAAGAAGAAGAAGAAAAATAAGAAGAAAAAAGCCTCCCATGAGGAGGAGGCAAGTTCTATCATTAGCAGTGTTCTCAGCGATAAGGTTGTTCCGTGGATAGTTAAAAATGGAAAAACAAGTGCTGCTCCTTCTGATTCACACGTTGAACCGCCGCCGCCACCACGGTTTAGCCACGACGAATGCGCCAACTATGATGAAACTGATAATGATAATCATCACGATCATTATCATGATGATAATGATATTGATGTTAACGAGAAGGATGTTTCGTTTGTTAACACTATCTCTGAAGCTGCTACAAGAGACACTGATATGCATGAGAAACAGAACTTTGCCTATCAAGTTAAGGCCACGCCGAATCGTCATTATCCAAAATCTCCGATGGTGGAGTTTAAAAACTCTCCCAAGCCGAACTTTATGAAATCCCCGACTATGCCGGAATATAAGAACTCTCCCAAGCCAAACTTTATGAAATCCCCGACTATGCCGGAATATAAGAACTCTCCAAAGCCACAGTTTAAGAACTCTCCCATGCCAGAGTTTAAGAATTCTCCTAAACCGCAGTTTCATAAATCTCCGAAGCCAGAGTATAAGAATTCTCCAAAGCCTAAGCATATGAGATCTCCGACTATGCCAGAATATGAGAACTCTCCAAAGCCTAAGCATATGAGATCTCCGACTATGCCCGAATATGAGGACTCTCCTAAGCCACAGTTTAAAAACTCGCCAATGCCAGAGTTTAGGAATTCTCCAATGCCACAGTTCAGGAATTCGCCTATGCCGGAGTATAAGAATACACCTATGCAGCAAGTTAGGAATTCGCCTATGCCAGAGTATAAGAATTCGCCTATGCAGCACGTTAGGAATTCGCCTATGCCGGAGTATAAGAATTCGCCTATGCAGCAAGTTAGGAATTCCCCTATGCCACAGTTCAGGAATTCCCCAATGCCTCAGTTTCAAAACTCCCCAGCGGTGGCGCCACATTTTAGGAATTCTCCGGCAGTTTCGAAGTTCAACCCTGCAATGGGATTTGGCGGTTCGCACAGGGGGACCCCGAAGCATCCGTTTGGAAAGTTGAATGGTGGAATGGAATATGCAACACCGATGAGATCCAACTTGGCTAACATGAGGCCGGTTATGATGACAGAGTCTGAGCTGGGACCATCTCCATCAGAGGTTGCGGCTGCAATAGCCAAGAAGCCAGTGATCGATGAGGATAACTCAACAGTGGGAGGGTGGAGCTTGGATGAGAGTGTGGAAGGGTTGGGGTCAAAATTAGAGAGGTGGCGGACGGAGTTGCCCCCGGTGATAGACCAAGGTGAGCTGTCGAGCTTACCAACAACAAACACGACGAAAACTAAATCTAGCCGCCACTCGCGGAGGCATACAGACGGAGGGAATGGGTTGTTTTCTTGCTTTAGTAATATCTGCGGTGTAGAGTGCTCCATTGTATGTGGTGGTGACCCTAAAGCCAAGGCCAAGGCCAACAAGAATAGTCGCCGACAAACTTCTTCTGCCGACGGCAGTTCCAGCCTTCTGTGACAAGACAGCCTGAGGTAGCATTGCATGCATGCGTGGTGGATCATGGGAAAGGACTAAATTGTGATTTTCATTATTATTCTCATTTTTTTAGTTCTTTAGTGTCATTCCTATTTGAAATTATTGGGATTTCACATAACTCTTATACACATTATATCATACAAAATATAATTATGTATTTATATTTATGTATTTATCTCTTGGTTTTTTATATGTATATGATGAGTAGCATTTTGTAGAATGAGAATCTCGTTAAGCTGGTTGGATTTTTGGACTAGCATTTTGTTGTTCTAAAGAACTTATACTGACACTGACATAACATTGACACTGACACATAAACACGAATAATAAATTGAAGAAACGAAAGTGATTGAACGGAGACACATGTTGACGTGGTGTACGTGTTCGTGTCAAAGATCCAACACATCTTTAATCTAAAGTGTCTTTTTGCTACATAGGTTCTATCATCTTCAGTGATATGCTGCAGTCTTTTCATGTTTACCAAACAAAACATGAACTCTACATTGACACTAATTAGTTTTTGCTATACACTTGAACTTCTTTTTTGCCTATGATATCACACTACAAGAACTTTCTTGGATTAGTTACAAAACCTGTTAATGCAGATGCTGCTGCAGTATATGTTCATCCAAACCTGAAAAAGATGTAAGGAGTGGCATGTTCAATCCATGAATCCCGTGATTAACATTGCTGAAACTGGAAACATAGTCCATAGTTTCGAATATAAGTTGGTACACCTACAGACACCTTTTGTGTAGAGGAACAAAAAATGTTGGAACCTTGACAGTTTTTCCCTACATTTGAACCAGTTTCATTATGTTAAAAGAAGTTTGAAAATGCAAGCATTAGTGTTTACCATATTTTAACACACTATTATAAACATGCAAATGTGGACCAGTTACTATTGTAAAATATATGCTAAGACTAATCTCGATTCAAAATATCATATATAGGGATGTCAATGGGGCGGGGCGGGGCCGGGGGGACACTTCCCCATCTTTTTCCCCGCCATCAAATTCATTCCCCGTCTCCGATCTCCGTCACGGGGGAATTTCTATCCCCATCCCCGTTCCCCGCGGATCCCCGTTCCCCGCGGGGATCCCCATAGATCCTACATTTATTCATTAATATTTTATTTTTTTAAAATGTTTATATTTTCTATAAAAATAAAAAGCACAAAGAATTCACATATTTATTATGTTATTAAAAAATACTAGTATTTACATTTCTCTCTCTTAATAAATACATGAATATTTATTTATTTATTTTTATAAATAAACATAAAAGAAATGACTAAAAAACCTAATCTAAAATATATATATTAAATTAACTATATTAAAATAATAGGCGGGGCGGGGGGTGTATTCCCCGTCCCCGTCCCCGAAATGCTTTCGGGGGAATTTTTCTCCCCATCCCCGCCCCCACGGGAGAAAATTTCCCATATTTGGAGCCCCGAATGGGGCGTTTTCCGCGGGAATCCTCATTAACAGGTCCAAACTGACATCCCTAATCATATATGGACTATGGTAACTTTTGGAGAGTATTTGAAGGAGCAATGGGCCGATGATCAAAACCATTGCAAAACCAGAACATCATATATAAAAATTAAACTTAAAGTAGCTCAAAAACGAATTAATGGTCCAATTATTAACAAACTTTTCAAATAAGTTGTAAATCGCAGCATTAACACACATTTGAATTCCAGCAGGAATAGCCGCACAAACCGTAGCAGAGGGTGAGAAGAAGACTGATATTTGGGGGATTTTGGTTGAAAACAGAGGATGTCAAGAACAAAATGGATGCTAAAACAAATGTGATCATATGGTTACCTTTTCCATTGAATGAATGAAGCAGCATATGGTCACAATTTACACCTATTTCAACACTTATATTAAGATTACTAAAAGGTCACATCTCATATGGCGTATGTTTACGTGCACTCAATCTCATGCATTCAAAACAAATTTACATACGTCTTCGTCTAGTTTCAATCCAACCGATATCCTAAAAGTATTAATGCATCATCACATGTTTGCCTATTCTCCAAAATTCCCTTAAAACTACTATGATTTAATGTTTATTTTTTTTTAAGATTATAATTTATATACATGCATCTAATAAAATAGCACCATATAGATATTTCTAAATATATTTAAAAACAAACTTATAAGTGACACTATAATGTAATTTAATTCAATTGAATGCATGTGTTAAAAAACCCTTCCGAAAGTCACAAGTAAAGCTGAATAGAAGGATAGATAGTAATCTTATACGACATTAACCATTATGCCATTTCATAAATAAAGAAAAATGACATGATGGAACAACTTTGTGCTAGTCATGTCCTGCATATTTGCAACAAGGCAAGTTTAATGGGCTAATATTTGAAGATAGTAGTATCCTCTTGGCTAACAAATAGTATCCTCTCGGCTAACAAATTGTATCTGTCTTTATCTGCTCACCAAAACTGTTAAAAAAATATAACATAAAACAAAATTTTAAATTGTGTTTGTTCTTCCAGGAAAATCTTCATCTGTATAACTTTATCCAACTCCAAGTTCTACATTTATTTGCCAGTGAAAAAACTATGACAAGGTTATACGCTTCTGCTCTCTAAGAAAATATTTTATTAACAACCATCCAACGCTAAAAGCTTCTAAAATCATGACAAGTGACAACAATGCAGATCTTAGATCATCATTTTGGTTGAAGCAGATAAATTTGCATCTTTGCCCGCAGTATCTCCTGGAAAAACCATAAAAGCAATAATTAAACGTAAGAGAAACATGATACCGCATACAATCCACTGTGCGTAGAAAATGTGGGTTTTCCAATCAATTGATAAGTATAATACATCTCTAACTAGATAACCAGCATCAAACCTTAATTATTGCTTTACATGATAGACATGTTATAATATTTCAAGCATAAAAACAAACATGTGAAAGAAAGACGCACTATGTAGTTAAACTAAATGTGTTAAAGGATGTGGAATTGTAATATTGAGCACTTCAGAGTTTATAAGGGGTTTCCCTTACAGATAGCTTACAGGGTCAAAAGATATTGTGTTTTATGGTTGTCGATTTAGTTTTTTCCCCTATCTTTAATAGATTGGATAGATATTTTGCCAATTATCTTATCATTGTCTTTCAAAATGTTAACAATTAACAGCTCGGTTAACTACTGTCTTACCTCAAATCTCAGCTTTTTCTACCTTTCACTGTTTCTATATCAATTGGAAAATCTCAGATGAATAGGTAGTGTGTAGATAATAAGTTCACTAACAAAAGCAAGACCTTATCAACATGACACGATCTTCATAAGAATCAACATATATTCGGCAGCTTAGATATATCCTATGGCAAAAAAAAAAAAAAAAAATTACAATATGGTTTCCTAACCTGATTTTCGGCTAAGGCATTATTTTTCTGTTTTCCTTTCTGGAAAAAATCTATAAGAAATAGAATTGAAAGCCAGAATTTTAAAAAAAATAGAACTACCTCAGCAAGTAATAAAATACCTCCGGATCTTTCAACAGTAATATCATATCAGGTGTTATAAGTGTTCCGGATCTTTCAACAGTAATATCATATCAGGTGTTATAAGTGTTCTGTTTTTCCTGACTAATCACCATACAGGGACAATGAAACTAGGTTCCCTCTCATACAATTGATCAATCTTAAAGCATACTGATTCTCCTATGCATCCATTCCAACCACATACAATTGAAATATAGGAATACAATTACAGTCCAAATAGCAAGATGGACAGCCCACGAAACAGCAGAAGTATAACTCCTCACAGAAAACTACAATCTTTTTTGAATAAAAAACTTAATTAAGCGTATGAAGCATAAACATTTATCTTTTAAGTGCTTATCTATAAGTAATTTGTATAACAAAAGATAAAATAAAGTCAGACTATTTTCAGATAAACTATAAGTTGTTTCATAAGTTATCTTACAGAACTTATGAAAATAAGCTGAAAATAACTTAGGGACATATCTAGCAGTTTTAGCAAGTCCTCCCAAACAGTGTCACGAGCTTATGCAAGCAGATAACATCAAAAAAGTAAATCTAAACAAACAGTATATGAAGAGAATAGATAAAAATGAATTACCAAATGCAGAATGCTGAGGAGGCAGGGCTTCTCCATAGATTGCTTGGAGTCTTTCCAGAGGAACTGGTGCCGAATCAGTTGCGGCTTCAGCATAAAGCTGCTGTTTCCAATCCCAGAGAGACTTCCTAACTGACTTATTGGATTTGGTTAGAGATTCCTTCTCAGCTTCTAAAGCTTCAACGGTATTTTGCTGATTCCAAGATCTGAGTCCCAGTAATGCAAAAGACGAAAACAAACCAACATTTATCACTGTATTGTTGTTTGAAGCTCTCTTAGCTATGTCAAATATTTTGTAAACAACCTCCATTTTCTATCCTGAAATCAAAAGGGTTAGTGATTTACAAAAAATAATCAACAAAGAGTATATTCTACTTCGAACTCAATTTCATTTTCATGATTTATGTAATCGAAATAACCTTAAATCCTAACCCTAATTTTTCATACTCAGACATAAACGGTCAACAGTTTTAGCGATTAAGTTTAAACCCCTTTTTTTTATAGCATTCTTAAAATTGAGACACGAGAGAATAAGAATAAGAATAAGAACACTAACTTACTAGAAATGGCGGCAATCGCTGAAAGAGTATGTTACTGAGAGAAAGAGGCCGAATAATGTATCTTGTATCCTGGAAACTCAAACCATCACTTTCAGTAAATAACACAAAATAAAACTCAAGTAATTACAAAATGTTTTAATTACAATTTTACTCTTTCAATTTAATTCTCTATTTCGTACTGTTCCATAATGAATATCTACTACAGACTTTTTTATTTTTTTTAAATTTAATTATTGGATTTTCTAATAAAAATCCCTCAATTTTATCTCGCATGTCTATTGAATCTAAAATAAATGATCAATACCTAATTTTATTTATGTTTTTTCATCTTCTTCTGTCTTCTCTTTTATCATCTTTATACTTTGTACTTATTTGTTAAAAGTATAATATGTGACAACCTCTAATGATTAAGGATTGTTAGAGATTTTTAGCATTGATTATGAGGTTTATAGCTAGCTCATTCAGAGAGATGAGAAGATTTGTAGGTAGTGTTTGCGTAAAAATGATATTGGATTCATTCAACTTCAAGATTGAGATATTTATAGTAGTTTTTAAGCCTGAGCCTCAGACTTTTAGAAAATAACAACTGCTTCCAAGAGAGTGAGTGAATGGGGCAATTAATTCCCTATTATCGATGAGAGCATGGTTAAGTTCCCTCAAACTCTTTCTCAGCACCGTTGTGGAATAGGGAAGCGTCACTTTCCACATTCCCCCGCTTCGAGCAAGTTATCCAAGAAACGAGCAGCATATCTGAGGAACGAGTATCCCATCCAAATGATGGACACTCGAACTAATAAACGGATGATCAGAAAGGTATGTTGGACGATACATTATGCCTCTCCCCTTTCACATCGCCCCTTATGAGCCATATATATATATATATATATATATATATATATATATATATATATATATATATATACACACACACACACACCAATGTACAGTCTCTTAAGTACGAGAATTTAGAAAGGACTGAGTGATTTAGTCTTATTTTTTCTCTTCTTATCTAGATGAGTCCCTCAAGTAAGAGGCTAGTCCCTCGTATATGGGGTGAGTCCCTCATGTATGGGGCGAGTTTGAGATATGTTTTCATGTCTCAATGATGTGATTCATACGTTGTTGTACCCCAAAATTTGCCCTCTCATTTTATCAAGATTTCCCCTCACAAGACTCTTTTTAACTCCAGACAGGATTAGGGTTTTGCTCGGCTCAAGACATCTCCTTGCACTGATGACCTAAATTAGGGTTTGAGTTTGCACAGGGATTTTTGGACTTTCAATGCTCAAAGTGACTTTCATACTTCATGATGGACTTATAAGATTTCCTCTACCAAGTTTCAAGCTTTGAATCAAATTTTTGACCAGTCAATTGGACAGTTGACCTAGAAATCAACTGTATGGGGGAAAAGTCAACTATGGCCAATTTACAGTCAAACCTCATAATTTTTTATCCACATCAATATTATGGACTCATATGTACCATTTGATCAAGTTTGGACCACAACTCCTCAAGAAATTTGATCAGATCATCAAAAGGGCAAAATGGTCATTTTTAGGGTTTTGACTGCACAAGGGCAATTTCTGATTTTTAACCTAGCCAATGGAAAATTGGGTTCAAGCATGTATTCAAGGACTCAATGGCATCATCTTGACCTATTCACAAGGTTCAAAAGATCTCAATTGCATTGGATTGACTGATGAATTTTTCAGTCAACTGATCAAAATTTGACTGTACACTGAAAAGTCAAACTTTGACTTTTTGGTCAAAATCAAGTGCCAAGGGTCATTTTTCATCAATATATGTCAAAACATGAAACTTGTTCATCAAGAAACCCAATTTTGCAAATTAGGGTTTAAGTTTGAAAAATTTCATAACTTAGAATTTTTTCAAGTTATGAAATTTTCTTAATTTTTCCCAACTTTGCCCAACACTTTCACCATGATGAAATTGGATTCAAACAAAACTTCCAACATGAAAGTTGTAGTACTCCACAAAATCTACAACTTTGATTCACAAAGTTTTCTCAAAAGAAGCTTGGATCTCAAGTTATGATTTTTGGAATAAGGGTCCATGAAACTTTTAACTAGTGAAATTTTGCCCTAGTTTAGGCAGGATTTTGACCTATCTTCATGGCAATTTTTCATCTAGTTTCACTTGGAATTTCAAAATGAATTTCAAATATGTATTGTAGATCTTGTTACAAGCTTTCCAAAATGTCCAAGAACTCTCCAAAATCATTTGTGGTTAGGGAGAATCGAAGGCTTGAAGTTGACAAAAATTCACTTTTGCTTCATATACAAGAAATTTGTCAAATACACCACAACTGGCATATCTGTTAGAACCAACCCTTGCAAGCCTTTGAAACAAGTTATTGACATTTCATTGAGCCTGAAACACGAGTCTTTGATCCCTCAAACACTCTTGAACATCAAATCACCTTCCTCTTGCAAAAATAGGGTAGTTCCTACACTTGGAGTTCCATAGCAAAAACTCCGAAGTGCGTTTTGCCTCAAACTTGTTCCAATACATTCCATATAACCTATCCAAGCTATCCCAACCCTTAAACACTGACTGTAACTCCATTTGCAAGCTTCGTCATTTTTGTTTTCATCTTGTGTAGGTTGAGTTCTATAAGCTTGTTCAAGCACATTCAAGGCAAACTAGGCATTGGGGAAGGTCAGAGGAAGTTCAAGCAAGCTCCCAAACATCTCAGGCCTCACTGAAAAGCTCCACATTTCCATACACGAGTTCAACTGAAACAGGTTTTTGTCAACGTCCTATCTCTCTATTTAGGAATCATTAGGCTTAGGTTTGTGAATAAAAAATGTAGTACTCATAGCCCTGAAGCTGTACATATGCTCAGTTTTCATTTAAGTTAAACGTGTTAAGAGAATTTGATTCATGAACTTCCTGAAAAAGTTAGGTTAGAAATTAGGGCCAGAGAAATTCTCTCTGGTCTTTGAGAGTTAGATTAAGTTTCTTATATGGTTGAATTCGTCTTGAAAAATACTACAACTTTGATGTTATGAGTTTTTGCATTAGAACACGTATGCAGGATCTGGATATTTTGTACAGGCGCGCGCATTTTTTGAACAAAAGGTTGAAAATGAAGTTTAGAACTGGGTTGGCCCTGTGTTTCTCACTTTTTGCACCCCCTGCCTTGCTGACTGCACCCCCTGGCCCATTTCTTCATATTTTTATATTTTTGTATTTATTTTTCATTTCTGATTTTATTTTATTATTTTCCAAACATAAAAAAATACCAAAAATATTTTTATAAATTTTCACATTTATTTTTGTATTTTATTTTATTTTTCTAACATAAAAATAATTTAGTGAGTATATACTTTTATTTTATTTAATGAAAACTTGAAAATAATACATAATAATATTATACATTTATTTATTTTTTATTTATACTTAAATAATATTTTTCAAAATATATTTTTATCTTGTATATATTTTATTTTATTTTATTGTACATGAATAATATAATTAATATATATTTACTTTCTTAAAAGAAAATTAGGGTTTTTTACCCTTAATAATAATAACTTTTTATTTCTTTTTTAATACATTAAATATTTTATTTTTGCATACATAAAAATAAACAAAAAAAACATTTTCTTTGCATATTCATAATATTTTGCATATTTATTTAATTGACCATTTAAATACTTGCCTATTTATTTATTTGTATTATTTATTCAATTTGGATGTAATAGTAAATATTAGGGTTTTAATTTCTTGCAAAATAATCCTCATTCAAAAATTGTACCCCCTCCCCATATCAATGTTGTAATAGTATAGATTTATTTTACGCACTTTATACTGTCAAATATGCCATGATAGAGATTAGGGTTTGTATGTAAAAATCCAAAATCAAACAAATAGTTTGACCTAATACAAGACAAAAAAGCATGAAAATTGACAACACAATACACACATGCACCCCTAGGGTTTCATCCACTTGTTGCCTTTAAAATGGCCATGTTATGCATGTTGAGTACTTTGCAAAACAAAAACAAAACAAAAGATCATAGTCCCTCGATGACGCTATCTTGGTTGCCTATACAAAATGATCTAGTCCCTCAAAAAATTGCTAAAGATACTTAGCACAATTGCTATCATGGTCAATACGATGACCCGCGCCTGTCCCGTTTAACATCCAAATACAAGGTTGTTTACCAAATGCAATGGTAAAACAACACTGTCAAAAGGGTTAAAAATGTGTAGGAAAGATCTTTGAGTAAAATAGGGTAGACAATTTTTAGTTACTTGATCAAAACTTGCAAAACATCCTTGCTATTTTTCAAACACATCTCACAACACAATTTTAAAACACTTCCCAAAAACAAACTTTCAAACATTGAAATATCTTTTCAAAAGACAAACACCTTTGTATATATTCAAACAAGAATCATTACAAGGGTTGCCACAATGATGGCCTCTTTTCAAAACATTTTCAAAACCACACACAAAGCACCATTTCAAACAATTGGAAAAGCAAAGTAAGTGATCTAAACAAGTAACTAAGAGCCCATGGATAACCATGGATGAAAATGGTGCTTGCACCTTCCCTTTTCATAATCTACCCCCCGAACCCAAGAAAACATCTCAAAGGTCTTTCCTGTGCTTTTTGACCTTTCCTTTGGATAAAATAAAAAGTCGATGGCGACTCTTGCTAAACCGAAACATTTGCGAACACAAACGCAAAACCTCAAGTCAGTTCTCCCACCGCATCACATACGTCAAATGAGAGAAATCAAACACCGATCACTTGAGGGAAATCAAACGTCAGTTGAGAGAAAGTGAACTTCCTTTGAGGGAAAATGTGTGTTGCATTAAATGCAATCAATGATGATTTTCCTCGGGAAGCTAATTTTGGTCTTACTCCTTAAGTGTGTCTTTGACGTGGGGAACATTTCCCTTTTCTTGTAGCTATTAAGATGCCCAGTGTGACAATAGTTTACCCCCTATGACTGGACCTTTCCTCCCTATAAAATTATTTTCACTTTCCTCCTTCAATCTTTTATGCATCCTTTGTTTCCAAGGTGTTGTCGGAGGTGCTCTCATGATTAGGGCGACTATATAGGGGTGTTAACCGTTGCTTGTCTTCTTGTTTCCTCTACTTGTCCAGGCCTCTATAGTTTTCAAGGGAGACTTACCCTTAGGTGATTTTTCTCTATCACACTTACCCCCATTGACATACTCAGTTAGTCTACCCCTTTAATCAGTCTTTTAATGGCATATTTTAGTTGGACGTCATCATCGGTGTTGTGGCCATGGCTCTGGTGAAACTGGAGGAACAATGGTTTATTTATCCAAGGTGTCTCTCTAACAGGGTAAGGAGGTCGGATTCTCTCCTTTTGAAACTCAATATTTGCATACGTATCGTGCTTACCCAACATACCCCGATCAGATTCATCTTGATATATGTGGATTGTTAAAATGAGTGGTCATTTTCTCTTATAGGAGAATGTAAGGCTGACCCGTGGTTAACATTTCCTAGACAAATTTTAATTTCTTCTTTCCTAATAACTTTTGCATGAAGGGATGGTTCCTTAGAAAACCATTCTCAAAGTTTCAACACTTAAAACCTTTTTGGGTCCTCTCCACATAGATCGACACCTGCGTGAATTGGTTTATGTAAGACTGCAAGCTCTCTTTTTCCCTGGTGTTCCCGCTCAAAGAGGCTTTAGTTACAGGTCGTCGCTTCCAAGCTATTAAATGCGCATAAAACCTCTCACAGAAGTCCACCCAAGAATCGATACTTCTATCGGGCAAACCATTGAACCACAATTGAACCATCACAATTAAGGGTTAACCCAAACAACTTGCACTTGAATGCGCTGTCTATGTTGTATTAACTCAATCGTTCATTTACGAGCTAAATATGCTCGCTAGGATCTCATTTTTCGTCATAATCTCCCAGCTTAGGCGACTTCTCCATGGACTTCAGGATCTTGTTCTCCAGGATTATTACTAACATCGGGTGCTTTGGTTGCATTTTTCTCGGGTGAGTTTCTGCTTGAGTCGGGGAAGGAGCATGACTTCCCCGGTCTCCCCCGAGGCTTTATGGGAGAATCTTATACTTCCTGCTCTTACATCATGTTAGACTACGACGTCAGATCTAGAGGGGGTGAATAGATCCCCAAATAAAAATTGCCTTTCAAAATGATTATTTAAAACTTATTTGAAAAATAATGTTGAGCGGAAGGTTTTTGGCCTAGATCAATATAATAGTCTAAACGAACCTAGTTATTGGAAACTCGGATATACATGAGCCATATGGAATTAACATAATGATAAAATCAATTAACATAATAATATCTTAATTAACCATTTAATATGCAACACAACAATTTCCTATTTCCAATGAGATCATATTAAAAACATAACTCGACACTTTATTGAACATGTCGCGCGCAATCAATTTTTTAGAATTTTCTTTGAGCTTAGTTGATATTAAAAATAAATTACAATCAAAGTGATTATAAGCTAATCAATAAAGTAATTTAAACTTTAACAATCAAAGAAAAATTATATACAAATTGATCAATCAAACAACACATTCAATAAATGCACATAGAGAGTAAATGAGAGTAAGTGATAGAACATTACAATTTTCGTTTGAGTTGAACAATCTAAACAATTTGTCAAAGACTTAGTGTGCAATCAAGGTTTCTGAATTTTACTTTGTGTTGTGTTGATATGAAAAAGCACTTATGATAAAAAATGATCATAAGCTACTCAACACACAATTCAAAACAAAAGTTGTCTCGAAAAATTCCTATGCGTTGATAGATTACTCAATGATATTTGACAAGTTAATGTATGAAAATTAAAGCAAGTAAATCAACTTGTCAAACTCAATGGCAATATTCAAAATCACAAACAAAATCAATTTGTCGAACACTTGGTGTGCAAGTAAATTTTCAGAATTTTCCTTTAAGTTATGTTGATACACAAAAGTACTTATAATCAAAAGTGATTATAAGCAATATCAACACTTAATGTAAATTAAAAAATAGTTCAAAAAATTACTTACAATTTAATCAATAACGCAATGCTAGTTGACAAATTTATTAAAGAATATTAAAGCAAATAAAAGTGATAAAAGAAAAGAGACACAAGGATTTGTCTACACAATTCCCCACTTTCATTCTCGCGTGTGGATACGTCTGCGCATAATTCCAATAGAATTAGGATAATTCTTACATTGTAAAAGTATGATTACAAGAGAAGTGTTCAAGAACAATACTACAAACCATAGTTGTTTGATGTTGATTCGACCCCTTCTCTTATTTTGATCTTCAACAAGACCAAGACCGATAGATGCAATCTATTTGCCACTTAAGCTACTTCCTTGAAAAGATTTCAAACACTCCAAGGATCCTTGAAAATATTTCAAACACTCCAAGGAATTTCACTCGATTAAATCCAATTGCACTCTATCTGCACAAGATCTTCAATTCTATCTTCCAATACTTGCTACTTCCTTGAAAAGATTTCAAACACTACAAGGTTCCTTGTAAATATTTCAAACACTCCAAGGTGATTCACATGGACAATTCCTTCTCGAACGATCTTGCACGGAAACCCAAAAATAAACCAATGATCTTGGAGGACAAACTCAATGTTTTTTCTTGGATGAAAACTCCTACAAAACTCAACTCAATACACAATTGGACACTAACAATCCTCATATAGATGGCACTATAACGAAACATCGCTATAATATAATGCCAGTGTATATGCATAGATTGGAGGTTGAAGATGATGAGAGAAATAGGCTAATTTTTATGGTTTCATCAAGTTGGACATCATGCAAAACATCTAATAGTGAAGTTGCACTCATAAACTCCCCTTTTTTTATGATGACAAAACTTGAGATGATGCATTTCATATAGTTGATCGTGGGATTTGTACTTATGTATCCAATGATTCGGACTGCAAGTGCACAGTCTTGTCGAGTAGTTTTAAAAGATATCGAACCACAGAGACTGATGAATCGATCTACCATCTTCTATTGTTACTTTGTAAATCTAAGCTAATGAATATTTGATTTGGGTTGTAGGGGAAACTAATTACTAAATTAAGTTGTATTTTAATAATCAATGAGCTTAATTACCAGCATGCAACAGTCGTACCTCGGGAACTAGCGACCTGTCGGGCGTCTTTATGTTTTCAAAACAGTTTTCAGTAAAACCTATCTAGTTTAAAAACCCTCGTCTCACACTGTCGTTTTGTTGATCTAGGCTATGCAGTTAAGTCCTAACGTACGCTTCCGCCATCCCGCAGGAGTTAAAAACACTTTTTGGAAACTAAACAAAATCTTAATTAACTTTAAAGTGCTTCCGCTGTATTTTAAGCCAATGCCTAATTACTACTGTCCAGTTAAAAGATATCAAACTTCCGCTTTGTTGACCCTAACCTCTATCTGTTTTTTACTTCCGTAACAAAACAATTTAATGATTTGAAAAATAGTAACTTAGGCCAGAAAAGAAAGTTCCGTAGTAAAAATAGTCCCGACTAAGCTACTCGTTCCCTCAGTTGATTGACTTTACATACCGGTATAAGATTTCTAGCCTGACATAATATTAAACCAAATCGCAGAATAATTAAAAGGACAAACACAAATAAGCATAATTATATTAATTAATAAACAATAAGAATTTGTAAACATAAACCTGGCAATAACTCTGAAGACAGAAGCACTCCTGCACAAATTGTAGGCTTTGCTTCGATCGGAGGATATATTTAACCGTACAGAAGAAAATAAAACTGAAAAGAATAATGCTGGAAAGAAATAACTGGGAAAAGAAATAATGCTGAAAAGAATGCTGCTGAAAATAATATTCTGCTGAAAATGATATTCGCTCAATAAAATCTCTAAACTTTCTTGCCAAAAAGAAGAACCCTTTCTACTGTGGTCTCAGGCTCTATTTATAGTGTTTGCTTGATCCGTTGCTATCGAAAATATAGGAACAATTTACTTCCTTCTTTGAGAAATAATAGGCCATTCAATTGTCACGTTCGTTGCTCCTTTGACTGAGTGGGTGAGAAAATGTAGGACATCGTTGGATTAACCCTTGAACGCGCTTCTGCCCGTTGGATGAGGAGAAAGTGGAGTAATGGGCTGTGACGTTCGTCACACTCAAGTGACTATCGTCACTTGGTCTTCATGGCGCGTGACGTTCGTCACGTCCCCTTGACGGTTGTCAGGGCTTTCTTACTTGTGGGCCACGTGCTCACATGTGTAATGGGCTTTTGGGCTTGTTTCTTCTCCTTAGGCCTTTTTACTACTTTTTGCACCCTTTTTTCTTCATTTCTTCAAAAGTGTTCGGCTAGGTGCATATATGCAAAAATAGAAAAATACCTGCATAATACTTATAAAATAATTTAATTTAAACTAAAGTATGAGAAATATTTGGTGTATATCAAGCCAGAAATATCACATATTTGTGTGTCATCAAACTCCCCCATACTTAAACTTTGCTTGTCCTCAAGCAAATGCTAAGTATGTTTTTCTAAATGTGGTCAGATGCACGGTTATGACTCGGATCAAACTAATATATAGCTGCGTTGTCAGAAAATCTGTGGCTCGATTCATGCTCTATTACTACGTCAATGACACTAGACAATCCCATTTTACGTAAACTAGTTACAGGTCCTATCATAGCCCACCTCGAGTATTTGTCTTGCTTTGCCCTTTTCATTCTAGCGCAATCACATTAAGCCCTTTATCTTTACACGCACATAGCAGAACAGTCGGTTAGTGGTTTATGATCCTTATAAACTTTTAGAGGTTTCTGGCACAGTAATGTGGCAACCTTTTCCAATTCAATGGTTGGATGCAGGGGATCAGACCGTAATCTGCCCTACCGAGTTCAGTACCAGATGCTCCTGAAACATCTACCAAATGATTTTTCATGTTACTTTGTAAGGTTTACATCCTTTGGATTAGGCGATCGGGTAAGGATCGTCCAATTTAATTGGTGTGTTTCCTTGCAACATTTTGCTGAAATATTATATCATCCACTTATATTCATCGACTTCCTGCGTAGTTTATGTTTAAGACGGTGCTGACTGCTAATATAAACTACTCAGGGTTACTACATAGACTAAACTCAGGGTGTTGGAATAACAGGTACTTGAACTGATCTATCATACTCTGGGGTTGTAGAATGTCTAGACGGTAGAAATTTCGCTTAATCTTGCCACAATTCTTGGCAATTAAAGATCTTACAGTCTATGTACTTGTCGAGTGAGTCAAATTTTTTTTATAGGGCTCAAAAAGAAAGGGGAGTCTAAAAGAATAACAAAAATTGCTTTAATAGATAACTTGATGAATTTTTTTATTTATTTAAAGATAACGGAAGGGAAATTACAAGGAAAATAAAAAACTACTAGGGAAGTACTTCCTCCCCCATACTTGAATCATACATTGTCCTCAATGTATTGACAAAAGATGGAAAGGGGAAATGGAAACTGGATAATCATTCTTCCTCCTCTTGTCTTTGGTATCGGCCACGTGACCTTGCTCTTCGACGTGCTTGCCTGCCATGTCTGGAAGATTCACCTCCATCTCTCTGGGATATGATATTATGCAAGTCGTCAACACAGAGTGTTAAGGCTCACATATCTTCCGTTATTCCGGTGGTGAATTCCAGCATACTTTGATCGTGCCTGCGAGCGTAGTCATTTTGGTCTCTCTGCATTTGTTGCATGAGAGTCATCATCTCGATTTGGCGCGTCTCGATACTCTGGTGGCGTTGAGTGGACAGTTGGTTTTGTTGCATTATTGCGGCATATATTGCGTCGATGGTGGCGGGATTGTTGGCTTGCTGGGGTTGGGGCTCTTGCTGCTCTAATTCTTCTCCGATTTTGTCAGCGGCAACGTTGTTGGCCTGACCTTGATTTCCTTGCACATTTTCTCCGGGTTCTGGGGCGTTCAGGTTGTAAAGCCAGTTATCCGGATTACCCAAGTAAGTACGATTATGATTTGGCATGATCACACTATGAACCCTTGCATTCTTAACCATTAGATAGTACCCTCCAGCTTCTCGTACTTTGATCAGGCGGCCAGCTCTACAGTTATCAATGTCCATAAAAACTGCTGGCAGCGGAGGTAGGCGTTGGATCCTTTCCCCCCAGTTCAAGTGAACTGCGATGGCGGTGACGATGCCTCCGATGCAAAAAGGTGTGGTCCCTTCTCTTGCAACGAGGTTTTGAATGTGGGCCATCATTAAAGTAACTGGATTAAGGCGGAGGTTTTGCGAAAAGGTACAGTGAAGAGCATATAATTCTTTAGTATTTACCTTGTTGTTGTTTGCCCTTCCGAAAATGGTGTTCACCATAACACGGTGTAAGAAGCGGATGTTCGGGTTGTGGATGTGAGAGGCGTACTGTGCTTCGGGTGTGACATTTGGTTCGCCGGTTATTCTCTCCCATAGTGCGTATGCACTTCCATTCCAATCCAATTCTGGGGGGATGCGATATTGCACATTATTCCCACCGGGAAAATGAAATATGTCGCTCAAATTTTCATGGCTGAGTGTGTACTCTCGGTTGAACATCCGAAATTGAGCGGCTCCCATTAGGTGTGCGTCGGCATCATCGCAAGTGTGATAGGCGTAGGAACTTAAGAATTCCAACGTGAGAGCTTCGTAAGTGGGTGTGTTCATCGTGCTAATAAAGCTTAGGCCAGCTTTGTTCAGCAAGCCTTGCATATGGGTTTACAACCCCAATTCTTGCAAGCAGTTGTTGTCGACGAACCTCGTGGATGTTAGCCCTCGACGATGGAATTTTATGTACCTTTCCTTTTGAAGTTCACCAACTTCTCCTTGTCGGAGCACGAGATGTCACATGTCGGGTTCAGGTTGGTTTGGTGGATTCCTTTGGGCGGCCATGATTTTGAACTTGATAGAGAAGGAAAATGTATTTGTGATGAAGAGATGGAAGGTGGGTGGTAGTGATGAAAACTAAGGGATGGGAGAAGGGTTTAAATAGATGGATTTTATTGAGTAGGAAATTGAATGAGGTTTATGGGATAATTATGAATATGAGAGGTTATGGAAGTTAAGGGCGAATATGAGTAATGGGGTAGTGGGGGTTTTAAAGCAAGTTCAAGTTTCAATGATTCAACGGTCACAGGAAGAGAATCGTGGGAGACAGGCTTTTGACACTCGTCAGATGCTTCCTGACGTCCGTCAGGGTCGGCAGGGTGTTGGGCAGCGAGTGTCTTAGCAAAAGTTTATTAATTAACTAATTCATATAGTTTGAGTAGTGTTACAAGGGGTATATATCTATGTGAATAGTTAGTGGCACATAGTATAATTGGAGGAATGATAATTGAAATAGAAAATAAGAAATAAATAAGAAATAATTTAGTTAAAGATAAAAATTAAATGAAAAACTTGTGGGTTGCCTCCCACACAGCGCTTGTTTAATGTCGTTAGCTTGACGGCTCAGGAGTGCAAGCACTCATGGTGGTTCTCTCGAGGATGACTCATCGGTTGAACTTTTAGTAGTTGTCATTTTCCATGGCCACTTATCAAGCCATCTCACATATCCCTCACCTTTTCTTTTCTTTCTTCTGTGGGGTGGTTCATTCTTCTGAACTTGTGGTGGTGGTTCTAGATCTATCCTAAGTATCAACTTTTCAAGTTTGGGCTTAGTGATTTCATCCACCACCTCAAAGGTTAACCTTACCCTCTTAAGAGTAATTATATCCCTAGTTTCGTGGTCCTCTAATTTTCTCCTTTTATGCAAGACTTCAAACAAGGGTGCATTGGTGTGGGTATTTTCCAATATCTCTACATATGTTTTAGATTGAGAGTCTACCTGAGCTTCTATAAAACTTTTCGAGAAAGGAATCAGTGGGGTATAGGGATGAGAAACAACAATAGGTGCTTCCTTCTCTACCTTTTCTACCTTTTCCCTTTTAGATGGTGTTGGAGGAATTTTCTCAATCTTTACTCTTTTCTCGTCTGAACTCTCCTCAACCATATCATCACTCTCCTCAATCTCATTATCATTCTCCTTAGGATTTTCAATTTGTTTTTCACTACTGGTTGTTACAACATCCAATTTCTCCTCAGGGAAGGGTCCTAGAGGGTTTTGTTCAAGCTGGGAGATTTGAGTCTCTAAGGCTATGTTGTGAGTCGCGAGCGACTCAACCACAATGGTCAGTTGCCTAAGGTTTTCACTATTTTGAAGACTTTGTTTTCTAGACTCTTCGTTCTGGGCAGTTTGTGTCTCTACAAAGTGCTCCATCATAGATTCTAACCTAGAGTGAATTAGTGTCGCATCACAATCCTCCATTGATGTTTCGAAGTTGAAATCATGCGATTCTTCTGATTCTTCAAAGTGGGTTAGAGTCACATTTTGTGTCTCCACAAAGCGCTCTTTCATCATAGATATTTCATTTTCCATTAATATTTCGAGGTCGGATTTATAGGATTCTTGCGTCTCCTCGAAATATTGGGTGTAGTGATTGTAGGGGAAATTTGGTTGAGGATAAGTTTGGTTGGAATTATAATATTCTTGCGATTCCTCAAAATTTTGGGATTGGTAGTTGGAAAGGTAATTCAGGTGAGAATGAGTTTGTGACGTATTGAAATTCTCCAACAGTATTTCGAGGTCGGATTTATGGGATTCTTGTGATTCCTCGAAATACTCGGAGTGGGAGTTGTAGAAAAAAGTTGGGTGATACATAGTAATTGGGACAAAAATTTGAGATGATACTCTTGAATGCGGCGTCTAAGTCTGAGATACCGCTCAATATTGTTGATTTGTATGTATAACGGCTCGCCTTGCGAACGAGTGTTTGGCATACAAATAAGAAAAGAAATAGAAAAGAAATAGAAAAGAAAAAGAAAAGAAAAAGAGAGGTTTTTTGCTCTAGTCTCTACTGCGTAACAAAAGAGTAGCGATATCGACTTAAATTAGTCCCCGGCAACGGCGCCCAAAACTTGATCGTGGGATTTGTACTTATGTATCCAATGATTCGGACTGCAAGTGCACAGTCTTGTCGAGTAGTTTTAAAAGATATCGAACCACAGAGACTGATGAATCGATCTACCGTCTTCTATTGTTACTTTGTAAATCTAAGCTAATGAATATTTGATTTGGGTTGTAGGGGAAACTAATTACTAAATTAAGTTGTATTTTAATAATCAATGAGCTTAATTACCAGCATGCAATAGTCGTACCTCGGGAACTAGCGACCAGTCGGGCGTCTTTATGTTTTCAAAACAGTTTTCAGTAAAACCTATCTAGTTTAAAAACCCTCGTCTCACACTGTCGTTTTGTTGATCTAGGCTATGCAGTTAAGTCCTAACGTACGCTTCCGCCATCCCGCAGGAGTTAAAAACACTTTTTGGAAACTAAACAAAATCTTAATTAACTTTAAAGTGCTTCCGCTGTATTTTAAGCCAATGCCTAATTACTACTGTCCAGTTAAAAGATCTCAAACTCCCGCTTTGTTGACCCTAACCTCTATCTATTTTTTACTTTCGTAACAAAACAATTTAATGATTTGAAAAATAGTAACTAAGGCCAGAAAAGAAAGTTTCGTAGTAAAAATAGTCCCGACTAAGCTACTCGTTCCCTCGGTTGATTGACTTTACATACCGGTATAAGATTTCTAGCCTGACATAATATTAAACCAAATCGCAGAATAATTAAAAGGACAAACACAAATAAGCATAATTATATTAATTAATAAACAATAAGAATTTGTAAACATAAACCTGGCAATAACTCTGAAGACAGAAGCACTCCTGCACAAATTGTAGGTTTTGCTTCGATCGGAGGATATATTTAACCGTACAAAAGAAAATAAAACTGAAAAGAATAATGTTGGAAAGAAATAACTGGAAAAAGAAATAATGCTGAAAAGAATGCTGCTGAAAATAATATTCTGCTGAAAATAATATTCGCTCAATAAAATCTCTAAACTTTCTTGCCAAAAAGAAGAACCCTTTCTACTGTGGTCTCAGGCTCTATTTATAGTGCTTGCTTGATCCGTTGCTCTCGAAAATATAGGTACAATTTACTTCCTTCTTTGAGAAATAATAGACCATTCAATTGTCACGTTCGTTGCTCCTTTGGCTGAGTGGGTGAGAAAATGTAGGACATCGTTGGATTAACCCTTGAACGCGCTTCTGCCCGTTGGATGAGGAGAAAGTGGAGTAATGGGCTGTGACGTTCGTCACACTCAAGTGACTATCGTCACTTGGTCTTCATGGCGCGGCGTGACGTTCGTCACGTCCCCATGACGGTCGTCAGGGCTTTCTTACTTGTGGGCCACGTGCTCACATGTGTAATGGGCTTTTGGGCTGGTTTCTTCTCCTTAGGCCTTTTTACTACTTTTTGCACCCTTTTTTCTTCATTTCTTCAAAAGTGTTCGGCTCGGTGCATATCTGCAAAAATAGAAAAATACCTGCATAATACTTATAAAATAATTTAATTTAAACTAAAGTATGAGAAATATTTGGTGTATATCAAGTCAGAAATATCACATATTTGTGTGTCATCAGTAGTTATCAAAGGCTCCCCCTGACTTTGTGCTTCCCATATCCATCTCGCATATTCTTCTCCCCCTTTGAGAACATCAAAAAGAAAGAAGGAAAATTGTGAGAAGTATCATATTTCAATACCAATATTAATATATCACACGAGAATTTTTGCAAAGAAGAGCATACAATTACATATCCCTATATATATATATATATATATATATATATATATATATATATATATATATATATATATATATATATATATATATATATATATATATATATATATATATATATATATATATATATATATATATATATATATATATGTGTAATTATTCAAAAAATAATAGATAACAAGCATAAAACATTATCAAACATGTAATGCTATTGCATGAACAATAAATGAATGTGATGCAAGAGCAAGCTAGTTAAGTTGTTTCTATAGCGTCACGATTTCGTAACACAACACAGTAGAACTCCCGATGATGCACACGCATGTGCCTAGCATAATGACAAGAACATGTCACTACCCAATCTAAAATGAAAATGTTGTCATAGAATGTGACTCAACTATAACATGAACCGTACATGAAACCAACATGCTTACATTTAACTCACGCACAAATACAAGAAATAATAATAGAAACACATATTTGTAAATACAAGAACAAACTTATACAAATGTGAAATAGTTAATACATAAAGTCATTATAAGCATATACATTGAGAACACACAATGGTTATCAATAAAAAAAAATTGGAAATGAACATTCATGGAATGACACAGTGGTTGTCATTGTTGCGTTTCATGGTCTGAGGATTGAAAGGCCTCTGGTGCACATTAAAATTTGATCTTTATCTATACTATTTTATTGTGTTAAACAAACTGGTACAGTAAAGACTTTTGTAAATGATTTTTGTTTGTGATTTTGTTCTTTGCCTTACTATCTTCGGCTCTATTTATTTTGTGAAAATACTTAGTTTCAGTCTTTAAGATTTGTGTTGATTGTACTCACTAAAAATTAGATACTATGCTTTTGAAGTGAATTTCTTTTGAAGTAAACGTCTGTTAACTAAATAGCGGCAGGATGAAACTCCTTGTATACTAAGTATTAGCTTTGATTATACTATTTTGGTGATTATTGCATGCAAGAATTTTAGGTTTGATTATACACAGTTTGGTGATTATACACAGTTAAATGACAGTTCTGCTAAGTAAACTCCCAGTTCTGCTACTTTGACATTGTTGCGTTAATTCATTACACTAAGGATAATACTTTGATGGCAGGATGATTTTAAGGCATTGACGCATTTGATGACCATGGTAAAGGTTGCTTTCTTATTAGTTATTGAACTAGGGGTTCGTTATTTATTGCAGTTTATGGGAGTTTACTTTACATGAAAACTTATGGAACCATATCTTTGTATATTAATTTTCAGATTTACAAAGTCCCATCAACAAATTCATCCCGTGCATTTGTTGTATTAGTATAAATACATTTTGTTCTCAGGTCACGTCCATTACTATATCAATGATGACAATAACAAAGACGCTATCGCTGCGGGTTACACCTCCGCTGACGACGTTGTTCCGATTAACTTCGGCATGAACTACGATCGCGAGCATAAACAAGGTTCGATCATTTATATCCAATCGGTTAACTTTTTTTTGTTATAAATTTAATCCAGTAATAGTCGATGTTGATTAAATTGGTTGAAATTAAAACGTGGTTAATGTTATTGATTTGTGTGTGAATTTTCGAATGGATCAGGAATTCCATGGATGGAGAGCATAAGTTATTCTTGGTTGGATTGCAGAAAGTAGGGAAAGGTGGTTAGAGAGGAATCTAAATCCTAATGATATGGCTTCTGCTGCAGTTGCTACCGTAGCTTCTTTAGTAGCCTCTCATTGCCTTGAGATTGCAAAATATATGGGAGCTGAACATGAACAGATTGCAACCGCAGTCGTCTCGGCTATTAATGCAAAAAAGAATGGAGATATTATGACTCTTACAGCTGGAGCAACAATAGGTATTATATTTTTAAGTCAATCTATGAATCTTGAATTCTAACACAAACAAGAGATATGTATTGAAATACAAAATAGCCTTGCGTGAAGCTGCAACTCTAAATGCGCGCCTAAAGAGGGGGATTGGAGCTACTATGATTCCCTCGGTTGAGGATAAGTGTGGCGAAGCCAAAAAAGCAAGCATCCTAACAACACTAGACTTTGTCTTTCAAGGAGGTGTACTTCTCAAACGTACAAGAAAATGTATGTTTGAAAAAATGTTTTTTTTGTAATTGAAGAATAAATTCTAATGCAAATAAATGTTATTTTAAAATTTCAATATTATTTCAAATTATTTTAAATGTTATTTTCAATGTTATTTCAATATTATTTTCAATATTATTTTCAATATTATTTCAATATTATTTTAAATGTTATTTTAAGCAAGTTTCTTTCAATATTCTTTCAAATTTTCAGGTAATTGCTTGAAGAACAAATATCTACATTCATTAACAAATCACGTTTTCAGGTAGTTGGTAAAGTAGTCATTTGATGTTTCCACTTATGCGTGTGAATCTCTTTTTGGTTTGTAAGATCTTCATCTAATTGTGTTTTGTGTATTTTCTCCAGTGTTTTCATTATCATTACCACAAGTATAGACGAGATTAAAACCAACTTTACATATTCACTGATTATTGCGAGATGGTTTACAACATCATACCACATAGATTTTGACATCAAGGCTGGTGCGGACAAGTTTGGAAATATATCTATTTTGTGCGATTGTCACAGATGTATCTGATGAGGTAGAAGAAGATCCTACTGGCGGGAGGGTCAAGTGGGAGCAGGGGTCGCTGAATGGACCTGTTATATGGGGCTGTTATGGGATGTATTAGGGAATTACATGTTTTTCTTGATCAATCAATCATATATAAAATGATCACACGCTTACATGAATAGGTAATAGCTTTTGGAACTTTCAGCTTTTTCATTTATTTGGCATGGTGGTAATTGTGTAGTTCATTCAAAGTTTCTATGGTTTGAAAACATTTCAAAGCAAATGAATCATAGGAAAAAGCTTATTATTTCTGTTTCAGGGATCATAAGCTGACAGGAATTCATTTAGGGACTTAAATTTCTCTTCATAGTTTTCTTGCTGTATTAGTTTTATAAAATTTCAGATTGACAGTCATATTCAGGTTCTCTACATTGGCAGATGTATCACATAAACATGCTCCTGATGTTGATCTTTTGTCTCTAAACAATCTGTGGAAATAGACCGAAGATGGAAGATGTTATTGTTGTTAAACAAAATCATCCTTTGGTAACTTCAATTTATTGAAACTGAAACTTCTAATATTGCAGATTGTGTTTAATGGAATTAAAATGATTGGAGTCAATATAATAAACTTGCACTTAGAAGGGAAAAATACAATATTGTGCTTTGCGTTCTTTTTCATAAGTTTCTTTATTTACTGGCCAGGGATTAGGAAATATCATCTCATTATCTGATGAGCCAGGTATTTTGATCTTCCCGCTGGTGATTTGGAGGATTAGTCCAGTGGACAGAAATTATGGTGTTTCCACCGGTGAGTCTAAATCTATTGTGCTATATATAAAATTGGTATCAACTGATGCACTATTTCTTTCTGCAGTCAATGGCATAAATATACTTGAATATCGGGCCCGTCTTCTCATTATTCATGCACTACTTTCCCTAGTACTCATCCATGCGTAAAAAGCGAGTAGAAAAATTGTATGGTTGAAAGCACAGAAAAGAGTGAGTATAGAAATGAAATCTCACTCGGAAGCAACAAAACACTTTTCCTATTACAACCATTGTTTTCATTTCTCAACTGCAGCGATTACTCAGCTGAGACACCAATATAGTTGCGGCACGTATGGAAGCTTCGACTTGAAAAAGGATGGTATGGTCATGTTTTCAGATGGCGCGTTATGACAAAAATGACTACTAATATCTTCATGAGCGACATCTCCAAACTTAATCAAGTTATGAAAATTCATGGCGCGTTTACTCATACTTGCATTGGCTCTTTTATGTGCTAAGCTTTCTTTTGAAAATAATAATGAAAAGGAAGAATTTTGGAATTAAGACTAAATATGTTTTTTCCTCCGGTTCTTTCATAATTCTTATCTTTGCCGATGGAGTATTTCGTTAGTTATATAGAGACGGCTCTGTAGAGTATCATCTTGCAATGAATATCTTATAGCAGATCTTTTTTTTTATGCAGTGGAGTTTGAGATTGATGACTCCAGTAATGGTGATACAGTAGGAAATGTTACTACTTGAGAGGTTAGCAGTAGCATAGCTGACAAAGACAAAGTTCACTGTAATTGTTTCGATCCAACAGAAGAACATGATCAAGATGATAATATGACTCAAGATTCTTCTAGAGTGGACCAAATTTTGTTTGCAATTCCTGCATTATCAACTGTTAGAACAGTTGATGAGCCCTATATGGGTCAGGAGTTTGTATCAGAAGCTGTTACAGCGACATAAGCAGCCTGTTACTATACTTTCTTACTTGTATAACAATTAGGAAGCAAATTGTTTTCTTCATGGTTTGACCCATTTGCTAAAGTATAACTGATTTGTATTTGTGTGTAGGGAGGAAAATTGAAAGAAGTGCATGAAGTCCACATGCTTAATGCTACATTCTGCAATCTGCAGTATGTTTATATATACTGCACCACTTATTCATAGGTCTCTCTTTTCTAATGTATTGTGTTTAGGTTTCATAGTTTTTGATTCAACAAGCTCATGAGCTGCTCTGTCATGACATCCAGTATCATTATACGTTGACTAATATCTATATTAGGTGAATACAAAAGATTGTGCAGTGTGTCGAGTAACTCGAATTGACACGTGACTGCCAAGGCAATTAATGCTCTTTGCCTTTTGTCTTTTGTCGATTCTTCTCCACCTTCTAAAGCTATATCACAATAACAGACCTGAGAAGACTTCTGGTAAGATCCTTTACAGAGTGTTTTAGTTCATCTGGGGATGCTCTTATGAGCTTTTCCACCACATCAAAAGCTCTTTCCACCTGCAACCAAGGTAAAAATTTACAAAGCATTAAACTTTTAGCAAATAGGTTTGTGAATATATATCTCCTATTGAATGTTTTTCACATGTAGAAAAGTAAGTTTCTATCATCATAAACTGATTCATATTTCAGGTCTCTCCCATTAATAGCCATCTCACAAAGCTTTACGGTATTCATCAGCATAGCATTCCTACTAACAAAGCTTAAAATCCTAAATACCAATGTCGGTCGTCTAGCATTATCATCCTTGATGTTTACTGATGTTGTTAGTCTCCCTATGGTAACACTTATTTTTGAAATATTACAGATTAAACATAGTAATAAGAGTATGCTGACACTACTATGGATCCTTCTATACATAGGTGCACTTTTGGTTGTTATCTTCTATGTAATAAGACCGACAATAATATGGTATCTGGGCCAGTTAAATGAAAATCTGATCGAAGAACTTTGCTTTTTCTGTATCATTATGTGTGTCTCTTCACTTTATTTTGCAGTGAGTTCGTTGGACAAGACTGTTTTGTTATTTTTTGGTTTAATGCTTTCAATATGTGAATATACCTTATTTTGAGTGTTGAAAATGGTATTCGTTTCGTGAAGCTTTATGCACCATGGTGCCGCTTCTTTCAGGTAAAATCAATTTTATATAACAAAGGGATTAAAATTCTTTCATGAGATTGTCCAAATTTTTGCAGACCGTTGCAACTGAGGACCTGTACAAGTGATCACAACAGTATAAAATCAATTTGCAGCAGTACAATAGTCAGATTCAGTCAAGTCTGAAAACAGTTAATGAGGCGAATAAACGAATGGAAACAGAGAAATCAAGTATTGTTGAGAACCTTAGCAGTGTAAGAGGCCACAATGGTTTTTACATCTCTATGGTTTTATTCATTATTGCTACAATCTTCACACTCCTAATAATGAATGGTAACTCCTTTTCTTCTACTGTTCTATAGATGTGTATTTCTTTTCATTTATTCCTTAGAAATTCTGTCATTATCTATTTTTAATCCCGTGATAGTAAATGTTGTGATTAGTATAAAAAGAATTATAATACTGTTGTGATCTTGTGAACCATTGTTTTTCTTGTCTGATACACGTAGTGTAGGTTCTCTCGGTTGGTGGGATTTATTTATTAACTTCAGGTAGGTTTCTATCATAAGCTATGCTCTCTGATAATTAACTTTGTGTTTATTAGATTGCTGACTTGAATATATGGTTTTTATATATTATCCATGCAGTATTGTAGAGTGATTTGAGTTTCTTGTATGTGTAAATTGAAAGTATATTATCCATCAAGCATGCTACATAGTTGATACATTTTCATTCTTGCTCATTTTTTACATGTAAGGGTCTGAACTACTGTATGTGTTGTATGCAAATCATGGCATGCTTTCTATTCTGTTCATGTTCTTTCTGCATGTGTTAAATTACTATGCTGTTATAAAGATAAAATATTTTCTTTTAGTATCACAGAGCTACTGGGAGTCCAAGATATGTTTTCTAAAATATATTATTTGTTTTCACCAACTTTTAAATTGCAACCATGAAGTTTAACAGTGATCGAATTTCACTGCAGCAATCACATTTAGAGCCAAAATTGAGCGAATTAGAAAATAAAATACACTCAAAATAACAGAAATTATCAAATTGTAGCCTAACTCGCCATGAAGATTGATTTGTGTGTATTTTTTCTTGGAAGTTAGTTAGTCTAATACGGTGAGTTTTAGTCATTTAGAATTTAATGTGTTTTAATTTCCTTTCAATTCTACGTATATTAAAATATCATTGTAGTCCCTTAGCAAACATTGATTATCTTCATTGTTAATGTTTTGTTCTATTATAAATGAAAGCCACAAGGCTTGAGAGTGTTTCTAATCTATTACGTTTATTTTAGATTCGTATTTGCTAAACTGGAGAGGTGTAGGTTTGTCCAACAGTTATCAGACTCCATACTATCGGACTCCGTCTTCTAACAAACAAAGGGTTGTAGAGGAGTCTGAGTCAGAGTTGGAAGACGATCGACAAAGATATGCAGGACTAGAAGCAACAAAATCAGGTGAAAAGCCTGAGGTGGTTGTTCTAGGTACCGGTTGGGCTGCTTGACGGTTTCTTAAGGGGCTACCAGAATTTATGATGTTGTATGCATATCACCAAGGAATAACATGGTTTTCACTCCTTTATTGGCTTTGACATGTGTTGGTACACTTGAATTCAGGTTTGTTGTCGAGCCTATTGGTAATATACAAGATGCACTTTCAAAGGATCTCAATTCACACTTCTTTCTAGCTTCTTGCACAAACATTGACACAAACAAACATGAAGTGGCTGAAACAATTTTCTCCTCTTTTAGAAAAACTATACTGTTACTATAGAATGTTCAATGTCAAATATTGATAGCTAATAATTACTGTATGTACAAAGTTATTTTTTATAGTGAAATGTTTAGTTAATCTTAATTTCAACAGTTATACTGTGAGACCATAAATAAAATTTATTAGTTTTGTTTAATCTACGTAAATATCCTTAAAATAATCTATGAAATCAAATATAGGAAAAAATATGTTATTTTTTAATTATTTATATTATTAATATTTTTATTTTTAATTTAAGAAAAAATATTCTTTTAAATATAAATAGAAAATTTATTTATATATTATTGATGTAATTATTTTACTAATATATGTTACTAATGTAAATAAGAGAAATATATGTTTTTTTTTAATAATTTAATAAAACAAATTTCTAAATAAAAACATAGAATTTTAATTTTTTTTTTTGTAAATGAGAACAATTAATTTAAATATTTTTATAATTAATATTAAAAAAATTATATTTATAATTCAAATATAAATAACAATATGTCCCTCTTTTGAAAATAATAACTATTTTGTTAACTATATAAGTCTTATATTATTCATATTCTTTTATTATTATCAATATACATCATTTCTATCAATTATATACTATTTTCTATTAAAAATAGAAAATGTAATAAATAAAGTATTTATATTTTATTTAAATATGGTAAATTCATGACTCTTGAACAAAAATATACTTTAATTGTAATTATTTTGTCTTTATATATAAACTTTTAGTTCAATGTAAATGTCAAATCAATACTCATAAACACATAATTATTATACTAGTTATAATATAAAGAAAGTTGCACTAAGAAGAAGAGTTACGTGAAATATATATGTTCCGAAAGTTTTCTTTCAAACAAAATGTAAAAATATTCTCTTTTGTGTTAAATTGTAATTCATAGTGTCAAAGGAGATTTGATTTGTTTTAGATTTAAATAGATTTGATTTAAGTTTAGAATAGATTTGATTTGATTTGATTTAGTAACAAAAAGATATTTTGGGCTTTGGGCTTAGGGTGTAAGCTCAGTTATAAATAGAAGGAGTAACCCCTATTTTTGTAAGTAAGTCAAGCAAGTCAATTCATTGTAATCACAGAATTTGCAGTTGCAAGTGATTAAGAAAGTTTTTCCACAGTTTGTGGGCAGAGAGAAACTCTGCAGAAATATTTGTCTTGTCTTCTTTTCTTTATTTTTCTCATAACTAATTGTCATTGTGGTAGAAATTCATCATAGTCTTTTGGTGGATTTCCAACATCTGGTATCAGAGCTTTTGTTTCGATTCAAGGGAAGTGTTAATCAAGAACGATTGAAGAATTCACGATGACAAGTTATGGGAATGGAAACTATCCAGCAACGCTACCAATTCTGAAAGTTGACAACTATGAGAATTAGTGCAAACAGATGAAAGTCTTATTAAGGTGTCAAGGTCTTTGGGATCTTGTAAAAGATGGAGTCGAAGCGCTTGGCGAAAACGCTTCAGAAGAAGAAAAGAAGAAATACACAGAATCTGAGAAGCTGAGTTATAAAGCATTATTTATAATTCATCAATGTGTCAGCCCAGACAATTTCAAAAAGATTAGTGATTCAGAATCTGCAAAAGAAGCTTGGGAGATCCTTGAGAAGTCTTTTGGAGGCGCTGAGAAGGTGAAAGAAGTGAGGTTACAAACTCACAAAAGGACCTATGAACTGCTTCAGATGGAAGACAGTGAAAACATATCTGATTTCTTCACTAGAGTTACAAAACTAGTAAATCAAATCAAGATATGTGGAGAAGCGTTAACAACAAGAGTTGTTGTGTCGAAGATCTTGAGATCTTTAGCTCCTAAGTTCGACCACATAGTGGTGGCGATAGAAGAGGGGAAAGACTTGTCGAAATTGACAAAGGAAGAGCTTCAAGGGACGCTTGAATCTCATGAACAAAGAATGAACGAAAGAGCTGCAGGAAAATCGAAGAGTGATGTGGCCCTGCAGGCACATTCAGCAAAAGAGACCAAAGGCAAAGGAAAGTGTTTCGACAGAAGTAGAGGTGGCTACAACAAATCGAATGGTAGAGGAAACCAAATCGAAGGAGACGTTTCGAATCAAAGAAGACCATACCAAGGCAACCAAAGAGGTGGTGTTGTAAATAGAGGAAGAGGTGGTGGTCGAAAACCTGATAAGAGTCACATTCAATGTTACAATTGTCAGAAATATGGATACTATTCGAGTGATTGTCCAGAAAAACGAAAGAATCAAGAAAGTGATGCAAAGCTTGCAAAACATGAAGAAGAAGAGATGATGTTGATGGTCACAACAAGAGATGAAGATAGATTCAAGGACCAATGGTACTTGGATTCAGGATGTTCATCACATATGTCTGGAAGGAAAGACTGGTTCGTCAATATAAAACCCTCAACAAAAAATATGGTAAAATTTGCAAATGACAATACCCTAGAAGCTGAAGGTATTGGTGATGTTATGATCATGAGGAAAGATGGCAAGAGGTCAGTAATTTCCAATGTATTGTACATACCAGGCATGAAGAGCAATTTGCTCAGTATAGGGCAGTTGGTCGAAAATAATTATAAAGTGTCAATCGAAGATAAGTTGATGAGAGTCGTTGATGCAAATGAGAGATTAATCTTGAAGGCTCCTATGTATCAGAATCGAACCTTCAAGATTGAACTAAATGTGATGGAGCACAAGTGCCTTTCGACTGCAGCTAGCAGAGATGAATGGATATGGCATTATAGACTAGGCCATCTCAACTTCAGAGACATCAGAGATTTGAAGAGAAGAAATATGGTTTCAGAATTGCCTGAAATTGACATTCCAAACGAAGTATGTGAAGAATGTGTGCAGGCGAAGCAACACAAGAATAACTTCAGCAAGGATGCAGGAAGCAGATCGAAGGCTAGTCTTGAAGTCATATACTCTGATGTATGTGAACCAATCCAGGTGGATTCGATGGGAGGTAACAAATACATTGTTACATTCATAGATGATTTCAGTCGAAAGCTATGGACTTACCTGATCAAGAAGAAAAGTGAAATGATCAAAGTATTTACCAGGTTTAAGTCTATGATCGAAAGACAAAGTGGTCGGAAGCTCAAAGTTTTGAGAACTGATGGTGGTGGAGAATATGTGTCGAAAGACTTCGAAAAATTATGTGAAAAGGAAGGGATTATGCATGAGGTGGTGCCACCCTATACTCCACAACAAAATGGAATTGCAGAAAGGAAAAATCGAACCATCATGAATATGGTGAGAAGTATGTTGAAAGGCAAGAGTTTACCTAAAGAGTTTTGGGGTGAAGCTGTTTCGACTGCAACATACATTTTGAACAGATGTCCTACAAAAAAGCTAGAAGGAATTACTCCAGAAGAATGTTGGTCTGGTGTGAAGCCTAGCTTGAGTCATCTGAAGGTATTTGGATCTATTGCACATAGACATGTGCCAGATCAGTTGAGAAGAAAACTTGATGACAAGTCAAGTCAAATGATCCTAGTTAGATATCATTCGACAGGAGGCTACAAGTTGTTCGATCCAGAGAACAAGAAGATCGTGATCAGCATGGACGTGATCATAGATGAGTTTAAAGAATGAGATTGGACTGCAAATGTCAAGAAAGATTCAGTAGGAATCCTATTCGAAGAGCCAGAAACTCAAGTCGAAAGAGAAGTTCGACAAGAGGAACCAGCAGATATACCAAGTACAAGCAGACCTCAAAGAACAAGATGCATGCCTGCAAGATTGCAAGATTGTGTGATTACATCAGATGATGTAATAGATAATGAAGGTGAGCTGGTACATTATGCTTTCTATGCAGATGTCGAACCTGTTAATGCAGCTGAAGCATTAAAAGATTCGAAGTGGGTGAAAGCAATGAACGAAGAAGTAAAGTCTATCGAAGACAACAACACTTGGTCACTTGTCGAATTGCCTCAAGGCAAGAAGGCAATTGATGTCAAGTGGGTATACAAAGTGAAAACGAATTCGAAAGGTGAAGTAACTCGACACAAAGCAAGACTTGTGGCGAAAGGATTTCTACAGAAAGAAGGAATAGACTTCGACGAAGTTTTTGCACCTGTTGCTAGGATCGAAACAATCAGGTTAGTTGTTGGTCTAGCAGAAATAAACAGTTGACACATATGTCAGATGGACATGAAGTGTGCATTCCTAAATGGACCCTTAGATGAAGAAGTCTATGTTAAACAACCAGTTGGGTTTGTGAAACATGACGAAGAAAGAAAGGTGTACAGGCTACATAAAGTCCTGTATGGATTGAAACAAGCTCCAAGGGCTTGGAATAAGAAAATTGATAGTTTTCTAAGGGAGAAGGAATTTGTGAAGTGCATAACTGAACATGGAGTATATGTAAGAAGAAGCAAGAGTAAATTGCTTATACTATGTCTCTATGTAGATGATTTGTTGATAACAGGTAGCTGCAAGAGTGAGATCGAAGACTTCAAATGTGATCTCAGCAAGGAATTCAAAATGTCTGATTTGGGTGAGATTTCATATTTCCTTGGTATCGAATTCTACAAGAGCAGTAGAGGTTTGATGATGCATCAAAGAAGATATGCAGGAGAAATTCTCAAGAGGTTTGAGATGGAAGAATGCAACTCAACTTCGACACCTGCAGAACCAAGACTGCAATTGTCGAAAGATGTAGATGAAGAAGATGTTGATCCAACCCAATACAGAAAACTTATTGGATCATTGAGATACCTTTGTCATACAAGGCATGACTTAGCATACAATGTAGGTATGGTAAGTAGATTCATGCAGAAGCCAAAGGTATCACATCTAGCAGCAGTGAAGAGGATACTAAGGTATCTCAAAGGAACTTTCGATTATGGCATTTTGTTTCCTGCAGTTGATAAAGGAAAAGAATGCAAGTTAGTGGGATACACTAATTCGAGTTGGTGTAGTGATGCTGAAGATCGAAAGTTAACAGCAGGATATGTGTTTATGCTAGGTGGTGCACCAATTGCTTGGAATTCAAGAAAGGAACCAGTAGTGGCATTATCATCATGTGAAGCAGAATACATAGCTGCTTCTCTTTGTGCATGTCAAGCAACTTGGATGATGAGCTTGGTCGAAGAGATAACAGGGAAAAATCATGGAGCAATTACCATGAAGATAGACAACATGTCAGCTATTAATCTGGCGAAGAATCCAATAGCACATGGTCGAAGTAAGCACATCGAAATGAGATTCTATTATCTTCGAGAGCAGGTAGCAGATGGGAAGATGAATTTGGAACACTGCAGAACTGAGAATCAGATTGCAGACATCATGACGAAGGGAGTGCAAGTCGAAGTATTCAAAAAGCTAAGAGCCATGATGAACATAGACAGTTTAGACACAATGAATTAGGTGGTGTGTTAAATTGTAATTCATAGTGTCAAAGGAGATTTGATTTGTTTTAGATTTAAATAGATTTGATTTAAGTCTAGAATAGATTTGATTTGATTTGATTTAGTAACAAAAAGATATATTTTAGGCTTTGGGCTTAGGGTGTAACATCAGTTATAAATAGAGGGAGTAACCCCTATTTTTGTAAGTAAGTCAAGCAAGTCAATTCATTGTAATCACAGAATTTGCAGTTGCAAGTGATTAAGAAAGTTTTTCCACAGTTTGTGGGCAGAGAGAAACTCTGCAGAAATATTTGTCTTGTCTTCTTTTCTTTGTTTTTCTCATAACTAATTGTCATTGTGGTAGAAATTCATCATAGTCTTTTGGTGGATTTCCAACATTTTGAACATTGAATTTTGTAGCATTTAAAAATAAATGAAATGTATTGAGAAATTCTCAAAATATATTATAGTTTGTTGTACGACAATGGCCATCCCTTTCTTTTCTTTCTTTTTTCTCCTTCGTCAAAATCAAGTCTAATAGAATCAACTATTTTCTATTAAAATAAATTATCATAAAACTTTCAATAATATCTTTTACTTTAAAAAATTTATATTTATAAAAAGTTAAAATAATAAAAATTTAATTTTTCAATTAATTCACCACACTTAAACTAAATGCTACAAAATATCAAATTCTTTGACATTTTTTCAACTTTCACACTTTCTTCCACTTTTTACTTTTTCGGTTACCATCCTCATTCTTCATTCAAATTAGATTTAATTTTTTTTTAAATTTATTTCTCTTGATTATTTTTAATATATTAAAATATATAGTCATAGTATATGATTATGATATTAAATATTTATTGGTGTATAAATATATACAATATTGATATTTAGTTTTGTTTTACGAAAAATTTGATAAATTTTATTTATTTATTATTATTAAAAATATGAATTAATCTATATTAAATTTTAATAAAATTAAAATTTTATTTTATGAAATTAGATAATACTAAATAGCCATACACGCAATTAATTTTCCATCTCGCAGATAATTATGAGAAAAATAACTATTTTATTTTAAATTTAATACATTTTTTAATTCTTTAACTTAATTTAAAATTTCACTTTAATCATTTATCTAATAAACATTATATATTAGTCTCTTAAAAACAGTTTTGTTAACTAATTTAATTTTTTTTATTAAATGTTTGAAAAAACATTAACTTTTGTGTATGTGGTAGTCTAAGTGCCTTTTTTAATATATTAATTTTTATAATGAAAAACTTGAAACACTTTGAAACCCTATTTCTACCTTTAAACAAAATATCAAATTTTTAATTTTTTTTAAATATATATCCTGACTAAGTAATTAATTTATTGTCTTTCTAGCATGCCATATCATCAGTAATTAACAATTTTTTTACAATTTAACAAAAATGATTAAGTTAGAATTTAATAAAAATGATTAAATTGATTAACAAAATTGTTTTTAAGGATCTGAAATGTAATATTTATTAAATAAGAGATTAAAATGAAATTTAAAATTAAATTAAAAGATTTTATTATTAATTAAGTCTTTATTTTAATTAATAATTTTTATTTTTAAATGTTAAAATTTTTTTATCAGTCACTATCAATAAAATACTTATTTTTTTATTAGTATTCACAATTACTTTTTATTTGAGACATATAATTTTTATTTTTTAAATATTAAAATTTTCTTTTTTCCACATACCATTATCAACAAAATATTTATTATTTTAATTAATAATCATTTTTATTTGAAACACAAAATTCTTATTTTTAAATGTTGAAATTTTATTTTTTTTCTTATCTTCATTTTACAATATTTTTTTTGTTTTTATATAATTATTAAATAAAATTGAATTTCTATTATTATTATTATTATTATTATTATTATTATTATTATTATTATTATTTTAAATTAAATAACTCATTTAAATTTATACAAATATTTAAATAAAATTTATATTATATTAAATAAATTAATTTGTGCGAATATTGTGTTAATTTTATTAGTCAATGATATTAAGAAAATGATAAAAAGAAGAGAGAGATTTTGAGTAGAGAAGAAATTCCTTTATTCCTTCGTTGACACATTTTGCAGCAACTATAGCCTATAAGCATTCGGCCGGTGAAAAAAAAAAGCAAAAATGAGACAGTTTGAAGAATTGTGTGAAGGATGCATCGCCACTGTAGTCTCTCGTACAACTCCCGTTGACGCCTGCAGACTCTCCCTCGTTTCCAATACTTTCCGTTCTGCTGCAGAATCCGACGCTGTCTGGAATCAATTTCTTCCTTCCGATTCTCAATTCATGGACTCTATCATCTCTAATTCTCCTTCACTTGCCAACGTTCCTTCCAAAAAGTCTCTCTACTTAGCTCTATCTGATCGCCCTATCATCATCGACAATGGTTTAAAGGTGTTATTCTCTCCGATTTCTTGAATGTTACGTTGACTTTGTAGTAAATAAACTCAATTCTTAACACAGAGCTTTCAATTGGATAGAAAGAGTGGAAAAATATGTTACATGCTAGCAGCTAGATCTTTATCCATTGCTTGGGTCGATGATGAGCGCTATTGGAAGTGGATCCCTATGCATAACTCCAGGTTAGCTTAGCCCTTAAGTTTTGTATTTTTTTTTAATTTTTTTTTTGTGTTAATATTACTATCCTTATCACTCAACATTTTTTAATGTTTGTTTTAAAGTTATTTGCTATCATATTTTCAACTGCCTGTTGGTAAATCTTCTAAACCAATTAAGTGAAGAGTGATTGACCAGAATCTGACAATGTGGAGTTCTATGTTACATCATATATCAAAATCCATAGCTACTTTCTCAGGTTCAAACCCAAATAGAAAACACATTCTGTCAAACCAATGCTTGTACCCCCATCGATAACACTTGACAACTAAATTGCATCCAACTTCAACTTGAAGCACCAAGATCCTTCATTTGTAAAGAGGGAGTTATTGCTTCATCTACGTAGTTCTTATTTGGATCCTAATTGCTGCAACAACTTATCCTATTTATTTTTCAATGCATCATTTTACCAAAATTTTAAAATCTCTGTCCAATTTAGTTGTTACTTTACCATTATTGATGCAGTTCCTATTTAAACCTTTGTATTACTAGTTTACTACACATGTTCCTGAAGAATTGACTTTGCATGATTTGTTTTTAGTTCCTACAGTCAAGTTTAATTTGATTTCTAACCTTCGACACCAACTGATACTTTCAGATTTTCTCCACTTCCTCTATTCTAATTGCAACTTTTTGACAGGTTCTCCCAAGTCGCAAAGCTTCACATTGTGTGTTGGTTTGATATTCATGGGATGATAAGCATGCGTGACTTGTCCCCAAATACTCAATATGCGGCTTATCTTGTGTTCAAGTTGATTAATGCCTCAGGGTTTCGGAATCCGGATTCTCCTGTGGAAATATCAGTAGGCGTCGAAGGTGGCCATAGGAGTACTAAAACTGTCTATTTGGATCCGAATGTGGAAGATAGGTCTCACAGCGGAGAAGTAGGATTGCGACAACCTAGTGTGAGAAATGATGGGTGGTTAGAGATTGAGATTGGAGAGTTTTTCAATTCAGGCCTAGAAGATGAAGAAGTCCAGATGAATGTTAAAGAGACAAATGATTATACTTCGAAGATGGGTCTGTTTGTTGAAGGAATAGAAGTTAGGCCTAAGTAAGACAATTAAACCACATTTACTGAACTATGCAAGGGGTCTTGCATTTTGTTTCAAGTATTGTTGCTTGGCACAGTTCATTACTGGTTGTATTAGTTATTGTAGTATAATATATTGGAATTACTGTTATTCTGTGAACTATCACTGTATAATTTATTGTCATGCAATACCAATTTTATGCTATTTATTCATTTTAATAGTATGAGTGAATCAAAATATAAATATAGTAAAAAAAAATTAAAAAGACTCAATTTAAATAATCAAAAATCATGGAGAAGGAAGTTATTTTTGTTATGAATTATGAATATCACAATGTATAAGTATATGTATACGTATAGGTGATATTAACTTGTATCATAAAAACAGATGTTAAGAAAGAAAGTTATAAATAAAAGTGTGCTAAAAAAACAAAAACAAAAATTATAAATTTTTATTAAAATCAATGCATAATTTTAAAACAATTTTTCTATTTAATTTTTAACTTGTGTCATTAGAATACAAAATAACATTATTCTCTTTATTTTATTTTTACAATTTATAAGCTTTAAGAAACATAAAAATTAAATGCCGGCCATATTAGATCAAAATTTTGATATTAAAATACATATATTTTTTCATTGTTTTAATGGATTGATTAGAATAGAAGCAATGTTTCTTAATGTTTATGTTAAGACATTACACATTTATATCATATAGTTTGGGTTAAATAAACATAAAACTGGTGATGCTCTTTTGGAAATACATAAATTTGCAAAAGCATGGAACACTACTGATTACACCCATTAATAATAATAAAAATTCTTTAACAAGATTAATATTTTTCTTTTTTTTAGTAAATTTCTTTTTCGGTGGATTGATGTTTTTATATTTATTTTTTAAGTTTAATTATCATTTTTATCTTTTATTTTTATTTTCTCAAGTTTTGATGTCTCTGTTTTAAAATTTAATTTTATTACTTTCTCCGTTTTAAAATGACTCTCTTTTAAGATTTTTGCACACAAATTAAAGAATACAATAATATTATCTTAACACATTACACATTTATAAAATTGACCTTATTAATGTATTGAAAATAGTGTCCAGAATAAAAAGTAAAAAGTATAATTAGAAAAATGATAATAATTACTATATTGAAAATTGAAAATATCAATTATTTTAAAGTAAAATTTATTTACTAAAATAAAAATCATTTTAAAACTGAGGAAATAATATTAAATTTGATTTACTGGAGGCTATCATACTTACTTGCATCATCTTTAATGTTAAATTTGATTAAAAAAATTATATATTCTTTAATTATAACATTACAATTTTTATTTAACTTATTTATTATTAATTATATAATATAAATTTAAAATGTTAAAAAAATTAATTATACGATATAATAATACTTTAAACTAACAAAAGTTTTGGAAAAAAAATCAGATTATAAAAGAAAAATAAAATTATATTTCCACATTATTAGAATTGATGTGGTTCAACTGATAATTTATTGGCTTGACAATTAATCTAGTGACCTAATAGTTCGATCGAATCGATGATCAATTTAGGTTTTAAAACATTACATATGCCCATTAAAAACTTTGTCTTCAAGATTCAAATTTAAAGTGACATGTGTCAGCCAAGGAATAATAGTTGTGATAGAATAATTTATTGAATGAAATATTTGATTGTTCGGGGGTAATTTTAGACCAATAAACTATATATAACATATAATACATATGCATTGCCAAATTTACCCTTTGTTAAAATAAAATTACACCATGTAAGATCTATTATTTAAATTAACAAATGACAAAAAATAAAGAGACTAAACTTCTCTTTATTGTGTATTTGAATGACATGCTTAATTCAGAATCTCTCTCAATTATAGAGGTGATATAATAACGCTTGTTTTTATGTTCTTTATTTTCTTCAGTGTAACTCTCTATCTTTTCCTTTGGCTCTTGCCTCAAATGTCTTATTGGGGGATTGTCTTTTCTTTGGATTTTCTTCCCTAGTCCTCTTACCATCTTTAGTATATTCAGATAGTCGACCTTTCTTGATAAGTCATTCGATTGCATCCTTGAGTTGAATGCAATCGTTGATATTATGGTCGTGGATTTTATGGAAACAATAATATTTTGATCTATCAATTCGGGAGAAATTTCTGATTGAATATTGATTTCTTATCTCGACTTCCTTAAGTTATGTGTTAGCGCACTCTATAAGGATCCTTTCGCATGAAGCGTTTAATAGGGGTGCAATAGTCAAATTTTGAGCGAGGTCTTCGCTCGTGCTCTTCTCTAGAATTTTTGAATTATTTTTCTATCATTCGGTCGGATCCACATATACATAGTTTTTGGCCTCCTCCATCAACTAACATTTTATTCTCATACTTAACGTATGGTCGAGCTCTACTTAGTAGTTCTTTTAGGCAGTGGGATTCTTTGCGGCCCATTTTTATTTGAATGTGCTGTCAGGTTAGAGTTCTTTTTCAAAGATCCAACACTTAAGACTTTCATCCGTTCCTCCTATGACTACCGCTACCTTGGTGAATCAGTCAATATAACATTAACACTTTCAAAATATTTTCAAAAACACTTTGTATACACTCTTGAGGACTGATACAAGAATCATTACAAAGTCAGCCTTACATTGACGATTTCAAAATATTTTCAAATCACAAACACACAAAGCAAGTTTTTTCAAAGTGAGTGTTGTACCCCAAAATTTGCCCTCTCATGTTTTCAAAGGTCTTCCCTTACATGGTTGGTCACAAACACTTGCCTAAGGAAAATAAAGTTTTTTGAAGATGAACAAAGTTTCTTTCGATTGGCATCTGGGAAAAGTCTTCGATTGGGCATCCAAAATCCTTCGATCAGGCTTGGTTCACCAGTCTTTGATTGGGCATTTGGCACTCTTCGATCAGGTTTTGGTTCACCAGTCTTTGATTGGGCATTTGGCACTCTTCGATCAGGCTTGACTCACCAGTCTTCGATTGAACGCTGGACACTCTTCGATCAGGCTTTGATTAGTAAGCTTCGATTGAGCGCTGGACCTCCTTCGATCAAGCTTTGGTGTGCAAGTCTTCGATTGAGCGCTGGACCTCCTTCGATCAAGCCTTGATGTGCAAGTCTTTGATTGAGCGCTGGACCTCCTTCGATCAAGCCTTGATGTGCAAGTCTTCGATTGAATGCTGGACCCCTTCGATCAAGTCAATTTCACAAATGCTTCGACTAGTACTTCAGAGGGTCCTTCGACTGGAACTTCATACTTTACCTCAATCAGAACATCAGAACGAAATGACCTTCAAATGGCATTTCAGTGCAGAGTTTCTCTTAATCTAAGATGCTCTGATGAAGGAAGTTTTGGACACTTCAAATCAGAACTTAGACTCATCACAAGGCCAAGGGCTGGTCAAAGTTGTCTAATAGGGAATGCTCTAAATAGATTCGAATTGGACTTTGAAGTTGGCAAAGAAGGCAGATTCGAAGGAAGGAAGTAGGCTGGCATGACTAGGCAAAAAAAACACATATCCTAACCTGTCCAGAATACCCAAAGTTCACAATGGCATGTGTCCCTTGCAAATATGCAATCGAAGCAGGGGGAGTCTCAATCGAAGGGGCTGTGACTGGAGTAGTTCGAATTGGGACTTTGAAGCAATTGAAGAGAGCAAATTCAAAGGGGCGAGTCAGCTTTTGATTTCCATCATATTGGAGGCTCAAACAGCTCATAACAGGCTGGCAGTAACGCATGGAAATAGATTGGAACCTGATTGAATCAAATATAGCAAGTCTTTATGAAGAAATCAAATCAAATCTCTTCATCATAATGGACCAAGATTTGATACACAAATGTTGACCTAATTTCCTTGGCTATATAAACCTCATGCTCATAAACAAATCAGACACGAAACCCTGCTGCAGACACACGTGAAAGACACAAAAAAAGACACAGAAACTCTGCAGAAACGGCGCCACAACTTTGAGAAAAAGCTTGATAATCTTGGATCTGAAGTTGCGCTTAGAGACCTTTTCAGGACCAAACAAAGGTTTCGATCGCCTGCCAGTAACCTCCTGAAGCGAGACCAATCAAAAGCCAAGCCTCTCACTGCCTCTAACGCACTGTAAGCCCCCTTGAACCTTGCTTTGTACATGGAATCGTAACTCAGTTTTTATGCATCTTTGTGCCAAATTTCTTGCATATTTGTATTAACTATTAAATTCCTAAGCAAACTGCATTATTTGATTGTATTTTCGTGATCTCTAACCCCATATCCAGAACCTAGGGTTCTCGTGTATGTTTTTTAGGCGTTTTATGTGCAGGTTAAATCAAGGCCAACAATGGCCACAATTGAATTCAGGGGAGTGAGACGAGTATAGTAGTACTCTTGGATTCCATCGTTGTGACCTAGGGAGCATTTTAGAACCATCCCACGAAACCTCCTGTAGATAAAAATCCACAGGTAACCAAACCAGGTCTTGTGAAGAAGACGATTATGTGGTGGAGCGTGATTGGTTCATTTGAATCAATTGCGCGTTTTTTATTTTTTGGCCAGGCATAATTATTGTTTGTATATAATATTTGTTTTCCATTTAACTAACGAATGAAGCTGGTTGGTGAAGCGTGCGTTGCAGAACCCCCTGGGACCTGGATTCGAATCCCAGGTCCCCCAAAACTTTGTTACCTTTTTTCTTCAGGTACTCAGATGCAGCGCTTCAGGCAGGGACTACCATACGTCCTCAGATCTCAACGTGCCAGGTGGTTCCCAGGCAGATCCAATGGCTAAGGATGAAGGTTCACCATGAACCTTGGTCAGCAAACGCCCAGGCAATCTGAAAGTCCAACAGACTGGACGTTTGGGCCTGGAAATTGCAGTTCATACTCCCTTTACGAGCCCAACACCCCTGAGTTTGTTTCTTTATTTTTCTTTTCACTGTTTTTTTATCATAATTAATTAATTAACTAATTAACTCTTTTTCATAAAAAAAATCAGAAACAACAAAAATATTTTTATTTTAATTTTATTACTTATTTTGGTAAATAAACCATTAACCAATTAATTTAGCTTTTTTAATTAGGTTTAATCTTAACATTTTTTACAATAAATTAAAATTAACTTAGACTTAGGTTTTTATTTTATTTCTGATTTTACTGCCTTAATTAAAATAAAACTCAAAAAATATTTTCTTTTTAATTCCATTATTAAGTTAGACTTAATTCTTAAATTAAGAAAGACCAAAAATATGTTTAATAAAAAAAAAGGGTCAAAACCTTAAAAGACAATCTGATTCAACTTTTCTCGCGCATATTATTTTGATCCATATATTGTAATTGCTCCGAGGATGTAATAGTTTTAACTTAGGACTTTATTTACCCTTTTCGTATTTAATTTTAAGGGTTTGTTTTTGGCGATGTAAATACCCGACGCCTTGTAATAGCTTAGCTTTATTTTCTGAAATTTATTTTCCGCAACCATTAACTGCTAGATGTATGAATAATAGGCTATGCATGACAAGATCTATCTTAACTTAAAATTAACCGTAGCTCACCATAACATGTACAAAGATAATACAAACTGAAAATTGACACACTTGCACATGCCACTCCTAGGGTACGCCTCACTTGGTTGCCTCGAACGTGGTCATTGAGTATAGGATGTTTTAGAGGTCGTCCTCTTGTCCAAAGATCATAAGTTGCCTCGAAACGGTTGCCTCAGAAAAATGATCTAAGACATTAGGGTTACCGCTAAGGCGTCCTAACGTTGCTTTAGTGACCACACATCCCTAAAATCGAATTGACCCTTAAAACTCCAACGACGATGCTACCTACTCCTCAATAGTGGGATATCACTGTCTAAAGGACATTTGCACAGTTTAATTCCTTTTTGAGTAGGTAGAGGTTCTTGAGTACTTGCTCTTTTTGAAAACAAAAACAAACTTTTCGCACTTACACTCTCTTCAAAAAACGAAAACTCTTTTCAAAACCCACAAACACAAAGAAAAGCACTTTTGAAAACACAATGAGCAAGTACCTAAGAGCCCGTGGATAACCACGGATAGAAAGGGTGCTAACACCTTCCCTTTCTATAATCTACCTCCTGAACCCGAGAAACATCTCGAAAAGGAATTTTTCTGTGCTTTTGTCCTTTCCTTGTTGGATAAAATAAAAGACGGTGGCGACTCTTGCTTACCGCGACATTTTGTGAAAACAAACGCAAACGCGAACCAACATTCCAAAACAGTCAGTTCTATTCCCACCGATCACAGAACTAGCGACTCTGCTGGGGATTTATAAGTGAGGTGTACCTTAGGATTAGATCACTATGTTTTCAATTATATGCTCTGTATGCTTTAATTTTGTGGGCTTGTATCGGAGTTCTATAGATCCTAACCCGGATCTGGGGATACCCTTTAGGTAAGTAGCAATAAACTGTGAGGCATCTGTCTGGCGTAGACCGACACGGATGAAGCAGTAGCTACATTGGTGTGACACCTTGGTCTGTACCGATATCCCTTATGTTGGAACTAGGAGAATATGGGTCTTATGAGGAGTCATTAAGCACCAACTGACCTTAGAACCTTAAATTGACCAACTTGGCCATAGAACAATAGCAGTATACTACACTCATTGAGACTAAACTCTCGCGATGATTCCGGCCACAAGAAAAGGTTGCTAAACTGGAATTATGACCGATTGAGGGTAGTCAGTGATATTGAGATCCTCTAGAACTCGGTTACTATTTTTTAGGACAGGTCTTAACCAACTGAAACTGAAATAGGGTAGTACCTAAACTTCATGCCAGCCTGAAATCTAAGGGCTCTTTTGTGTGACTTGTGTGCCTTTACCATGTTTGCCTTTTGTGAATACTTGTGGTGTGCCTTTACCATGACATCATAACATCATAACATTGCATACTTCCTGCATAAGGACTAACCCATTTCAAAGACAAGAGGGTTTCATCTTTGCTCTGTTTTATAAGACATCATGTTGCCCGTGCGTAGGAATACTATCCGGATCAACTTTGTTCAAGTACCTACTTTGCTTAAAGAGTTGGTTGACAGGATTCCAGACACTACTTCCTTCATCAGGAGGCATGGTTCCCTTCTCAGTTTAGTCACCTCAAAGTTGGACAAACAAATGATGAGTGTCTTGGTCCAGTTTTATGATCCCCTATATCACTGCTTCACCTTTCAAGACTTCCAGCTGGTTCCTACCCTGGAAGAGTTCTCTGAGTTGCTTGGTATCTCTGTTTTGGAGCAGACTCCATTCACTGGTTGGGAAAAGACTCTTAAGCCCGAAGAAATTGCTGCAGCCCTTCACTTGACCAAAGAGGAGGTAATGGCCAACTGGGAGACTAGAAGTGGAGCTAAGGGTTTTTTGGCTAAGTTTCTGGTTGGCAAAGCTAATTACTTTTGGGATGACTTAGACTTCAAGGCGTACGAGGACATTCTGGCTCTTTTGATCTATGGTCTGGTATTGTTCCCAAATCCTGACACTTTTGTTGATGTTAATGCCATAAGGATCTTCATCTCTCGGAACCCTGTACCCACTCTCTTGGGTGACATCCTTCATCAGCTCTATGCTCGTACTGCCCGAAAGCGGGGAACTTTGATGTGCTGTGCTCCTTTATTGTCGAGGTGGTTTATTTCGCACCTCCCTAAGTCTGTGCTGAAGAACAAAGAAGGAATGGGCTGGGCTCATAGGGTAATGTCTCTTACTGATAATGACATCATCTGGACTCTCAAAAGCCTGGATGAGGTGACTATCATTGATCGTTGTGGAGAGTATCCTAATGTTCCATTGATCGGAACCCATGGAGGAATCTCTTATAACCCATGTTTAGCTCTCCGTCAGTTTGGAAGAGCCAGAAGAGAAGGGCCTCATGAGATGTTGATACCCCATATCATCTTTGATTTTCAGAGAGATAGCGACGAGCTGCATCGTAGATTCATCAGGGCTTGGGATAGAGTTCACAAATCTGACCCACATGAGTTGGGACCAAAGACTTATCTGCCAATGGAGCCATATCTCAGATGGGTCCGCATCCGTGCCCAGAAGTTAGGTATGCCATACGGAGCTGTCAGGCCTATTACTCTTGAGGTTGCTGATAAAGACGGGGTTCCTCCAACTATTCTCCATCCTCATACGCCCACTGATAGTGGCACACTGAAGAGGTCTTGGGCGCAACTGCGGGAAGAACGGGATTCTTATCGGGAGAGGTTCAATGAACAAGAACAGAAGATCCAGAAGCTGACTAAGCAACTGGAATGAGCTGATCCTGAATGATTATATTCGCACTGAGAAGAAGAGGCCACGGGAGCATTGATGGACCTTCAAGGATTTCTTTTACAGTTTTTTATTTACTTTTCAGTATTTCCATTCTTGTAACGCCTAAGGGCAATTTGTTGAACAGTTTAAATTCTGAAGTTAAATCTAATAAAGTGTGTTTCCTTTCTTGTTTACAAATTTGAATCCCGATTGTCTTTGAAATCATAAATCATACGCATCTCATCTCATGCACTTCATAGACAGGTACCCTTTTACAGGTTTCTTATCTTCTTCACTGTTTATTTCAGCAATCATCATGTCTACTGAACCTTCCACTGAGCAAGCTATCAAGGCCCTCCAGGCCCAGAATGCCCAATTTCAAGAGTTGGTCATGAGCCTAGCTAAGGGTCAGCAGGACCTGAAGACCCTGATTCTGAAAGAGAGGAAGAAGAAGAAGAAGAGGACCGTCCTGTTCAACATCGGACGCAGGTTTGGAAACGGGCTGCAAAACAAAGTTGATTTGGCCATCTCATCTGGAGGGAAAGACAGCCCACAAGAAAGGAGGGCTCCTAGTCCTATGGTCTCCGACAACGAGACAGACTATGATGAAGAACAGTATCCTCCTGCTGAGGATAAGTACAAACAGCTGGAGGACCGTTTGAGCGTTATGGAAATACAGAAGGTGCCCGGTCTGGACTTCGGAGATCTAGGTCTATCCTCTGGGGTGGTGATTCCCCATAAGTTCAAGGCACCTGCCTTTGCTAAGTATGACGGAGCTTCCTGTCCAAAGTTACACCTTCGGTCATATGTAAGGAAGATCCAACCTTACACTACTGATAAGAACTTGTGGATCCATTTCTTTCAAGACAGTCTCTCAGGGACTCAGCTTGAGTGGTTCTATCATCTGGATGGAGCCAGTATCCGCAGTTGGGAGGATTTGGCTACTGCGTTCTATAGGCAGTATCAGTATAACTCCGACCTCGCTCCTACGCGTACCCAACTCTAGGGTATGTCAATAGGGACGGGTGAAGGATTTAAAGAGTATGCTCAAAAGTGGAGAGACCTTGCCGGAAGGGTGCAACCTCCTTTAGCTGAACGTGAACTTGTTGATATGTTTTTGGGGATCCTGTCTGGTCCATTCTTTAACCATTTGATTGGAAGCTCTTCAACCGGGTTTACAGACCTTATCTTGACTGGTGAGAGGATTGAAGCTGGTATCAAGGCTGGGAAGATACAAAAGGGTGCCTCCTCGGGCACTGAGAAGAAGCCGTTTAAGAAAGAATCCAGTGCTGTCTACGGTTCAAGAAGACAGAATAGACCGGAACACCGCCAAGCTGTCAACGCGGTTGTTATTTCAAAACCTGCTGGTGCTCCTCAGCATCACAACCAACAAAGAGGCGAGAGACCTCGAAGGAAATTCACTCGTCTCAGCATGACCTTGTCTCAGATATTGCCACAGTTACTGACGACCAATCTGGTGACTCTAAAAGAAGCTCCGAAGATTTTAAATACAACATCACCAAAGTATAACCCTAACGCCCGCTGCGCCTATCACTTTGATAGCCGGGGGCATAATACGGATGATTGTTGGGCTTTGAAGAATAAGGTTCAAGACCTAATCGATGCAAAAGAGATTGAGTTCGAGGCGTCTGAGAAGCCTAATGTTGTGACTGCTCCCATGCCCAAGCATGGAGTGAATGCTGTAGAGGAAGACTTGTTTGTTGTTTCTGTGGATGATGTTGTTACCCCTCTAATGACTGTCAAGAAGAACCTATTGCTAGCCGGTTTATTTCCGGGCTGTGGTGAAGGTTGCCATATGTGTTCTGTTTTACCTACTGGTTGCCCATCTTTGAAGTCAGGCATCCAAAACCTGATGGATAACAAGGAGATCCTGTTTGAGAAGATTGCTGTTCCTGCCACCCCTACTGAAGAAGTTTCCATTATTACCATTTTCAACAATTCTCCCAAGGCTCCCTCGAGGAAGCCTGTCAGAATTACGCCTGTTCAGAAGATTGCACCCATAATCATCACTGTTCCGGGGCCTATTCCCTACACCTCTGACAAAGCTGTCCCTTGGCACTATGGGGAAGATGTTTATGTTCTTAGAGTCAAGCAAGAGTTTGATGCTGATACCGGCATCAGCAACATTACTGGTCCTGCTAAAGTCACCCGCAGTGGTAGACTTTTCTCACCTGATATTGCTCCACCAACTGTCCAGAGACCTGCTGTCATTACACCTGTAAGTGTACCTACTGCCATTCCTGATCAAGTCCCTGTTCCTACCCCTGTCGCCGAGTCATCTGATGCTTGGGGCAAAGGGATCGCCACTAATAGGCCTGCCCAGACGGAGGCGCCAAAGACAACCACTGTTGAAGCTTCCAAACAGGAGATGGAAGAGATTCTGAAGATCATTAAGAAGAGTGATTATAATGTAGTTGAGCAGCTGGGGCAAACCCCATCCAAGATTTCTATGTTATCACTGTTGTTGTGTTCAGAGGCCCATGCCAAGGCTCTGATTACCTTCCTGAAGAAGGCCCACGTGCCACAAGAGACATCAGCTGATCAGTTTACCGATTGTGTGGCCAATTTAACTGCTGATAATGGTTTGGATTTCTCCGACGCTGATCTGACTGCTAAAGGGAAGAACCATAACGATGCCCTGCACGTCTCCATTGAATGCAGGGGCACTACTCTTGCACATGTGTTGGTTGACACTGGCTCCTCATTGAACCTATTGCCCAAGAAAGCTCTAGACAGGTTGGATTGCGAAGGGTTGGAACTAAAGCCAAGTAACATTGTTGTCCGGGCCTTTGATGGGTCTAAAAGGATGGTGCATGGTGAGGTGGATATTCCAATCAAAGTTGGTTCTCAGGTCTTCAATTCTACATTCTACGTGATGGACATTAGACCATCCTATTCTTGTTTGCTGGGTCGCCCATGGATCCATAAAGCTGGAGCCGTGACCTCAACGCTCCACCAAAAGCTGAAGTACCCGGTCAGAGGGAATATTGTGATAGTACAGGGGGAGGAAGAGTACTTGGTCAGCCACCTCAACTCTTTCAGATACGTAGAGATGGATGGGGAGTTCATTGAGACCCCATTTCAACACTTTGAAGAGGTTCCTCAGACACTGGCATCAGCTGAGACTATGGTTGAAGATTCTCCTATGAAGATGGCTTCCTTAAAGGATGCCCGGGCTGTTATTGAGAAGGGTGAGTGTGCAAATTGGGGCCGACTTCCTAATTTCACTCAGAAGACTAATAAATTTGGTTTGGGTTTCACTGCAGAAGCTCAAAGGGCTGTTCGTAGTGCCAGGATTGGAAGGCCTTCTGTGTTCATCAGTAACTCGGGAATAAATGCCATCGAAGATGACGTGGAGGAGTCTGAATTCGACAGTTGGATCTACCCTACGACCAACGGTGGACCAAGCAACTGGACAACAAAGGACTTCATCCCTATTACTTTTGTTACTCAGTAATGAACTCTTTGTTTTGAATTTGTAACAGACAATGTTTTGAAACTTTATGGCCCGGTGTCTTACCCAGGGCACCGTGGCTTCATTTGTGAGGGCTTTTGTGTGCCATTTTCATATATCATTAATAAAAGCATTGGACGTTTTTGCATTTCAAATCTTGCGCTCTTTGTCTTTCTTTATTATATATTGCAAAACAACTATTTTACACACACTCACATATACAGGTCTCAATCCACTATGGATCTCACTGATAACGACTCTGCTACCGCCAGTTATGACTTCGAAAATCCGATCAACTTAGCCGAAGACGAAGGTGAAGATGATTGCGCAGTGCCGGGTGAACTTGCAAGACTGTTACTCCAGGAACAGAGGGCCATTCAGCCACATGAAGAGCTAGTGGAAACAGTGAATCTGGGTACGGAGACAGATAGAAAGGAGGTCAAGATCGGTGCAAATCTAGAGCTTAGTGTGAAACAACGTTGATTCAGATGCTGCATGACTACGTGGAAATCTTTGCCTGGTCCTACGAAGATATGCCTGGGTTGGATACTGACATTGTGGTTCATCGCCTGCCTACCAAGGAAGACTGCTCTCCCGTAAAACAGAAGGTCCGCCGTATGCGCCCAGAGATGTCCGAGAAAATCAAGGCCGAAGTTATGAAATAGTTTGACGCCGGTTTTCTAGCAGTAACTTCTTACCCTCAGTGGGTTGCCAATGTGGTTCCAGTGCCGAAGAAAGATGGTAAGGTCAGAATGTGTGTTGATTACAGAGATTTGAACAGGGCAAGCCCTAAGGATGACTTCCCTCTGCCTCACATCGACGTTCTGGTTGACAATACTGCTCAGCACAAGGTCTTCTCCTTTATGGATGGTTTCTCTGGTTATAATCAAATCAAGATGGCTCCTGAAGACATGGAGAAGACCACCTTTGTTACTCAGTGGGGCACCTTTTGTTACAAGGTCATGCCTTTTGGGTTGAAAAATGTTGGGGCAACATACCAGCGTGCCATGGTTTCTTTGTTTCATGACATGATCCATCATGAGATTGAAGTATACGTCGACGATATGATTGCGAGGTCCCAAACTGAGGAGGAACACCTTGACCATCTACAGAAGCTGTTTGACCGGTTGAAGTTGTACAAACTGAGGTTGAACCCAAACAAGTGCACCTTCGGAGTGAGGTCTGGAAAACTGCTAGGTTTCGTCGTGAGCGACAAAGGTATTCAAGTGGACCCTGCCAAGGTGAAAGCCATACAAGAGATGCCAGCTTCCAAGACAGAGAAAGAGGCCAGAGGCTTTCTAGGACGTCTGAACTACATTGCCCGATTCATCTCGCACCTAACTGCTACTTATGAGCCAATCTTCAAGCTGCTGAAGAAAGATCAAGTGGTACGTTGGAACGATGAATGTCAGGCTGCTTTCGAAAGAATCAAAGAGTACCTCCAGGAGCCACCTATTCTTATGCCACCAGTTGAAGGGAGACCTCTGATCTTATACTTAACAGTACTTGACAACTCAATGGGGTGTGTGTTGGGGCAGCATGACGAGTCCGGCCGAAAAGAGCATGCTATTTATTACCTTAGAAAAAAGTTTACCGACTGTGAGACCCGATACTCACTGCTTGAGAAAACTTGCTGCGCTTTGGCATGGGCTGCTCGCCGGCTGAGACAGTATATGTTGACTCACACTACTCTGTTGATTTCAAAGATGGATCAAATCAAGTATATCTTCAAAAAGCCTGCCTTGTCCGGAAGAATAGCAAGATGGTAGATGATCTTGACTGAGTATGATATCCAGTACACAACTCAAAAAGCAATCAAGGGAAGTGTATTGGAAGACCATTTGGCACATCAAGCAGTGGATGATTACCAGTCTATGAACTTTGAATTCCCGGACGAGAATATCATGTTGATAACTGATTGTGAACCACCTGGACCGGATGAAGGACCTGAGGAAGGATCCCGATGGTCTATGCATTTTGATGGAGCTTCGAACGCTTTGGGTAATGGCATTGGAGCTGTGATCATATCTCCTAAAGGCTCACATACTCCACTTACCGCCCGACTATGTTTCAACTGCACCAACAATATGGCGGAGTATGAAGCATGCATTCTGGGTCTTCGAGCTGCAATTGACCTAAGGATTAAGTTTCTGAGTGTCTTCGGAGATTATGCTCTCGTGATCAGTCAGATCAAAGGAGAGTGGGATACGAAACACCCAAATCTTATTCCTTACAAGGAGTATGTATTGACGTTGCTTCCCCATTTCGAGGAGATAACCTTTGAACACTTCCCAAGAGAGGAGAATCAGTTGGAGGACGCGTTAGCTACGATGTCTTTTATGTTCAAAGTCAAGTGGGACAACGAGGCTCCCCGGATCATTATTTGGAAATTGGATGAACCTGCACATTGTTGTGATCTTGAGACCGAAGAGGTAACAGAAAAGCCTTGGTATCATGAAGTGAAGAGGTACCTTGAAGCTCAAGAATACCCCGAGGGTGCATCTGTTAATGACAAGAAGTTTCTGAGAAGGTTCACGGCAAAGTTCTTCATCAACAATGGCATTCTCTACAAACGTAACCATGATTCAACCTTACTGCGCTGTGTGGATAAGATTGAAGCAGAAAGGATCATGGCAGAGCTGCATGAAGGTACTTTCGGAACTCATTCCAGTGGACATACCATGGCAAAGAAAATCCTTCGGGCAGGATATTACTGGTCCACAATGGAATCCGACTGTTATCAACATTCTCGGACATGTCACAAGTGCCAGATCTATGCTGATAAGGTGCATGTTCCTCCGATTCCTCTGAATGTTTTGACAACACCTTGGCCTTTTGCAATGTGGGGAATTGATATGATCGGCGAGATCAGACCTACGACATCCAACGAGCATCGTTTCATCCTGGTAGCAATTGATTACTTTACGAAGTGGGTTGAAGCAACTTCCTTTGCTACGGTAACCAAGAACTTCGTGGCACGGTTCATTCGGCACAACCTGATTTGTCGATACGGTGTACCAAAAAGGATCATTACAGATAATGGTACCAATCTTAACAACAAGATGATCACTGAGCTCTGCGAGCAATTCAAAATACAGCACCATAACTCCTCTCCCTACCGGCCGAAGATGAATGGGGTTGTCGAAGCGGCAAGTAAGAATATTAAGAAGATTGTGCAAAAGATGACAGTGACCTACAAAGACTGGCACGAGATGTTACCATTTGCTCTTCATGGGTATCGTACCTCAGCACGGAAGTCAACAGGGGCAACACCCTATTCCTTGGTTTATGGCATGGAAGCAGTCTTGCCTATTGAAGTTCAGATACCCTCTCTCCGGATCATGAAGGATGCAGGTTTGAGCGAAGACGACTGGATTCAGACCCGGCTTAATCAGTTGAACCTAATCGACGAAAAGAGACTCACTGCTATTTGTCATGGTCAGACGTACCAAAAACGGATGATCAAGGCATTTAACAAGAAAGTCAGACGACAAGAGTATCAAGTCGGGAACCTGGTAATCAAGCGTATTATCTTACCTCAAGGTGATCCTAGGGGAAAATGGACCCCTACTTACGAAGGGCCATTTGTGGTTAAGAACATCTTCTCAGGAGGAGCGATGATTCTAACCACCATGGATGGTGACGACCTTCCTCACCCCGTCAATGCAGACATAGTGAAAAGATACTACGCATAATCAAAGACCCGCTAGGTCGACTGGCCTAGGCAAAAATAAGGGCTTCCCGGCGAACCAAAAGGGTTCAGGCAAAAATAAGGGATGAAAATAAAAAGAATTGTACACCCGGCAAGCCGAAAACCTGGAAAGGCGGCTTGGGAAAAAATGGGTATCCCGGTGGACTGAAAACCCGAAAGGGAGGTCTAGGAAAAAGTTAGGGATAAGCGTAACACTATGTCTCATTGGATCACCCTGCATCCAGACTTCAGTATCAACTATCAGGCTCGGACGACACTAATCAACCAGTTTCATCTTCAACTAAGCAGCAAAGTGATGAGATGCTTGAAGATATAAAGGCAATAGCAGAGTTGGAACCCAGTGGGATTATTCACATAGCTGCTTTGTTTTCCTTTTCACAAATTGTATAAATCCTATTTGTTCGGCGGCGTTCTCTTGCTAGGACGTCAGCCTCTTGTACAAAAGCGCCTATTTACAGGCAAACTTCAAAATCAATACAAAGTCATTTTCAGAAAAATTTCAAATTGTTTTCCCTTTATCTGTTTTGTTTTGCAAAGAACGTCCAATGTTCATTTTTGATATATGCATTTAACATTAATTGCTGCTCATAAATATTTACATGCGAAACAAAGGACTAATTACGGGTGATATCAGAAGTAGGGGAAATAAGAATTGTCTGAGCGGTCTAGTTGCTCTGTCCACCAAGGTACCAAGGTGTTGAACCCCAAAATTTTCCCTCCCATTTCATCAATATTTTCTCACCACAAGACCCTTGGAGCTCAAGATCAAATTAGGGTTTGCTCTGCTCAAGACTCCTCCTTGCACTATTGACCTAAATTAGGGTTTGTGTTTGCAAAAAGATGTTTTGACCTAAAAGACCCAAAGTGACTTTCATGCTTCATGTTGGACTCACAAGTTTATCCATACCAAGTTTCAAGCCTTGATTCCAATCTTTGCCCAAGTCAATTGGACAGTTGACCTAGAAATCAGTTGTATTGGGGAAAAAGTCAATTGTGGTCAATTGACAGTCAAACCTCATGATTTTTGACCCACATCAACATTATGAACTCATATGAACCATTTGATCAAGTTTGGATCACAATTTCACAAGAAATTTGATCAGATCACCAAAAGGGCAAAATGGTCATTTTTAGGGTTTTGACTGCACATAGGCAATTTTTGACTGTTTGACCTAGCCAATGGCAAACCAAGCTCACATATGGACTCAAGGACTCAATGAAATGGTCTTGACACATTCAACAAGTTCAAAAGATCCCAAATGCACAAGATTGACAGATGAATTTTCCAGTCAACTGATCAAAATTTGACTATGTACTGAAAAGTCAAACTTTGACTTTTTGGTCAAAATCAAGTGCCAAGATTCATTTTTCATCAAGACATGTCAAATAATGAAACTTGGTCATCAAGAAATCAAAAATTACAAATTAGGGTTTAAAATGAAGAATTTTCATAACTTAGAATTTTTCTAAGTTATGAAAATTCCTAATTTTTTCCTAACTTTGTCCCATTTTTTCATCAAGATACATTTGGATTCAAACAAAACTCAAAACATGAAAGTTATAGTCCATTGCAAAATCTACAAATTTGATTCACAAAGTTTCCTCAAAAGAAGCTTGTAGCTCAAGTTATGATTTTTGGAACAAGGGTGCAAAACATTCTTAACTTAGAAATTTTTTGACCTATTTTAGGCAGGATTTTTGCCCAACTTCATGGCCACTTTTCAGATGCTTCCACTTGGAATTTCAACTTGCATTACAAAGATGGATTGTAGTACACATTCTAAGCTTTCCAAATTGTCCAAGAACTTCTCAAACACCCTTGTGGTTAGGGAGAATCGAATTGGCAAAGTTAGGCAAAAGTCACTTTTGTTCTTGACCAAATGCATGTTCATAACCTTGCCATTTTCAAGTCAGCATGTTCCAAGCTAGTTACAGGCCTCTAATCTCATTTACACTCAATAATTAAATGCCAATCCATTGTGTTCTAGCATTATTTTATGCATTTGGACAATACACACAAAATCAAGCCATATTTGGAAAAAGTGACTTATCCATTCTTGTAAAGAGCAACTTTATGTCAAACACAAATCCAAGAAGTACAAAGCAAATCTCTGAGGCACAAAGGCATGGACATATCCCACTGATCAAGACTAACATTTGCAGCATACTTGAGGGGCCTGTGGTAGCCTATAACCCAACTTGACAAACTTTGCTTAAGATAGAAGAAACTTGCATATTGAACACCATCTCTCATTCCTGCAAGCACAAGCCTAAACAAACTTCTTGAGCATCTTCCAAACATCAAACTTGACCTGAAATACGAGCCAACCACCTTCAATACCTCCCCAAACATCAAAACACCATTTTGCTGCACAAAACAGGGCATCCCTGCAGATTGAGTTGCACAACTCAGTTTGCTCGTGCGTTTTGGCCAAAGCTTGTTCAAACACACTCCCTACCATCCATTGAAGCTATCCCAAGCCCTAGCTACAGACTGTAACACCTCTAACCAAGTTCACCATTTTCATTTTTTCAGTTGTGCAGGTTAACTTCCATAGCTCGTTTCAGTTAGTTCCAAAGCAAGCTAGAGGTTGGAGAAGCATCCCTGGACCTCAAGCAAGCTATACAAGTCCTCACATTGAATTGAAAGTACCTCCATAGTCATACACGATTCAAGCTGAACAGGTAAGTTTTTGAACTTCTATCTCTCTATCCAAGCATATTTAGGCTTAAGTTTGTGAAGAAAGCATGTTCTATTCATGGCCCTGAAGCTACCTGTACCTCACTTTTCATTTATATTGTGTGTGTTAAGAGAATTTGGAACCTGAACATTAGGAAAAAGTTAGGTCAGGAATTGGGGGAGAAGAAATTCTCTCTCATTTCTGAGAGTTAGATCAAGTTCTTGGTATGTATGGATTCGTGATTTGATGCTTGACATTTTTTGTGTTATAAGTTTGTGCTAAAAGTCAAGGAATCAGGAGATTGCAGAGATGGAGGAAGGGTGCGCGTTTTTTGTTTGAATCTGTCTAGAGGTTGAAGACAGAGTTGACTTGGGTTGGGCCTGACTTGTTTTTTCCTTTTGCACCACTTTTTCACACATACACCCCCTTGGCCCATTGTGTTTTATTTTTATTATTTTTGATTTTTTCTTTTTGTTTCTGACTTGTTTATTTTTTGTCAAAACATAAAAAATATTAAAAATATTTTTCAACCATTTTTGCATTTTATTTGAATTTTATTTGTTTTATTTGAATTTATACACATAAATAAACATAATACCTTTTTATTTAAAATACTAAAAAAATAATACAAAATACATTTTATTTTCTGATTTTATTTTATTTTATCTTTTGAAAACATTTCCTAAAAAATATACTTTTTTTTTGTAAATAATAAATATTTTATTTTTGTATATATTTAATATATTTAATATATAATATAAATACTTATATATTTATTAGAATATTTAGGATAAAAATACAAAAATAATACATTTTTATTTTTATTAATATTTGACCTCAAAAATCACTTTTTTACAATATACTTCCTTTTTATTTATTTTTTGTATATAATTAATAAATATTGTATATAATGTATAATAATTACCTTTTATTTACAAAATTAGGGTTTTGCCCTAAAAACATGAAAAATATCCAAAATTAATCCTTTTTATTTTTGTTTATTTGTCACATGAAAAATACTTTTTACATACATATAAAAATCATTTTTTGCATCTTGCATATTTATTGTATTTTTATTTAATTATTGTACAATTAAAATAACTTGTATATTCAATTTGGATGTAATAGCTTAGATTTAAATTTCTTGCTAAATATCCCCATTTGAACATTTGTACCCCCCATCCCATAATTGTGTTGTAATAATTTAGGACTTTTAATTCCGCATTTTAAAGCTTTCTAAATATGCCATGATAGACTTAGGGTTTTGTATGCAAATCAAATGACAAATAGCTTGACCTAATTCAAAGATAACAAAGCATGAAAATGGACAACACCAATCACACTTGCACCCCTAGGGTTACTCCACTTGTTGCCTTCAATAATGGGCCATGTTGCATGTTGAGTGTCTTTGGCAAAACAAAAAAACAATTCAAATGATCATAGTCCCTCGATGACGCTTCCGAAAGTTGCCTAAAAATGATCAAGTCCCTTAAAGGAAAAATTGCCCAAAGACACTTGGCACTATTGCAATCATGGTCTAAACGATGACCCGCGCCTGTCCCGTTAACATCCTAACACAAGATTGTCCACCAAATACAATGGTGGAACAAAATTGTTAAAAGGGTTAAAACATAGGAAAAACCTTTGAGTAAATTTAGGGGTAGACAACTCTTAGTTACTTGAATCAACTTGCAAAACAATCCTTGCCTCCTTTTCAAAATCCACATCACAACACACTTTCAAAACAACTTTCAAAAACATTGAAAACTTTTCAAAAGATAAGTACACCTTTGTATACATTCAAACATGAATCATTACAAGGGTTGCCACCACAAATGGCCTCTTTTCAAAACATTTTCAAACCCACACACAAAGCACCATTTCAAACAATTGAAAACACAAGGCAAGTGATCTAAGCAAGTAACTAAGAGCCCATGGATAACCATGGATAGAAAGGGTGCTAATACCTTCCCTTTCTGTAATCTACTCCCCGAACCCAAGAAAACATCTCAAAGGTTTTTGCTGTGCTTTTTAACCTTTCCTTAGGATAAAATAAAAAGTCGGTGGCGACTCTTGCTCAACCGAAACATTTGCGAAAACAAACGCAAAACCCAAGTCAGTTCTCCCACCGTATCACACAAGGTAAGTTCAGCTGAAGAATGTGACCAAGATACTTTCACTCCTCGCAGAGTAAGACAATAATGATAGCTCTCCCCACTAAGACTTGCAACCATGAATGAATCAGCCATGCTCTCCCCCAAGTAGAGTTAGTCTACCATCAGTCCTAAAAAGGTCGGGTATCCCCAGAAGGTCTTAATATTCCCCAGCGGAGTATAAGGATATTCTCCAGCAAGCGTAAGAGCATCCCCAACAGTCTTAATATTCCTCAACAGAATATAAGAATGTTCCCCGGCAGAATGCAAGATACCCCCAGTGGAGCCATTTCTCCAGCGCAGTCTAAAAAAGTTTCCCCAATGGAGTTGAATCATCTTCCCTAGTAGATTCTGGAAGCTTATCCCCTGCGAAGCACAAATAAATCTCCCCAGCCAAATTCAGAGGTTTATCCTCATAAGAGTCTAACCGGGCTATTCCCAGCAAGTTGCAACTGAAAGATCATCCCCAGCGAAGTTCTTTCTATCCCCAGCGGAGTTCATCATCAAAATCCCCAACAGAGCTTATCAACGGAATCCCCAGCGGAGTTTATCATTAAAATCTCAGCAAAGTATCTCTTCCCCACAGAGTAATTCCCCACAGAGTAATCTCTTCACCATGTTTATTCCCCAACGGAGTTATCTTCTATTACAGGTTTATTCTCACAACCATCTTCGTTCGTCATCCCCATCAGAAACATTCTAAACAAAGTTTGAAGACACACATACTCTTCAACAACAGTCCAGGATTTAACAAACTCCCCGACATTTGTCAAGGATTTATTTTCCCAGACGAAAATACATTCATAAACATTTCACATTTCATACCTCCTATTTACATACATGATGCAGTGCATACGACACAATCTCATTTATTTTTGAGAATATCATGACATCATGCATTTCATACATCATGACATTGCATACAGCTAACGTTTACCTTTTTCAGGAGAAGGTCAATCAAAAGATGGCTACCATCAACCTTTGCAAGTCCCAGTTTTAATACCTGTAGCAAGCCAGGAAAATATCTGTGGACGACTGATTGTAGATTAAATACCTGTAACAAGCCAGGAAAATTATCTACATGAAGAGATTGAAGATTAACACCTGTAACAAGCCAGGAAGACCATCTTTATTTCTCAGGTCAGAGATTAATACCTGAAACCAGCCAGGACAACTATCTCCTTGACCAACCTTTTCAAGTTTTAGATTAATACCTGTAACAAGCCAGGAAAAATATATGTGGACAACTGATTGTAGATTAATACCTGTAACAAGCCAGGAAAATTATCTACATGAAGAGATTGAAGATTAACACCTGTAACAAGCCAGGAAGACCATCTTTCTTTCTCAGGTCAGAGATTAATACCTAAAACCAGCCAAGACAGCTATCTCCTCGACCAACCTTTTCAAGTTCCAGATTAATACCTGTAACAGGCCAGGAAAAATATCTGTGGACGACTGATTGTAGATTAAATACCTGTAACAAGCCAGGAAAATTATCTACATGAAGAGATTGAAGATTAACACCTGTAACAAGCCAGGAAGACCATCTTTCTTTCTCAGGTATGCAAGTTCTCGCTAAGGAATCTCTTATGCAATCGACACTCCTGCAGATGGCATCTATAAGCCTATCCTCCTACCAACAATCTCCAAATGGCATCTGTAAGCCCATTCCCGACATCACAATGCTGATACTACACCATGCGAGTGCAAATTTCTGGGCACTCTAGTGTTCAATTATCTTCCACCTTCGGATCACGAAAGGCATGCAAGCCAATCTACATCCTCAGGTTTAAGAAAATTGAACAGGGGCAACTGTTGTACCCCAAAATTTGCCCTCTCATGTTTTCAAAGGTCTTCCCTCATGTTCTCCCTGTGATTAAAGAGCCCGTTAAGGAAGGAGAGGTTCCCTACACCATCCTGTATCCTGACATGCCAACATCATGGGAGGAGATGCAGAAGAGTTGGATCCAACTCAAGGAGGAACGTAACACTTTTGAAGCCAGCTTCTACGCCAGTGAGAAGAAGGTTTTGGAGCTTACTCGCCGACTCCATGAGGAAGAGACCCTCAACACCTACATCGCACCAAAGAGGATGCGCAACGTCTTTTTACCTTGAGAAGTTTTTTTGTAATATTTGGCCCATGGGGAATTTATGTACTGACAAATTTCTTCTTATTAATATGACGTGCGTTCTTTTTGTTTGCAACAATTTTGAATTTTCTAAATCCTTGAATGCATTGCATAAACAAACATATCATTCATCATGCGCATAAACAGGTCTCCACACCAGGTTTCCTTATCTTTCTGCTGTTTATTTCAGTAAGATGGATCTCGAACAGACAGTCAAGGACTTGCAGTCTCAAAACTCACAGTTTCAACATCTCCCGATGACCTTGGCAAAGGGTCAGGAGGATCTAAAAGCCCTGCTTGGGAACAAAGAGCAAGTGAAAAAGAAGAAGAAAAGAGTCGGGGTGGCTACCCTGGGAAGAAGGTTTGAGGGTGAAGCCAGAAGAGTTCTTGAATTTCCCCCCACGTCTGAAGAGGGAAATAGTAAAGGAAAAGGGGCTGCGGTATCTTCCGAATCCGAAGTTGAAGAAGAAGAGGTTGAAGAAGATGAAGACTACTCAGAACAACAATACTCGCCCGCCGACGATAAGTACAAAAGCTTGGAAGACAGGATGGCAGCTATGGAGCTGCAGAGAGTTCCCGGCTTAGATTTCGAAGATTTGGGATTAATTGCTGGAATTGTGATCCCCCCGAAGTTCAAAGTACCAGTTTTTGCAAGATATGACGGGTTGTCCTGCCTAAAGATGTATCTCAGATCATATGTAAGGAAGATCCAACCTTACACTGCAGACAAGAACCTGTGGATCCATTTCTTTCAGGATAGCCTTTCAGGGGCTCAACTCGAATGGTTCTATCAACTGGATGGATCCAGTATTCGAAACTGGGAGGACTTGGCTACTGCTTTTTATAAGCAATATCAGTACAATTCTGACCTCGCTCCCACGCATACCCAACTCCAGGGTATGTCACTGGGGACGGGCGAAGGATTCAAGGAGTATGCGCAAAAGTGGAGAGATCTGGCTGGCAGGGTGCAGCCACCTTTGACTGACCGTGAACTTGTTGACATGTTCTTAGGGACCCTGTCTGGTCCATTCTTCAACCATCTGATTGGGAATTCTTCTGCCGGGTTTACAGACCTCGTCTTGACTGGTGAGAGGATAGAAGCTGGTATCAAGTCTGGGAAGATACAGAAGGGTGCCTCCTCGAATACTGAAAAGAAGCCCTTCAAGAAGGAAGCTAGTGTTGTTTATGGTCCAAGAAGACAAAATAAGCCGGAACGCCGCCAAGCTGTCAATGCATTGGTAATTTCAAAGCCTGCTGCTGTTCCTCAACAATACAACCAACTAAGGGGTGAGAGGCCCAAAAGGCAATACACTCGACTCAGCATGACCCTGTCTCAGATTTTGCCGCAACCACTGTCAACCAATCTGGTAACTGTCAAGGAAGCTCCGAAGGTAGTGAACACAGCTTCTCCAAAGTACAACCCCAACGCCCGTTGCGCTTATCACTCTGATAGCCCGGGGCATACCACGGATGATTGCTGGGCTCTGAGGAACAAGGTTCAGGACCTTATTGATGCTAAAGAAATACAGTTTGAGGCGCCCAAAAGACCCAATGTTGTGACCGCTCCCATGCCCCAGCATGGAGTGAATGCTGTGGAAGAAGACCGGTATGTAGCCTCCGTGGAAGAGATTGTTACTCCGTTATTGACTGTCAAGAGGAACCTGTTGCTAGCCGGTTTATTTCCGGGATGTGGTAAAGGTTGCCTTCTATGTGCTGTTTCACCTGCTGGTTGTCCTTTGTTGAAGTCAGGCGTCCAAAGCCTGATGGATAACAAAGAGATCTTGTTCGAGAAGATTGCTGTTCCTGCTATCCCTGCTGAAGAAGTGTCTATTGTTACTATTTTCAACAACCCTCATAAGGCTCCTTCAAAGAAGCCTGTCAAAATCATGTCCACTCAGAAGATTGATCCTATCATCATCACTGTTCCGGGGCCTCTCCCTTATACATCCGACAAAGCTGTCCCATGGCACTATGGGGCAGATGTTTATGTTCTTGGAGTAAAACAAGAGTTTAATACTAGTACCGGCGTCAGTAACGTCACCGGGCCTGCTAAAATCACTCGCAGTGGTAGGTTGTTCTCACCAGATATTGCGCCACCAGCTATTCAGAAACCTCTTGTCATCACACCTACAAGTGTGCCAGTTTCCCTTCCCGATCAAGTTCCTGTTTCTACCCCTGCTGCCGAGTCATCTGACGCTCGGGGCAAAGGGATTGCTACTGATTTGCCTGCCCTGACGGAGGCACCAAAGACAACCACTATTGAAGCTTCCCAGCAAGAGATGGAATAGATTCTCAAGATCATTAAGAAGAGTGATTTCAATGTAGTTGAGCAACTGGGGCACACCCCATCGAAGATTTCTATGCTATCACTGTTGTTGTGTTCAGAGGCCCATGCCAAGACCCTGATTTCGTTCCTGAAGACGGCCCATGTGCCACAAGAAACGTCTGCTGATCAATTTACCGATTGTGTGGCCAACTTGACTGCTGATAATGGTTTGGGCTTCTTTGACGCCGATCTGAATGCCAAAGGAAAGAACCATAACGATGCCCTGCATGTCTCCATTGAATGCAGGGGCACTACTCTTGCCCATGTGTTGGTAGACACCAGTTCTTCATTGAACGTATTGCCCAAGAAAGCTCTAGACAGGTTGGATTGTGAGGGTTTGGAGCTCAAGCCTAGTAACATTGTTGTCCGAGCCTTTGACGGTTCGAAAAGGATGGTACATGGGGAAGTTGACATTCCAATCAGGGTTGGTTCTCAAGTTTTTGATTCTACTTTCTATGTGATGGACATCCGACCATCCTATTCTTGTTTGCTGGGTCGTCCATGGATCCACAAGGCTGGAGCTGTAACCTCCACACTACATCAGAAGCTTAAGTACCCGGTCAGAGGGAAGATTGTTACAGTTCAGGGGGAGGAAGAATATATGGTCAGCCACCTCAACTCGTTCCGGTACATAGAAATGGATAGGGAATTCATTGAGACTCCATTCCAGCACTTTGAAGAGGTGCCTCAGACACTGGCATCAGCTGAAACTGTGATTGAAGACCCTCCTTTGAAGATGGCTTCCTTGAAGGATGCTCGGGCTGTGATTGAGAGGGGTGAGTGTGCAAACTGGGGCCGACTTCTTGATTTCACTCTGAAGACTGACAAGTTTGGTTTGGGCTTCACTGCAGAGGCTCAGAGGGCTGTTCGTAAAGCAAGGATTGGAAGATCTCCTGTGTTTATCACCAACCCGGGAGTAAATGCTATTGAAGATGACATGGAGGAATCTGAATTCGACAGCTGGATCTACCCAACAACCGATGGTGGACCAAGAAACTGGACTGCCAAAGACTTCACACCTATTACTTTTGTCACTCAGTAATGAACTCCTTTGTTTTTGAATTTGTAACAGACAATATTTTGAAACTTTTATGGCTCGGTGTCTTATCCGAGGCACCGTGGCTTCATTTGTGAGGGCTTTTGTGTGTCATTTTCATATATCATCAATAAAAACATTGGACGTTTGTTGCATTTCAAAAATCTTGCGCTCCTTTTCTTTCTTTATTATATATTGCAAAACAACTATATTTACACACACTCACTTATACAGGTTCCAATCCACTCTGGATCTCACTGGTAACGACTCTGCTACTGCCAGTTATGACTTCGAAAATCCGATCAACTTAGCCGAAGACGAAGGTGAAGATGATTGCGAAGTGCTTGGTGAGCTTGCAAGACTGCTACTCCAGGAAGAGAGGGCCATTCAGCCACATGAAGAGCCAGTGGAAACGGTAAATCTGGGTACTGAGATAGACAGAAAAGAAGTCAAGATCGGTGCCAATCTAGAGCTCAGTGTGAAACAACGGTTGATTCAGATGTTGCATGACTATGTGGAAATCTTTGCCTGGTCTTACGAAGACATGCCTGGTTTGGATACCGACATTGTGGTTCATCACCTGCCTACCAAGGAAGAATGCCCTCCGGTAAAACAGAAGGTCCGCCGTATGCGTCCAGAAATGTCCGAGAAAATCAAAGCTGAGGTTATGAAACAATTTGATGTCGGGTTTCTAGCAGTGACTTCTTACCCTCAGTGGGTTGCCAACGTGGTTCCAGTGCCGAAGAAGGATGGTAAGGTCCGAATGTGTGTTGATTACAGGGATCTGAACAGGGCGAGCCATAAGGATGATTTCCCTCTGCCTCATATCGACGTTCTGGTTGACAACACTGCTCAGCATAAAGTATTATCCTTCATGGACGGTTTCTCCGGTTATAATCAGATCAAGATGGCTCCTGAAGACATGGAGAAGACCACTTTTGTTACTCAGTAGGGCACCTTTTGCTACAGGGTCATGCCTTTTGGGTTGAAAAATGCTGGGGCAACCTACCAACGTGCCATGGTTGCTTTATTTCATGACATGATCCATCATGAGATAGAAGTATACGTCGACGATATGATTGCAAGGTCCCAAACTGAGGAGGATCACCTTGACCATCTACGGAAGCTGTTTGACCGTCTGAAGTTGTACAAGCTGAGGTTGAACCCAAACAAGTGCACCTTTGGGGTGAGATCTGGAAAATTGCTAGGCTTCGTCGTAAGCGACAAAGGTATCCAAGTGGACCCTGCCAAAGTGAAAGCCATACAAGAGATGCCAACTCCCAAGACAGAGAAAGAAGTCAGAGGATTTCTAGGACGGTTGAACTACATTGCCCGATTCATCTCGCATCTAACTGCTACCCGTGAACCAATCTTCAAGCTGCTGAAGAAAGATCAAGTGGTACGTTGGAACGATGAATGTCAGGCCACTTTCGAAAGAATCAAAGAGTATCTCCAAGAGCCACCCATTCTTATGCCACCGGTTGAAGGGAGACCTCTAATCTTATACTTGACTGTACTGGACAACTCAATGGGGTGTGTGCTGGGGCAGCATGACGAGTCTGGCCGAAAAGAACACGCCATTTATTACCTTAGCTAAAAGTTTACCGACTGTGAGACCCGATACTCACTGCTCGAGAAAACTTGCTGCACTTTGGTATGGGCTGCTCGCCGGCTGAGACAGTATATGTTGACTCACACTACTCTGTTGATTTCAAAAATGGATCCAATAAAGTACATCTTCGAAAAGCCCACCTTGTCCGGAAGAATAGCAAGATGGCAGATGATCTTGACAAAATATGACATCCAGTACACGACTCAAAAAGCAATAAAGGGAAGTGTATTGGCAGACCATTTGGCACACCAGGCAGTGGACGATTACCAGTCGATGAACTTTGAATTTCCAGACGAGGATATCATGGTAGTGACTGATTGTGAGGTACCTGGACCGGATGAAGGACCTGAGGAAGGATCCCGATGGTCTATGCACTTTGACGGTTCCTCGAACGCTTTGGGTAATGGTATCGGCGCTATGATCATATCCCCTAAAGGCACTCATACTCCACTCACTGCCCGACTATGTTTCAACTGCACCAACAACATGGCGGAGTACGAGGCATGTATCATGGGTCTTCAAGCTACAATTGACTTAAGGATCAAGTTTCTGAGTGTCTTCGGAGATTCCGCTCTCGTGATCAATCAGGTCAAAGGCGAGTGGGATACGAAACACCCAAATCTTATTCCTTACAAAGAGTATGTGTTGACGTTGATTCCCCACTTCGAGGAGATAACTTTTGAACACTTCCCAAGAGAGGAGAATCAGTTAGCGGACGCGTTGGCTACAATGTCTTCTATGTTCAAAGTCAAATGGGACAACGAGGCGCCCCGAATCATTATCTGGAAATTGGATGAACCCGCGCATTGCTGCGATCTCGAGACCGAAGAGGTAACAGAAAAACCCTAGTATCATGAAGTGAAGAGGTACCTTGAAGCTCAAGAGTACCCCAAAGGCGCATCGGTCAATGACAAGAAGTTCCTGAGAAGGTTTGCGGCAAAGTTCTTCCTCAGCAATGGCATTCTCTACAAGCGAAACCATGATTCAACCTTACTGCGTTGTGTGGATAAGACTGAAGCAGAAAAGATCATGGCGGAGCTACATGAAGGTACCTTCGGAACACATTCCAGTGGACACACCATGGCAAAGAAAATCCTCCGGGCAGGATATTTCTGGTCCACAATGGAAGCCGACTGTTATCAACATTCTCGGACATGTCACAAATGCCAGATCTATGCTGATAAGGTGCACATTCCTCCGGTCCCTCTGAACGTCTTGACAACACCTTGGCCTTTTGCAATGTGGGGCATTGATATGATTGGCGAAATCAGACCTACAGCATCCAACGGGCATCGCTTCATCCTGGTAGCGATTGATTACTTCACAAAGTGGGTCGAAGCAGCTTCCTATGCTACCGTAACCAAGAACATCGTGGTACGGTTCATTCGGCATAACTTGATCTGCCGATACGGTGTACCAGAAAGGATCATTACGGATAATGGTACCAACCTTAACAACAAGATGATCACTGAGCTCTGCGAGCAATTCAAGATACAACACCACAAATCTTCTCCCTACCGGTCGAAGATGAATGGGGCTGTAGAAGCGGCGAATAAGAACATCAAGAAGATTGTGCAGAAGATGACAGTGACCTACAAAGATTGGCACGAAATGTTACCGTTTGCTCTTCATGGGTACCGTACCTCAGCACGGACGTCAACAGGGGCAACTCCCTTTTCCTTGGTCTATGGCATGGAGGCAGTCTTGCCTATTGAAGTCCAGATACCCTCTCTCCGGATAATGAAGGATGCAGGTTTGAGCGAAGATGACTGGATCCATACTCGGCTTGACCAATTAAACCTAATCGACGAAAAGAGACTCACTGCTATTTGTCATGGTCAAACGTACCAAAAACGGATGATCAGGGCATTTAACAAGAAATTCAGACGACAAGAGTATCAAGTTGGGGATCTGGTAATCAAGCGCATTATTCTACCTCAAAGTGATCCCAGGGGAAAATGGACCCCTACATACGAAGGGCCATTTGTGGTTAAACATATCTTCTCAGGAGGAGCTATGATTCTAACCACCATGGATGGTGACGACCTTCCTCACCCTGCCAATGCAGACATAGTAAAAAGATACTACGCATGATCAAAGACCCGCTAGGTCGACTGGCCTAGGCAAAAATAAGGGCTTCCCGGCGAACCAAAAGGGTTCGGGAAAAAATAAGGGATGAAATGAAAAAATCTGTACACCCGGCAAGTCGAAAACCTGAAAAGGCGGCTTGGGCAAAAATGGGTATCCCGGTGGACTGAAAACCCGAAAGGGCGGTCCAGGCAAAAGTTAGGGATAAAGCATAATACTATGTCTCATTGGATCACCTTGCATCCAGAATTCGGTATCAACTATCGGGCTCAGATGACTCCAATCAATCAGCTTCATCTTCAACTAAGCAGCAAAGTGATGAGACGCTTGAAGACATAAAGGCGATAGCAGAGTTGGAACCCAATGGGATTATTTTTCACATAGCTGTTTTGTTTCCTTTTCACAAAATTGTATAAAACTCTATTTTGCTCGGCGGCGTTCTCTTACTAGGACGTCAGCCTCTTGTACAAAAACGCCTATTTACAGGCAAATTCAAAAATCAATACAAATTCACTTTTCCAGACAAATTACCCATCGTTTTTCCTTTTTCTGTTTTGTTTTGCAAAAAACGTCCAATGTTCATTTTTGATATATGCATTTGACATTAATTGCTAATCATGAATATTTGCATGCGAAACAAAGGACTAATTACTGATGACATCAGAAACAGGGGCAATTTAGAATTGTCTAAGCGATCTAGTTGTTCTGTTCACCAAGGTACCAAGGTAAGTTCAGCTGATGAATGTAACCAAGTTACCTCAACTCCCCACAGAGTAAGACAAGATTCAACAATACTCTCCCCAGGCAGAGTTGGTCTTCCATCAGCCCGAAAAAGGGACAGTATCTCCAGCAAGTCAGCGATACTCTCCCCAAGCAGAGTTAGTCTACTGTCAGCCTTAAGGAAATTGGGTATCCCCAGAAGATCTCAATATTCCCCAGCGGAGTATAGACATTCCTCAGCAAGCATCCCCGGCAGTCTTAATATAAGATTGTTCCCCGGCAGAATACCAGACACCCCAGTGGAACCATTCCCCAGTACAGTCTGAAGAGTTTCCCCAGGAAAGTTGAATCATCCTCCCTAATAGATTCTGAAGCTTACCCCCAGTAGATTCTGGAAGCTTATCACCTGCAGAGTACATACGTCTCTCCCCGACTTTATTCAAAGGTTATGTCCCCACCAGGATATAACTGGGTTATCCTCAGCTAATTACCACGGAAAGATCGTCCTCGGCGAAGTTCTTCCTATCCCCAGCGGAGTTCATCAAGTTCCCCAACATAACTTATCAGTGGAATCCCCAGTGGAGCTCTCATCAAAACCTCAGCGAAGTATCTCTTCCCACAGAGTAATTCCCCGCAGAGTAATCTCTCCAACAAGTTTATTCCCCAACGGAGTCATCTTCTCCTACCGGCTTATTCTTGCAACCATCATCCCCAGCGGAAGCGAAGAACTCTACTCTTCAGAATATCAGCCCAGGATTTGATTTCCCGGCCCTCGTCAAGGATTTATTTTCCTAGACGAAAATACACTCATAAACATTTCACATTATCATACACCATGACGCATGCATATACGCATCATGTCACACGATCTCATTTATTTTTGAGAATGTCATGACCTCATGCAGCTCATACATCATGACATTGCATACAACTAATGTTTTGCCTTTTCAGGAAAAAGAACAATCCAAAGATGATTACTATCAACTATCGCAATTCCAGATTCGATTCCTGTATCTAGCCAGGGAACATCTGTGAGTGATTTGATTGTAGATTCGATACCTGTATCCAGCCAGAGCATATCTGCATGAAGAGTTTAGAGATCTAATACCTGTATCCAGCCAGGAAAGCTATCTCTACCAACCTTTTGAAGTTCCAGATTCGACACCTGTATCCAGCCAGGGCATATTTGTAGATGACAATTCCAGATTCGATACCTGTATCCAGCCAGGGCATATCTGTAGACGACAATTCCAGATTCGACACCTGTATCCAGCCAGTGCATATCTGTAGACGACAATTCCATATTCGACACCTGTATCCAGCCAGGGCATATTTGTAGACGACCAATTCCATATTCGATTCCTGTATCCGGCCAGGGTATATCTGTGAGTATTTGATTGTGGATTCGACACCTGTATCTAGCCAGGGCATATCCGCATGAATAGTTTAGAGATTCGATACCTGTATCCAGCCAGGGCACGTCTGTAAGCAACCTTTTGAAGTTTCGGATTCGATTCCTGTATCCAGCCAGGGCACATCTGTGAGCAACTAATTGTAGATTCGATACCTGTACCTAGCCAGGGCATATCTGCATGGAGAGACTGAAGATCAACACTTGTAGCAAGCCAGGAAACCATCTTTCTTTCTCAAGTACGCAAGTTCTCGCTAAGGAATCTCTTACGCGATCAACACTTCCAAATGGCATCTATAAGCCCATTCTCGACAAGGTTCTGTCACGTCTTCAGATGGCATCTATAAGCCCATCCTCCTATCCACCATATCTCCAAATGGCATCTATAAGCCCATTCCCGCCATCACACTGCTGATACTCTACTATGCGAGTGCAAATTTTTGGGCACTCTAGTGTTCAATCATCTTCCACCCTCGGATCACGAAAGGCACGCAAGACAATCTACATCCTCAGGTCTAAGAAGATTGAACAGGGGCAACTGTTGAACCCCAAAATTTTCCCTCCCATTTCATCAATATTTTCTCACCACAAGACCCTTGGAGCTCAAGATCAAATTAGGGTTTGCTCTGCTCAAGACTCCTCCTTGCACTGTTGACCCAAATTAGGGTTTGTGTTTGCACAAATATGTTTTGACCTAAAAGTCCCAAAGTGACTTTCATGCTTCATGTTGGACTCACAAGTTTATCCATACCAAGTTTCAAGCCTTGATTCCAATCTTTGCCCAAGTCAATTGGACAGTTGACCTAGAAATCAGCTATATTGAGGAAAAAGTCAACTGTGGTCAATTGACAGTCAAACCTCATGATTTTTGGCCCACATCAACATTATGAACTCATATGAACCATTTGATCAAGTTTGGATCATAATTTCACAAGAAATTTGATCAGATCACCAAAAGGGCAAAATGGTCATTTTTAGGGTTTTGACTGCACAAAGGCAATTTTTGACTGTTTGACCTAGCCAATGGCAAACCAAGCTCACATATGGACTCAAGGACTCAATGACATGTTCTTGACACATTCAACAAGTTCAAAAGATCCCAAATTCACAAGATTGACAGATGAATTTTCCAGTCAACTCATCAAAATTTGACTATGTACTGAAAAGTCAAACTTTGACTTTTTGGTCAAAATCAAGTGCCAAGATTCATTTTTCATCAAGACATGTCAAATTATGAAACTTGGTCATCAAGAAATCAAAAATTACAAATTAGGGTTTAAAATGAAGAATTTTCATAACTTAGAAATTTTCTAAGTTATGAAAATTCCTAATTTTTTCCTAACTTTGTCCCATTTTTTCATCAAGATACATTTGGATTCAAACAAAACTCAAAACATGAAAGTTATAGTACATTGCAAAATCTATAACTTTGATTCACAAAGTTTCCTCAAAAGAAGCTTGTATCTCAAGTTATGATTTTTGGAACAAGGGTGCAAAACATTCTTAACTTAGAAATTTTTTGACCTATTTTAGGCAGGATTTTTGCCCAACTTCATGGCCACTTTTCACATGTTTCCACTTGGAATTTCAACTTGCATTACAAATATGGATTGTAGTACACATTCCAAGCTTTCCAAATTGTCCAAGAACTTCTCAAACACCCTTGTGGTTAGGGAGAATCGAATTGGCAAAGTTCGGCAAAAGTCACTTTTGTTCTTGACCAAATGCATGTTCATAACCTTGCCATTTTCAAGTCAGCATGTTCCAAGCTAGTTACAGGCCTCTAATCTCATTTACAATCAATAATTAAATGCCAATCCATTGTGTTCTAGCATTATTTTGTGCATTTGGACAATACACACAAAATCAAGCCATATTTGGAAAAAGTGACTTATCCATTCTTGTAAAGAGCAACTTTATGTCAAACACAAATCCAAGAAGTACAAAGCAAATCTCTGAGGCACAAAGGCATGGACATATCCCACTGATCAAGACTAACATTTTCAGCATACTTGAGGGGCCTGTGGTAGCCTATAACCCAACTTGACAAACTTTGCTTAAGATAGAAGAAACTTGCATATTGAACACCATCTCTGATTCCTGCAAGCACAAGCCTAAACAAACTTCTTGAGCATCTTCCAAACATCAAACCTGACCTGAAATATGAGCCAACCACCTTCAATACCTCCCCAAACATCAAAACACCATTTTGCTGCACAAAACAGGGCATCCCTGCAGATTGAGTTGCACAACTCAGTTTGCTCGTGCGTTTTGGCCAAAGCTTGTTCAAACACACTCCCTACCATCCATTGAAGCTATCCCAAGCCCTAGCTACAGACTGTAACACCTCTAACCAAGTTCACCATTTTCATTTTTTCAGTTGTGCAGGTTAACTTCCATAACTCGTTTCAGTTAGTTCCAAAGCAAGCTAGAGGTTGGAGAAGCATCCCTGGACCTCAAGCAAGCTATACAAGTCCTCACATTGAATTGAAAGTACCTCCATAGTCATACACGATTCAAGCTGAACAAGTAAGTTTTTGAACTTCTATCTCTCTATCCAAGCATATTTAGGCTTAAGTTTGTGAAAAAAGCATGTTCTATTCATGGCCCTGAAGCTACCCGTATCTCACTTTTCATTTATATTGTGTGTGTTAAGAGAATTTGGAACCTGAACATTAGGAAAAAGTTAGGTCAGGAATTGGGGGAGAAGAAATTCTCTCTCATTTCTGAGAGTTAGATCAAGTTCTTGGTATGTATGGATTCGTGATTTGATGCTTGACATTTTTTGTGTTATAAGTTTGTGCTAAAAGTCAAGGAATCAGGAGATTGCAGAGATGGAGGAAGGGTGCACGTTTTTTGTTTGAATCTGTCTAGAGGTTGAAGACAGAGTTGACTTGGGTTGGGCCTGACTTGTTTTTTCCTTTTGCACCACTTTTTCACACATACACCCCCTTGGCCCATTGTGTTTTATTTTTATTATTTTTGATTTTTTCTTTTTGTTTCTGACTTGTTTATTTTTTGTCAAAACATAAAAAATATTAAAAATATTTTTCAACCATTTTTGCATTTTATTTGAATTTTATTTGTTTTATTTGAATTTATACACATAAATAAACATAATACCTTTTTATTTAAAATACTAAAAAAATAATACAAAATACATTTTATTTTCTGATTTTATTTTATTTTATCTTTTGAAAACATTTCCTAAAAAATATACTTTTTTTTTGTAAATAATAAATATTTTATTTTTGTATATATTTAATATATTTAATATATAATATAAATACTTATATATTTATTAGAATATTTAGGATAAAAATACAAAAATAATACATTTTTATTTTTATTAATATTTGACCTCAAAAATCACTTTTTTACAATATACTTCCTTTTTATTTATTTTTTGTATATAATTAATAAATATTGTATATAATGTATAATAATTACCTTTTATTTACAAAATTAGGGTTTTGCCCTAAAAACATGAAAAATATCCAAAATTAATCCTTTTTATTTTTGTTTATTTGTCACATGAAAAATACTTTTTACATACATATAAAAATCATTTTTTGCATCTTGCATATTTATTGTATTTTTATTTAATTATTGTACAATTAAAATAACTTGTATATTCAATTTGGATGTAATAGCTTAGATTTAAATTTCTTGCTAAATATCCCCATTTGAACATTTGTACCCCCCATCCCATAATTGTGTTGTAATAATTTAGGACTTTTAATTCCGCATTTTAAAGCTTTCTAAATATGCCATGATAGACTTAGGGTTTTGTATGCAAATCAAATGACAAATAGCTTGACCTAATTCAAAGATAACAAAGCATGAAAATGGACAACACCAATCACACTTGCACCCCTAGGGTTACTCCACTTGTTGCCTTCAATAATGGGCCATGTTGCATGTTGAGTGTCTTTGGCAAAACAAAAAAACAATTCAAATGATCATAGTCCCTCGATGACGCTTCCGAAAGTTGCCTAAAAATGATCAAGTCCCTTAAAGGAAAAATTGCCCAAAGACACTTGGCACTATTGCAATCATGGTCTAAACGATGACCCGCGCCTGTCCCGTTAACATCCTAACACAAGATTGTCCACCAAATACAATGGTGGAACAAAATTGTTAAAAGGGTTAAAACATAGGAAAAACCTTTGAGTAAATTTAGGGGTAGACAACTCTTAGTTACTTGAATCAACTTGCAAAACAATCCTTGCCTCCTTTTCAAAATCCACATCACAACACACTTTCAAAACAACTTTCAAAAACATTGAAAACTTTTCAAAAGATAAGTACACCTTTGTATACATTCAAACATGAATCATTACAAGGGTTGCCACCACAAATGGCCTCTTTTCAAAACATTTTCAAACCCACACACAAAGCACCATTTCAAACAATTGAAAACACAAGGCAAGTGATCTAAGCAAGTAACTAAGAGCCCATGGATAACCATGGATAGAAAGGGTGCTAATACCTTCCCTTTCTATAATCTACTCCCCGAACCCAAGAAAACATCTCAAAGGTTTTTGCTGTGCTTTTTAACCTTTCCTTAGGATAAAATAAAAAGTCGGTGGCGACTCTTGCTCAACCGAAACATTTGCGAAAACAAACGCAAAACCCAAGTCAGTTCTCCCACCGTATCACACAAGGTAAGTTCAGCTGAAGAATGTGACCAAGATACTTTCACTCCTCGCAGAGTAAGACAATAATGATAGCTCTCCCCACTAAGACTTGCAACCATGAATGAATCAGCCATGCTCTCCCCCAAGTAGAGTTAGTCTACCATCAGTCCTAAAAAGGTCGGGTATCCCCAGAAGGTCTTAATATTCCCCAGCGGAGTATAAGGATATTCTCCAGCAAGCGTAAGAGCATCCCCAACAGTCTTAATATTCCTCAACAGAATATAAGAATGTTCCCCGGCAGAATGCAAGATACCCCCAGTGGAGCCATTTCTCCAGCGCAGTCTAAAAAAGTTTCCCCAATGGAGTTGAATCATCTTCCCTAGTAGATTCTGGAAGCTTATCCCCTGCGAAGCACAAATAAATCTCCCCAGCCAAATTCAGAGGTTTATCCTCATAAGAGTCTAACCGGGCTATTCCCAGCAAGTTGCAACTGAAAGATCATCCCCAGCGAAGTTCTTTCTATCCCCAGCGGAGTTCATCATCAAAATCCCCAACAGAGCTTATCAACGGAATCCCCAGCGGAGTTTATCATTAAAATCTCAGCAAAGTATCTCTTCCCCACAGAGTAATTCCCCACAGAGTAATCTCTTCACCATGTTTATTCCCCAACGGAGTTATCTTCTATTACAGGTTTATTCTCACAACCATCTTCGTTCGTCATCCCCATCAGAAACATTCTAAACAAAGTTTGAAGACACACATACTCTTCAACAACAGTCCAGGATTTAACAAACTCCCCGACATTTGTCAAGGATTTATTTTCCCAGACGAAAATACATTCATAAACATTTCACATTTCATACTTCCTATTTACATACATGATGCAGTGCATACGACACAATCTCATTTATTTTTGAGAATATCATGACATCATGCATTTCATACATCATGACATTGCATACAGCTAACGTTTACCTTTTTCAGGAGAAGGTCAATCAAAAGATGGCTACCATCAACCTTTGCAAGTCCCAGTTTTAATACCTGTAGCAAGCCAGGAAAATATCTGTGGACGACTGATTGTAGATTAAATACCTGTAACAAGCCAGGAAAATTATCTACATGAAGAGATTGAAGATTAACACCTGTAACAAGCCAGGAAGACCATCTTTATTTCTCAGGTCAGAGATTAATACCTGAAACCAGCCAGGACAACTATCTCCTTGACCAACCTTTTCAAGTTTTAGATTAATACCTGTAACAAGCCAGGAAAAATATATGTGGACAACTGATTGTAGATTAATACCTGTAACAAGCCAGGAAAGTTATCTACATGAAGAGATTGAAGATTAACACCTGTAACAAGCCAGGAAGACCATCTTTCTTTCTCAGGTCAGAGATTAATACCTAAAACCAGCCAAGACAGCTATCTCCTCGACCAACCTTTTCAAGTTCCAGATTAATACCTGTAACAGGCCAGGAAAAATATCTGTGGATGACTGATTGTAGATTAAATACCTGTAACAAGCCAGGAAAATTATCTACATGAAGAGATTGAAGATTAACACCTGTAACAAGCCAGGAAGACCATCTTTCTTTCTCAGGTATGCAAGTTCTCGCTAAGGAATCTCTTATGCGATCGACACTCCTGCAGATGGCATCTATAAGCCTATCCTCCTACCAACAATCTCCAAATGGCATCTGTAAGCCCATTCCCGACATCACAATGCTGATACTACACCATGCGAGTGCAAATTTCTGGGCACTCTAGTGTTCAATTATCTTCCACCTTTGGATCACGAAAGGCATGCAAGCCAATCTACATCCTCAGGTTTAAGAAAATTGAACAGGGGCAACTGTTGTACTCCAAAATTTGCCCTCTCATGTTTTCAAAGGTCTTCCCTTACATGGTTGGTCACAAACACTTGCCTAAGGAAAATAAAGTTTTTTGAAGATGAACAAAGTGTCTTTCGATTGGCATCTGGGAAAAGTCTTCGATTGGGCATCCAAAATCCTTCGATCAGGCTTGGTTCACCAGTCTTCGATTGGGCATTTGGCACTCTTCGATCAGGTTTTGGTTCACCAGTTTTCGATTGGGCATTTGGCACTCTTTGATCAGGCTTGACTCACCAGTCTTCGATTGAGCGCTGGACACTCTTCGATCCGGCTTTGATTAGTAAGCTTCGATTGAGCGCTGGACCTCCTTCGATCAAGCTTTGGTGTGCAAGTCTTCGATTGAGCGCTGGACCTCCTTCAATCAAGCCTTGATGTGCAAGTCTTCGATTGAGCGCTGGACCTCCTTCGATCAAGCCTTGATGTGAAAGTCTTCGATTGAGCGCTGGACCCCTTTGATCAAGTCAATTTCACAAATGCTTCGACTAGTACTTCAGAGGGTCCTTCGACTGGAACTTTATACTTTACCTCAATCAGAACATCAGAACGAAATGACCTTCGAATGGTATTTCAGTGCAGAGTTTTTCTTAATCTAAGATGCTCTGATGAAGGAAGTTCTGGACACTTCGAATCAGAACTTAGACTCATCACAAGGACAAGGGCTGGTCAAAGTTGTCTAATAGGGAATGCTCTAAATAGATTCGAATTGGACTTTGAAGCTGGCAAAGAAGGCAGATTCGAAGGAAGGAAGTAGGCTGGCATGACTAGGAAAAAAAACACATATCCTAACCTGTCCAGAATACCCAAAGTTTACAATGGCATGTGTCCCTTGAAAATATGCAATCGAAGCAGGGGGAGTCTCAATCGAAGGGGCTGTGACTGGAGTAGTTCGAATTGGGACTTTGAAGCAATCGAAGAGAGCAAATTCGAAAGGGCAAGTCAGCTTTTGATTTCCATCATATTGGAGGCCCAAACAGCTCATAACAGGCTGGCAGTAACGCATGGAAATAGATTGGAACCTGATTGAATCAAATATAGCAAGTCTTTATGAAGAAATCAAATCAAATCTCTTCATCATAATGGACCAAGATTTGATACACAAATGTTGACCTAATTTCCTTGGCTATATAAACCTCATGCTCATAAACAAATCAGACATGAAACCCTGCTGCAGACACACGTGAAAGACACAAAAAAAGACACAGAAACTCTGCAGAAACGACGCCACAACTTTGAGAAAAAGCTTGATAATCTTGGATCTGAAGTTGCGCTTAGAGACCTTTTCAAGACCAAACAAAGGTTCCGATCGCCTGCCAGCAACCTCCTGAAGTGAGACCAATCAAAAGCCAAGCCTTTCACTGCCTCTAACGCACTGTAAGCCCCCTTGAACCTTGCTCTGTACATGGAATCGTAACTCAATTTTTATGCATCTTTGTGCCAAAATTCTTGCATATTTGTATTAACTATTAAATTCCTAAGCAAACTGAATTATTTGATTGTATTTTCGTGATCTCTAACCCCATATCCAGAACCTAGGGTTCTTGTGTATGTTTTTTAGGCGTTTTGCGTGCAGGTTAAATCAAGGCCAACAATGGCCATAATTGAATTCAGGGGAGTGAGACGAGTACAATAGTACTCTTGGATTCCATCGTTGTGACCTAGGGAGCATTTTAGAACCATCCCACGAAACCTCCTGTGGATAAAAATCCGCAGGTAACCGAACCAGGTCTTGTGAAGAAGACGATTACATGGTGGAGCGTGATTGGTTCATTTGAATCAATTGCGCGTTTTTTATTTTTTGGCCAGGCATAAGTATTGTTTGTATATAATATTTGTTTTCCATTTAACTAACGAATGAAGCAGATTGGCTGGTTGGTGAAGCGTGCGTTACAGAACCCCCTGGGACCTAGATTCGAATCCCAGGTCCCCCAAAACTTTGTTACCTTTTTTCTTCAGGTACTCAGATGCAGCGCTTCAGGCAGGGACTACCATACGTCCTCAGATCTCAACGTGCCAGGTGGTTCCCAGGCAGATCCAATGGCTAAGGATGGAGGTTCACCATGAACCTTGGTCAGTAAACGCCCAGGCAATCTGAAAGTCCAACAGGCTGGACGTTCTGGCCTGGAAATTGCAGTTCATACTCCCTTTACGAGCCCAACACCCCTGAGTTTGTTTCTTTATTTTTCTTTTCACTGTTTTTTTATCATAATTAATTAATTAACTAATTAACTCTTTTTCATAAAAAAAATTAGAAACAACAAAAATATTTTTATTTTAATTTTATTACTTATTTTGGTAAATAAACCATTAACCAATTAATTTATCTTTTTTAATTAGGTTTAATCTTAACATTTTTTACAATAAATTAAAATTAACTTAGACTTAGGTTTTTATTTTATTTCTGATTTTACTGCTTTAATTAAAATAAAACTCAAAAAATATTTTCTTTTTAATTCCATTATTAAGTTAGACTTAATTCTTAAATAAAAAAAGACCAAAAATATGTTTAATAAAAAAAAAGGTCAAAACCCTAAAAGACAATCTGATTCAACTTTTCTCGCGCATATTATTTTGATCCATATATTGTAATTGCTCCGAGGATGTAATAGTTTTAACTTAGGACTTTATTTACCGCTTTTATTTACCCTTTTCGCATTTAATTTTAAGGGTTTGTTTTTGGCGATGTAAATACCCGACGCCTTGTAATAGCTTAGCTTTATTTTCTGCAATTTATTTTCCGCAACCATTAACTGCTAGATGTATGAATAATAGGCTATGCATGACAAGATCTATCTTAACTTAAAATCAACCGTAGCTCACCATAACATGTACAAAGATAATACAAACTGAAAATTGACACACTTGCACATGCCACTCCTAGGGTACGCCTCACTTGGTTTCCTCAAATGTGGTCATTGAGTATAGGATGTTTTAGAGGTCGTCCTCTTGTCCAAAGATCATAAGTTGCCTCGAAACAGTTGCCTCGGAAAAATGATCTAAGACATTAGGGTTACCGCTAAGGCGTCCTAACGTTGCTTTAGTGACCACACATCCCTAAAATCAAATTGACCCTTAAAACTCCAACGATGATGCTACCTACTCCTCAATAGTGGGATAAAACTGTCTAAAGGACATTTGCACAGTTTAATTCCTTTTTGAGTAGGTAGAGGTTCTTGAGTACTTGCTCTTTTTGAAAACAAAAACAAACTTTTCGCACTTACACTCTCTTCAAAAAATGAAAACTCTTTTCAAAACCCACAAACACAAAGAAAAGCACTTTTGAAAACACAATGAGCAAGTACCTAAGAGCCCGTGGATAACCACGGATAGAAAGGATGCTAACACCTTCCCTTTCTATAATCTACCTCCCGAACCCGAGAAACATCTCGAAAAGGAATTTTTCTGTGCTTTTGTCCTTTCCTTGTTGGATAAAATAAAAGACGATGGCGACTCTTGCTTACCGCGACATTTTGTGAAAACAAACGCAAACGCGAACCAGCATTCCAAAACAGTCAGTTATATTCCCACCGATCACAGTGAGCTAAGCAATTAAGAGCCCATAGATAACTATAGATGAAAAGAGTGCTAACACCTTCCCTTTTAATAACCTACCCCCTGAACTCAAAATCTATCAAGATCTTTCCTATTCTTTTCACCCTTTCCTTATTAGATAAAGGAAAAGTCGGCGGCGACTCTTGCTATCTACAACATTTGTGATAAAACACAAAACAAGTTAGTTCTCCCACCGTATTACAATTACACACAAAAGAAAAGAATGGTCCCTATTTTCTAAGTCTATTTCACAAAAATAACACTTTTAAGAATCAATAGGTAAAAAAACCTCTATACACCAAGAAGTCCTTTGTTAAAAGTCTATCAACAAAAGTCTCCAACAAAAAGCATTAATTTTAAAAGGCACCTCCATCTTCCAAATCAAGCATAAAGCAACATCATTCCTATTGAGAGGACCAAACAGAACCCATAAACTAGCATAGAAAACATACCAAGAGGACATCAAAAAACCTTCCTACAGATTAAGCATCCACTCAACCAAATTCGGACCCTCTGACACCCCACCGAACTCCTCCAACTTCTCTTTCAATAAGTCATATTCGGCCAAGATATGAGGATTATTCGCCGTACCGACTAATAAACCCAAATCACCCTAAATCCACCCCCTCTTCAATCCAACCCCCCATACCCGCCACCGTCACTTCCTTCAAACAAGAAGCCAAATATAAATCCAGAAAAAGCTCCTTCAAAGTTATATCCTCCAACCATTTAGCTTCCCAAAAAGAAGTTTTAAAACCATTACCCATTAGAAATCTACTATTAGAGATGATAGGATATTCAAAAGATAGTTCCCTTATCCTAATAATATCCCTCCACCAAGTAGAACTAGAAGAAGATGTTACTTTGGAAGCATATCCACACAAGGTTTTGATCGACATACCACCATACCAAGTTTTTAACATTTCAAACTATAAATTGTTTTGACCTTGAATAATTCTCCATCTCCATTTATTTAAAAGGGATAAATTGAACTCCACCATATTCTTTATACCCAAACCATGATGAGGGAAACCATACTTACTTGCAGGGTATGCTTGTTTTATAGAAGTTGAGAAGAGAGAACTTGTAAAGAGAGAAGTTTAGAAGATCAATGCAATTTCTTCAGCTTGGAATGAGGTGAAATAAAGGAGAGAGAGTAAAAAATAGTGGGACCCATAGAAATATTCTTTCTCTCAAATGCTTTGAAAAAGTTGTAATGAAAAGCAAATAAACGTGCTATATTTTATTATTTTACTAATTTAGCCTTTAGTCTTGTAAAATCAAAATTGTTTTATTATTGTATAATATATCCAATAACATTATGATACAATGAGAGCTGAAGAGATAATTCAACTAAAATTTTATAAAGTTATTTAAAACATTGTTGTGAGTTTTTTCCTATATAAACTAATTTAATTATAATAATCAAGTGAAATAAATTAAAAGTTAAATAACTTAAATTAATAATTTTTAATTACAAGTATTTTAGTAATTTAAAAAATAATCCATACTTATTACTTCTATCTTTCACTTATAGCAATCAACTCTATTTCTCATTTATTTATGTCTCTTCATACTCTTTGTCACATCTTTCTCTCTTCACACTTTCTTCTCACAACCAAACACAAATGTAGTCTTTTTCTAGAAGTAAAATGGACCGTAAATTTTTTGCAGAACTCAGACCACGAGTCCATGATTCCATCGGGTAGGGATTTATACTAGTCTCGAGCAGATTCTGTCAAAGCAAGTGTGAATAATTTGCAGTTTATGTCTTCGTCCGCGTGGTAATAGCCTATACGACCGTCTACATGTTTGACGTGCTCTCGAGGTCTCACTTTTTATTGTAATCTTGTATTTTGAGGGGGTTTTCTAGGGATCGTAGAATCTTGTCATCTAAGATTTGAGCTCTCGTAGGATTATTTTTCTTAGGTCGAGCTGAAGTGGCTTCTTCCTTCCCTTTCTTTCTTGTCAACATAGAGGCTTCTAGAGGGGTGTGGATGCATTTTCTCTATCCAGGATCAGACGAAGGTGTGAGGTACTTGTGTTGGAACATGTCCATGTTCCAATAATATTGAATTAAAAAAATTTCTCAAATTCCACATTGTTAGAATATTTTTTTGGTTGAAAAACCATTTAGTCCCACATTGCTCATGTGAGAAATATTAACTATCCTACTTCACTATATAAGGAGTGCATATGTTTCATTCCAAATCACACCAAAAACTACTCTATTAGTTTTTCCTTCCTCACTCTCATAACTCCGCGTCTCTCGAATTGTCGAAGCACCATCTTCTTCCCCTTTCTTCCTACTCGTTGAATTTTCCGAGTATTTTCTTGAATTCTCTTTAGAGAATCATGTTAATTTCTCCTCATTTGAGTTGAGAAATTTTCAAGTTTAATATTTTGGGTTCTCTTTGGAGAATTATTTGAATTTCTCTTTGTTAGAGAAATTATTATGAGTGGTCAAATGACCATTATTAATTTCTCTTTGGAGAATTATTTGAGTTTCTTTTTGTTTGAGAAATTATTATGACTGGTCTTTGTATCAGATACTACGAGTGGTGTTGATACTATATTTGAATGGTCTTGTACCATAAGAGGGTGTATTTCTAGACCGATTATCTATCATGCAAGTAGTAATCATACAGTATAGAACTGGGCTGTTTTATCCTGGAGGCGGCGCGGTAGTTCGACTGCTTTGCATAATTTTTGAGCAGTGCCGCGAAACGTCTTAAAGAGAGCGACCTAGTCCGCGACTCAACCTGGTAATTTCTTCGGTGGAAAATATTTTAAAATTCGAAACCAATAATTTTAAGACGTTTCAAATTGCCACAGCTATCAAAGAAATTATTGGTTCTTTTGCGGATATTGTCATTGAGAAATCGTTCATGTTTGAGAGAAGTCACTTCAAACGTTGGCAACAAAAGATGAAGTTCTTAATGTTGAAAAAAGTTGCTAATGTTTTGATCGATGACACTCTGTTGCTCCTTCTGGATCAATCGAACAAACTAACGGTAGTAAATTTGGAGATTTAGAGGAACACTTAATAGTGCTGAAGTTGAATCTGCTGCACAAATTAAAGCGAATGATTTACAGCATAGTAAAGAAATCACCTTATAGAAAGAGAATGAAAATCTCTACAAAATCATATTTTGAATAGACTCGCAGATGATCTGTATGATAATTACAGTTGATGTGATACTGCAAAACAAGATTGAAAGACTTAGAAAAAGAAGTATGACGTAGAAGCTGGAGCAAAGAAGTATGTTGTTAGCCGCTACTTAAAGTATCAAATGCAAAGATGTAAGGTCGATGGAGGATCAATATTACGAACTTCAAAAGATTGCTTAAAAGATCATCACAAAAGGTATGTGTTTAAATGAACAATTTAAAATTGGTTTTATTATTGACAAACTACCCCATAGTTTGAATGTTTAAAAAAAACAAAAAGGGAATCTTAGAGACAAAATCAAAAAGAAAAAGTCTTGGTTGTTTTAAACAACAAAAAGAAATTCGGTGTAGTTCTGAAGCCATTTGGCAAATGATTAAAGAATCAGAACCACAATATTGCGAACCGAATTAAGAATGGGAATCCTTCTATGATCCCAATAGCTCCAACTAGGCAACAACCACCACCTAAAAGAAATGACGTTGGTTTCTCTTTGTTTTAATTATGGAAAATCAAGTCATATGACTAAGAAATGTAGAAGTAAGCTTGAACTTGGTGTTGTCCCTAATGCACAGGTCAACCTGACTAATGGGCAATTTATTGCTATGGTCATTGAAATCAACATGGTTGATAGATATATTGGTTGGTGGATAGACACATGTGTCTCTCGTTGTGTCTATTATGATCGTGTTATGTTTAAAACATACATGAATACTAAAGATAAGAAAGTGTTGTTGGGAGATGGCCAGACCATGAATGTTGCTGGAATTGTAGACATGGAGCTAAATTTCACCTTCAAAAAGACTTTAATCTTAAAGAACGTTATGCAGGTTCCTAAGATTAGAAAGAATATTGTTTCTGGTTTTCTTTCAAATAAGACATGGTTTAGTTAGTCTATTGGGGTAGATTTGTACGCTATTACGAAGAATGAAGTTTATATGTTAAAACTTTTTGTATAGAATTTGAAAATGATATAATAAGAATTTATAGTGATAGAGAAACTGTATGAGTCTAGTCTATTAATGAATTTTATACATGGAATTGTACAAGAAACGACTGCACCATACTATCTTGCAATGAATGGTAAAATAGAAAGAAAGAATAGAACTTTTACTGAACATGTTGTTGCAATTATGATGAATTCTGATGCTGCTCCTCACTGGTGGGGGAAATTTTATTGACTGTTTGCTATGTCCTGAATAGAGTCCCCAAGTCAAAATGTAAGATCTCTCCTTATGATATATTAAAGAAAAGACAACCAAACTTGTTTTATTTGAGAACTTGGGGTTGTCTGACTTACGTTAGAATTCCGGATTTGAAACGAGTTAAACTCGCTAGTAGAGCATATGAATGTGTTTTCATTCGGTATGCAGCAAACAATAAAGCATATAGGTTTTATGACCTAAAGGCAAAAGTGATCATAGAATCAACTGATATTGAATTCTATGAAGACAAATTTCCTTTCAAATTGAGAAATAGTGGGGGCACACAATCGAGTCACATTCATGTGATAAGAAGCACAGAAAGCAACAACAATGTAGAAACAAAACTTCAACGAAGTAAACGAGTAAGAGTTGCTAAAGACTATAGGCCTGATTATGCGGCTTATAATGTAGAAGAAGATCCAATGAATCTTCAAGAAGCATTTTTATCTCTGGATGTTTAGTTATGACAAGAAGCTATCAATGATGAGATATAATCTCTAGAATCTAACAAGACCTGACACTTAGTAGACTTACCTCCTGGTTGCAAACTAATCGGTTGTAAATGGGTTTTGAAAAAGAAACTAAAACCTGATGGAACTATTGATAAATACAAGGTTTACCTTATTGCCAAAGGTTTTATACAAAGAGAAAATATAGATTTCTTCGACACCTTTTCTCCTGTCACTAGAATTACATCCATTAGGGTACTTATTTCAATAGCTGCTATTTATAACTTAATAGTACACCAAATGGATGTTAAAACAACTTTTTTAAATGGTGACGTAGAAGAAGAAATCTATATGAAACAACCGGAAGGGTTTGTGATCTATGGATAAGAAAACAAGGTACGTAAGTAGATAAGTCTTTGTGTGGGCTAAAACAAGCTCCAAAGCAATGGCATGTAAAGTTTGATAACTTAATGATATCGAATGTGTACAAAGTGAATGAAAGTGACAAATACGTTTATTACAAATTTGAGAATTGTATTTGTACTATCATATGTCTATATGTAGACAATCTACTCATATTTAGATCAAACATCCAGGCCATTAATGATATGACATCGTTGTTGTGCAACAACTTTGATATGAAAGAACTCAGAGAAGTGAGTGTGATTCTTGGTATCAAGATCACAAAATCCGAGCAAGGAATTTCTTTGGATCAATCACAATATGTGAAAAAGATCTTAAAGAAATATAATTACTTTGATAGTAAACTTGTGAGCACACTAAATGATCCAATCGTGAAGCTGTTTAAGAACACTGGTGAAAGTGTTAGACAAACAGAACATGCGAGCATCATTGGAAGTCTTAGGTATTCCATTGATTGTACTAAACCTGACATTGCATATGTCATGGGATTGTTGTGCGGGTTTACTAGTAGACCGAGCAATGAATATTGACAAGCTAGTGAGCGAGTCATACGGTACCTTAAAAGGATCATGAATCTCGGTTTACATTATCATAGATTTCCTATTGTACCTGAAGGATATAATGGTGCAGATTGGAATACCTTATCAGATGATTCCAAAGAAACTAATGGCTATGTATTTAACATAGCTAGATGAGTTGTATCTTGGAAATCAAAGAAACATACTATCCTGAGAATATAGCATTAGCGACTGCTAGTGAAGAAGCAAGTTGGTTAAGATGCTTGCTAATTGAGATTCCCTTATGGGAAAAACATATGTCAGTTGTGTTGATCCATTGCGATAGTACCGCGGCTATTTCAAAAATTGAGAACCGTTATTATAATGGTAAAAGACGTCAAATAAGAAGAAAGCACAACATTGTTAGAGATTGTATCTCTAAAGAAGTTGTAAGAGTGGATCATGTACGCACTGATGAAAATTTAGCAGATCCTTTGACGAAAGGATTAGCTAGAGAGAAAGTCTATAATACATCATATAAGATGGGACTAATGCCTATAGGAAAATGAGTTTCTCATGATGGTAACCCGACCTAAATGACTGGAGATCCCAAGAAATAGGTTCAATGGGTAATAACAAGTTATGAGTAATATGAGATGATCATGCAAGTAAAGCATGAATCCTGAAGTAATAAGAGGATGAGATAATAGAAACTCTTAATGAGATCTATACTCTGTATGAGGGAGTACCTAGGCTACATGAGTACTCTTGATAGACTCACCTATGTGATTGTGGAACTTAGGCCGATTCCTATGGAATTTCGAGGCAGAATTCCTAGAGCCTTCATTAAACTGGGATACACGTGCAGGGCCATTAAATCACGGGCTATTAGAATACAACTTAAGAAAAGGTTGTGTGCGGGTTTGATGTCTGAGATAGAGTTCAAGACATTTGTGTCACTCTTATTGAATTGGAATCCTACTTGCTATGCAAAGGTTCAAGTTGTAGACACCTTTGTTTATGCAGAATCTTAGAAACGTTTGACGTTACTTCTAAAATCAATTTTTTAAATTCAAGTGGAGGATTGTTGGAACATGTCCATGTTCCAATAATATTGAATTAAAAAAATTTCTCAAGTCCCACATTGTTAGAATATTTTTTTGGTTGAAAAAACCATTTAGTCCCACATTGCTCATGTGAGAAATATTAACTATCCTACTTCACTATATAAGGAGTGCATATGTTTCATTCCAAATCACACCAAAAACTACTCTATTAGTTTTTCCTTCCTCACTCTCATAACTCTGCGTCTCTCGAATTGTCGAAGCTCCATCTTCTTCCCCTTTCTTCCTACTCGTTGAATTTTCCGAGTATTTTCTTGAATTCTCTTTAGAGAATCATGTTAATTTCTCCTCATTTGAGTTGAGAAATTTTCAAGTTTAATATTTTGGGTTCTCTTTGGAGAATTATTTGAATTTCTCTTTGTTAGAGAAATTATTATGAGTGGTCAAATGACCATTATTAATTTCTCTTTGGAGAATTATTTGAGTTTCTTTTTGTTTGAGAAATTATTATGACTGGTCTTTGTATCAGATACTACGAGTGGTGTTAATACCATATTTGAATGGTCTTGTACCATAAGAGGGTGTATTTCTAGACCGATTATCTATCATGCAAGTAGTAATCGTACAGTATAGAACTGGGCTGTTTTATCCTGGAGGCGGCGCGGTAGTTCGACTGCTTTGCATAATTTTTGAGCAGTGCCGCGAAACGTCTTAAAGAGAGCGACCTAGTACGCGACTCAACCTGGTAATTTCTTCGGTGGCAAATATTTTAAAATTTGAAACCAACACTTGTGTTCTCGACATCTTGTAGACTTATGGAGCTCCTGTCGATTCTTCTCTTGTCCTATGACTTTCTACGAAGATGCTTCTTGGGCGGTGTGGTTCTTCACTATGACATATTGTAGGTTCTCTTCTATATGAGTTAGTTTGTCCATGATGGCTTAGGAGTTTTATAGTTGGACCATTCGAAACATTCCACTTAACAAATCACAAGTTGCCTTTGGTCTTAAATTTGCTTCCAAGAGCTAGAAAACATGGAGTGTTTCCCGTCTAGTAGCTACTAGAAGTGTATCTGGTCTGATGGATATTCTACCTATGTAGAATTAGGGGAATTCACTTCGACGGGGGGAGTTGAAGAGTTCTTTGGATCGCATGTGACTGCGCAAGGTTTGGATATGGAGCAAGAGGTGTAGAAAGAGGGCAGTTTTTTTGTAGTACCAGTGGAAGAATTGATGTTTCGTAGAGCGGAGGAATGTGTATCTTTTTACGACACCATTACCATATGATCCCGGTGGGATGAATTCAGTGGTAAATTTAGTGAAATTGACTTGATAATGTTGATCTATGCTCCGATTGGAGAAGATCTAGATCTGAGATCATGAGATCGTGTAATCATAGGAACTCAATATTTATTCCCACAAATGAACCTAATGTTCTATGCGAGAATGAGATAATGATAAGATATGTTAGACTGAATGTTCTGTCACGACGGAGCTTTGGTTGTGATGCAGCGGACGAAGCTAACCTGCAAGGTTAGCGTTCTAATGCTCAAGTTAGTGTAGGAAGTGAACAATGTAATTTCAAATGGAAGTGAACGTGCCTGAAAATGACGCGCTAACTCTGCTTTTATAGGAGAGTTTGTTGGTAACTAAAATGCAAAAGGAGAGCATGGAACGCGAATGACAATAGGATAAATCTAGTAGTGTTCATTGGATTCCCCTGAGGAGTCACACAAAATGACTTAGGATTATTACTTGTATTTTTTCTATACTAGGCGTTCTCTTGGTGGTTGGCTTTGTGTTCTATCGGGCCTTGGCGACCATCCCAAAACAAAACATGAAGAAAATATTTAGAACATAGAAAATGGTTTAGTCATATTATTAATCACTTAAGATCGCTAGGTAGGACTTTTCAAAGTGAGAATTTAATTAACCGAGTCCTTAGATGCCTAAACCAAAGCTGGAAACCCAAAGTCTCTATGATTTCTAAATATAAACACATGTCTTTTATGGATTTGTCTATCTTGCTAGGAAAATTGCAGAAACATGAGATTTAGTTAAAAAGGCTTACTGAAAATGAAGGTGATAAGAAAAAGAAAAGCCTAAAACTCAAAGTTGAATAAGCCAAAGAATTAGAAAACGACGAAGACATGAATCTCTTAGTGCAGAAGTTTACAAAGTTCATAAGGTCCGAGATGCAACACAAAGTTTCCAACATAAACATGAAGAAAGATCTTCTTCCCTGCCAATGTGCTTCTAGTGCGAAAAGAAATGTCACATAAAGACAAATTACCCTCATGCCAAAAATGAGACAAAAGATACAAAAGACCTCGTAAAGAAACAAAGAAGGCTTATATAGCATGTGATATGGTGTAAGCTCATCTGTTGAATAAAAAAAAGAATTCAACACATGTGTCATGGAAAATCACGAATAGAACAACTTAAATGATCTAAAATATCAATTCCATATTATGAACTCTTCCTCTTCTATAAAAAAATATTAAATAACAAGTCAAGCAAATTAAAAAAAAAAGTTATTTTTGCTTATAAGTCAATTATGGGTCTGTTTGTTTCAGCTTTTAAAAAAAAAATAGATTCTTTCTTTGTATTTTTTAAAATAGATTTTATAAAATCATTTTTCAAAATATTACAAGTTTTTTTTTATATTTGTTTTTTTCTTTCTAAATTGTAAGTTGCAACACTAATCTTTACATCCTATAATATAAACATACATTATTGATTACCAAAATATAGTCAAAATCATAATTTTTTCAAAAAGTTGTATTTTAAAAATGATTTTTATGAAAATCTATTTGAAATAACTTCAAAATTAAGTGATTTGTTGAAGAAATGTTAATATTAAAAAAAATAAAATGCTGAAATATCTAAAATAATATTTTAAAAATAATTATTCAGATCAAATTTTCATTTGAAGCTTTTATGAAAAGTTTCTTTGTAAATTTTTTTACACAAAATTACGTAACAATATAAAAATCATTTTTAAGAAATCCAAAACAAACGAGCCCTTATTATCTATGGAAAAACAAAACTCTGTGAGAGGAAATACATTTTCTTAGTGAAAAACAATTTTTTTAATTCACAACTCTCCCTCTACTTCTTCTTCTTCTTCTTTTTTTTTAAATGATAAAATCTATCAAGTGTGCAAAATGCAATGTTTTAGAAAAATCCAGGTTAAAAAATTGGGAATTATGTAAAATAAAAAATATATTTTAAAAAACAAATAATTTCACAACTATTATTATAGGTTGAGTGCTATGCTGAATAATAAACACCAAAAATGGCGTTTTTGAGTATCGAACTCAGGACCTATAAGTAATTTCACAACAGTTGTTTAATACAACCATGATTATAGGTATCACACTTTCCAGTTTACTACAACGAATAATAGATCGTGGTTGTAAACTACACACTTAAAATTACACCCTACCTCCCAATGGTTGGTTAATCGTGATAATATCCCTTTACCAACTGTTGTGAAATGTGTTTTCCTTAGTAGTGAATATGTTATGGACTTGGATATGATATTGATAATGGATGAGAAGTCCACAAATATTACAAATTACAATATAGAAGATGAAAGGTCTCTTTTTCTTATACTTGGTAAATGTCCAACAAGTTGACTTTGAACTTGATTAGAAATGATAATGTATAGGTTCATTTGTATAGTTTCTCGATAATCATGGAATATGTGCATAATATTCTTCCTGTCACATTACAACAAAATGGTGTTGCTGAGAGGAAAAATTGTACTATCATGGTTCTGGTTAGGTCAATGTTAAACTATAGTAATGTACCATTATCATTGTGGATACACACATTAAGGACTGCCGCATATTTTCTCAATAAGTATCCTAGCAAGATAGCTCATAAGATTATTTATAAACCGTTGATGGGAAGGAAACCTAGTTTAAGGCATCTTCATGTTTTGGACTACCAAGCAGAAGTAAGTATGTATAATCCACATAAAAGGGATAAATTTTATTATTCTAATTGTATAATGAGAATAGTTGAGATTGGTAATGCTCAATTTATTGAGAATGGCCAGTTTAGTGGGAGTGGAAAATTACGTAAAGTAAATATTATGGAGCCACGTGATGAATCTTCTTCACCTGAATAATCTACTAAAGTTTTTGTCCCTCTAGTCGTGTTACGATCATACAAAACAAATAAATATTTAAAAACCACAAGATAAACACATACTTGATGAACCGTCTAACAATGATCAGAAACTAGTGATAGAATAAATACAATAATTAACATTAAGAAGGTCCGAGAGACAAATAAGACCAGTTATTTCAAAATATTATATTGTTTATTCACTTGATCAGGAATGTAACTTGAGCATTGATGAGGATCCAGCCCCGTTCATATAAGACATGGAAAGCTACAATGAAGGTTCTTAGGTACTTACAAGACACCAAAGATTATATGCTTACATACATAAGGTCGGATCACCTTGAAGTGGTTGACTACTCTGATTTAAACTTTGTGGGATGTGTTGATTGAAGGAAATCTACATTTAGGTATGGTTTTCTTCTAGCTAGAGGAACAATATCTTGGAAGACTGGAAAAGAATATATAATTTCTACTTCTATGATGGAGGAAAAATTTGTGGCATGCTCTAAAGCCACAATTCAATCATTGTAGTTGTATAATTTTACCTCAGGGTTTGGTATTGTTGACCTTATAGCTAGGCCGTTAAATATTTATTGTGATAATTATGCAGTTGTATTCTTCTATAAGAATGATATGTATTCAAAAGGTTTTAACGCATGAAATTGAAGTACTCTTTAGTGAAAGAAGAAATGCATAAACAAAAAGTGTCATTTGAAAATATTGGTATGGATTTAGTGATATCGGATAAAGGTTTTTCGCCCAAGACTTTTTTTTCATGTAGAAAGGATGATCATTATGTGAAGGTCCTTGTTAATAAGTATGATCGGTATATATGCATGTATAGTTTAATTATTGTATTGTATGACACTTGTGAATTTAATTAAGGTTATGTTTCTGCTTAATTTTGTTATCCATATTATGTTGTATATATTATTGTTAATATGTGATGACAAATGTGTTTTTGAAGAGACTTGAAAGACACATTTTATCCCTTAAGGTTATCTAAATTGGATTGATTTTTGATACATGAAAGGAATCAAGTTGATGAATAACTAGTGATCACAATGATTTAATCATTTCAATTCAATTAAAGATGATGACATGATAACTTTGATGAATGGTGCACAATAATGATATAAGATTGAAACAACAAGTTGTCATATGAGTCAAGTGAGATAATATTAAATTAATTTATTAATCCATTAAATATGACTCATGTAAATAAAAGTTTGACTTTAAATGAAAGATGCCCTAATTTAATGATTCTTTGGGCTTAATGGTAATTAAGCCAATTGGGATTTTTATTTTTAAACTAAAATACCTCCCCTCTCCCTTTATGACCGTTGAAAATATGACAGTTGGAAATATGGTTTCTATAAAATATGAACTTTAGGAAAAAGATGTATCTTTATAATCAAAGATACATAAAAGAAAAAAGAAGATATGAGAGAAAAATCCAAATCAAGAATCAAGAATCCAACAAAAATTAATATCATGGATCCAAGTACAATTTCTTATTTTTCATATAAACTAGAGTATTGTGAAAATCATAATATAAAGATCTAAATGAAATTTTACTAACAAGGAGAAGTGATCATCTAGCCAACTAGTAAGTATGATTCACCATCGAGATGAATTTCCTAAGAATTTAATTTTAGTTAGGTTTATATAATACTGGTGTGACGTGCATTGCATTAAAAGCAATATCAATTCTCTTAAGAGTTAGATTTGTTTAACCTAGAACGAAAAACATTAGGATCTCCACCTTAAACCCCATGTTAGATGATCTAGACCTTGTTTAATGTTTGTTCTTGTGAGTTTTTAAACTATAATAAGTGTTGAGGGCGATCTAAGATCAATGGGGGAAATTAGGATATGTTTAAGTATGATATAGAGTTGAGAATATACAAATTTAGAAATAAATTATAGCATGAATTGGCTCACATGTTCATGTGAATCAATTCAAATTTTTATAGGACTTAAAAAATAATATTTCCTATAATTTCATAAATACCATAAACCATGCAGATTGGGATGCAAGCATGATCCTCAAACAAAAGTTAACTCGTTTTATATCAAGATATGGATAATGGTGGGAATATTAGATAATGCTTCTAAGTTAAATGGATCTAGGCTTGAATCGTGAACAAATCACTTTTCTCATTGTATTTCAAGCACTCTCAATTGCCTTAGAGTCAACGCTGCATAAGATTGACGAAAACTCGAATGTGGGGAGGATGAAATCTAGAATTATTATTAAAGAGTAAGTACTTTTGTAATATGATTTTCTAAATCCAGAATGATCAATTTATAGGTCAAGTTAGTGTTGTTTCACAAGTTTGCGACCTTGATGAAACACACTTTTTCAGCAATATTTTTACTAAATATTGTAATGTTTCACCTACAACAACACTTTTTTAGGAGTTGGATATTTGCATTATGCAATAATTCATGAACGACCCTCGCCATGCGGCATAAGACTTGTGACCACCATACTTTTTCATGTGACACTTTATCCTCTTTAGCTCGTCTATTGAGTTAATTAATACAACTCTTTATAAAGGATTTCAAAGTGAGTGATACTTTATATTTGAAACTATTTCTCATGCATTGGTTGCTCACATCAATGTTTTCTTGTCATTTTGGAACACATACACATGATAATCATAATTGTTATTAATTACAATAGAAACTAGGCCAAACCACACTACTATAAATAATACATTTCATGACAAAAATTTCATCTCACCCAACAAAAATCCGAGGTATATTTCCAAAATGCACCATATTTTATATTTTTAAAAAAAATAAATACCACACATTCTCTCGATTTCATAATATAACAAAGAGAAAAAATAAATCAGGACATGCTTCGAATCCCAACAAATGTAGTTTATGTTTTTATTTCTTTAAAAATGGTATATTTCTATTTATTTTATCGTTTATTTGTGAATCAAATAATCTATTCCTTCGATTTCTATAATAACCGAGGGATTAGATAATCAGATTTTACTATAAAAATCACCCATTAATAAAATTTTACCCTAAATCTAACTTATATGTAGCTTCTCCAAACTAATACACATCATTCTCTGAGATGGATTGCAAGATAGAAAAAATATTTAATATTATGTGTTGTATTTTGTTCTTCTATCTTGAACAAAATATTTGTTTGCCCTTACAATCTATTTCATATAATGGTGTTAATATTGTTGTTGCATTTTTGGAATAACCTTCCTATGTTGTCAATTAAAGAAAACAACATTGTTTTCCTCGGTTGCCAACATTGAAAAATGTATTTCTAAACATGCTATAAATTGCAAGTACAAAGATAATGGTGAATGGTAAAAAATTGAAATAAAAACAAGACACGTTACTTTCAATTTTTTATCATTCATCATTTTTTTGCAAGTAATATGTTACCTTAGTTTTTTGATAAAACCGAGGGATTTCCTTATTTTATATTATTTTTAATTAAAAAAATCTTACCCTCGATTTTAAAAAAGAACCAAGGGGTTTTGTTACTCATCTACAACAATGAATTTATGCCCTATATTCATAAAGTAATATAGCTCAAGATATTTCTAAGACATCAATTCATAAGAACATTTCTACATCCACCACTATATATCATGTTCTCTTTCTTGTGAAAGCATTTTCCGTGAATTCGTTTGCTCAAGATAATGAAATCTTGAAACTTACATAAGTTTGGAAAATTTCTCTGGGATAGATTGCAACTGCAGAAAAAACATTTTCCTATGGCTGGAACAAATAACTTATTAAAAGCTGGATGCATGCAATTCATTGAACTTGAAAAGAATGTGCACAAAGAATATAAAATAAAATTTGGATAATAGAAAATATTTGTTATTCTCCAATAATAACAACGACGATGATGAATCGAATTTGTCAAAGTCTGAATTTGTTGTGAATAATGTATTTTATTATTGTGTAAACAATGTAATTAAAAAAAATATAAAGTTATTTTCCAAGTTTTAACAAAAACCGATAGGTATGTGGTGCTTTAGATGAAACCTATTTTATTGTATTTTCTTACCTCAGTTTTGAGTCATAATTGAGGGGAAACATAAGTGTGTTTATTGAGTTTCTTTACCGTCCTTAGATAAATCTTTAACGTCCATTTAATTAATATCAACACTTAAGACATTACTATTAGTTGTCCGCGTGAAACCTAACAGACATTCGTTATAAAAATATTATGAATATCAAAATTGATAATGAAACATTTGTTAATGGAAATTTTGAAACTTAAAGAAGTTTAGAAAAGTTCTCTATGATTAATTTGTAAAAGCGGAAAATTATTTAAGTTCAAGGTTTGTGTTCTTTAATAATCATATAATTGAATATTTATTTTATTTAACTGATGCTTTTTTTTTGTTTTATATCAGAAACAAATACAAGCAATATCCAATATTTGATATTTTCCAAGAATCAATGATTCAAAGATCTAGCATCTTATCTTCACTGACAGTGAAGACGATGAATCAGATTCAAAATTTATTATATATTTTCATTTTAATGTTATGTGTAAACAATGTAATATTCTTTATAAACAAAGTAGTTTGTAAACAAATAAATTAATTTATTAGTGTTCTGTGTAAACAATGTAATTTATTTATTTTTTTAAAGATTTTTTCTTTTCTCTCAGTTTTGGTCATAAAACGAGAGATATGTGGCGCTAGTTTTGAAAATATAAAATATTGATGTGGATCAAACTAACGATCATTTCAAGTATCTCATTAGTTACTCAAAAACCGAGAGATTAAGTGGCAAGTTATCACGACGCCCTTTGTTACCTCGCCTATGTAACCGAGGTTATATCAACTTCGCGTCGGTGGTTAAATGATATTTTTGTAATAGTGCCAACTAACAGAGACTTACAGCCCAGCCTACACAGGTACAGATCAAACCAGGTTTTTTTAATAGAGAAGATTAAAGTTTTTTTATAAACCTAATTAGTTAAAAAAAAGTTAGGCGTCATGTCATAAAAGCCTTTTAAGCCTATCAAGCCGATCTATTTAAATAAATATAAATAATTTTATCATTATTATTTTTTTATTATTATATTTTTATTCAATGCAATATATTTAAATAAAATAAGTTTTTAATTAGGCTAACACGTCAATCAAACATTCGAAAATATCAATTATATATTTAAAAATAAGCATATGATAGACTGCAGACCAAACTTAAATTTTGATATTTTTAACAAGATATACTTAAGAGAATTTCTCATTACACCCTTTTGTAGTAAGACGCAACTATGAAAACTCCAAAATATTCTAGATTTTTTCGGAGATATATCTCCAAATGCACAAAATCTCATTTCTTTTACTAAAATTTAGTTCGAAGATGTATCTCTAAATCTTTTTGAAGTTAATTCGGAGATGTATCTCCGATAATAGAGCTTCTGTAATTAGCTCACACACCAAAATGTTATTGATGCAAAACTCACTTCAGTTGAAAATTGTCTCAACTCAAACCCTAAACAATCATCAACAAAATCATTCAATAAAAAACACTCATTCATTCATGAAAAGTTACGTCTACCTTTCCAACTATTATTAATGAATCCAAAAAAAAAAAAAACTTATCTAAATCAATAATTTGAGTTCGTCAGTTTTACTCAAAAACAGTGATAGCTAAGGAGAAAAAAAACAGTAGTAACATGTATACAATACCTACATACATATATATATATATATATATATATATATATATATATACATATATATATATATATATATATATATATATATATATATATATATATATATATATATATATATATATATATATATATATATATATATATATATATATATATATATATATATATATATATATATATATATATATATATATATATATATATATATATATATATATATATATATATATATATATATATATATATATATATATATATATATATATCAATTGATTATCCTTACCGTTTCCAATTGCTACAATTGAGAGAAAAGGAGAGAGGATTTCAAATTTGATCAAGTAAAGGTTTTGAAAGAAAATATTCAAACAATGAGGAAAAAAACCTAAATTTCCGATACAAAAGAGACAGAGATGGCAAACTAACTCAAAATTTAAATCCCATAAATTAGGGAATGTCTATTTTAAATCCAATTTCAGGAGGTTATAAACCTCCCCAAAATAACAGGCGGTGTTTTTTTGTAGTGTATCATAATTCTTTTTACAATTGTTTGTTATTATACATTCACATTTATGAGATAGTTGCATGTTTACAATTTGAATATAACTATTAAATAAAAGATATTATTGGACAAGTGGTAAATAAAGAATTATTTAACTAAAAAGAGGTGGGTATAAATCCTACAAATTTCTAAAATATGTGATATATATGATAATAAAAATTAAATTGTATTACATAGGATATTTTTAAAGCTAAGAAGGTATAAAGGTTAAAAAGAATTTTTGTAGTATGTTTAGATTGACGGTGAATATAATTAATTTATTTTTGAATATATTTATGTAAAAATAAATTAAATAATAAATTCTAATATAAAAATCAACTTCAATCAATTATCAAAATAAAAACTATAAATTTTAATTTTTAATAGAATCAATTCTTCTATTTTTTATAAAACAATTATATAAAATCAATTCCACATTTATAATTAATTCTAAATTTTCCAAAAGTCAATTCAACATGCTAAAAATCTAGATCAACTCAATCTATTTTTATCCCATATCTCTATCCCTAGATATGGATAGCGAGAACTCTAGATAATTGTGTCTTCATCAATAATTTTTTATTTAAGGGAAGTGACCTCATCGATATTTAAATATCACGTATCATCTCACAAAATAAATTAGATAATTTCAATGCGTAAGTATGATGTCTATCATAAAAAAAAAGAACGTTGAATAAGATCTAAGATGGTGGATTACATTAAGAATGATGGCTATGTAAACCTACTTTTATTGTATTTGGTTCACAAATTTGATATGAGTTGTGAAGGGATGTCTTGGGTAAGAAACTAGAAGAAAACTTTACTATTTTGCTATACTACATTATTACATCATAATTAAACTAGTAGTACTTTGCAAGTGGTGTTATTATCATCATTATTGTTTTCCGAATAAAACGAGGTTTAGCTTAGATTTGGTCGGTAGTGCCAAACTACCAACGCAATGATAGAAGATCAGGACAACAACGACAATTAGTTTGGTTTGCACTACATTGTTACTGATTTTTTTATTACATATTAGACTGGAATAAATTTAATTTAGATGAGAAAGAGATCAATATGTAACTCAATCAGTCCAAAATTTTTATAAAGAATCACTAAATTAATCACATGGGTGTAATATGACGGGTTATGGGTCGAATTGCTCGATCCTAAAGGGGTTATTAAACTTAATGTCACCTGCTTAAGAGGAAGAATGAGTCTTCTTATTCCCACGCCATAATCAAGTAGTTAGGTTGGAACAAATTCTTCACCCACAACTTAGTTTATGGATCGTGATTATAAATATTTCAACTACACAAAGTTTAATAAAAGTTATCCAACATAAATAATCTAGACACATGAGATTCAAGGTACATTTTCTGATCTTATAATTTCATTTTACTCATCTTGAACTTTATAACTGACTTAGACGTGTTGAAGTGTTTATCTTATAAGTCCATTCACGCGCCACCAGATCGAAGATCAACACCACTGCATTTAGAGTCCATCATCATCGATCAAACACAATTCTGGTTCCACCACATAACAATGATGGCACCTGTGGGAAACGACTTCCGATTCCCACAAAGTTCCATAATTAAATCTCAATTGATCCAAAGACAGATTGCAAAGGAGTAGCAATAAGAAGAAGAAATGTATCTCCTATTTCGCGTCAGGGAATTTTTCTTCCAAAACCTCCCAATCCATCAACGAATTTCAATGACCGTAATTAAAGAAACTGCGAAGGAGTCGCTGCAACGATAATGATTTCCCACCACCAGATCTCACCATGTCAGAAGGGTAAATCGAAAGAATCCACAAATCGACGCTACCGCAAAACAATCTGTAAACCTCCAAAGCGAATATGAACTTACCTCTCTCGACATGCCAACTCACACTAGGATACTCAAACTATAGGAGGAGCATGATTGATCCAAACATAACTCAAGGCATACGTGAAAGTACTTTTCTAGTTCGCAAATCGAGATAATGATAAAGGGAGGAAAACTTCAAGTACCCCTTGAATTCGTCAAACTTCTATGAACGGAAGTGTGACTACTCATGGAAAGACACCCGAAAAGGAACAATTGGATAACAAATACTAGATCCAATAACAAGGCTAAGACATGCTCAATAGGAGATCCATTTTGATACTTGGAAAACGTAAGAATCCAACTTTTTTGAAATGTCCTCTCAAGCTAAGGTCGGGTACGAAAACCTGAGGGAGTGATCCTTATAGCTTAGCGTGAAAAAGAGAGTTGCCATGGAGATAAGTCCATGAGTGCATATCGCCTCAACGGTAAGCCAACTGTTGGGTACGAGTACAAATCCTCCTAACGTATAAGACAAGTATTTCTCAAGGCTATTCAAAAATTAAATAAATAGATATTTTGCCTTAGAAAATACGACACACAAAAATTATATTATATTTCTAAGCAACGTGGCACAAGTTTTCTATTATAAGCAGGACCATACTAGGCGAAACACGATTAAGCACAATTGGCGCACCCCTTCTTAAAAACTAGTCACTCTAAGAGTGTGGGCGGTGGAGCTCATAAGAGGTCCACCCCAAACCAGGATAAAAACCTGGGGGTAGGAAAGGAAACCCTGCCATTGACTGAGAGCAGTTCCTAATGACGTTGAAGACTTACATAAACTCCCTTAGACCAGGATAGGTGACGACAATCTTATAAGTTACACCGACCCCCCTTCCACACGAATGGGTAACGATGGAGTTTGGTAGTTACATCAGTTTCCCTCACTCGGGACGAGTTTAACAAAGCTTGACAATTATGAAAATAACCACCAAAAGGACCAACGATAATGAGTTACAAAGATCGCGTCTAGTCCATCCCGAGAAGACCCACACAAATTACTAAAAATGGAGGCAAGTTCCCAGTTTAGGAAACAACTAACTAAGCCCAATCATAACAATGAATAGGTCATAAGCTTTTCTAAAGATGCAAAATCGAGCCTAGAATGATGATAACACTGAATCGCACTATGTTTCTGACTCGAATATCACATGTTTTCCTTAGTTTTATTATTGTTTTTCTAGTATTATGCCCTTGTTTCCTTTGTTTTCAGGTCACATGTCCTTTCAGAGCCTTCAGAGAAGAAACGAGCGAAAACACCAGAAAAATAGGGTTTTTCCAAGAAAATACACACATGGCGTCCAGCTCCGCGCCGGCTACAGGGAACGCGCTGACATGGCGCACTTTTACCCAGGGACCAACTGCCACGTTCCCACGATCTCTCCATTTTAACTCACCGCGCCCGCAGAAAGGGTGGCTGCGTCTGTGGCCTTCACAAACCATTTCCTGCTCAGAAGGAGTTGAGGGGCATGCTCGTCTTTACAGAGTTTCAGGATCTTCTATAAATAGCAAGTTCATTTCATTTTCGTTTTCATCCAAACTTAGATGCAAACTTAGATCCAGTCAAGTTACTGCTTAGGCATATACTACTACTTTGTAAAGTGATAATCTTCTCACATCGGGAAGTTATCACACTTGAGTGTGCGAGTTTGTATTCAAGTTCGGAGCACTTTGGTTGAAGTTTATCATACTATCTTTTACATTTCCATGACTTGTATCAGATTCAAGCCTCCGATTGGAGCAAGGTTCTAATTTAATTGCTTTCATTTATTTTATGCTTTTACCATTGTCTACACGTTTTATAGACTCTAAATGCTCTTACCATAGTCTACATGTTTTATAGACTCTAAATGCTCTTACCATAGTCTACATGTTTTATAGACTCTAAATGCTCTTACCATAGTCTACACGTTTTATAGACTCTAAATGCTCTTACCATAGTCTACACGTTTTATAGACTCTAAACGCTCTTACCATAGTCTACATGTTTTATAGACTTTAAATGCTTACCATGTCTAGCTAAATTTATTAGGGTTAGAATGTAAGAATCGAATCATAACTATGTCCTGCATGCCATGCTAATAGAAATACCTTTGGGATGTTTTAGTTTTTAATACTGGTTTAAATGTGTTTAAAAGTTTATGGGTAAGATCGAAAGCCGTCCATACTTGAGATTAAGCCAGATTAGTTCTTGACCAAACGAAAAGAGTGAAAGTAGTTCGTTTGGTTAAGTAGGATTACTTGATATAATTTTAGAAAACGATTTTGAAACTATTTGCGGACGCGTTTGTGGGATTAAAATCTGATTCTTGGTCAAAAGCCAAGGATCTCTTTAAGTTAAGTTTTCCAAATTAAAACACTTTTTCACTAAGTCAAAATAACTTGTTTCTTAAAAATAGATTTACTTCTTTAACGCGTTAGGCACCCTTTATAAGTGACAATAAAGGAATTTAATTTAAAGAGTAAACTCGGTTCTTAGTATGCGAAAGCTACAAGTTCCTGTTAAACAGTTCTTTGCTATAAATGGAAAATATTGCCCAAAAGTAAATACTATACATGCATGCTAGGACACTGTCTGATCTCGTGATTTACATTCGATCCCGTTTGTTTTATCTCTTTAATTTTATTCGCTTTTATTTCCCTGTACTGAACTCAATCCCTTACTGATCTGCCTTAGATAAACACCTTAACAATAGAGTCGATAGATTGACAATTGGTCTCTGTGGTTCGATAATCTTATATATTACTTCAATAGGCTGTGCACTTGCAGTTATAATTTAGACTATACAGTAAAAGCCCATCAAGTTTTTGGCGCCGTTGCCGGGGACCAACTTTGCCAAATTTCGTACCCTTTTTGTTATCCCGTTTAGACTAAGGCTACTTATTTAGCCGGTAGGTACGTAGAAATCGTAGCACCGATAACCTAATAGATCCTTTAGTAGAACCTGAACGTTTCGCTCGAGCCCGTCTCTTTATACGAAAGTTGAAGAAAGCTATGGCCGAAGACCGTAATCAAAGACCGCTTAAGGAATTTGCCCAACCATCTAACGAGGAACCTAGTTCTAGTATAGTAAATCCAGCTATAACAACTAACAACTTCGAACTAAAACCCTCGCTATTACAATTAGTTCAACAAAACCAATTCGCTGGTCTCGCTACCGAGAACCCGAATCAACACTTAAAGGCATTTATCCAATTAGCCGACACCCTCAAAGCAAATGGTGCCACATCTGAAGCAATATGCCTAAGATTATTTCCATTCTCTCTAAGAGGGAAAGCTCACGATTGGTTAGATTCCCTCCCTGCAAATTCGATAACAACTTGGGAGGACCTTAGAAGAGTGTTCCTTGCCAGGTATTTTCCCCCTAGCAAAACCGCTATTCTTAGAAACCTGATCACTAGATTCACCCAAAACCCGGGAGAATCTCTATTTGAAGCTTGGGAAAGATATAAAGACCTTTTAAGAGCTTGTCCACACCATGGCCTAGAGCAATGGTTGATCATTCACACCTTCTATAATGGACTCCATTATAACACCAAAATGTCTATCGACGCTGTCGCAGGTGGTGCGCTGATGAACAAACCTTACCCTGAAGCTTGTGCCCTGATCGAAGATATGGCCCAAAACCATTACCAATGGGGGGCAGAACGAGTGACAGTGGAGAAGAAGGAGACCCAAGGAGGAGTGCATGAGATAAGTAGCATGAACATGATGCAAGCTAAAATGGACGACCTAGCCTTAAGATTAGATAACATATCCCAAAACCCTACCACAGTAGTTGTACTCCACTCGGAATGCGAACTCTGTGGAACCCAAGGACATCCAACTTCAGATTGTTACCGGTTGAATAAGTCTAGCTCAGAACAAGTCAATTACACCCAAGGAAACCCGTTCTCGAACACCTATAACCCTGGATGGAGGAATCACCCGAATTTTTCCTATAAAAACAACAATCCAATCCAACATCCTGGAACACCCAGACCGCAAGGTTTTCAACCTCAAAAATCAAACCAACCTATGCAAGCTGTGCCACAAAGACCAAATCTTAGGGAAACCCTAGATACTTTTATCACAACCCAGACTCAGCAAAACAAAGAATTTATGAACCAAAACGCCCATACAAACGAACTAGTAACACAACTAGCAACTAAGTTTGACCAAATGATGACCCATCATAAGATGCTCGAGACTCAGATCTCGCAAGTAGCTCAAACACAAGCCACACAAACCACACCTGGAGGACAATTCCCTGGACAAACTCAACCTAATCCTAAAGGACAAGCGAATGCTATCACTCTAAGAAGTGGAACCGCTTATGATGGACCGAAACTTCCAACGATGTGTGTACCCGAAAAACCAAAAAAAGATAGCATACCTGAGGACCAAGTAGAGAAACTAGAGGAACCAAGAACCCAACAGAACCAGGTGGAAGAATCGAAAGATAAAACTTATACACCACCTCCACCCTATAAACCTCCAATACCATACCCACAAAGACTTAAACAAACCAAGATAGAAAGCCAATACCAAAAATTCATCAAAGTAATAGAGAAACTCCATGTAGAGATTCCCTTTACCGAAGCGATTACCCAAATACCATCATATGCTAAATTCTTAAAAGACATCCTGTCAAACAAATGCAGACTCGACGATCCTAAACCCCTAAAATGTCATTCCATCTCTGAAAATAAACTTGCAAAAAAGGACAAAGATCCTGGAAGTTTTTCTATTCCTTGCATCCTAGGAAATCATATGATCGACAAAGCTTTCTTAGACCTAGGAGCAAGCGTAAGCTTAATGCCTTTGGCAGTCTGCAAGAGGTTAAACTTAGGAGAACTACAACCAACCAAAATGTCTTTACAACTAGCTGATAGATCTGTCAAGTACCCCACAGGGATATTAGAGGATATACCAGTTAGAATAGGTCAGTTGTATATCCCAACCGATTTCGTGGTAATGGATATTAAAGAAGATGACAAAATCCCGATTCTCTTAGGAAGACCATTCTTGTCAACCGCCGGAGCTATAATCGACGTTAAAAAAGGAAAACTTACCTTCGAAGTAGGAGATGAAAAGATAGAATTTATCCTCTCTAAATTCCTTATGGCACCTGTGATAGGAGATGCATGTTATGCAATCGACATCATTGATGAATGCGTAAACGAACTTGAGAAAGATGAATCCTTAATTAAACTATCACCAACACCCATTCTAGAGGATGATGGATATAAAGAACCTTACATTGATGACAACCTCTTTGAATGTTTAGCTTTTACACCCGATCCTATGTCGTGTCTTAAAAAGCCATCTCTAGAACTCAAAGAACTACCCAAGAATCTAAGGTATGAGTTTTTGGACGAAGAGATGAATCGCCCAGTTATAATTAACGCCACTCTAGGCCAAAATGAAACAAATCAACTCTTAGATACCTTGCGAAGATACCCTTCAGCATTAGGATATAAAATCTCTGACTTGAAAGGGATAAGCTCGTCCGTATGCATGCATCTGATCATGCTAGAAGAAAATTTGAAACCCTCTAGAGAGCATCAGAGAAGAATAAATCCTATTATGAGTGATGTAGTTAAGAAAGAAGTTCCTAAGTTACTGGAAGCTGGTATAATATATCAGATATCAGATAGTGAATGGGTAAGTCCTGTACATGTGGTGCCGAAGAAAGGAGGCATCACGGTTGTTGAAAATGATAAGGGAGACAAAGTAGCAAAACGAACAGAAGAAGGATGGCGTATGTGCATCGATTACAGAAAGCTAAATAAGGCAACTAGGAAAGATCATTTCCCACTTCCATTTATAGATCAGATGCTCGAACGTCTAGCTAGGCATTCGTATTTCTGTTATCTAGATGGATATTCCGGATTTTTCCAAATCCCTATTCACCCAGAGGACCAAGAAAAAACTACATTCACCTGTCCTTATGGAACGTTTGCCTATAGGCGGATGCCCTTTGGACTCTGTAATGCACCTGCCACCTTCCAACGTTGTATGATGTCCATTTTCGCGGACTATCTCGACGGAATTATGGAAGTATTCATGGATGATTTTTCTGTATGTGGATTCGATTTCAAAAATTGTCTCTCGAACCTTGAGAAAATCTTAGAAAGATGTGTGTAAGTGAACCTTGTGTTGAATTGGGAGAAATGTCACTTTATGGTCAACGAAGGAATAGTTTTAGGGCATATCATCTCCGAGAGAGGGATAGAAGTTGACAAAGCCAAAATAGAAGTTATAGAGAACCTCAACCCACCTAAAACCGTTAGGGAAGTACGAAATTTTCTAGGACATGCTGGATTTTACCGACGCTTTATAAAAGACTTCTCCAAAATAACAAAACCCTTAACTAACCTTCTTATGAAAGATGCTGAATTTGACTTTAATGAGAAGTGTCTTGAAGCCTTCAAAATTATAAAACAAGCGCTGATTTCAGCTCCTGTCATTCAACCCCCTGACTGGGAACAACCATTTGAAATCATGTGCGATGCTAGTGACTATGCAGTTGGGGCTGTCTTAGGGCAAAGAAAAGACAAGAAATTACATGTCATTTACTATGCTAGTAGAACCCTAGATGCCGCCCAACTTAACTACACAACTACAGAGAAGGAATTGATAGCTGTAGTATTCACAATCGATAAGTTCTGATCTTATTTAGTAGGAGCTAAGATTGTAGTTTATACTGATCTCGCAGCAATCCGATATCTGTTAAATAAAAAAGACGCTAAGCCGAGATTGCTCAAGTGGATTCTCTTACTCCAAGAATTTGACTTAGACATTAAGGATAAGAGAGGCACTAAGAATTTAGTAGCCGATCATCTATCTAGGCTAGAACATTTGAAACCAGATCTAATACCAATAGACGATCACTTCACTTACGACGGACTGATAACTAGGATAAACACAATGAGCGAGGATGACTCTGAAACCTATAAAGAATTTAAACCAGAAAAGGTCTCAATAATAAGAAACGTACCTTGGTACGCAGACATTGTGAACTATCTAGCTGCTGACATCATACCCCCAGACTTAAGTTTTCAACAAAAGAAAAAGTTCTTCAATGACATCAAAAGCTTTTATTGGGACGAACCACTCTTGTTCAAAAGAGGAATAGACAACATCTTTAGACGATGTGTTCCAGAGGAGGAAATGGAAAGCGTCATCAAACATTGTCATGCCGCGCCTTATGGTGGACACGCAAGCACATCAAAGACATGTGCCAAAATCTTTCAAGCATGCCTTTACTGGCCAACTTTATGGCGAGATGTCCAGACTTACATCACCAAGTGCGAACAGTGTCAACACACTGGGAACATTTCAAGGCGTGACGAAATGCCATTAAGAAATATTCAAGAGGTAGAACTCTTTGACGTATGGGGTATAGATTTCATGGGGCCTTTTCCATCATCAATGGGAAATAAATATATTCTTGTGGCAGTTGACTATGTGTCCAAGTGGATAGAAGCAATAGCGGCCCCCACAAACGACACGAGAGTAGTGATCAAATTGTTCAAGAACATCATATTCCCTAGATTTGGAACACTCCGTCTAGTCATAAGTGATGGAGGATCGCACTTTATATCCAAGATATTCAATAAACTTTTAAACAAATACGGAGTCAAACATAGAGTAGCAACACCATATCACCCTCAAACCAGTGGCCAAGTGGAGGTATCGAATAGGGAAATCAAGAAAATCCTAGAAAAAAGCGTGTTAATATCCAGAAAGGATTGGTCCGGAAAACTGAAAGATGCACTTTGGGCCTATAGAACAGCTTACGAAACCCCTATTGGAACTACCCCATATCAATTGGTCTATGGAAAATCCTGCCACTTACCTTTCGAGTTAGAACACAAAGCCTATTGGGCTATAAAATCCTTGAATTTAGACTACCTAAGAGCTGGAGAGAAACGAATTCTGGACATACATAAGTTGGAAGAACTCCGCCTAAATGCTTATGAGAATGCCATCATCTATAAAGAAAGAACAAAGATATGGCATGACAAGAAAATTACTAAGAAAGAATTCAATGTAGGCGGTCCTGTTCTTCTGTTTAATTCCAGATTACGACTTTTTCCTGGCAAGCTACGTTCTAAATGGACAGGTCCATTCGAGGTATCAAAAGTGTTAGTATCAGGAGCTGTAGAAATCAAGAATAACTCAAACACTTCTTTCGTGGTAAATGGACAAAGACTGAAGTTGTACAGAGGAGGTGACCAGCCTATTGACTACTCTAGACAGACTCTGATAGACCCACCAATCCCAACGTGAAAAGTGAGATCTTATCGTCAAGCTAACAACGTTAAACAAAGCGTTGCATGGGAGGCAACCCACGATCTTTTTTCTTTATTTTAAATTTTTAAATTTTAATTAAATTTGTAATTTTGGAATGACTCATCTATCTTTTTCAGGACCAAGTGCTCTTATATCACCTTTTTCAGATGGATTTCGTTGATGGACTCGATGTCATCTTCAGAGACGACGCTTAGAGGGAGCGATTTGCTACAATGTCTGCTCGACCAATGCTTCCGACTAGATACCCTGATTCTGCTTGCATGGATGCACTAGGCATTGAGGAACCTCACCTTGGAGTTCCTCGGCTCACTGGAGTATGAGCCCTATGTTGGCACCAGAGAGGACCGTGGGCGGATTAGTTTTCGCATGTTCGGAGCAGAGTATGCTTTTACTTTGAGACAGTTTGGAGATCTGCTTGGATTCGAGACTGCACTTACTGCCATCCCTGAGCTTCCTCTAGGGTATTTCATGAGCAGTGATATAGACAGATTCTGGAGAGCTATTACCGACGGGGGCAGCCTCGATCCATCTGAGCAACTGTCTAAGAGGATTCATAACCCAACTTTCAGGTACTTTGAGATGATTATTTGTCATACCTTCTTCAGGAGGAGCTATTGCTATCATTTAGTGACTGCAGAGGAGATACTATTTTTATACTGCGCTAGTCAGTCGCGTCCCATTGCGAGTGGAGCTTTCTTGATAGAAAGTCTAGATATGGATGCATTATCCTCTGAGGGATACTTGCACGCTGGTGGGAATGTGACGCTGATTGCATCTGCTCTGGGCTTGGATAGCCAGTTACTCCGCCTGACACCATACTGTGATAGTACACGCATCGACATTGACTTCTTCTTAGACCATGGCCTTATGCGCCGAGCTTCTTTTCATCCATATCAGTACAGGCTCCTTATTAACGATCAGACTGTCTACTATTTCACCCTGCCTGATCCACAGATGACCTGCGTCTCCAACCGGGCAAACTGGAACTACACTTTAGAGGGTTGGGGTGAGACAATTATAGACATCACTAACCTGCTAGAGCCAAAGTATTCACCAGAGCCAGAGTATTCACCAGAGTCAGAGCCAGAGTCAGACGACCCGATCACTGAGGATCCGGTTACAGAGAATCCTACTCCAGAGTACACGTCTGCACCTGAGGTTGAGCATACCGTTGTTTATACTAATAACTCGACCTTACAGGAGCCCGACATGAGAGCGCAGATGGCAGCCATGAGAGCTGAGATGGCTACACTTCGCCAGGAGGTGGCTGATCTCATCCTATAGGTAGCGCTAGATGGTGCCACATATACTGGCGAGATCGACGATTTGACACACGGGATTGTTGAGCTCAGACGCCAGGTGGCTGAGCTGCGAGGACGTGACTTTGCTGATATCTGATCATGAGACGTCCACCATTGTTATTATTATTATACTATTTTTATTTTATTTCTCAGACTTACTTTTTCTGTTTTTCAGTTCAGTTGCACTTCGTACTCACTTATATTTATATATATATTGTGTGTTTATTTTATTTTCTCTTAACTTGTTTTATTTTATTTTGCAAAAATTAGAAAATAAAATGTATGTGTATGATATACACATATATTTTACAATATATATATATATATATATATATATATATATATATATATATATATATATATATATATATATATATATATATATATATATATATATATATATATATATATATATATATTCACCTTAAAACGCTAGGTACACCCCAAGTGACAAGAGCAAGCCACCATTTTTGAAGCCCAATTGCCCAAAGAACAAAATCCGGCCCAGCTAGAAATTCAACAGGCCGCGCCCGCGGACCTCCAACGGTAATAAACGGCTACTTTTTGGAAAACTCACCATTTACTCCATTTTTTCCTATTTAACCCCCATTTTCTTCCTCATTTTACCCACATTTTCATACCTTACCTTCCATAATTTCTCGACTTCAACTAATTCTCTATTATATTTCTTTTCCCACTACAAACCTTCCAAATCTATAAAAATCACTATTTTCTTCCTCCACCATACTATTTTTCTTTCTCCAAATCCTTCAAAACAATCAAAATGGACTTCAATGGGTATGTTCTTCGAAGCGGCAAACCGGGATCCATACAAAGGAAGCTGCTCGAAAAGCTACAGTCTACGGCAATTTACTCAACCAGGTATATTGACGAAGACTGTCTCTACACTTTAGGTATTTATCATAGTGTTTTTCATTTATTAGATAAAATAGGCATGCATAATATTTTCTCTGCAAAATAACCTACCTACCCAAGGTTGACATATGAGTTTTTAAGTTCACTTATTTATAATGTCACACCTAACACTGCTAGTACCGTAGGTGGGGTACAATTTAGAATGTTTAACCGTGAATATAGTTACTACACCGACGGTTTACCTGAGTTGTTAGGGATGCCTTTTGGGGAAGGTGCTATTTGTGAAGCACCCTTGGATACGGAATGGACAACCGCTGGCTATGCTTTCTGGCAAAAACTTACAAACCAAGAAGCAAATTCTTTTGATGGCCTGCTAGCCTCGAGTGTCCATAATCCGACCATCCGTGTCTTCCGATACCTTTTAGCATCCGCCATCTTTGCTCGGGAAAACCCGAACAAGGTGAATGCTAAAGAGTTAATTATTATGCAAGCATGCCTCACCGACACCAAAATTAACCCGGTGCCCTTTTTGATTACTCACATGAGCTATGTCCGAAAAAAGGGGGCACCGATTTCTTTTGGTGGCCTGGTTACTACTATCGCTCGTGCCCTTGGCTTGGCCACCGAGCTTGCTACTTTAGAGCCACTTTCTCCTCGTACTGCATGCCTGAAATTTTTGAAAGATATGCGCCTCTACAAAGCGAGAAGGGAAGGTGGCTATTACCTTATGATTGGTAATGCTGCTGTACCAAGTGTTGTCCTCCCCTGTACCCGTCGCACTGAAGTTAGATTGGAGCGTAACTGGACCTATGATTTAAGCGCTCCCGCTTTCACTGGTCCGTTACCTCCGAATGTTCCTTTAGAGGAGGGGAACAACACTGATGACGAGTATGACTTTCAAACAGAGTCACCTCCTCGATTTACACCATCACACACTGCACCATCTTCTTCTAACCCTCCTGCAGGTACCGTCCCGAGCTTCCATGTCACTGAGGACATGTGGAGAGAGCATATGGCTAGAGAGGAGAGGCGTGATGCCCTCCTTTCTACGATCCAGCAACAGGTTGCCGACAACATGGCTTTCATGCAGGCGTCTCAAATTCAAAATGCTCGCTCTCTGACTACCATCATGGAAAGTCAATTGGCTTTCCAGAACCAGCAGCACCGTCAGTAGACTAGCTTCGCTACTCACTTCCAATTAATGGAGGCCACACAAGGCACATTGATTGGTCGTACTAGGGAGCTACAAGTTGCAAATGCTGCTCTCACGGAGCGCATGGCACAGTTTAGCCTCGATAGAGATAGCCACCATCGTAGTCGTAGCCGCCGTTCCAGACGTTCACCTCAGGATGGCGAGGGTACTAGTGGACCTCACTAGTTTTACCAGGTATCTCCTACCTAGACTTGTTTTGGAACATTGGGGACAATGTCCAATTCAAGTTTGGGAGGAGCATTTTATCGCTTTTATTTCCTTTCCGTTATTTCTTTTTTCGTTATTTCCCTTTTCAGTACTTTATTTTTCAGTATCTTTTAGTTATTTCCCTTTTCAGTACTTTATTTTTCAGTATCTTTTAGTTATTTCCCTTTTTAGTAGTTTAGCCGTTAAATAAAATTCATGTGATTGACGAGTCATTTTGCGCAGTGTATCCTTAAGTTCTCCACCACTTCCTAGCCTTGAGAAATTTTTTTGCTAAAAATGAATACAACATGTTTTTAGTTAGTTTTTTGAGCCATAAGTAAAGTTTTTAGGTTTAGGATAGAGTGTGATTAGTCTTAGGTACCCTTTTTTGAAAAATCAACATCGTCTTTTACACCATAGACCTTGTAAATATTAGAGTTAATTATGTCTTTTCCCCATGCTATGATTTTAATTTTACAAAACGGGTCCTAAGTAGTTTATTCTCGTAGTCGGCTCCGGCCTAAGCATGCGCTACGTGTAGGATCGATGAAAATAAGTGAATGATCTTTTTGCCTTGAATATATATATATATATATATATATATATATATATATATATATATATATATATATATATATATATATATATATATATATATATATAAGCAAAAATGTATGGTTACGACCATGAATTGGATGATCCTCACACGATCATTTAATTCTACTGGTCACGAACATCCACAAAAAATAAAAATTGAAAAATGATAATAAAAGGCATTACCCATTATGGATGGTTCAGAGGTATCTGGTGCTGAACTCGGTAGGGCAGATTACGATCTGATCCCCCACAGCTATAATTGGGTAATAACGGGATTACATCAATTCTTGTACCAGAATCCCATTGCAAAGATCAGAATCATTAACCGGTCACTACACTATGAGTATGTATGGATAACGGGCTTAATGTGATTACACCTGAATGAAAAGGACCTTACCTAGAAGAGAAGTCTTAGCATAATGGGAGTAATAGGAGTTGACTTGTGTAGGAATAAGGTTTATGTCCGCATTCTGCGGTAAAGTGTCACTTCGATGTTCTTAGTTTAAATAGTTGGTACCTGTCGAACACACTCTCACTTGAACCTTACTGATTTAGCTCGATAACTAGAAAAAACACTTGTATCCCTTTGACTACTTCTGAGAATTTTGCTTGAGGACAAGCAAAGGTTTAAGTGTGGGAGAATTTGATAACACCGAATCGCACTATGTTTCTGACTCGAATATCACATGTTTTCCTTAGTTTTATTATTGTTTTTCTAGTATTATGCCCTTGTTTCCTTTGTTTTCAGGTCACATGTCCTTTTAGAGCCTTCAGAGAAGAAACGAGCGAAAACGCCAAAAAAATAGGGTTTTTCCAAGAAAATACACACATGGCGTCCAGCTCCGCGCCGGCTACAGGGAATGCGCTGACATGGCGCACTTTCACCCATGGGCCAACTTCCATGTTCCCATGATCTCTCCATTTTCACTCACCGTGCCCGCGGAGAGGGTGGCTGTGCCCGCGGCCTTCACAAACCATTTCCCGCTCAGAAGCAGTTGAGGGGCATGCTCGTCTTTACAGAGTTTCAGGATCTTCTATAAATAGCAAGTTCATTTCATTTTCGTTTTCATCCAAACTTAGATCCAGTCAAGTTACTGCTTAGGCATATATTACTACTTTTAAAGTGATAATCTTCTCACATCGGGAAGTTATCACACTTGAGTGTGCGAGTTTGTATTCAAGTTCGGAGCACTTTGGTTGAAGTTTATCATACTATCTTTTACATTTCCACGACTTGTATCAGATTCAAGCCTCCGATTGGAGCAAGGTTCTAATTTAATTTCTTTCATTTATTTTATGCTCTTACCATAGTCTACACGTTTTATAGACTCTAAATGCTCTTACCATAGTCTACATGTTTTATAGACTCTAAATGCTCTTACCATAGTCTACATGTTTTATAGACTCTAAATGCTCTTACCATAGTCTACACGTTTTATAGACTCTAAATGCTCTTACCATAGTCTACACGTTTTATAGACTCTAAACGCTCTTACCATAGTCTACATGTTTTATAGACTTTAAATGCTTACCATGTCTAGCTAAATTTATTAGGGTTAGAATGTAAGGATCGGATCATAACTATGTTCTGCATGCCATGCTAATAGAAATACCTTTGGGATGTTTTAGTTTTTAATACTGGTTTAAATGTGTTTAAAAGTTTATGGGTAAGATCGAAAGCCGTCCATACTTGAGATTAAGCCAGATTAGTTCTTGACCAAACGAAAAGAGCGAAAGTAGTTCGTTTGGTTAAGTAGGATTACTTGATATAATTTTAGAAAACGATTTTGAAACTATTTGCGGACGCGTTTGTGGGATTAAAATCTGATTCTTGGTCAAAAGCCAAGGATCTCTTTAAGTTAAGTTTTCCAAATTAAAACACTTTTTCACTAAGTCAAAATAACTTGTTTCTTAAAAATAGGTTTACTTCTTTAACGCGTTAGTCACCCTTTATAAGTGACAATAAAGGAATTTAATTTAAAGAGTAAACTCGGTTCTTAGTATACGAAAGCTACAAGTTCCTGTTAAACAGTTCTTTGCTATAAATGGAAAATATTGCCCAAAAGTAAATACTATACATGCATGCTAGGACACTGTCTGATCTCGTGATTTACATTCGATCCCGTTTGTTTTATCTCTTTAATTTTATTCGCTTTTATTTCCCTGTACTGAACTCAATCCCTTACTGATCTGCCTTAGGTAAACACCTTAACAATAGAGTCGATAGATTGATAATTGGTCTCTGTGGTTCGATAATCTTATATATTACTTCAATAGGTTGTGCACTTGCAGTTATAATTTAGACTATACAGTAAACGCCCGTCAAATGACTCAACTAGTATCCTTATAAATCAACATGAAAAAGAGAGTTACCACAGAGTAAAGTCCTTGAGCGCATATCACCTAAGGTAAACTAACTACTGGGTACGAGTGCAAATCTTCCTAACATGTAAGATAAGTATTTCTCAAGACTCTTCAAAAATTAAATAAATCTATCTTCTACATAAGGAAATATTGTACATAAATAATGTTACAGCCCTAAGTAACGTGTCTTAAATTGTCTTTTTGAAGCAGAACACTGCCAGGCAAAACGCGCTTAAGCGCATCTTGAGCACCCCCTTTTGAGAACTTGTCACTCCAAGAGCGTAAGCGGTGGAGCCTAGGAGATGTCCACCTTGAAACATGATAAAAACTTGGGGGAATGGACATAAACCCCGCCCTTGGTTGGGAGCAGTTCCTACTAACGTTAAAGACTTACACCAACTCCCTTCGATCGGGACAAGTGGTGATAAGCTTAGAAGTTACACCAACTCCCTTCGACACGAATGAGTAAAAATGAAGTTTGGTAGTTACGTTAGTTTCCATCAACCAAGACAATTAATAGAAAAGCATGACGATTATGTGAATTCCCACCAAAATGATGAATGTGAATGAGTTCAAAGGTCACGACTGGCCATCCGGGGAAGACCCACACAAAGTACTGCGAATGAGGGCATGTTCCCATCTCAGGAAAAAAATAACTAAACCCAATCATAACAAGGAAATAGGTCATAAGCTTGCATGAAGCCGAGAAACCAAGCCTATAATGACCCAACAATTATGGCATAGAGACAACAAAGAAAGTATTGGAGCGGGAACAAAGAAAGTATCAGACTAAGGAAAGGAAAATAGATAAATAATGTTCTTCATACAGGTTACAGTTAAGCACATATGCATAACACCCAATACAAATGATAAATAGAAAACTACATATCTCTTCTTTGAGGTTGTGCACTGTCATTATTCACGAGGCTCCATCTTGGACCACCTTATGCAAGTCAAGTATATAGAAAGGAATATGAACACCCAGATGGAGGTCCTCTAGCTAGTCGAATGTCTGACCAAAGGAACCATACACGCTTTTGAGTTCTTGATCAAGTGTTTCATTAGACTTCTTTCTCAGGTAGGCCAACCACCCCTCTTAAACCTCACGTTATTTCTCAAAAGATTCTTTCCCATGTTGAAGAGATTTCACAACCTTGTTCATGCAAGAGTTCATCGACATGGTAGCTGTGGTAGCTATGGTAGCCTTCTCGTATATATTTCTATCAACCTCCAAAGAATATTGAATTTCTTTAACCTTGGAAGCAAGATAAGCAGGGGAGCCATACACCTTTCCTTCCCGTTGAAGAGACTTCAACTCGTCTACCTTTCCATAAAGAGCCAACGATTTCTTTTGAAGCTGGGATATCTCAAACTCAACCACCTTACACTTTCCCTTCCATATTACCTTTCCTTTGAAGGGTTTCTCTTTCTAGAACATCACCCTAGCAAGCAGCCTGAGAAAACAAAGAAGTTATCTGATAGGGGTAGAAGGTCACCTTAGATAAGAACTCCATCTTCTCTACCTCAGGAAGATTCTAGAGATATTCAAGGTCTCCCCAAAAAATTTAGGCGAGAGCCTCTTTAGAAGTGTAGGTAATATGAGAAGGAAGAATGTCCAAAAATTTAAGCAAGGGAGTAGAAGACTCACCTGAGGCACCCCCGAGAAACCGAGCTTGTTTGACCAAATCCCTTTCTTGAGGACTTTGATCTTGATCCTAGTCCTTCTTGCTATGGGAAGAAGGGGAAGAGTTCAAGTCTTCGAAACATAAAACATTAGCCTTAGAAGAAGGATGATCTCAATCAAAGGTGACCAAAAGGATTTCAACAATGATAGAGACATTTGGACAACCAGAGGAGAAGTATGATTCTGAGTCGAATAAGTGGTGATTGAGGCTTTAGTCTCTAACTCTTTGGAAATGTCAAAAACCTTCTTTAGGGAGTTCATTATATTTGAAAATACCAAACATCTCACATTAAAAAAAGCCTACAAGGGGATGACCTTATCCTCACTAATAATTTCATTCATTTCTAGACTACTGGTCGCACCCACAATAACATGGGTATCAATGAACCACTTCATGTACATGAATTGGTTTACCTCAGGAGGACCAAACCCCTCCTCATAATCAAGACCCTCATAAAAATCATCAAGATCCGTCTTTATCTTAATCTCATAGGGAAAAAGAGAATATAGACAGGAAACTTACTCATGAGGCTCACGTTTAAAATGGATCCAAGCCCATTAGTGTTGAAAATTGTTTGTGCATGGAAAATGGGGCAAGCCTTGAAAGCTTGTGGGGAGAGAAGGATCGGTAGGAACCTAGCAGAATATGGAGTAAGCTCCCAAAGTACATAGATTTGCTAGCACAAAGTGGTCCTAAAAATCGTCCCAACTCACGATGCAAGGGCCAAACTGGGGAACTTTGTGTGGAAATGAGACGAGCCCTTGATTCAGGATACTATTCCAAGAAGTATCTATCACTACAAAAATGTAAGAATAGACAACATGAAGGCTTCCAAGATCGATAATTATCCTAGAGTTGGAATGCCCTTATAAAAGCACATGTGTTGGGATGAAGCTGTGAGGGTGTTACTGTTAGCTCCTAAATTCGACACTCACACATATTGACCTTATTGGCTAAAAATATATTGAAGAAATCTAAGCCGAAGACACTTCGACAGAAGAGCCTATGAAAGGAGTTGTGTCGAAGTCATCATTGTTAAGAAGGAGAAAAAACTTAGAGAATTTTCTAAGTTAAAGGCAGTCTTCAATCGAGAGGCTCTTGTATCAGCAACAAGTGGATTTGAATTTGAAGAAAGGAGGGAAAGGACTCATTTGGCAGTTAGGAAAAGCAACGTGCCGTGAAGATAGGGATCGAAGAGCATGCAGAGGACACTTGTCCTCATCCTAGAACGAAACAACCGTTTGACAGTTACTTATTACTAGTATAAATATAGGAAATTTTTGTAGAATTTCGCGTGTTCAACTCATTGTACAAGTCACTCAATTTTATTCAAGTACCCGCTGTGAGAGAAAGAATATTGAGAATGCAAGTTTGAATCACCATACTTTATTGCAATCAAAGTCTTTACATTTATTTACAATCCTTGCCATTTAACATTTCTCTGCAAACTTTACCATTACAGCCTTTTAAATTACTGCAAATTTACTTTATCCTGCACTTTACTTGCATTTTTAATCAAGTTTCTTACCTTCATCCTGCCTTTACTCTTAATATCCTGTCGAACCTTTTCATTTAAACTTATCCAAACCTTATCAAACCCCATAAACAATTAACATATATCCTAGGATCAAACTGATCGATCCTGCAAGTAACCAAAATAACCTTTTTTGGAAGATCAGCTGTTGTTTACCAATTTTCACGGTAAATAATTTGGCACACCTGATGGGACGTTGCTAAGTTTTTGTTTTTTTTACAAACTTTGATAAAAACAGTTTTTATCATAAACGCTTTACATAACTTCCTTTCTCTCAAAGAGTGTTGTACGTTATTGAGAAGTGGTAAAACAAACACCAAAGAGTACATACCTAGGAGAAGAAATAGGAGAATGGCTAATCGGCCAAGTAGTGGAGAAATGCCTCCACCAATTCCCGGCAATGGAACCACGGTTATACCAACGGTTAGTGAACCTATTCCATCAACGGTTGGTTCGATACCAACATTGATGATTACACAAACAAGACCAATACTTTCTTATATAGGTCCTAGGGGTCCACCAAGAACACCCCCACCAAGGGGAAATCTGGGAGTTCAACCTTATGTCCCTCCAGGATTTTTGACAGTCTGGATGGGTCGAGACCAACCCTATGGCATGCCAACTGTTGAAATGGAAAGCCTTATGAATGCCTCATCCATATTTTTAGAACCTTTGGTGAGTGCATCTTCGCCATTGCAGGGCTCTGGAACTGGTATGGAAAATCTGGGTAGAAACCAACTCTTAGGAGGGACGTCCCATATAATGCCAAGCCTCACAAATGCTTCTGCAGAAATTTTGAGGCAACAAATGGATGAGAGTAACCATGACATGGTGCAGATGTTGGTACAAACCTTGAGTACAATGCTTAACCCTCTGATACAAAATACCACCCAGTCGAATCAGCAAATGGCAGCGCAAATGACGCGCATGGCCGAATTTTTCGGGGTTCCTCAACCTATTCGACACCACCAAAGAGAGATGATAAGAGTAAATCAGGGTGTGGTCTTAGAGGATGACATGACCATTAACCAGAATCCACAGCCAGATGGGATGAACCATAGAGTGGAGGTCGAACAACCTAGGGTCGAAATACCCAGAGTTTTCCAACAAATCCCAAGAGCTGTCGAACAAGGTGTAGTTATGGTAAATAGAAACTAAAATGCTGATGAGGTAATACAACAGGTTCGACACCACAACCATGTAACAGATAATAATTTGGCAGCCATGGTCGAAAGAATCATGGCACAGAATGGAGTGAACATTGGCTTTCATAGGCCAAACTTTACATCTCCATTGTCAGATTATATCTTGCAATCATATTTACCCCCCAGGTGGAAAGTTCCAAAGTTCACCAAGTTTTCAGGGGATACGACAGAGTCCACTGCCGAGCATGTGGCAAGGTATTTGATAGAGGCTGGAGAAATCTCAAATAATGAGAATCTTAGGATTAAATATTTCCCAAGGTCCTTAACTAAAAACCCTTTCACTTGGTTTACCACACTCCCAGCCTATTCGATTTACAATTGGAATCAGTTAGAAAGATTGTTCCATGAATAATTCTATATGAGACAGACCAAAATAAGTTTGAAAGAACTGGCTAGTGTGAAGAGGAGATTCACTGAGCCAATTGATGAGTATCTGAACAGGTTTGGACTGCTCAAAGCCAGATGCTTTACACAAGTTCCTGAACATAAGTTGGTCGTAATTGCTGCAGGAGGTCTAGAATATTCCATTAGAAAGAAATTAGATACCCAATACCTGAGAGATATGGCCCAATTGGCCGATAGAGTTTGACAGGTGGAACGCCTTAAGGCTGAAAAAGCTAAGGCGAATAAAGATCATCGAAGAGAAAGGGTAGCATATGTCGAAATGGATGATGACGATCCAGAGATATCTAATGACCCTATAACTGTCAAAGAGAGCGAGGTTGAACTAGCAGAATTAAAGCAAGGGCCACCATACTCTTGCAAACTATTAACACCCTCAAATGGGAAGAATCCTACTGAATCTGAAAAGAGTAGTGATAGGTTCCCAAAGAAAACATATAGTTTCGACGTTACAAAATGTGACGAAATATTTGACTTGTTAGTTAAAGATGGCCAGATGATAGTGCGCCCAGGGGAAAAAATGCCTCCTTTAGATCAAAGGAAAAGGAGAGGTTTTTGTAAATATAATAATTCTTTGGGCCATAAAACCTCACAATATTTTCTTTTCAGGGATCTCGTTCAAGGTGCAATAAAATACGACAGACTCAAGTTTGCTGACAAACCACCACAAGAGTTATCATAAAGCGAATTGCCGCACTAAGGAGTTTTCAAATACTTTTTCAAAACACAAAGCACAAGATATTTCAAAAAATGAACTAGCATCTAAGAGCCCGTAGAAAACTACGGATGGAAAGGATGCTAACACCTTCCATTTCTATAATCTACCCCCTTACACAGAAAATTCTCGAAAAGGTCTTTTTCTATTCTTTTCACCCTTTCCTTAATTTGGATAAAAGACTAGTTGGTGGAGACTCTTGCTTATCGCAACATTTGCAAACACAAACGCAAAACCAGTATAAACAGTCGGTTCTTCCACCATATCATAGTCTGTGATATGGTGGAAGAACAGACTATTATACTGGTTTTACATTTGTGTTCGCAAATGTTGCGGTAAGAAAGAGTCGCCACCAAATTTTCTTTTATCCAACAAAGGAAAGGGTGAAAAGAACATAAAAAGACCTTTTCGAGAATTTTCTGAGTAAGGGGGGTAGTTATGGAAAGGTAAGGTGTTAGCACCCTTTCCATCTGTAGTTTTCTACGGGCTCTTAGATGCTTAGCTCATTTTCTAAATACCATGTGCTTTGTGTTTTGAAAAAGTAGTTTGAAAATGCCTTAGTGAGGCGATTCGCTTTATGATAACTCTTGTATCAGTCCTCAAGAGTGTTGATAAAGCGTTTTTTGAAAGTGTTTTTGAAAGAACTTTTTGTGTAAGTTTGAAAGTTTTGTTTTTGAGCAAGCATCTATGAACTATCTACTTATACTCAAAAAGGTTTGTTTTTTTCCTCTTATCCTTTATACAGTGCTATCCTACTATTAATGAGTAGGTAGCCCTATCGTTGGATGTATGAGGGATGTTCGTAGGGACGTACAATCATAAATGCAACATATGGAGACGCTTTAGAAATTTTGTTTAAGGGACGAGATCTTTTACCAAAAGGCAACACTGTAGGGTCATCGAGGGACTATGATCTTTTGATTTACGGGTGTTTGCTAAAGCGTTCCCACTTTCGAGGGACATGACTGTTTTATTTCCGAAGGCAACCAAAGTGGGCGTACCTTAGAGGTGTATATGTGCAAGTGATTCAGTTCAGTTCATTTATCTTTGTTATTAGGTTTTCTAGCATTTTGTTTTCAGTGTTTCCATACAATCCTAGTTACTAACAGTTAATATTTTGCAGAAATTTAAAGTGCGGGAATCGTAAATCCTACGCTATTACAATGCTTTTGGGGAGGGGGTATTTACATGTCCAAAAATGGGGAAAATAAAGAAAGCGATAAAGTAAATGCTCTAGTTTAAGTTATTACATTCCATCAGCAGATACATTAATATAAAAAGTGCGAAAGTAAATAACGCGTATGTTGTATCCCAAAATTTGCCCTCCCATATTCTTCAAGGTTTGTCAAGAATCATCTTCAAATGGTTCAAGATTATTCAAGAGATTGTACAGTCAAACCATCTCCTAAGCCAACTGAAATTAAGGTTTTGGTTCTTTCAAGGAATTTTGGGTTTTCAATGGTTCAATCAAGTCTCATAGGTCTATATACATTCTCAAGCACCTATATGCCAAGTTTCAAGACTCACAGTGTCAATTTGCACAGTCAAAAGCCCCATTTGACTTACAGTCAACTGTAAGGGCAAAATGGTCATTTCATAGTCAAAAGTCAGAATTTTTGGTCAACATATTATTTTGAGTACACAATCATCATTTGATCAAGTCTTGATCATGATTCCACAAGAATGGCTCAAAAATCATCAAGATGCAAAAAGTTACTATTTTTGGACAATAGAAAAGTCAACTGTATCTAGACCTGGGCATAACTTTTTCATGGTTTGTCATAAAAATCCCATCCAATTCTCATTTTGAAGGGGATGCCATTTCCTACAATCCATCTTCACACTCCAAGTCCAAGAAATGCTCTCATAAAAAGTTATCAATTTCTACATTATTGGTCAAATTCAAAAGTCAACAAAAATGTACTTTAAGTCAAAGGCCATAACTTGAGATTGGTAAATCCAAATGACATGGGACCGAAGGCATTGGTTATAGGACTTCAAGACCTTTCCAAAATGTCCAAGAACATGGTTATATGATCAAAATTTAGCAAGATATGCATTGGAGAAGTTGGGAAATTTTCATGAATTTGCAAAAGTCAACTTTGCTCAAAACACCTTATTTTTGCTAATGGGCCTCAAATTTCTTCTTGAAACTTTATCCATGGCCTATGCACGACCCATCAAGCTTAATTGAATTTATTTTCTTATTTTTTATTAATTAATTGGATTTTTAATCAATATTAATTCATTTAATTAATTTAAATTGTAGGAAAATACAAAGATTTGATTTTTCAATCTTTTTGTGAAGCAAGTATGACCTAAAAAGGCTGGAAATTTCGTGCACCAAGTCAAAGATGCAATATATCCAAAATTGGCAACTTTTTCCAATCATGAAAATACAAAAAGATTTGATTTTCAATCAAATATTCAATCATCAATTCCATGGATTTTTGTTCAAGATTGTGACCTAATTTCATTCCTCTATATATGTACAAGCTAACCCTAATGCCACACACGTGAGAGAAGCTGCAGAAAAGCCATAGCATATTGAAATTTTTTCAAGAAAAACTCAAAACTGATTTCTATATTCCAGGGCGATTCAAAGCTTTTTGTTAATTCTAACACCTTGCAGGGGTTCCCAGGAACGTGTGGCAATTGAAATCACACGCCAAAGCTCAAGAAATCACTAAGAACAGAATCACGGTTTGCACATTTTTTTCAAAATCGTATTGTCCAATTCATGCGCATTTAACATGATTTCTTGTTTGTTTTGCATTGCTTGAATCCATATGAAGCTAATGGCATAAGTTAATTGAATTATAATGCACAGAATCAAAAGTTACCATGGACGATTTCTAGGGTTCATGGGCTGTGAATTTGGGGCTTTGCAATCCAGGAAAATTAGGACTCCTAAGATAGATGGTTGGAATCGTTGAACCAAGACGAACAAGACTGACTATTCGCGAAATATTTATATTAATCACAGCTATATTCGCTATTTTTCGCCACTGTAGTTTATGGGGGTTAAAAAACCCCGCTATCTAATATGTTTTTACAGGTATCAGCGAAGAAGATGACTAGGTGTTAGCCTCCCATTGGTTAATTCAAAAACACGCGCGTTTTGTTTTGTTTTCAGCATATTCGTTTGTTTTCTTATATGATCATTATTCTTTATTTTATTAACGAATGGAACGCGTTGGTTGGAGTGGTTAAGGCAAGCATCCAATGAGCTTTGGGACCTGGGTTCGAATCCCAGGTCCCCCCAAAACGCTTATATTATTTTTCTTAACATAGTTATGTGCAGAATTTCAAAAGATGTCCACCATGCACTTTCAAGTCCTAGGCGCCAAGTGGCCACAGGCACAAATCTGAAGGTCATAAGTGGATGACCATCATACTCCCAGTCAATACGTACCATGGACAATCAAAGAAAGTCAAACAGGCTTGAGATTAATGGGCCAGAAATTTCCAAACAGACCTCCTAATTGGGCCAACACCCCCTGGTTCATTCACTCCTTTTTTTTATTTTCTTTTATAATTTCCCTTTAATTATTTTACTATTAATAATAATAATAATTATTATTATTTAATTAACTCAATTAATTATTTTCATAACAAAATCAGAAAACTAAAATATTTTTATTATTATTATTATTTATTAATTTCACCTTTAATTTATTATTTTTGTAAATAAATACTAACAAATTAATTTAGTCTTTTTTAATTAGGTTAATTTCACCATTTTTTGCAATAAATAAAATAAATTAGAATTAGGGTTTTACTAACTTTTGATCATTTTTTTAATTTTGTTTCCTTGAGACATTAAAGATTAAAAAATATTTCCTTTTGTTAATTAATTAATTAGGTTTAATTTCACTAATTCATAAATAACCAAAAACTCATTCTTTCTCAAAAAAGGGTCAATATCCTAAGGACTTCTTCGACTCAATTCTTTCTCGCGCATATTATTTTTGATCATATTTATGTAATTGCTCCGAGGGTGTAATAGCGTTAATTAGGACTTTTTATCGCTTTCTTTAATTTCTCGCATTTACTTTTCAAGGGTTGTTTTTGGCGATGTAAATACCCGAAGCCTTGTAATAGCGTAGATTTATTTTCCGCAAAATATTTAACTGCTAGATGTATGTTAATTAGGCTATGCATGACAAGACTTCTCTGAAATTAAAATCAACCTGTAGCTCACCATAACATGTACAAAGATAACATAAACTGAAACTCGACACACTCACACATGCCACTCCTAGGGTACGCCTCACTTAGTTGCCTCGACGTGGTCATTGAGTATAGGGTGTTTTAGAGGTCGCCCTCTTGTCTAAAGATCCAAGTTGCCTCGAAACGGTTGCCTCGGATAAAAAGGATCTAGGACATTAGGGTTACCGCTAAGGCGTCCTACTATTGCTTTGGTGACCACATGTCCCTATAATCGAATTGACCCGAATAACTCTAACGATGGTGCTACCTACTTCTCAATAATGGGATAGTACTGTCTACAGGACATTTACACAGCTTAATTTCTTTTGAGTAGGTAGAGGTTCTTAGATACTTGCTCTTTCAAAACAAAAATACTTTTCACACCTACACTTTTCTGACAAAAGTTTTCAAACAACACTTCATACACTCTTGAGGACTGATACAAGAGTTAAAACGAAGTTTTCAAACAAACATTTTTTCAAAACCCACAAACACAAGAAAAGAAAAACATTTTTGAAAACATAGTGAGCAAGTACCTAAGAGCCCGTGGATAACCACGGATAGAAAGGGTGCTAACACCTTCCCTTTCTATAATCTACCTCCCGAACCCGAGATACATCTCGAAAAGGAATTTTGCTGTGCTTTTGTCCTTTCCTTGTTGGAGAACATAAAAGATGGTGGCGACTCTTGCTTACCACGACATTTCGCGAACCAGCATTCCAAAACAGTTAGTTCTATTTCCACCGATCACAGAACTGGCGACTCTGCTGGGGACTTTATAAGTGAGGTGTACCTTAGGATAAGATCACCATGTTTTCAATTGTATGCCTATATGCTTTAATTTTGTGGGTTCGTATTGGAGTTTTATAGATCCTAACCCGGATCTGGGGAATACCCTTTAGGTAAGTGGCAATAAACTGTGAGGGACCTGTCCGACGTAGACCGACACGGGTGAAGCAGTAGCTACGTTGGTGTGACACCTTGGTCTGTACCGATATCCCTTGTGTTGGAACGAGGAGAATATGGGTCTTCTGAGGAGTCGTTAAGCACTAACTGACCTTAGCACCTTAAATTGACCAACTTGGCCATAGAACAGTAGCAGCATGCTACACTCATTGAGGCTAAACTCTCGCGATGGTTCCGGCCGCAAGAAAAGGTTGCGAAGCTGGAGTTATAACCGATTGAGGGTAGTCAGTGATATTGAGATCCTCTAGAACCCAGTTACTATTTTTAGGACAGGTCTTAACCAACTGAAACTGAAAGAGGGTAGTACCTAAACTTCATGCCAGCCTGAAATATAAGGGCTCTTGTGTGACTTGTGTGCCTTACCATGTTAGCCTTTTGTGAATAATTGTGGTGTGCCTTTATCATAACATCATAACATCATAACATCATAACATTGCATACATCTCGCATAAGGACTAACTCATTTCAAGGGTCTCAAGGGTTGGTGATGCAGGTCATGATGAATCAAATGTCCAGCAAGGGGAAAAGAGGATTTATTTTCCTCTAGTCAAGGTTGTTCGGAGATCAAAACATGATAACTTGAGTCAGGGGCTATGACCCACTCGATATGGTGAGCCTAACTCTTGAAGAAGGACTCCCAACAACATGAAGTTCCTTCAATCAAGCTACCAGATTCAAATTCTAACAAGTTTCTTTGTTTACCCCACGAGATCCTTGAAAACATTGCATACATATATCATACATATCATTGCATTACAGGTACCCCTTTTACAGGTCACTTATCTTCTTCGCTGTTTATTTCAGCAATCATCATGTCTACTGAACCTTCCACTGAACAAGCTATCAAGGCCCTCCAGGCCCAGAATGCCCAGTTCCAAGAGTTGGTTATGAGCCTAGCCCAGGGTCAACAGGATTTGAAGACTCTGATTCTGAAAGAAAGGAAGAAGAAGAAGAAGAGGACCGTATTGTTCAACACTGGACGCAGATTTGGGAATGGACTACAAAATGAGGTTGATCTGACTACTTCCTCTGTAGGGAAAGACAATCCCCAAGAGAGAAGGGTTCCTAGTCCCGTGGTCTCCGACAACGAGACGGATTATAATGATGAACAATACCCTCCTGTTGAGGACAAGTACAAACAGTTGGAGGACCGCTTAAGTGCTATGGAGATTCAACATGTGCCCGGGTTAGACTTTGGAGACCTAGGCTTATCCTCTGGGGTGGTGATCCCACATAAGTTCAAGGCACCTGCTTTTGCCAAATATGACGGAGCTTCCTGTCCAAAGCTGCACCTCCAGTCATATGTAAGGAAGATCCAGCCTTACACAACTGATAAGAATTTGTGGATCCATTTCTTCCAGGACAGTCTTTCAGGGACTCAACTCGAATGGTTTTATCAGCTGGATGGGGCCAGTATCCGCAACTGGGAAGATTTGGCTACTGCGTTCTATAAGCAGTATCAGTATAATTCTGACCTTGCTCCTACGCGTACCCAACTCTAGGGTATGTCACTAGGGACGGGTGAAGGATTTAAGGAGTATGCTCAAAAGTGGAGAGACCTTGCTGGACGGGTGCAGCCACCTTTAACTGACCGTGAGCTTGTTGATATGTTCTTGGGGACCCTGTCTGGTCCATTCTTTAATCATCTGATTGGAAACTCTTCAGCCGGGTTTACAGACCTTATCTTGACTGGGGAAAGAATTGAAGCTGGCATCAAAAGTGGGAAGATTCAAGAAGAAACACCTTCTGATACTCAGAAAAAGCCCTACAATGGAAAAAAGAGTCCAATGTTGTGTCTGGTAAAAAGAGTCGTCATGATCAACATGTAGGGGCAACCCAGATCTCCGATCCCACGCCTGTTCAACAAAGACAGAGAAATAGGCGTAGGGTAAGATATCAAGATAGGAAGTATACTGACATCAACATGCCTTTGTCTCAAGCGCTACAATGATTGCTGAAGGTAAAACTGATCACACTAAAGGATCCTCCTCAAAATCCTGATACTTCCTCTTCCAAGTACAACCCGAGTGTGAGATGGGCCTACCATTCTGACAGTCCTGGACATGACACCGACGACTGTTGGAGTTTGAAGAACAAGATCCAAGACTTGATTGATGCCAAGGAGATCAAGTTTGATCACTGATCCTACACCAAATCATTGAGAATGTCTTTTGTTTTATTAGAATTTTCAAGTTGTATTTTTCTTTTGATTGTTCAAACATTTATTCATGTCAAACTTTATCACTTTATCAATGCATTGCACATGTCTGTTTTGAATCAATCCATTCGCGTTCACTATATTCAAATTGCTTTCATTTTTTTTTGATGATCAACTCTCGATTAAAAATTCTAAGCCTTTTGAGGGAGGATGACGAAAACGATACCACGATCTTTACAGTATGCTTTTGAACAGACCCTGCTGATGAGGTACAGGCATTGTTTCAAATCCTAAACAATGGAGTTATAAGGAAGATAATCCCTAGTCAACCCCTTTGAGCCAAAGAAGTTGGAGTTTTTCTTTTCACAAAAATTAAAACCCTTAATTATAACCTGGGGCAGGGTAGTTTTCTCAGTTGATCCAGGTGCACAATGAATGACATCAAAGAAGTCCTTCTGAAACAAGAACGGTGATGGTTCCGAATAATCATAAAGACAGGCAGTCATTATCTCTCAGAAATAAAAGCCCATTAAGTCAAAACCTATGAAGGAGACTTACAAAAATTGGGGCATCCCGCTGACTGTAATTACAAAAAGAAACAGTTCAGGAAAAAAACAGGGATAATAAAATCGAAAAGAAAGAGGTCCTACAAACCCTCAACAAAAAAAGAAATGACTGCCTGGTCAAAATAAAACTTTCAGTATCCGAACCATCACCGGAATATCAGAGCAAAGACTCAAACAAAATCTAATGCACGATTAGCTGAGTTTAGGTTTGAAGAACATCACGAATAACGGGTGGGTACAAATAAAATTTGAGCCTTTATCCTTTGTTTCTTAAACCGTGAACCAAGCCACGTTATAACCCTTAAAAGTCCTAGCTGAAGCACGGGTTAGTTCGAAAGCATACTGTTACAAAAGGTATCCTGACTCCTGTAGGGCTTGCTGTAAAATCTTGAGTTGACATCACATTTTACAAAAAATCACTTGTTTTATTGAAAAACTGCGTTTTCAAAAAACTTCAAGACAGACATAAGCTTTGGATTCTTAAAATAATATTGTTTGCATATGACTATTTGTTCAAACAACAGAGAAATTCGCACGAAGAATATCTAGTGAACAAAAACCTTCTCAACAAAAGGACCACATCAAGTGGAAAACACTTCCAATCAAGGGGCACGGCATGATCGTTGTCCATCATCTGGGGCAGTCAAGGCAAGATTCAAGGAATCTCTCAAAATACCAAATAGCCCGGGGCAGATCTCCATCTGAATCACTTGGGGCATTGGACATGAATTCCAACAACGAATCTTGCACGATCAAACATCTTCTGGTAGTATGGCGACACAACACTACTGACAGTGACAACTCCCTGCACTCTGAGAGCGTGGACATAGTCAAAAATACTACACATAATCAAAGACCCGCTAGGTCGACTGGCCTAGGCAAAAATAAGGGCTTCCCGGCGAACCAAAAGGGTTCGGGCAAAAATAAGGGACGAAAATGAAAAATCTGTACACCCGGAAAGTCGAAAACCTGAAAAGGCGGCTTAGGCAAAAAAGGGTATCCCGGTGGACTGAAAACCCGAAAGGGCGGTCCAGGAAAAAATTAGGGATCAAAGCATACGATTATGTCCCGTCATCTCGTCACTTACCTACCAGAAGAAGATTTGTCAATCGACAGTTATCAAGCTCCTCATAGGCCTTCTTCTCCCTCAGAAACAGGGGCAATAAGAATTGTCCGAATTGTACAAGCTGCTCTGCCCACCAAGGCACCAAGGTAGATTCAGCTGAAGAATATGACCAAGATACCTGCACTCCCCGCAGAGTAAGGCAAGAATCAGCGATGCTCTCCCCAAACAGAGTTGATCTCCCATCAGCCCTAAAAAGGCACAGTATCCCCAGCAAGTCAGCAATACTCTCCCCCAAGCGGAGTTGCTCTACCATCAGTCCTGGAAAAATTGGGTATCCCCAGAAGATCTTAATATTCTCCAACGGAGTATAAAGATATCCCTCAGCAAGCATCCCCGACAGTCTTAATATTCCTCGACAGAAATATAAGATTGTTCCCCGGCAGAATACAAGATACCCCCCAGTGGAGCCATTTCCTCAAAAGTTTCCCCAGGAGAATTGAATCATCTCCCCAGTAGGTTCTGGAAGCTTGTCCCCTGCAGAGTACAAAAATCTCTCCCCAACCATATTCAAAAGGTTATCCCCCACCAGAGTCTAACTGGGTTATCCTCAGCAAATTGCAACGGAAAGATCGTCCTCAGCGAAGTTCTTCCTATCCCCCAGCGGAGTCATCATCAAAATCCCCAACAAAGCATAGCAACGGAATCCCCAGCGGAGTTATCATTAAAATCTCAGCGAAACATCTCTTCCCACAGAGTAATTCCCCGCAGAGTAATCTCTTCACCAGGTTTATACCCCAACAGAGTCATCTTCTCCTACAGGTTTATTCCTGCAATCATCTTCGTGCATCATCCCCAGCGGAAACGAAGAACTCGACTCTTTAATATCAGCCCAGGATTTAACAAATTCCCTGGCGCTCGTCAAGGATTTATTTTCCCAGACGAAAATACATTCATAAACATATCACATTTCACATCTCCTATTTACATACATGATAAAGTGCATACGACACGACCTCATTTGTTCTGGAGAACATCATGACATCATGCATCTCATACATCATAACATTGCATACAACTAACTCTTTACCTTTTCAGGAAAGATCGATCAACAGACAAAAGTCATTACCTTTTGAAGTAGCAGTCGTCAAAGATTCCTTCATCATCCCGTTGAGGTAGAAGTCGTCAAGATTCCTTCATCATCCTGTTGAGGTAGAAGTCGTCAAGATTCCTTCATCATCCGGCTGAGGTAGTAATCGTCCAAGATTCCTTCACCATTCCTTTTGAGGTAGCAGTCGTCAAAGATTCCTTCATCATCCTGCTGAGGTAGTAATCATCCCAGATTCCTTCATCATCCTGCTGAGGTAGTAATTGTCCAAGATTCCTTCATCATCCTGCTGAGGTAGTAATCGTCCAAGATTCATTCATCATCCTGCTGAGGTAGTAATCGTCCAAGATTCCTTCATCATCCTGCTGAGGTAGTAATCCTCCTAGATTCCTTCATCATCCTGCTGAGGTAGTAATCGTCCCAGATTCCTTCATCATCCTGCTGAGGTAGTAATCGTCCCAGATTCCTTCATCATCCTGCTGAGGTAGTAATCGTCCCAGATTCCTTCATCATCCTGCTGAGGTAGTAATCGTCCCAGATTCCTTCATCATCCTACTGAGGTAGTAATCGTCCAAGATTCCTTCATCATCCTGCTGAGGTAGTAATCGTCCCAGATTCCTTCATCATCTATTTGGAGTAGCAATCGTCTCAGATTCCTTCATCACATCATTATAAAAAAAAAACCCTTTCTTAAGTTCCAGATCAACACCTGTAACTAGCCAGGAAATATCTGTGAATGACTGATTGTAGATCTATACCTGTAACTAGCCAGGAAAGTATCTACATGAAGAGATTGAAGATTAACACCTGTAACAGGCCAGGAAACCATCTTTCTTTCTCCGGTCAGAGATTAATACCTGAAACCAGCCAGGAAAGCTATCTCGACCAACATTTCAAGTTCCAGATCAACACCTGTAACTAGCCAGGAAATATCTGTGGACGACCGATCATAGGTTAACACCTGAAACCAGACAGGAAAACCACCTATATGAATTGATTGTAGATCTATACCTGTATCTAGCCAGGAAAGTTATCTACGTTGAAGAGACTGAAGATCAATACCTGTAGCAAGCCAGGAAGACTATCTTTCTTTCTCAAGTAAGAGATTAATACCTGAAACCAGCCAGGAAAGCTATCTCGACCAACATTTCAAGTTCTAGATCAACACCTGTAACTAGCCAGGAAATATCTGTGGACGACCGATCATAGGTTAACACCTGAAACCAGATAGGAAAACCACCTATATGAATTGATTGTAGATCTATACCTGTATCTAGCCAGGAAAGTTATCTACGTTGAAGAGACTGAAGATCAATACCTGTAGCAAGCCAGGAAGACTATCTTTCTTTCTCAAGTAAGAGATTAATACCTGAAACCAGCCAGGAAAGCTATCTCGACCAACATTTCAAGTTCCAAATCAACACCTGTAACTAGCCAGGAAATATCTGTGGACGACCGATCATAGGTTAACACCTGAAACCAGACAGGAAAACCACCTATATGAATTGATTGTAGATCTATACCTGTATCTAGCCAGGAAAGTTATCTACGTTGAAGAGACTGAAGATCAATACTTGTAGCAAGCCAGGAAACCATCTTTCTTTCTCAAATCAGAGATTAATACCTGAAACCAGACAGGAAAACTATCTCATCGGCCAGCCTTCTTAAGTTCCAGATCAACACCTGTAACTAGCCAGGAAATATCTGTGGACGACGGATTGTAGATTAATACCTGAAACCAGACAGGACAACTATCTACTTGAACATCATGAAGCAACCCTATACCGGTTCCTTCTCTTCCAAGATGCATTTTTACACGGACTCATCATCAGGCAACCTTACACAGGTTCCTTCTTTCAACCTACCAAGTTACAAACAATCTCCAGATGGCATCCATAAGCCCATCTCCATAACTATCCATTACATCTCCAGATGGCATCTATAAGCCCATCTCCGACAAGATTCTGTCACATCTCCAGATGGCATCTATAAGCCCATCCTCCTATCCATCATATTTCCAAATGGCATCTGTAAGCCCATTCCCGACATCACATTGCTGATACTACACTATGCGAGTGCAAATTTCTGGGCACTATAGTGTTCAATCATCTTCCACCTTCGGATCACGAAAGGAACACAAGCCAATCTACACCCTCAGGTTTAAGAAGATTGAACAGGGGAAACTGTTGTACCCCAAAATTTGCCCTCCCATATTCTTCAAGGTTTGTCAAGAATCATCTTCAAATGGTTCAAGATTATTCAAGAGATTGTACAGTCAAACCATCTCCTAAGCCAGCTGAAATTAGGGTTTTGGTTCTTTCAAGGAATTTGGGGTTTTCAATGGTTCAATCAAGTCTCATAGGTCTATATACATTCTCAAGCACCTACATGCCAGGTTTCAAGACTCACAGTGTCAATTTGCACAGTCAAAAGCCCCATTTGACTTACAATCAACTACAAGGGCAAAATGGTCATTTCACAGTCAAAAGTCAGAATTTTTGGTCAAAATCTTATTTTGAGTACACAATCATCATTTTATCAAGTCTTGATCATGATTCCACAAGAATGGCTCAAAAATCATAAAGATGCAAAAAGTTACTATTTTTGGACAGTAGAAAAGTCAACTGTATCTAGACCAGGGCATAACTTTTTCATGGTTTGTCAGAAAAATCCCATAAAATCCTCATTTTGAAGGGGATGCCATTTCCTACAATCCATCTTCACACTCCAAGTCCAAGAAATGCTCTCATAAAAAGTTATCAATTTCTACATTATAGGTCAAATTCAAAAGTCAACAAAAATGCACTTTAAGTCAAAGGCCATAACTTGAGATTGGTAAATCCAAATGACATGGTACCAAAGGCATTGGTTAGAGGACTTCAAGACCTTTCCAAAATGTCCAAGAACATGGTCATATGATCAAAATTGAGCAAGATATGCATTGGAGAAGTTGGGAAATTTTCATGAATTTGCAAAAGTCAACTTTGCTCAAAACACCTTATTCTTGCTAATGGGCCTCAAATTTCTTCTTGAAACTTTATCCATGGCCTATGCACGACCCATCAAGCTTAATTGAATTTATTTTCTTATTTTTTATTAATTAATTGGATTTTTAATCAATATTAATTCATTTAATTAATTTAAATTGTAGGAAAATACAAAGATTTGATTTTTCAATCTTTTTGTGAAGCAAGTATGACCTAAAAAGGCTGGCAATTTCGTGCACCAAGTCAAAGATGCAATATCTCCAAAATTGGCAACTTTTTCCAATCATGAAAATACAAAAAGATTTGATTTTCAATCAAATATTCAATCATCAATTCCATGGATTTTTGTTCAAGATTGTGACCTAATTTCATTCCTCTATATATGTACAAGCTAACCCTAATGCCACACACGTGAGAGAAGCTGCAGAAAAGCCATAGCATATTGAAATTTTTTCAAGAAAAACTCAAAACTGATTTCTATATTCCAGGGCGATTCAAAGCTTTTTGTTAATTCTAACACCTTGCAGGGGTTCCCAGGAACGTGTGGCAATTGAAATCACACGCTAAAGCTCAAGAAATCACTAAGAACAGAATCACGGTTTGCACATTTTTTTCAAAATCGTATTGTCCAATTCATGCGCATTTAACATGATTTCTTGTTTATTTTGCATTGCTTGAATCCATATGAAGCTAATGGCATAATTTAATTGAATTATAATGCACAGAATCAAAAGTTACCATGGACGATTTCTAGGGTTCATGGGCTGTGAATTTGGGGCTTTGCAATCCAGGAATAATTAGGACTCCTAAGATAGATGGTTGGAATTGTTGAACCAAGACGAACAAGACTGACTATTCGCGAAATATTTATATTAATCACAACTCTATTCACTATTTTTCGCCACTGTAGTTTGTGGGGGTTAAAAACCCCCGCTATCTAATATGTTTTTACAGGTATCAGCGAAGAAGATGACTAGGTGTTAGCCTCCCATTGGTTAATTCAAAAACACGCGCGTTTTGTTTTGTTTTCAGCATACTCGTTTGTTTTCTTATATGATCATTATTCTTTATTTCATTAACGAATGGAACGCGTTGGTTGGAGTGGTTAAGGCAAGCATCCAATGAGCTTTGGGACCTGGGTTCGAATCCCAGGTACCCCCAAAACGCTTATATTATTTTTCTAACATAGTTATGTGCAGAATTTCAAAAGATGTCCACCATGCACTTTCAAGTCCCAGGCGCCAAGTGGCCACAGGCACAAATCTGAAGGTCATAAGTGGATGACCATCATACTCCCAGTCAATACGTACCATGGACAATCAAAGAAAGTCAAACAAGCTTGAGATTAATGGGCCAGAAATTTCCAAACAGACCTCCTAATTGGGCCAGCACCCCCCTGGTTCATTCATTCCTTTTTTTTCTTTTCTTTTATAATTTCCATTTAATTATTTTACTATTAATAATAATAATTATTATTATTATTTAATTAACTCAATTAATTATTTTCATAACAAAATCAGAAAACTAAAATATTTTTATTATTATTATTATTTATTAATTTCACCTTTAATTTATTATTTTTGTATATAAATACTAACAAATTAATTTAGTCTTTTTTAATTAGGTTAATTTCACCATTTTTTTGCAATAAATAAAATAAATTAGAATTAGGGTTTTACTAACTTTTGATCATTTTTTTTTATTTTGTTTCCTTGAGACATTAAAGATTAAAAAATATTTCCTTTTGTTAATTAATTAATTAGGTTTAATTTCACTAATTCATAAATAACCAAAAACTCATTCTTTCTCAAAAAAGGGTCAATACCCTAAGGACTTCTTCGACTCAATTCTTTCTCGCGCATATTATTTTTGATCATATTTATGTAATTGCTCCGAGGATGTAATAGCGTTAATTAGGACTTTTTATCGCTTTCTTTAATTTCTCGCATTTACTTTTCAAGGGTTGTTTTTGGCGATGTAAATACCCGACGCCTTGTAATAGCGTAGATTTATTTTCCGCAAAATATTTAACTGCTAGATGTATGTTAATTAAGCTATGCATGACAAGACTTCTCTGAAATTAAAATCAACCCGTAGCTCACCATAACATGTACAAAGATAACATAAACTGAAACTCGACACACTCGCACATGCCACTCCTAGGGTACGCCTCACTTAGTTGCCTCGACGTGGTCATTGAGTATATGGTGTTTTAGAGGTCGCCCTCTTGTCTAAAGATCCAAGTTGCCTCGAAACGATTGCCTCGGATAAAAAGGATCTAGGACATTAGGGTTACCGCTAAGGCGTCCTACTATTGCTTTGGTGACCACATGTCCCTATAATCGAATTGACCCGAATAACTCCAACGATGGTGCTACCTACTTCTCAATAATGGGATAGTACTGTCTAAAGGACATTTACACAGCTTAATTTCTTTTGAGTAGGTAGAGGTTCTCAGATACTTGCTCTTTCAAAACAAAAATACTTTTCGCACCTACACTTTTCTGACAAAAGTTTTCAAACAACACTTCATACACTCTTGAGGACTGATACAAGAGTTAAAACGAAGTTTTCAAACAAACTTTTTTTCAAAACCCACAAACACAAGAAAAGCAAAACATTTTTGAAAACATAGTGAGCAAGTACCTAAGAGCCCGTGGATAACCACGGATAGAAAGGGTGCTAACACCTTCCCTTTCTATAATCTACCTCCCGAACCCGAGAAACATCTCGAAAAGGAATTTTGTTGTGCTTTTGTCCTTTCCTTGTTGGAGAACATAAAAGACGGTGGCGACTCTTGCTTACCGCGACATTTCGCGAACCAGCATTCCAAAACAGTCAGTTCTATTTCCACCGATCACAGCGTACGAACTTAAAATAACATCTAAAACCCTAAAAATTTGCTAAGTAAAATAAGAAAATCTTTTTGGTTTTGTTTATTTTAAGAAAATAGTTAAAATTAAATTAAATGAGAAAGACTAAATTTAATCCTAATTAATTAAATAAATAAAAGAAAACTAATTCTAACATTTTTTAAAATGTTTTTATTAAGAAAATATTGAAACATAAATTAAACCCTAAATACTAACTTATTTTAATTTAAAGAAAATGTTAAAATAATTAATTAATTTATTCAATTAACTTAATTAGAAAAATACTAACCCAATGTTTTTTTTTTGTGATTTTATTTGATTTTTGATTTAAAAGAAGTGAGTAAAAATAAAAATAAAAATTAATGCAAGAAGAAGAATCCTTTGATCAAAGAAAATGATGGTCTTCGATCCTAATGAAGGGTAGCCTTCGATCCTGTGAAGACATGTGGCTTTCGATCCATGTGAAGGATAGCCTTCGATCCTGTGAAGGATGGCCTTCTAACCTGTGAATATATGCGGCCTTCAATCCAACAAAGAATGTTGTTGGAGGCGTCAGATGAATTACCTGTGGAGGAAGGCACTGAAATCTGCAAGAAAAAGTGTCAACAAAACAAAATAATGGCCTGGGTGTGAGCCCAGGTCTATTCCTAATTCGAACCCCCCTTAATTTGACTCCTTTGACTTCGGATCTGGGCTTGTTTGCCTTAAAACCCATGATTTCTTGAGATTCGTTGAAGAGCACACATCGTTCACTCTATCTTTATATGTTGCATATGAATGTTGTGCTATATGATACCCTGGTCATAAATCAAACACTAGAAAACATTAATACATCATGAAAACCTGAATATGAATTTGAAAGTTTACCAAGGATGAGATGCTTCGATTTGGTGTGGATTGGCTTGGAATATACTCTAGGGAGTCTCAGGAGCATAAATATAGTATTCGTTTGGACTGAAGGTGCCTGCAAAACTGGTTAGAATTTTGATATGTTTTCTGAGGCAGCGTGTGCGCATTCTTTTGATAGGCAATTTGTGTGTGTATGAGGCAGTATGTAGGCGTAGGTCTGTGTGTGTGTGTAAATAGTCTCCGTGCTTTGGCTTGTGTTGGTGTATTCTATTTATAAGAGTGGGAGGAGACAAGAAAATGGGGAAAGAAACATGTCCTTAAAGACTAGCCATTAAACATGGCCTTGAAAATAAAATCAGACCAATTTAAAGATTGCCATTTAGAGAACTTTCTTGCCATTTTGGGATTGGCAATGAACCTGGATAGGTGATAATTGGCGCCTTGTACGAATTAAAATTGCTTAGAATTTTCTTCACCAAAGTGTCTTCGATCAACCACCAAGCGTTACTTTCTTCGACTGACTTTCCTTCAATTCAAACCAATCGAAGCATCAACTCTTCCTTTTTGACTGGTTGAATGCTGCTTCACCTCTTTATCAATCGAAGGCTTTATAGAAGCCTCCTCACCTTCCTTCGAATTGCCCCAGGCCTCAACATTGTGGCCTTCGATTGAGCCAATATTTGCCTTAGTAGCTTGATCTGAAACTCTTCAACTAACCCAATCGAAAGCTCTTTTCTTGCCAGTCGAAACTTCTTTTGTCATGAATGTGATTGTGCAGGAGGCTTGGGCCTGGCGGTATGCAAGACTTTGGCCAGCAAACAAAAATTGTTTCCAACTATTGTATGTCTTCCGACTGGACCAAATGCATGTCCTTCAAAGGAATCATTTATGTGTCCTTCGAATAGGTCTTACTAGGTGTCAGAAGGTGGAAAACTGTGTGTTAAGGTTTTCAAGGGTGGAATCGAAGCTTGCATGCAGGAGGTCCCTGCCTTGTGAATGGAAGGAAATCTTTCAAAAAGCACTTGTCTTCTGAATCAAAGGGCGCCAATAGGAAACCAACACCTTCTGAATCGAAAGAAGCCAGTAGGAAGCCAACGCCTTCTGAATCGAAAGAAGCCAGTAGGAAGCTACTAACTTCTGAATCAAAGGACACCAACAGGAGGCCCTTCCCTTTTGAATCGAAGGAGGATGTTTCAAGGGAAACAAATGGCCATTCGAAGCTTTTATAAAGAAAACAAGCAAAAGTCCAAGGCTTCAATCGAAGCTTGTAAATTTGAAGCAAGCTTGAAGGAGGTTAGGTGCTCAATTGAAACCCCTGAGTCAAGCTTGCTCGAAGGAAGATAGATGCTTAATCTAAGAAAATTTTGTGCAGCCTTGACTTAATGGAAATTTTGGTGAGAAAAATCTTTGAGAAATGGGAGGGCAAGTTTTGGGGTACAACGGCTGCCCCTGTTCAATCTTCTTAAACCTGAAGATCTAGATTGGCTTACCTGCCTTTCGTGACCTAAAGGTCGAAGATGATTGAACACTAGAGAGCCTAGAAATTTGCACTCACATGAAGTAACAATGATGGTTGATGATGGCAGGAATGGGCTTACAGATTCCATTTGGAGAAGATGACTGAGAGTCATCAGAGATGGGCTTAAAGATGCCATCCAAAATAGATGTTGATTTTATAAATGGTCCCTTTATGGGGAATTCTTGCTCCTCTTGTTTGAGGAAGACTCTGCTGGGGAATATGGGTTCCTGTTGTTCTCCTGCTTGAAGAAAATTCTGTGGGGAATATAGTCTAGGAGCTTCAGTTGTCCAAGGCTCTACTGAGGAGTTATCTCAGTATTGGAGAGATAGGAGTTTGCTGCTTTCTGGTTGAAATCCAGGTTTCACAGTAACTTGCTGGGGATAATGGAATTAACCGTTACCTGAAAATGTATTAGAAAGAGCCTGTATAAGGCTGTTTCGGGATGAGTTCGTATTAGTCTACATCCTGAGATATATGAGAGGGAGCCTGTGTGGGGCTGTTTCAGGATGAGTTCGTGTTAGACTACATTTGGAGATCATGAGAAGAAACCCGTGTAAGATTGCTTTATCTGGTCGTGTAGATAGTTTTCCTGTCTGGTTTCAGGTATTAATCTACAAATCAATTGTTCATAGATAGTTGTCCTGGTTGGTTTCAGGTGTTAATCTTGAACTTGAAAATCGTTGGTTGTTGAGATAGTTGTTCTGGCTTGTTTTAGGTATTAATCTCTGACTCGAGAAAGAAAGATAGTTTTCCTGTCTTGTTACAGGTATTAATATGGAACTTGAAAATTGCCGATCGTTGAGATAGTTGTCCTGTCTGGTTTCAGGTATTAATCTCTGACCTGAGAAAAAAATATAATTTTCCTGGCTTGTTACATGTATTAATCTTCAATCTACTAATGTAGATAGTTTTCCTGGCTTGTTACAGGTATTAATCTACAGTCTCCTCATGTAGATAGTTTTCTTGGCTTGTTACAAGAATTAATCTACAGTTGGTCATCTACAGATAGTTGTCCTGGCTAGTTACAAGTATTAATCTGGGACTTGGCAACATTGGTCACAAAGATAGCTTCCCAGTGTGGTTTCAGGCATTAATCTGTGGCCTGCTGTAGTTTTTGGTAAACCCGTCTTGTTTCAGGAGTTCATACCACTTGGTCGTGTAGATAGTTTCCCCATCTGGTTTCGGGAATTAATCTTTGACCTGCTGCATGAGTTGATAATGTTGGTCTGTCTGCTAATTTAACCTGAAAAGGTAAAACCAGTTTCATGTGATATCATGAGGTATGAGTTGCATGATGCTCTCAAAATAAATGAGATTGTGATATATACATTTGTGCTGCATATGCTATGATTTTTGTAAAATGATGTATGAATGCAATGTATGAACGTATCAACTGTTCCATTGCAGCATTGCAGAATTAGGAAAATAAATCCCTGATTGCAGCTGGGGATGAAGAATGTATGTCTTCAGATTTTGTTCGAAGTTGACATGCTGGGAGATGAACTTCCGTTGTTAGAGAAATAAACTTTGTTGGGGAAGGAAGACCCCGTGAACTGCTTGGGGATTTTGTTGAAATCCTGTTGGGGAATCCTGAGAAGCTTGGCGACTTCATTGGGGATTTTTACATGTTGGAGCAGTAATTTGGAGATTCTGCTATGTCGGGGATACGAGAACACTTGACATCATTAGGCTGCATGTTAAGAATATGGTAGTGACCTTGTAGTAGGATGCCCCTGCCTTGGTACCTACTGAGGAAATATCTGTCGGGGATCTTGTGGATGAATCTATGTCGTGATTTTATTTGAAGATGTGTTGAAATAAGTGTCAGAATGACATCTGCCTCTGAATCGTATCTGAACCATTTCTAGAGGAAAATTTGGAATAAGTATCAGGATGACATTCGTCTCTGGATTGTTCCTGAACCGTTTCTAGAAGAAAATTTGGAATAAGTGTCAGAATGACATTCATCTCTGGATCGTATTTGCATCGTTTCTAGAGGAGAATCTGGAATAAGTATCAGGATGACATCCGTCTCTGGATCATTCCTGAACCGTTTCTAGAAGAAAATCTAGAATAAGTGTCATAATGGCATCCGTCTCTGGATCATGCCTGAACCGCTTCTAGAAGAAAATCTAGAATAAGTGTCAGAATGACATCTGTCTCTAGATCGTGCCTGAACCGTTTCTAGAAGAAAATCTGAAATAAGTATCTGTTATACCCCAAAATTTGCCCTCCCTTTTTTTTACAAGAAATCACAACCCCATGGTTTTCTCTGATTTTTGAGATTGGCTCAAGAATCGGTCAAACAGACTTTTCTTTATCAGTCAATCCAGAATTAGGGTTTTTCGCTCGCATTTCTCAGAAAGAACTTAATCCTCAGATATTCAGTTAATTGTTACATTATTGTCATGCTTGTTCAAGATTACTGGTTGTTTCTCAAAGAACCTAAATATCTGGGATATGAGCTGAGGCTTTGTTTGAAACTTTGAGGCATTGGTTTGATCAGTGGAGTGAAAGGTGTATGGAACACTTGTTTGATTAACTGTACAAAGCATGGTTAATTGGAATGCCAGGCGTATGATGATTAATGCAAGGTTGCGAGACGGCAAAGTTTATTGATTATTTATTTCATCTGGATTAAAGTTATTGGGATACATTCCCAGTTATTTTAATTTAAGAGACTTAAATAATTAAATAGACAGTACAAGGGAAAGAATGGAATATTTGACAGTAGGAAATTCTTATTTGACAAAGACTTTTTATTTATTTATTTCAAATATTGTTACAAATGTTATTCGAATATTGTAAATTTATAATTTTACAGTGTTTACAATAATATTTTTTACAATAAATGAAAAGAAAATAAATCTAAAGCCTAAATCTCTTGAAATCTTTGACCTTCTACTGTTTCTTCCATTATTCAACTGGTACCTACCTGGAAAAAAAAGAAGAAAAAGAAAATCAGTACAAGATTATTTTAAATGAAAAGAAAAAAAATCATCATTAAAATTGGCCGTCTAGAATCAGATTGCCTATTTTTCATCACCCTTTATTTTTCTCTCTGCAAATCACAAGAAGATCACTCTTCTCGGTTCACAGAGAGAAAAATAAAATATAAATGCAAGCATGTCAAAACTCAATGCAAAAACATGGGTCAATTACAAAAAAGTTCCAAACTGCATTAACTAAGCAAACTGAATTACAAAAAGTTCCAAGCTACATTAACCAAGCCAAATTGTGTTACAAGTTCAAAGAGACAAACAACGCCAAAACTACCAGGGTAAGTCAAAGCAAAGGAATAAACTCAGCAGCAAGTAAAGTCCCTTATTCAGCTACAGTACAAAATTGCCCAAAATCAAGTTACAAGACAAATTTGATAAAAATGGTAATGCACCATGAAAACAGCAATGCAGCAGACAAAAGGCAAGACAGCAGGAAGCAATTTGTTTGACAAGTAAGAACTTGTCAAAGATGCTTTTTCATCATTTCCTAGACAGCCCAATTTTTCAGAAATAAAAAGATAAATAAGCAATTAAAAATTCTTATGGAGAGAGAGGAAAGAGAGAACCTAGTGAATAGGTTTTGCAGTTTGCAGTTTTGGCAGACTGTAAAAGGCAGATAAGAGGAACCAAAGAAAATATATAACAGTCAAAACACAAGAGATAGAGAAGAGATTACATAACCTCCAAACTTGCAAGCAAAACTCACAAGCCTTCAAGCCTGTTTTCTCAACACAACGAAAACCTGCAAAACTGCAAGTTTAAGAAACCAAACCTGCCTTACAAACACAAGCCTGCCTAAACTTACCAAAAACCTGCTTCCAACAAACAAACTGCATAAGCCTGCATAACTACAAACACAACACAAGCCTGCCTAAACTTACCAAAAACCTGCTTCCAACAAACAAACTGCATAAGCCTGTATAACTACAAACACAACACAAGCCTGCCTGAAGCTTACCAAGCCTGCTTCAAAACTCATAAGCCTCTCAAGCTCACCAGAACTCAGAACTCCAAAATCTGCATAACCCACAAAACTGCTTCCAAACCCAAAACAGAAATATGAGCAAACCTGCAAAACTGCAAGTTTAAAAATCACCCAGGCCTGCCTCCAAAAAACAAATTGCATAACCTGCAAAAACTCAGAAGCCTTCAAGCCTACTTTCAAAGCCTGCCTAAACAGCAAGCCTGTCAAAGCAAACCCAAAAAACCTGTAACCTGCATAACTGCAAGTCCAAGGCCTTCCTAAAAACTTATAGTCTGTGTTGTACCCCAAAATTTGCCCTCTCAATTCTCAAGGCCTTTCTTACAAGGATTTTCAAGGTTCAAGCTTGAACAAGTGCATTTGGATTTTCCAGTACCAAAATTAAAAGGAAACTGTCAAAAAGGGAGAAAACAGATAAAAATATTATTTTGACAAAATTTGGAGGAAAACAAGTGTCCTTCGTTTCAGCTCTTTCGATTGGCCTTTTGGCCTATTTCGACACAAACTTGGCTTGCATCTTTCGATTGGCCTTTTGACCTCTTTCGACACAAGCTTGGATTGCATCCTTCGATTGGACTTTTGGCCTCCTTCGCCTGGGCATGTGACTTCTTGTTGCAGGTTTCGTTTGTGTCTTTTGCTTCCTGCATGCTTGCAATCGAAGGCCATGACCTACTAGTCACATGTCCCCCCCTGCAAGGCAAGTCTTTGCTTGGGCACTCACTTTCTATGTGCCTGGATGAAAACTTCAGTTGAGCAAGAGCCTCCTTCGAATGCAACTTGGATATGTCCTTCATGTTGAACTCTATGCTTCCTTCGAGCATGAGCTTTCGATTTGGCAATATGTTTTCTTCGATACAAGTTTCGTTTGGGCAATGTGAATCCAAATAGGTCCCATTCGATTCAGAAGGAAATGATCTCCATACAAGTTTCGATTGAGTTTTTGGTTCCCTCTGAAACAATGTCCTTCGACCCAGGAATACCCTTCAATTGGCATTTCAAAAGGTCCCTGGACTGGAACTTCAGAGTGTCCTTCAACTGGAACTTCAGAGTTTCCCTTAATAAGAACATCAGAACGAAATGACCTTCGAATGGCATTTCAGTGCAGAGTTTCTCTTAATCTAAGATGCTCTGATGAAGGAAGTTCTGAACACTTCGAATCAGAACTTAGACTCATCACAAGGCCAAGGGCTGGTCGAAGTTGCCTAATAGGGAAGGTTCCAAATAGATTCGAATTGGACTTTGAAGCTGGCAAAGAAGGGCCATTCGAAGGGCCATTCGAAGAACACATAGTTGGTTCATTCGAAGGACACACAGCTGGTGAAAACGAATGCTGTATGGTTGAAAGGTGTAGAAAGATGGAGGATTCGACTCAAAAGATCAAGTTGGACATTTAGACCCATAGGCTAGGCCATGTGACTTCCCTTTTTAGGCTTGTACCCATCTGTTGTGCACAGTACTACCTTTTAGGAAAGTCTGTCTTGAGCCTTGCACCTATTTTCCTTCAGCATGAAGCAACCTCACCTGAACCATTCATCTTGCTTTTGTGGCACAAGTTGACATTTACTTTCCAGCTGAGCCTTATTTTATTATTTTTGCTCCACAAGCAATGACAGAAGCATGAGTCACAGCCTCTGCACCCCAACTGCCAACAGGCCCACCACATGTGTTGTCACGTTACCTACTATTTTACTATTTTTTGCAAGGCTGGCTGTTGAAAACATGTCCATTCTTTTCCTCTATAAATAGAGGAATTTATGCAAAGCTGAGAGAGGACTTTTGGGCCAGAGGAACGTATCTTCAAAATCCTCACACACCACAAAATTCTCAAACACTTAAACACTTAAACACTTAAACACTTGAACACTCAAACACATACCAGAATCCAAGCAACAAATCCAGAACTGCATCCTCCTGCATAACCTCAAAAACCGCCTTCCTTACCAAAGCCAGAAAACTCCAGCCAGTTCAACTGCAACTGCAAACAAACCTGCCTAAAGCCAGTCCAACTGCAACTGCAAGCAAGCCTGTATCAAAACTAACAAAAACTAAGACCTGCATGTATCCAAATCAAAGAGCAAACACTTATCCCCTTAGAATCTGAAACATCCCTATACCTTGTTACCCTTTGAATCCAGTAGGAAGAACCTCACACCTGCTGCTTCTCTTTCGAATCCAGTATCAAAGACATAACTCCTGGTTCCTCCCTTCGAATCCAGAAGCATTCAAGGAAACCACTTACAGGCCCAGCACACGTTCCAGCCTCAAGCAATGTAAGTCATTCTTAACCTTGAACCCTTCATTTCTGGCATAACATGTAAATAAGTTTCCTTTTCGTTTCAAACATGTACATAGTGTTTGTTACCTTTTCGTTTCCACTCTTTTAGTTTGTTTTTATTGTCTCTCCTTTTGGTTTTGTTCTTTGGTTTGTTACAAATGCTCTAAGAACTAACCTGGCCCTGAGGTAATGACAGCATGGCCTTTGGCCATGTTGCTATTTAATATCTCAAACGAAATAAACAAAAGACAGGAGTATGAAACAAAGCCCCAGGCTTCCTCACAGATTCCAGGCCCAATCGAAGGAGACAGAAAGGCAGATTGCATCTTGCACAGATTCCAGGCCTAATCGAAGTAGGCAACAAGGCAGAGAGGCCCAGCCAGAGGCACACCTGCACTAAGTCCAGGCTCAGACGAAAGGCACTTCCATGCTGGTGCCAACCTCCAATCGAAGTACATAACCTGACTGGTGCCAAAGCCCAATCGAAGGCCATGACCTCACTGGCGCGAATTCCCAATCGAAGGACAGGACCTTACTGATGCCAGCCCCCAATCGAAGGAGGCCAACAGAAGGCAAATCGAAGGATGCTACTGCCTGGGTCGAAAGACACTCATTTTTCTCGCTTTTACCTTATTTTTGCCTTTATATTCTCATGCAATTCAATATGGTTGTAATAGTGTAGGATATTTATTTCCTGCATTTTTATTGCTTTGTACAAATGCTAGTAATTAGGTGTGTATGGCCAGATAAAATCAACAGTTAGACAACCCAAAAATCAAAGATAACAATGCATGCAATAAAACACACTTTGCACACATACACCGTTAAGGGAATTACACTTGTTGCCTTATGAAAATGGCCATGTTATGCATGTGGGATGTCTTAGCACAAACGAATTGAAAAAAGATCATAGTCCCTCGATGATGCTATCAAAGTTACCTTTCAAAAATGATCTTAGTCCCTACAGAAAAGTGATAAGTCATTTCACAACATTGCTATCATGGTCATACGATGACCCGCGCCTGTCCCGTTAACATCATAACACAAGGTTGTTCACCAAATACACTGGTGAAATAACACTGTTAAAAGGGTTAAAAACATAAGAAAGATCTTTGAGTAAAATAGGGTAGACAACTCTTAGTTACTTGATAAAAAATCTTGCAAAACATCCTTGCTATTTTTCAAAACACACTCCACAACACAATTTCAAAACAACTTTCAAAACATTGAAAACCTTTCAAAAAGAAAAAAACCTTTGTATACATTCAAACAAGAATCATTACAAAGGTTGCCACAACGATGGCCTCTTTTCAAAACATCTTTTAAAACGACACACAAAGCACCATTTCAAGCAATTGAAAATGCAAAGCAAGTGATCTAAGCAAGTAACTAAGAGCCCATAGATAACCATGGATAGAAAGGGTGCTAATACCTTCCCTTTCTATAATCTACTCTCCAAACCCAAGAAAACATCTCAAAGGTCTTTCCTGTGCTTTTTGACCTTTCCTTAGGATAAAATAAAAAGTCGGTGGCGACTCTTGCTAAACCGAAACATTTGCGAAAACAAATGCAAAACCCAAGTCAGTTCTCCCACCGTATCATAGAACTGGCGACTCTGCTGGGGAATTATCTCTAAAAGTGGAGTTACCTTAGGGCTTAGATCACCTTTTGTATGATTAATTGTTTGCGTTGATTGCTTTACATTTTGGTTCTCTTGTTTGGGCTTGAAATCCTCCACCCGGATTTGGGAAACATTCATAGATAGCAATATGTTGTGGAAACTGTGTGGGGTATACCGACACGGTTGAAGCAATAACTATATTAGTGCGACATATTTGTGAGTACCGATAGCCTTTGAGTCAATCAAAGAGAATATGGGGCCGCTGAGTGATGTCATTAAGCACTAATGAACTAGAACCTTACTTGACCATCTTGGCCTTTTATTAGGGGTAGTGAGATGACCGACTTTGGTGCAGTCCGAAGTTGGTAGATACTTGATACTACACTCATTGAGGGTTGTTTTCTTGGAATATTTTGGTCGCCAGTTAAGTGGCTAAACCAAAACAATGAACATAGAAAACAATCCAATGATATTGAGCTCCTTAGAACCCGGTTACTATTTATAGGACAGGTTTTGAGCCAACTAAACTCAAGAGGGTACTTACCTATGAAACCTCATGCAAGCCTGAAACTAGGGTTTTATGTGACTTGCTTGTACATGTGTTTGTGCATACATAATGAACATCATAAAGCATCATATGCATCCATTAACCATTTCGAGGGTTTGGATCTTCATCTTTGTTCTTGTTTTGTAGGTCATGGAATCTCTTCGCAGGAAAACAATTCAAGTCAATCTTGTGAGAATCCCTCCTCAACTCAAGGAGCTTACATCCAGAATTCCAGAAAATTCTCTCTTCAGTAAAAGACATGGTAGACTTCTCAACTTAGTCAACACCAACATTGAAGAAGATATGATGAAAGTTCTCTTCCAGTTCTTTGACCCCCTACACCACTGTTTCACATTCCCTGATTACCAATTGGTACCTACTTTGGAAGAATTTTCTCAACTCCTGAGAATTCCTATTCTTAATCAACTACCCTACAACGGTACGGAAAAAGAACCAAAGCCTGAAGATGTTGCTCAAGCATTACACTTGCAACCATCCGATATCAAAGGACATTGGGAAACCAAAAGTGGTGTCAAAGGATTCTTGGCAAAGTTTCTGTTTGAGAAGGCCCGAGAATGCTGGAATTCTCTTGATCTATAAGCCTTTGAAGAGATTGTGGCACTCCTTATCTATGGGTTGGTCTTGTTCCCAAATCCTGATCAACTTATAGATGTGAATGTTGTCAAGATTTTCATATCCAGGAATCCCATACCTACATTGCTTGGGGACATCCTACACTCATTTTACACACAAACAATGAGGAAAAGAGGTGTTCTCATGTGTTGTACTCCTTTCTTAGCAAGGTGGTTTATTTCTCACATTCCACAAGCAGTTTTGAAGAATGAGCAGGGTTTAAGGTGGTCACAATGGTTGATGACCCTCACACATTCAGATGTACATTGGTGTTCTCGGTCCAGAGAAAATGTCATTGTTCTGGACTGGGCCCGACAGGCCCAAAAGCATTGCAAAGGCCCAGTCCAAATGGACTTACAAGGGCCATGCCGACCAAAGAGCACGATTGTGCCCGACGGGTAGTCGCAGGCCCGACAGCACACCTCCAGCTCGACATGCTGCGGTCCAGCACCACATCCTGAGGTCCAGCTCGACATTACCTCGAGCACCCCCATCTAGGGCAGACTCAGTCCACTGTTCCCCCAACGATACCCCGAAAAGACCGCGTCTCCGTCCGCCCGCACTTCACGCAGCACATCCAGGAAGGGGACCACGTGCGGGTCCCCACTACGCACGTAGAACCTGGCAGTTCCTCCATTGGGCCAAACCTGCCCGGCCCAATGAAGGAACCTTGGCCCAGCGCTGGGGGCTATAAATACCCTCTGCTTCCAGAGGGTCAGGTATTCATCATTCTAACCTTACACTTGCTATTATCTGCTCGTACTCCTACTTACTTCAGCATCGGAGTGCCTTGCAGGTACCCCCCCCCCACTTCGTTCAAAAAGCTTTCTGCTCGGAGCCAGCCGTGACGGTCCATTTCTGATCAGATCAGATCAGTGGCGCCGTCTGTGGGAAGCTAGCTTCCCCGTCTAACGAACAACTCTAAAGACCAAAGCTCAATTCAACTACCTGTCATGGCTGATCCAGCTCGCGACGAGCAGCCCGTCCGTGTCGCTGACACTAATAACGGTACCGCGGACAAGAATGGACACCTCGATAACCCCGGTGATCCCGGCCACAGCACCATTCCTGTGACGACCGCCCCTGGAGCTTCCTCCTACAGGGACGGGGCTACTGCATCATCCTCCCCGTCCCCACCACTACTTGAAGACGACCCGGTAGCTCTCGCTCATTACAGAGCTGCCCGGTTCCATGAAGTCCCAGTTCCCGCTGGGGCAGATGCCACGACCCAGGCACTGTTCGCGGCCATTAATCAGACAAACTATCTCATCTTCTCCCAAGGAGAAAGACTAAGGGCACTGGAAGATGATCGACAACCCCCGAGGAGGCATCGGAGGCCACATTCTCCACCTCCTCGGGTCACAGAGGTTCGACACCCTTCTCCCCCGCGGAGACACTACAGGGAGAACTCCAGGAGCCCCTCTCCCCGGCCAAAGCAGAGGCGGCCCTACTATGAGAGACAGCCCGCCATCCCTGCCGGAGAACCCAGTCGCGACCCGTCAAGGCACGACAAGAGGCACGCCGGTGACGGGCGTGTGACATTCAACCACCGAGCATCACGCTCGAGGGAAGCTCAGCACGACCACCGTGCCAGACAAAACTACAGGTCCCCTTCTCTTTCTCCGGAGAGGAGCGACGAGGACGACCCCCGCGGTCCCCTGTCGCAGGCCATCATGGATGCACCCATCCCCCCGGGCATGGAGAAGCCCCCGCATCTGAAGGAGTATGACGGAGTAGCGGACCCGGTCGACCACATCGACGGGTTCGAAGCCATGCTCCACTACCATAATGTCGGGGGGCCCATCAAATGCCGTCTTTTCCCCACGACTCTCAGGAAGGCGGCCATGGACTGGTATAAAGGACTTGCCCCGGGCTCAATCACATCGTGGCGGAACCTGAAGAACCAGTTCATCAGTTCCTTCACAGCTTCTCGGCGCCATCCGAAGACCGAGGCGGCCCTCGAGGCCATCATCCAAAGACAGGATGAAACCTTGAGGGAGTTCATCAACTGCTTCAACCGAGAAGCAATACAGGTCCCCTGCGGGGACCACATGAAAAGATACTTGCTAGAGAGGGGTCTCCTCCCCGGCTCATAATTCAGAAAGGTTGTGGGTATTGAGCCACCTCCGACTTTTGATGCCCTCCTCGACAAGGCCCGAGCATATATGGACTACGAGGAGAGGGAAGCTGCCAACAGGGCCCGGGACTCCAGGGCTCGAGGTCCCAACAACAGCAACAGCTCACGACAAGAGGCTCCTCCCCGACGTACCGGGGAGAAGAGGAAAGAAGATCGACCCCGGGAAGTCCGGGAACAAAGGGGCCCCTCGGGCCGTTTCACCGAGTACACTCCGCTCACAGCTTCCCGCGAGCGTATTTTGGCGGAGTGTGCCAGTACAGATTTCAGAGACGGTGGCGTCAAGCGTCCCCGACCTGCTCCCGCCAAGCCAGGGGTAGATAAAAATAAATACTGTCAATACCATAGGAGTCATGGTCATTTGACAGAGGACTGCATCCATCTCAAGGACGCCATTGAAACCCTCATCAATGGAGGGAGGCTCGCACAGTACAGGCGAAACAACGCTCCCCGTCGTGACGCCCATGAAACCAAGGAGCCCGAAGAAGACGCCCGACCATCAGACGAGTCGGTGCCTATCTAGACCGCCTTCTCGGTAACCAGGCCCGAGGATTTCGACATTCCCGAGCTCCTGCAGGAGCCGCTGACAACGCACAGCAGGTGGGAATACTTTCCTTCCGCCATGGTCATCAACGGGGGCGAGTTCAACGACCTCACCATCAATTCAGCTAAGAGGAAGTTGGACGAGCTGGTCGACATAGCTCCCCCGCAAACTGTAACGTTCGAAAGGGTGAAGGGCAGGTCAGAGCCCATCACCTTCTACCTAGAAGAACTCCCCGGTGGAGCCCCGAACGCGGTCATTCCCTTACTGATAAGGGCAAAAATGGCCAATTTTGACGTGCATCGCATCCTGGTCGACGAAGGGAGTTCCGTCGACGTGATGTACAGCCAGCTGTTCCGGACCTTACAACTGGACGACTCACATCTCTCTCCGTATGTGGGGTTGGATCTACAAGGCTTCAACGGCTCGACTTCCAAACCTTGGGGTTATGTCAAGCTCCTGGTTACGTTCGGCGAAGGAACGGCTACGAGACAGGTTAAGGTCCGCTTCCTCGTCATTGACTGCCCGTCTCTATACAATTGCATCTTGGGGAGACCGACACTGGCGGAGCTGACGGCGGTGCCCTCGACCGTCCATCTGAAGATGAAGTTCTACACCAAAAGGGCACGGGTAGCCACCATCCAAGGAGACCTAGCCGCTGCCCGTAGGTGCTTCAATGCTGCTTCTAAGGGACGGGATACCGTCGACGTAGGGACCAGACCCACCAAAAGGACAAGACAGGAGCCCGACAGGAAAGCATCCCCCGAGGAAGAAGTCCAGAAGGCCCCACCAAAGGTCGACTCCATAGCCCTCGATGCTCGCTTCGACCAGGACGAGCCATCCAGCAGCGAGCAAATCCCACTCCGACCAATTCCGGACGGGGATTTTGAACTCGTTCCCCTCGGCACAGACCCGACCAAGGGAGTGAAGATTGGTAAAGACCTCCCCGACTTGGCCAGGAAGCAAATCAAGGCCTGTCTGCGCGAGAATGCTGATCTCTTCGCCTGGAGCGCTGCAGAGATGCCCGGACTCGACCCTGAGGTCGCCTGTCACCACCTCGCCATTGATCCAGCCGCTAAGGCCGTAGTACAACGTAGGCGTAGGCAGTCTCCAAAAAAACGGAGGCTGCTGAAAAAGCTGTAAAAGACCTCCTAGAGGCAAATTTTATTTCTGAAGCCCGGTATTCCACCTGGCTGTCAAATGTTGTACTTGTGAAAAAGAATAATGGAAAATGGAGAATGTGTGTTGACTATACCGATCTCAACCGGGCTTGCCCGAAGGATGCTTTTCCCTTACCTAACATAGACATGCTGGTCGACAACTCGGTCGGCTACAAGAATTTGTCGTTCATGGACGCCTACTCGGGATATAACCAAATCCCAATGGCTCTGGGCGACAAACACTGCACGACATTCATGACCAGCTCGGGCAACTATTACTACAACGTAATGCCCTTCAAACTGAAAAACGCCAGAGCAACTTACCAACGTATGATGAACAGAGTTTTCAACAAACAGATCGGCGACATGCTCGAGGTATATATGGACGATATGATCGTCAAATCCCGAGCAGACACCGATCATGCAGCTCATCTCAAGACAGTCTTCGCCCAAGCAAGACAGTGCAAAATGAGGTTCAACCCCGAGAAATGCACGTTCGGGGTTAAGGCAGGAAAATTCCTTGGATTCTATCTAACAGAACGAGGGATTGAAGCCAACCCCGACAAATGCCGGGCGTTCTCCGACCTCCCAACACCGACGTCGAAGAAGTCGATACAAATCATGAACGGCATGCTTACGTCACTATCCCGCTTCGTCGCGAAGTCCGCTCAGCACGCCCTCCCCTTCTTCAAACTCCTTCGAAAGGAAGCAGCCTTCGAATGGAACGAGGAATGCGAGCACGCACTTCGCCATCTGAAACAGAGCCTGTCTCAGCCGCCCGTGTTGTCTCGACCAGACGACGGGGAAATGCTGTACTTATACTTGGCCGTTTCGAACGAAGCCATCAGCGCAGCCCTTGTCCGCGAGACCCCCGACGGGCAGAAACCCGTCTACCTCACGAGCAAAGCCTTACAAGGGCCCGAAAGCAGATATCAGCAGATAGAAAAGGTCGCTCTGGCCCTCGTCAATGCTGCGAGGAGGCTCAGACACTACTTTCTTGCCCACACCATCATCGTGCGAACCGATCAGCCGGTGAGGCAACTCCTGGGTCGGCCAGATATGGCGGGCAGGATGCTGAAGTGGTCCTTGGAACTCTCCGAATTCGACATTCAGTACGAAAGCAGGAAAGCCCTGAAAGCACAGGATTTGGCCGACTTTGTCGCGGAAATGACCACTCACGACCTTCCCCCGGGGAAGGAACACAAGTGGACCATCTTCGTCGACGGAGCGTCCAGCTCGTCCGGTAGCGGCGCAGGAATCCTCCTGGAAAACGAAGACGGCGTAGTAATCGAGCACTCCTTAGTTCTCTCCTTTCCGACGTCAAACAACCAGGCAGAATACGAAGCCCTGCTCGCAGGACTGAGACTAGCCGAGGACCTGGGAGCCCGCGAGGTACAAATTTACACCGACTCCCAACTCGTCGCCTCTCAAGTACAGGGGAGCTACCAGGCCAAAAATGACAACCTCATCGAGTATTTGAACTTAGTCAAAAAACACATGACAAAGTTCATACGAGCAGAAATTTCTCATGTTCCCCGCGAGCAGAACACGAGGGCGGACATTTTGTCCAAACTTGCGAGCACATGAAAGAAGGGCGGGAATAAATCCGTCATCCAGGAATCTCTGGCACGTCCAAGTATCGAACCACCCTCGACTACGGTCGAGATCCATGCCATCGGGGATGCCACGTCCTGGATGACCCCGGTTTATAATTTCCTGACAAAAGGAGAACTCCCGTCGAACCAGGCCGAAGCTGCCATAATCAAGCGACGAGCATGTTCCTACGTGGTTCTCGAGCAGAAACTGTACCGAAGAGGATTCTCCATTCCCCTCCTGAAATGCATCGACGAGTCCACCATCCCCGACGTACTGCGGGAGATACACGAAGGGATCAACGCCCAGCACATGGGCGGTAAATCCTTGGCACGGAAAGCCCTTCGAGCAGGATACTACTGGTCGACGATGCAACAGGACGCCAAGGAACACGTGAAAAAATGTGATAAGTTCCAGAAGCACGGGGATATGCACCTCGCCCCCCCGCACGAGCTGAGCACATTATCGTCCCCATGGCCGTTCGCCTGGTGGGGCATGGACATCCTCGGGCCCTCCGTACAAGGAACCTACCAGAACAAATTTCTCATCGTCGCCGTGGATTACTTCACAAAGTGGATCGAGGCCGAGGCACTCGCAAAAATCACCTCGCACAATATCCTCCGTTTCTACAAAAGAAACGTCCTCGCCAGGTTCGGAATTCCGCAGGCTCTGGTGACCGACAACGGTACCCAGTTCACCGACCATGGGTTCCAGGACTTCGTCGCCAAACTGGGGACAAAACAACATTTCACATCAGTCGAGCACCCTCAGACCAACGGGCAAGCCGAAGCCGCGAACAGAGTCATCCTCCGAGGACTCAAACGTTGGCTCGGCGAAGCCAAGAGAGGATGGGTCGAGGAACTCCACAGCATCTTGTGGGCATACCGCACCACACCCCACTCAACGACGGGTGAGACACCATTTCGATTGACATATGGCACCGAGGCTGTCATCCCGGTCGAAATCATGGAACCATCCCGACGAACGGAGGACCCCCTCGACGAAGAAATGAACGACGAAGCACTAAGGGATGAACTCGACCTAGTCGAGGAAATCCGATCGGGTGCACCCCTGCGCGAAGCCACCCTAAAACAATGAGTGGCTCTACGCCACAACGACAAGGTCATCAAGCGCGAGTTCGAAATCAGCAGCCTGGTATTACGCAGGAACCAGAAAGATTCCCGCGAAGGGAAGATGGCCGCGAACTGAGAAGGACCTTATCGCGTCCATGGCACCACGGGTACCGGGGCGTACTACCTCAAGCAATTAGACGGAGAGCCATTACCACGACCCTGGAACGCTGCTAAGCTAAAGCAGTACTATAGTTAGAAACTACCAACACCTGGGACCCTCGACCAGCGACACCCGCGCTCGGTCAAAGAGGAAAAACGTCCGACTTCGTATAAAGGCTAAGGTACAAGCCCGACATACGGCCAAATCGCACAGCATCGCACGGCGAACGATGACGATCGATAGTGCCCGACGTGGACAGCTATACCGAGCACCACCGTCGTTGTACCCTTAAGGCAGAACACCCAGCTCGCGATGGGCAGTTCACGCCAAGGGCGAATAGTCCCTACTGGGCTTCACGTCCGACTGAGCAACTTCGCTCCAAATGCCCGACAAGTCGTCAAGAATGACGGGCCATCTGAAAGGGTCAAAGGGAAGTCTCTCCCCTCGAGCACAACACTTAGGTGACTCCGGCCAGCGAAAGAGTGCCGGGCACGTATACAAACGGAAGGCGGGAAGACTCGCTCGCCAAATCACGACCACTTACGGGCACGCCTCGGGCCCATGACTTAAGCTAAAATTTTATGCAAATATATAAGATTTCAAGCAAGGGCAAAACATTCAAAAATGTAAAACAGCATTCAGATAAAAACGCCCGAAGGCGACAAAGCAATTATAAACCGACCAAGAAGGCCGGCGATGTTCGTAACGTACAACAGACGGGCACGCAGGCCCAAAGAATACAAATGTCAAAGGCACGCAGGCCCGCTATCCTAGTCAGGTTTCCCCAGAACCATCATTGTCGACGACGGGAGAGTCGGGCGGAGGAACGATCACGCCATCCACGATCTGATGTGTGTGGCCGATACCCTCAGTGACCAGACCAGGGTTTAACAAGGAGAGCTGACCGACTGCAGAGTCGAACCCATCCTCCAGAGCACCGATGCAATCTGCCTCGAGGAGCCGGATATGGGCGACCAGCTCCGATCGACTCTTCAAAGCCGCTATGTCCTCCGGCTCGTCCTCGGCAGGTTGCATGGCAGCATTCATTTCCTCTATCTGTTGGGCCAAGCGTCCGACTTCGGCCCCCAGACGATCCCTGTCTTCCCGGAGAAGCTCCCCCTCCTCGGCCAACTTTCCCGACTTTTCCTTCTCCAGGGTCAACATCTCCCTCTCAGCATCCAGCATCGTCGTCTGCTCACGGAACATCTCCTCGGAGCGTTCCAGAGCGGTCTTCAATTTCCGCGAGCTCGAGGTAAGGGCCGCTTTCTCCTGCTCGAGTTCTTCGATGCGGACAGGATCCCCCCCTTCCTCGGATAGCACCAGGGCCATCTCGGCCATTTTCACCAGCCCGTCCATGCTGGCAGCCAGATACATCTTCCGATCCTCTTTACTCATCCTTTTTATAGCTTCAGCCTCGTCGGCAACCACTGTCAGAGGGAATCTCTCGAAGAAACCCTCCTCTTTGAAGCAAGGGGGGAACGCGAAAGACCTAACGGCACTGGCGTCCTCGCCAACAGTCGGACCACTTTCCACACGGGTCCTCTTCCTCTGCATCAGGACGGCACTAGGGTCGACCTCTTCAACTTCTGGGGTCCCATCCGACGCGGCCCCCGAGCTTGGCGGCGAGTCCACCCTCACCGGCTGAGGAGCACTTGGACTGTGTGGCGGGCCCATCCTCGTCGCCTGTGGGGCCTTCACGACCCTCCTGCCTCGCTTCTGGTCGCAAGACAATTTCAAGAGCCTTTCATGTCGACCGGCCATCGAACCTGCACAAAATAAAAGATGGGTTAGTACCGAGCAAGCTCATAAATAAATGACGAGCAAAGAGATTCAAGCAATAAACAACCTAACAGACGGGCAGCCTGCCTATACGTCTGGCACTCCACGAGCGCCTTGGTATCAATCGGCCGGGACTCAAACGTTGGGTAACCATCTGCGTCCAAGATATCATCCCCTTCCCTCGTAGCCCACCGGGAAGGGTGGAAGCTATCGACAAACCGACAAAGTGTGGCATACGCCTCTTCGTCCTCCGAGCACATGTCCCCGGCAGCAGTTGGTAGTAACCAGTCCCGTGCTCGTAGTGCCGGAAAATCCAGTGCACAGGGAACTTAGCCGTACGGGCCATCACAGGACTCCCATCGTCGCCCAAAACCGCCTCCCCGTTATCATCGCTTAGGGGCTCCTCCTCCTCGTACATGGATCCTAAAGCCGAGGTGGTAACTGGCCGCACAACGTACCACTTGTCTTTAAAACCCCTTACGGAGTCCATATACATTTTGAAGAGTCTCCTCGACTGCTTCAAGAAGACCCAGCTATGTTTCCCTCCTCGGGACTGGCGCTGCAGATGAAAAATCCGGAAGAAGAGCGGTATGGTCGCCCCGATCCTCAGATAGCGACACGTCAACTCAAACGCCCGGATGAAGGCGAGCGAGTTTGGATGCAGCTGGAACGGGGCCAACTCCAGGTGAGTGAAGACCCCGACCTGAAAATCAGTGAAGGGCAGCTGCAGCCCTAGATCTTTGAACGCGATCTCGTACATCGCGAAGCTATATTCTGGATACACCAAGCAGATCCTTGAACGGGAAGACGGGCGCATGACAACGAAGTTCTTTTGGAAGTCGGCTGGCCCTGGCCCGCTTCGATGACAGCATATGGATTTCGGTCGCCCCGGCTGTAGATCGACGCGATCCCTCGGGGCTCGACGCCCACCCAATCCAGCAAAGGGTCGGTCACAGTATCAATCAGGCTGACCGACTCATCGGCACTTTGTTCTTCACGATCGTGGCGCCCGACGGAGCACGGCTCGTCCGCCATGGTTACCTGCAGAGCACGGGAAACCAGTCAATTGGGGCACGAAGCCATACGCTCGACAAACCACGTCGTCCCACGCTCGACCACATAGTTAGTTTACACGAGTGGTTGCCTCCCCGACACCCTGAAACTCGATGTGTTCTTCCTCAAACCAACTACGCGACCACTCTCCAACATGTCGACCCAAGGTATGAGCATGACGAGCCACATCATGAAGCCTACGGCCAAGACCATGAACATACCGGGCGCAATCATGAGTCAGGCGCCCTGGATCATGAAGACCCCGAGCAGCGCTGAAGTTTATCACCTAAAACTATGAATATGTCGACCACAAACATGCATTTGCCGGTCCTAAGCATGAATATGTCGAGCCAAGTATGAGTTTACCGGGCAAAACCCACGCGTACAGTCCCTAAAACATCTACAAACGCCATAAATCATGCATTTTAACAGGAAAATGAAGAAGATAAACCACTTACTTGGATCAAAAAGTAGGATTCGGCTACGGAGTAGAAGAATCTGTAACAGAAGATCGCGATTGGGAAAAATCTGGAAGAGCAACAGCAGAGAGAGCACAAAGAATAGAAACGTGTTATGGGGCCCAAGGTTCCTATTTATAGTGATGACGTGGAATACCAAACGTCACCTCGGGCAACCACGAAGTCTCTCTCCCCGACGCGCTGCTCCCAACGCAATGATGACCCTATCCCCATAGGGTGGCGACACAGTTCCCGAAGGATACCTCATATGCTCGACAGACGCGCCCCGGTGAGGACCCTCCAGGTATCCACCGCGGAAGATGTCTCCGAGCACGGCACGAGGAGGCCCACAAGGGTCTGCACCTCTGTCCCGGGCACGAGACCTCGATGAGGAAACAACCTGAGTTCAAGCCATGGCTCCTCACAAAGGAACCACGACTTGGGGGGATCCTGTTCTGGACTGGGCCCGACAGGCCCAAAAGCATTGCAAAGGCCCAGTCCAAATGGACTTACAAGGGCCACGCCGACCAAAGAGCACGACTGTGCCCGACGGGTAGTCGCAGGCCCGACAGCACACCTCCAGCTCGACATGCTGCGGTCCAGCACCACATCCTGAGGTCCAGCTCGATATTACCTCGAGCACCCCCATCTAGGGCAGACTCAGCCCACTGTTCCCCCAACGATACCCCGAAAAGACCGCGTCTCCGTCCGCCCGCACTTCACGCAGCACATCCAGGAAGGGGACCACGTGCGGGTCCCCACTACGCACGTAGAACCTGACAGTTCCTCCATTGGGCCAAACCTGCCCGGCCCAATGAAGGAACCTTGGCCCAGCGCTGGGGGCTATAAATACCCTTTGCTTCCAGAGGGTCAGGTATTCATCATTCTAACCTTACACTTGCTATTATCTGCTCGTACTCCTACTTACTTCAGCATCGGAGTGCCTTGCAGGTACCCCCCCCCCCCCCCACTTCGTTCAAAAAGCTTTCTGCTCGGAGCCAGCCGTGACGGTCCATTTCTGATCAGGTCAGATCATTCATCATCATTGATCATTATGGAGAATTCCCTAATGTCCCATTACTTGGCATTAGGGGAGGCATTACCTACAACCCCTGTCTAGCCTTGAGACAATTTGGATATGCTCGGAGGGATGGCCCTCATGACATGCTGATTCTTGACCTAGTTTTTGACTTCGATAACAATGCGCAGGGACTTCGACAAAGGTTCATCAGAGCTTGGAGGATGCCTAACAAAGTGGATAGTAAGACACTGGGGCACAAGAATTCCATCCCCCTTGAGCCTTACCTCAAGTGGGTACGAACCCGCTCCCAGAATCTTATGATGCCATATCCTCACATTCTCCCCTTGATCAAAGAGCCTGTTAAGGAAGGAGAGGTTCCATACACCATCCTATATCCTGACATGCCAACATCATGGGAGGAAATGCAAAAGAGTTGGATCCAACTCAGAGAAGAACGTGATACTTTTGAGGCCAGCTTCTATGCCAGTGAGGAGAAGGTTTTAGAGCTCACTCGCCGACTTCACGAGGAGGAAACTCTCAACACCTACATCACACCAAAGAGGATGCGCAATGTCTTTTTACATTAAGAATTTTGTAATATTTTGCCCATGGGGCATTTATGTGCTAACAATTTCTTCTTAATATGACGTGCGTTCTTTTTGTTTACAACAAATTTGAATTTTTGAACCCTTGAATGCATTACATGAATAAACATATCATTCATCATATGCATAAGCAGGTCTTCACACCAGGTTTCCTTATCTTTCTGCTGTTTATTTCAGTAAGATGGATTTGGAGTAAACAGTGAAGGACCTACAGGCACAAAACTCGCAATTTCAACAACTCCTCATAACCTTGGAAAAGGGTCAAGAGGATCTCAAAGCTCTGCTAGAGAAGAGTAAAGAGAAGAAAAAGAAAAGGAGACCGGGGGTAGCTACTTTCGGAAGAAGATTTGAGGGTGATGCTAGAAGGACTCTTGAGTTCCCTTCCACGTCTGACAAAGGGATTGGCAAAGGAAAAGGGGCTGCTGTACCTTCTGAATCCGAGGTTGAAGAAGAGGAAGACGAAGAAGACGAAGATTGTTCAGAACAACAGTATCCACCAGCGGACGACAAATATAAGAATCTTGAAGACAGATTGGCAGCTATGGAGCTGCAGAGGGTGCCCGGATTGGATTTTGAGGAACTGGGGCTGGTAGCTGGAATTGTAATCCCTCCCAAGTTCAAGGTGCCAACATTTTCCAAGTACGACGGTCTGTCTTGCCCTGAGATACACTTGAGGTCGTATGTTAGAAAGATCCAACCTCATTCATCCGATAAAGACCTTTGGGTACACTTTTTCCAAGACAGCTTGTCTGGCACTCAATTAGACTGGTTTTATCAGCTCGAGAGATCAAAGGTGCACAATTGGGAAGACTTGGAAGCCGCTTTCTATCGTCAGTATCAGTACAATGCTGATTTGGCGCCTACCCGTACTCAACTACAAAGTATGGGGATGGCTTCAAATGAAGGGTTTAAGGAGTACGCCCAAAAGTGGCGCGACCTGGCTGGAAGGGTGCAGCCACCGCTATCAGATAGGGAATTCGTGGACATGTTTTTGGGGACCCTGTCGAGCCCTTTCTTCAAACATCTAATCGGAAGCTCTTCTGCGGGATTTACTGAACTGATTCTGACTGGTGAAAGGGTGGAAGCCGGTATTAAGAGTGGAAAGATTCAAAAGGATGCCTCTGCATCCATAGCTGTTAAAAAACCTTTTCCAACCAAGAAGGAAGCATCTGCTGTGTACTCTCAGAAGGGGTTGGGAAGAACTGAGCGCCGACCGACTGTAGGGGTTATATTGATACAGAAGGCCACATCAGACCAGTTTAGAAACAATCAACCGAGGAACGATCAGCCTAGAACTTATCAGCAAAGGCCACCACGGCAGTTCACCCCAGTAAACATGACACCTGCTCAGATCCTTCCACGTCTCTTGAAATTCAACCTTGCTAGTTTAAAAGAGGCGCCAAAGAATGTAAATACCACCTCACCATCCTACAATCCAAACGCCAAGTGTGCTTACCATTCCGACAGTGCTGGGCACGATACCAATAATTGCTGGGCACTCAAGAACAAAATTCAAGACTTAATTGACGCCAAAGAGGTTGAATTTGACGGTCCTGAGAAGCCCAATGTTATATCTGCCCCAATGCCTAAGCACGGCCACAATGTGTATGCTATTTTGGAAGACCTCCATGTTACTGATATTGCCAATCTGTTGACTCCTCTGATTGTGATCAAAGAAAATTTGTTGAGAGCCGGAATCTTTCCTGGTTGTGGTGAAGACTGTCATTTTTGTTTGAATGTTCAAGATATTTGTCCAATGCTGAAGTCGGGTGTCCAGCGCCTGATGGATACTCAAGAGATTCTTTTCCAGAAAACCCATGTTAACACTTCCAATCCAATTACTCCTGATACTTGTGATACTTCAACCAACGATATTGCTATCATAACCATTTCCAACAATCCTCCCAAGGCTTGCAAAAGGCCTATCAGGATTACACCCAACTCCGAATGTGTACCTCTCAAGATCACTATGTCGGGACCTGTCCCGTACCAGTCAAGCAAAATGATACCGTGGAACTATGGGGGAGAAATCTTCTACCACGACATCAAACAAATCAAAACAGTCCAAGAGATTTTTGAAGAAGACCCTGATGTAGGGAACATCGCGGGTACAAGCAAGATAACCCGCAGTGGTCGGATCTTTTCTCCGGAGATTGCTCCTCCCCGAGCAGTTTTCGGACCCTTAAAAGCTTCTGCACCTGTTGGACCCTCTGTGCGAGACCCAGTAATTGAAGAAGCGGTTACTCCCGAAGAAAGACCATCTGCTGATAATACCAACAAGGGTAAGGAGATACTGGAAAAGCCTGTCAGGACGAAGGCTCATGCTGTAGCTATACCCGAAACCACTCAGAAAGAGATGGATGAGATCCTAAAAGTAATCCGAAAAAGTGACTACGACGTTGTAGAACAACTGGGGCAGACACCCTCTAAAATTTCAATGTTGGCCCTCCTGCTCTATTCAGAGGCCCATGCTAAGGCCCTGATCAAGTTCTTAAAGATGGCACATGTGCCTCAGGAGACTTCGGCTGACCAATTTCAGGACTGTGTGGCCAGTCTTACTGCTGACAATGGCCTGGGCTTTTCCGATGCTGACTTAACTCCTAAGGGAAGGAAGCACAATGATGCATTACATGTTTCAGTTGAGTGCCGAGGAACCACTCTCGCCCATGTCTTGGTCGATACTGGTTCTTCCCTAAATGTGCTGCCTAAGAAAGCTCTGGACCGATTGGATTGTGAAGGCTTGGAGCTGAAACCAAGTAATATCATTGTCAGGGCCTTTGACGGGTCTAAAAGGATGGTGCATGGAGAGGTCGATATTCCAATCAAGGTAGGAACCGAAGTGTTCAACTCCACTTTCTATGTAATGGACATCCGTCCATCATACTCATGTTTGCTAGGAAGACCATGGATCCATTATGCCGGGGCAGTCACCTCCTCTTTGCATCAGATGCTGAAGTACCCTGTTAAGGGTAAGATCATAACTTTACACGGTGAGGAGGAGTATATGATCAGTCATCTCAATTCCTTTCGGTATGTGGAAGTGGATGGCGAGTTCATCGAAACGCCTTTTCAGCATTTTGAGGAAGTTTCTCCCGAGGTGGCAGTCGCGAAGACAGTGGTTGAGGTACCTATCATTCCCAAGCATATGGCTAGGATGGCATCTCTCAAAGACGCAGAGGTTGTGATTAAGGAGGGGAAGAGTACAGTATGGGGACAGTTTCCCAACATTCCTTATAAGACAGACAAGTTTGGGTTGGGGTTTACTGCTGCGGGACAAAAGGCTATGCGTCGCTCTAAGATCAAAAAACCACCCGTCAAGATTTCTCTCCATGGAATCAATGTTGTAGAAGATGAAGATGAGGAGAGCCACTTTGAAGATTGGATCTTTCCGACTGTCGAAGGGGGTTTGAGCAATTAGGAAGCAAAGGATTTTGTTCCTGTCACCTTTATCAACCAGTAATTTTATCTTTGAACAATTTCCCATTTCTGGTCTGTAATAACTAAAACAATCCGCATACTTTTTCACCTCATGCCTGGCCCGGGGCATGTAGGTCCATTTGTAAGGGCTTGATTCTCTTCATAATCATATGCCATGTTTTAATGAATCATTGGACGTTTTTCATCTATAAACTGTTGTGTTCATTTTCTTTCCTTTTGCATTTTTGTTTGTTTAAGGATGGCTATCCCTTACACACACCCACATTCACAAATGCAGGTACCCATCCACTCCGGATTCCATGGGTGACTATTCTGTTTTAGCCTTCGATAACTCTGAAGATCTGGTCAATCAAGCTGAGTACGAAGTTGACGAAGATTGTGAAGTGCCGGGAGAGTTAGCCAGACTTCTACAACAAGAAGAGAGAGCCATCTTGCCTCATGAAGAGTTGTTAGAAACCATCAACTTAGGGACAGAGGAAGACAGGAAAGAAGTAAAAGTGGGTGCCAACCTGGAACCAAGTGTCAAGGAACGCTTAATGCAGTTGTTGAACGAATATGTTGAAATCTTCGCCTGGTCTTATGAAGATATGCCGGGATTAGACACAGATATCGTGGTTCACCGTCTCCCTACCAGAGAGGATTGTCCACCGATCAAGCAAAAGGTCCGCCGAATGAGGCCCGACATGTCTGAGAAGATCAAAGCTGAGGTAATGAAGCAATTCAACGCTGGCTTTTTGGCTGTTACAACCTATCCACAATGGGTCGCCAACATTGTGCCCGTACCCAAAAAGGACGGCAAAGTCAGAATGTGTGTGGACTATCGGGATTTGAATAGGGCTATCCCTAAAGATGATTTCCCTCTACCTCATATTGACGTCTTGGTTGATAACACCGCTCAGCATAAAGTTTTCTCCTTTATGGATGGATTTTCTGGCTACAACCAAATCAAAATGGCCCCCGAGGACATGGAGAAAACTAACTTTGTTACGCAATGGGGTACCTTCTGCTACAAAGTGATGTCGTTCGGACTGAAAAATGCAGGGGCAACCTATCAACGCGCCATGGTAGCTTTGTTTCATGATATGATACATCATGAGATCGAGGTTTACATGGACGACATGATAGCTCGATCACAGACAGAAGAAGAGCACCTTAGTCATTTGCAAAAGCTGTTTTCCAGGCTGAAGGAGTATAAACTCAGACTGAATCCAAGCAAGTGCACTTTTGGAGTTAGGTCTGGTAAGCTCTTGGGATTTATTGTCAGCAACAAAGGTATTGAGGTCGATCCTGTTAAAGTGAAGGCTATACAAGAAATTCCAGCCCCCCATACTGAAAAGGAGGTCAGAGGATTCTTGGGACGCTTGAACCATATTGCAAGATTCATCTCTCACCTGACATCCACCTGTGAGCCGATTTTCAAGTTGTTGAAGAAGAATCAGGTAGTTGAATGGAACGACGATTGTCAAGTTGCTTTTGATAAAATCAAGGAATACTTATTGGAACCTCCTATTCTGATGCCACCCGTCGCAGGAAGGCTGTTGATCATGTATCTGACTGTTTTGGATAACTCAATGGGGTGCGTGTTGGGCCAACATGACGAGTCTGGTCGAAAAGAGCATGCCATTTATTACCTTAGCAAAAATTTTACCGACTGTGAGACTCGCTACTCACTGCTCGAGAAAACTTGCTGCGCTTTGGTATGGGCTGCTCGTCGACTAAGGCAGTATATGTTGACTCATACCACTTTGTTGATTTCCAAAATAGATCCAATCAAGTATATCTTCGAAAAGCCTGCTTTATCTGGAAGAATCGCTAGATGGCAAATGATCCTGACTGAGTATGATATCCAGTATACTACCCAAAAAGCTATAAAGGGGAGTGTACTAGCTGACCATCTAGCTCATCAAGCCGTCGAAGATTATCAATCTATGAAATTCGACTTCCCTGACGAAGACATCATGACATTGGACAATATCGAAGGTAACAGACCATATGACGGACCTAAACAAGGATCCCGATGGACCCTGTACTTTGATGGTGCTTCAAATGCACTCAGCAACGGTATCAGCGCGATACTCATTTCTCCGGAAGGTTACCATACACCCTTCACTGCCCGACTTTGTTTCAGCTGTACCAACAACATGGCCAAATATGAAGCTTGCATCTTTGGTCTCAAGGCTGCTATAGACCTGGGGATCAAATCGTTGGTCGTATTTGGGGACTCGACTTTGGTTATAAGTCAAGTCAAAGGAGAGTGGGACACCAAACATCCTAATCTTATCCCATACAAAGAACATGTCTTGACATTGCTGCCTCATTTTGAGCATATTACTTTCGAGCATTTCCCGCGAGAAGAGAATCAGCTAGCAGATGCTCTGGCCATAATGTCTTCCATGTTTAAACTCAACTGGGATAACGAGGCTCCCTAAATTACCATCGAGCGAATGGACGAACCTGCGCATTGTCATGAGATTAATACCGAAGAAGTAGTGGAACAACCCTGGTTTCATGAAATCAAAAGGTATCTCCAGACTAGAGAATACCCCGAAGGAGCTTCAGTCAATGACAAAAAGTTCTTAAGGAGATTTGCTGCCAAGTTCTTCCTAAGCAATGGCATCCTTTATAAACGCAGCCATGATTGTGTTTTACTTTGATGTGTAGACAAAGCTGAAGCAGAGTTGATCATGACTGAAATACACAGTGGCACATTTGGCACCCACTTGAGCAGACATACGATGGCCAAGAAGATTCTAAGGGCAGGTTACTACTGGTCCACCATGGAAGCTGATTGTCATCAACATTCCCGTACTTGCCACAAATGCCAAGTCTACACCGATAAAGTACATATTCCCCCTGTTCCACTCAACGTCCTGACAGCTCCTTGGCCATTCGCAATGTGGGGCATCGACATGATTGGAGAGATCAAGCCCACAGAATCCAATGGACATCGCTTCATCTTGGTCGCTATTGATTACTTCACCAAATGGGTCGAGGCAGCTTCCTTTGCCTCCGTTACAAAGAATGTGGTTGCCCGTTTCATTAAGCAGAACCTCATATGCCGGTATGGTGTCCCCGACAGGATCATCACAGACAACGGTACAAATCTGAACAATACTATGATCACCGCTCTATGCGAACAGTTCAAGATTTATCATCACAATTCATCTCCCTATCGGCCGAAGATGAACGGTGCTGTTGAAGCTGCGAACAAAAATATCAAGAAGATCATTCAAAAGATGACAGTCACCTACAAGGACTGGCACGAGATGTTACCGTTTGCTCTGCATGGATATCGTACCACGGCACATACTTCAACAGGGGCAACCCCATTTTCTTTGGTGTATGGCATGGAGGCTGTCCTATCCATGGAAGTTCAGATTCCTTCCTTAAGGATCATGAAAGACGCTGGTTTGAGTGAAGACGATTGGATTCAGACCCGACTTGATCAACTCAATTTGATCGATGAGAAGCGACTTACTGCTGTTTGTCATGGTCAGGAATATCAAAAACGCATGATCAAGGCTTTCAACAAGAAAGTCAGGCGTCATACATATCAAGTCGGAGATTTTGTAATCAAGCGGATCATCTTACCACAAAGTGATCCCAGGGGCAAGTGGACTCCTACTTACGAAGGACCATTTGTGATCAAGAGTATCTTTTCTGGTGGGGCAATGATTTTTACCACCATGGACGGTGACGATTTGCCACACCCTGCGAACACAAACATAGTCAAAAGATACTACGCATAAAATAACCCGACAAGTCGAAAACCCAAAAGGGCGACTTGGGAAAAAATGGGCATCCCGGTGAACCGAAAACCCGAAAGGGCGGTTCAAGCAAAAATTAGGGATAAAACAAAAAAATTTGTACACCCGGCAAGTTGAAAACCCGAAAGGGCGACTTGGGCAAAAAAGGGTTTCCCGGTGGATCGAAAACCCGAAAGGGCGATCCAGGAAAAAGTTAAGGAATTAAAGCGTATGATTGTGTCTCGTCGGATCACTTTAAGAACAATCTCTTCATCAACAAGCTCCGAGCTTCTGAACAACCTAGTCATCGGCGGACGAAGCAATGAATGGACAAGATATCCAGAGTTGTAAAGGCTATAGCAGAATGGGAATCCCATGGAATTGTTACACATAGCCATCTTTCTTCCGTATAAATTTTTTCAATTTTTACGACAACATTCTCTTACTAGGATGTCTGTCTCCTTTGTACAAAGATACTCATAAAAGTTAAAACAAATACATTTCTAAGTGCAGAAATTTGCTTTCCTTTCTTTTCTTTTTTACACTTATGTTTTATTTGAAAAATGTCCAATGTTTTGTTAAATAGGCATATGCATTTGAACATAATCATTGCTTACAAATAAAACGAAATTGAGAAAAGATGATTACTGAGAGGTTGAAGTTTAGGAAGATATCTTTATGAAGAAATCCCCAGCGGAATTAAACTTCAAGTTCCTCAACAGAGTTAAAATTCGGAATTTATTTCCCCAACAGAGTTAAACTTCAGAATCCTGAGCAGAGCAAGTGCTTTCTAGAACTTGATTCCCCAGCTGAGATGAATTTCAAAATTCCCTTCAGAGTCAAGTTTCAAGATCCCCAATGGAGCCCGAAAACCCTGAAAATCCTATTCCCCAGCGGAACCAGAACGGTGAACATTCTCCCCACAAAGATATTTCCCAGCAGATTGAAGATTCTCAGTCTCACTTCCCCAGCGGAACCAGAACAATGAACATTCTCCCCGCAGAGATATTTCCCAGCAGATTGAAGATTCTCAGTCTCACTTCTCCAGTGGAAGTCTCCCAGGTTTTAATTCCCCGGTAGAGATCGTCAGAATTCTCATTCCCCGCAGAAGTTAGTGAAGTTTTGTTAAAACCCCCACAGGTCCCCAAGGATTTTCAACCCCCAACAGTGGTCCTGAGATCCCTCAACAATCGAAGATCTTCAATCCCCAAGCAGTCAGCAAGGATTTCTCATCTTCAACAGTCAAAGATTTTTGGAATCCCCAAGCTACGGTCAAGGATTTACTTTCCCCGGCAGCAATCAAGATTTTCATTATCTCCAGCTATCAAGGATTTATTTTCCTCAGCAAGATAGCTACTCAGCTTACATGCATAATCATTACATTCATATATCATAAACATTTATGAAATACAATTCATTACATCATACATATCATGCAACATAATTTTGTGTTCAGCTAACATTTTTACCCTTTTCAGGATAAGATTAAAAAGCTATCATTAACAATTATTCAGATACAGTATGGATACACCCCAGACACGGCGGTCATTCTATTACTCATTCAGAATTTCAAGCCAGATACAGTATGGATACACCCCAGACACGGCGGTCATTCTATTACTCATTCAGAATTTCAAGTCAGATACAATATGGATACACCCCAGACACGACAGTCATTCTATTACTCATTCAGAATTTCAAGTCAGATACAGTATAGATACACCCCAGATACGGCGGTCATTCTACTACCCATTCAGACTTCAGCAATCCGATACAGACTAGATACGCTCCAAACACGGCTGCCATTCTATCTCTCATTCAGATTCAATTATCAATTTCAAGTTTGGACACGCTCCAAACACGGAAGCCATTCTGGCCTTCACACCAGTAGTTTGATTCTCCCCAGTGCAATCGCCACGGTTGCCATTCTGTCACTTATTCAGATCCCAGTTACAGTCCAGATACACTCCAGACACGGAAGTCATTCTACTACTCATACAGATCTCAACTTCAGATACAGTCCAGATACGCTCCAGACACGGTTGCCATTCTGTCACTTATTCAGATCCCAGTTACAGTCCAGATACACTCCAGACACGGAAGTCATTCTGCTACTCATATAGATCTCAAACTTCAGATACAGTCCAGATACGCTCCAGACACGGTTTCCATTCTGTCACTCATTCAGAATTTATCCTCAGTACACTGTTGCTCCATACACAGATTTTTCTCTGTTACCCATTCAGAATACAGATACACTCCTGACACGGTAGTCATTCTGATATTCATTCAAAATCCAAATATAGTTACAACTCAGATACGCGCCAGATACAGACGCCATTCTTTTGCTCATACAAACTCAGTCCCCAGATACAGTTCAATGTTATTCTAGACACGAATACCATTTTGATGCTCATTCTTCTGACCTACAACATTGCAATTCAACAAACATTCTTGGATGGCATCTTTAAGCCCATCTCCAGCAAGATTCCACCATCTCCAAATGGCATCTTTAAGCCCATTCCCTCAAACTACGCTTTGACGAGTGCAAATGTTTTAGGCACTCTAGTGTCTAATCATCTTTTACCTTCGAGTCCCGAACGGCAAAACTGCCAATCTAACTCTTCAGGTTCAAGAAGATTGAACAGGGGCAACTGTTGTACCCCAAAATTTGCCCTCTCAATTCTCAAGGCCTTTCTTACAAGGATTTTCAAGGTTCAAGCTTGAACAAGTGCATTTGGATTTTCCAGTACCAAAATTAAAAGGAAACTGTCAAAAAGGGAGAAAACAGATAAAAATATTATTTTGACAAAATTTGGAGGAAAACAAGTGTTCTTCATTTCAGCTCTTTCGATTGGCCTTTTGGCCTCTTTCGACACAAGCTTGGCTTGTATCTTTCGATTGGCCTTTTGACCTCTTTCGACACAAGCTTGGCTTGCATCCTTCGATTGGACTTTTGGCCTCCTTCGCCTGGGGATGTGACTTCTTGTTGCAGGTTTCATTTGTGTCTTTTGCTGCCTGCATGCTTGCAATCGAAGGCCATGACCTACTGGTCACATGTCCCCCCCTGCAAGGCAAGTCTTCGCTTGGGCACTCACCTTCTGTGTGCCTGGATGAAAAATTCAGTTGAGCAAGAGCCTCCTTCGAATGCAACTTGGATATGTCCTTCATGTTGAACTCTATGCTTCCTTCGAGCATGAGCTTTCTATTTGGCAATATGTTTTCTTCGATACAAGTTTCGTCTGGGCAATGTGAATCCAAATAGGCCCCCTTCGATTCAGAAGGAAATGATCTCCATACAAGTTTCGATTGAGTTTTTGGTTCCCTCTGAAATAATGTCCTTCGACCCAGGAATACCCTTCAATTGGCATTTCAAAAGGTCCCTGGACTGGAACTTCAGAGTGTCCTTCAACCGGAACTTCAGAGTTTCCCTTAATAAGAACATCAGAACGAAATGACCTTCGAATGGCATTTCAGTGCAGAGTTTCTCTTAATCTAAGATGCTCTGATGAAGGAAGTTCTGAACACTTCGAATCAGAACTTAGACTCATCACAAGGCCAAGGGCTAGTTGAAGTTGCCTAATAGGGAAGGTTCCAAATAAATTCAAATTGGACTTTGAAGCTGGCAAAGAAGGGCCATTCGAAGAACACACAGTTGGTTCATTCGAAGGACACACAGCTGGTGAAAACGAATGCTGTCTGGTTGAAAGGTGTAGAAAGATGGAGGATTCGACTCAAAAGATCAAGTTGGACATTCAGACCCATAGGCTAAGCCACGTGTCTTCCCTTTTTAGGCTTGTACCCATCTGTTCTGCACAGTACTACCTTTTAGGAAAGTCTGTCATGAGCCTTGCACCTATTTTCCTTCAGCATGAAGCAACCTCACCTGAACCATTCATCATGCTTTTGTGGCACAAGTGGACATTTACTTTCCAGCTGGGCCTTATTTTATTATTTTTGCTCCACAAGCAATGACAGAAGCATGAGTCACAACCTCTGCACCCCAACTGCCAACAGGCCCACCACATGTGCTGTCACGTTACCTATTATTTTACTATTTTTTGCATGGCTGGCTGTTAAAAACATGTCCATTCTTTTCCTCTATAAATAGAGGAATTTATGCAAAGCTGAGAGAGGACTTTTGGGCCAGAGGAACGTATCTTCAAAATCCTCACACACCACAAAATTCTCAAACACTTAAACACTTAAACACTTAAACACTTAAACACTTAAACACTTAAACACTTGAACACTCAAACACATACCAGAATCCAAGCAACAAATCCAGAACTGCATCCTCCTGCATAACCTCAAAACCCGCCTTCCTTACCAAAGCCAGAAAACTCCAGCCAGTTCAACTGCAACTGCAAACAAACCTGCCTAAAGCCATTCCAACTGCAACTGCAAGCAAGCCTGTATCAAAACTAACAAAAACTCAGACCTATCTGTATCCAAATCAAAGAGCAAACACTTATCCCCTTAGAATCTGAAATATCCCTATACCTTGTTACCCTTTGAATCCAGTAGGAAGAACCTCACACCTGCTGCTTCTCTTTTGAATTCAGTATCAAAGACATAACTCCTGGTTCCTCCCTTCGAATCCAGAAGCATTCAAGGAAACCACTTACAGGCCCAGCACACGTTCCAGCCTCAAGCAAGGTAAGTCATTCTTAACCTTGAACCCTTCATTTCTGGAATAACATGTAAATAAGTTTCCTTTTCGTTTGAAACATGTACATAGTGTTTGTTACCTTTTCGTTTCCACTCTTTTAGTTTGTTTTTATTGTCTCTCCTTTTGGTTTTGTTCTTTGGTTTGTTACAAATGCTCTAAGAACTAACCTGGCCCTGAGGTAATGACAGCATGGCCTTGGGCCATGTTGCTATTTAATATCTCAAACGAAATAAACAAAAGACAAGAGTATGAAACGAAGCCCCAAGCTTCCTCACAGATTCCAGGCCCAACCGAAGGAGACAGAAAGGTAGATTGCATCTTGCACAGATTCCAGGCCCAATCGAAGTAGGCAACAAGGCAGAGAGGCCCAGCCAGAGGCACACCTGCACTAAGTCCAGGCTCAGACGAAAGGCACTTCCATGCTGGTGCCAGCTTCCAATCGAAGTACATAACCTGACTGGTGCCAAAGCCCAATCGAAGGCCATGACCTCACTGGCGCGAATTCCCAATTGAAGGACAGGACCTTACTGATGCCAGCCCCCAATCGAAGGAGGCCAACAGAAGGCAAATCGAAGGGTGCTACTGCCTGGGTCGAAAGACACTCATTTTTCTTGCTTTTACCTTATTTTTGCCTTTATATTCTCATGCAATTCAATATGGTTGTAATAGTGTAGGATATTTATTTCCTGCATTTTTATTGCTTTGTACAAATGCTAGTAATTAGGTGTGTATGGCCAGATAAAATCAACAGTTAGACAACCCAAAAATCAAAGATAACGATGCACGCAATAAAACACACTTTGCACACATACACCCTTAAGGGAATTCCACTTTTTGCCTTATGAAAATGGCCATGTTATGCATGTGGGATGTCTTAGCACAAACGAATTGAAAAAAGATCATAGTCCCTCGATAACGCTATCAAAGTTGCCTTTCAAAAATGATCTTAGTCCCTACAGAAAAGTGCTAAGTCATTTCACAACATTGCTATCATGGTCATACGATGACCCGCGCCTGTCCCGTTAACATCCTAACACAAGGTTGTTCACCAAATACAATGGTGAAACAACACTGTTAAAAGGGTTAAAAACATAAGAAAGATCTTTGAGTAAAATAGGGTAGACAACTCTTAGTTACTTGATAAAAAATCTTGCAAAACGTCCTTGCTATTTTTCAAAACACACTCCACAACACAATTTCAAAACAACTTTCAAAACATTGAAAACCTTTCAAAAAGAAAAACACCTTTGTATACATTCAAACAAGAATCATTACAAAGGTTTCCACAACGATGGCCTCTTTTCAAAACATCTTTTAAAACCACACACAAAGCACCATTTCAAACAATTGAAAATGCAAAGCAAGTGATCTAAGCAAGTAACTAAGAGCCCATGGATAACCATGGATATAAAGGGTGCTAATACCTTCCCTTTCTATAATCTACTCCCCGAACCCAAGAAAACATCTCAAAGGTCTTTCTTGTGCTTTTTGACCTTTCCTTAGGATAAAATAAAAAGTTGGTGGCAACTCTTGCTAAACCGAAACATTTGCGAAAACAAACGCAAAACCCAAGTCAGTTCTCCCACCGTATCACAGCCTACAACTCAAACAAGTCCAAACAAGTCAACTAACAACCTTATCTCCAACAAGAGAAAGGAAGAATTTGCAGAACAATACAACAATATTGATGTTCAGGTTCTATCACAAAACATCCAAACACCAAATCAACAACAACAAATAGCTCTTTCAGAAACAAATTCATCATCATTAAGCATCAGCAACAGAGAAGAAGAAGAGAAGATTCAGAACCAAAACAACAAACAAGTTTCAGAACATAAACTTCATCATCAACAAACAATAACCAACAAAATCATCAACTCAAGCCGACAAAAACATATCAACGAAAGTTCAACTCAGAAGCGATAAAAGATTCAGAGACAAATTCATCATCATTAAGCATCAACAAAAGAGAAGAAGAAGAGAAGATTTAGAAGCAAAACGATATGGGGTTTTCATAATATACATTCATCATCAAACGTTCAAAAGATAGGAAGTACCAGAAAAGCCAACGCGAACATCACGCTCCTCCTCCTCCGGCCACCTGAGAACACCGCCAATCCCACATTCCTCTCCCTCCATCGTCTTACAGAACGAAACGCCAAAGGTATGGTCTTTTCCCTCAATTTTCCTACATCTCATATCATAAACGCCAAAGATTAAACTTTGCAAACAATAAAACATACAAGATTTGAACATGCAAACTGTAAAGAAAATGCGTCAAGAACGAAAATGATACCTTTCAAATCACCGCCCTGTATAGTCACGGAGAGGAGAGGATGGAGGCAACATTCTGGTAGCCCGGAGCTTGGAGGGAGAAATCAGAAGCCCCATGGTTTGAGAGAGACGAAGAGGACGAAGACGAGAGGAGAGGAGTGTCGCTGTACAAACTGTAAACCCTAATTTCCCAACAAATGAAACAACCCTAAACAAATGTTGTACAACCCTTCATCACGGGCCTTCGCCCAACAAAACATAAAGCCCAATACTGACTGGCGCCTACACCCCCCCATTTTCCCTTCAACATCTTTTATTTTTCTTACTCTTTATACTAACTCATTAGGCCCATCCTTTTTATTATTTTGTCCAAAACTTTCTTTTCTTTTTTAGATTAGTTTCTTTCTTCTAATTAACTCAAACACTAATTTGATTTTTATTTTCTTTTTTTTAAAGTTATTAATCTTATTCACAACAAAAAATATTTAAAAAAAGAAGGGCAAAGAATATTTAGTTTAACATAGTTATTGATTAATAAAAAAATGCATAAATAATAGAATTTTTGACTTAAATAATTCTTTCTTTTTCTTTAAAACCCTTTGTTTATATAACTAACAAAAACACAAAAAATAATAATAATACTTAAGTTTTTTTTTAGGTTAAAATTTTATTTGATCATTTGTAAATAAACACATACATCTCATATTTCTCTGATTTTCTTTATCTTATAATTTGTTAATATTTGAATTGCGTCGATTCAATTTGGTTGTAACCCATAATACTTGGGATATTATTCTGATAAGACTCATCCCCATTTGTAAATAATTTGTACCCCTATCCCCGGATACTCTTTTGTAATAGCTTAGGATTTAATTCTCGCACTTTATGCTTTTTAAATATGCCATGATTAGAGATTAGGGTTTGTATGTGAAAATCTAAAATCGATCGCTAGATGACCTAATACAAAGACAAATGCATGAACATGACAAACACCATTCACACTCGCACCTCTAGGGTAACCTCGCTTGTTGCCTCGGAAAATGCAATCATGTCCATCGAGTATGAGACACTCTAGCAAATGCCCCTTCGATAAACAAAGATCGTAGTCCCTCGATGACCCTCGATGTTGCCTTCGATAAAATGATCTCGTCCCTTACAAAATTGCTAGAGCGTCTCACAAGTTGCCTTCAATGATTGTATACGATGACCCACGCCTGTCCCGTTAAACATCCTAACGCAAGGTTGTTCATCAAATACAATGGTAAAACAACACTGTTAAAAAGGGTTAAAAACATAAGAAAGATCTTTGAGTAAAATAGGGTAGACAACTCTTAGTTACTTGATCAAAAATCTTGCAAAACATCCTTGCCATTTTTCAAACACACTTCACAACACAACTTCAAAAAACAACTTTCAAAACGTTGAATTATCTTTTCAAAAAGACACACACCTTTGTATATATTCAAACAAGAATCATTACAAAGGTTGCCTAGATAAGGCATATTTTTTAAAACATTTTCAAAACCACACACACAAAGCACCATTTCAAACAATTGAAAAGCAAATGCAAGTGATCTAAAACAAGTAACTAAGAGCCCATGGATAACCATGGATGAAAAGGGTGCTAGCACCTTCCCTTTTCATAATCTACCCCCCGAACCCAAGAAAACATCTCAAAGGTCTTTCCTGTGCTTTTTGACCTTTCCTCTGGATAAAATAAAAAGTCGGTGGCGACTCTTGCTAAACCGAACAAGTGCGAAAACAAACGCAAAACCTCAAGTCAGTTCTCCCACTGTATCACAGAACTGGAGACTCTGTTGGGGACCTATTTTAAAAGTGGGGTTACCTTAGGGTTTCTAGATCACCTTTGCATGATTATCTTGATTTCCTTGATTGCTTTACATTTAGTTCTTTTGTTTGGGCTTGAAATCCTATACCCGGATTTGGGGAAACATTCATAGGTAAATAGCAATACATTGTAGAAACTATGCGGGGTATACCGACACGGTTGAAGCAATAGCTATATTAGTGCAACATATTTGTGGGTACCGGTAGCCTTTGAGTCAATCAAAGAGAATACGGGGCCGCTGAGCGATGTCATGAAGCACTAATGAACTCTTAGAACCTTACTTGACCATCTTGGCCTTTTTTAGGAGTAGTGAGATGAACGACTTTGGTACAGTCCGAAGTTGGTAGATACTCGATACTACACTCATTGAGGGTTGTTTTCTTGGAATATTTCGGTCGCTAGTTAAGTGGCTAAACCGAAACAATGAACACAGAAAATAATCCAGTGATATTGAGCTCCTTAGAACCCGGTTACTATTTATAGGACAGGTTGAGCCAACGAACTTCAAGAGGGTACTTACCTATGAAACCCCATGCAAGCTTGAAACTAGGATCTTGTGTGATTTGATTGTACATATGCTTGTGCATACATCATGAAGCATCATTTGCATCCACTAACTATTTCAAGGGTTTGGATCTTCATCTTTGTTCCTGTTTTGTAGGTCATGGAATCTCTTCGCAGGAAAACAATTCAAGTTAATCTTGTGAGAATCCCTCCTCAACTCAAGGAGCTTACTTCTAGGATTCCAGAGAATTCTCTCTTTAGTGAAAGACATGGTAGGCTTCTCAGCTTGGTCAACTCTAACATTGAAGAAGACATGGTGAAAGTCCTCTTCCAGTTCTTTGACCCCCTACACCACTGTTTCACATTCCATGATTACCAATTGGTACCCACTTTGGAGGAGTTTTCTCAACTTCTGAGAGTTCCTATTCTTCATCAACTACCCTACAACGGTACGGAAAAGGAACCAAAGCCTGAAGATGTTGCTCAAGCATTACATTTGCATCCATCTGACATCAAGGGACATTGGGAAACCAAAAGTGGTGTCAAGGGTTTCTTGGCAAAGTTTCTATTTGAGAAGGCACAAGACTGCTGGAATTCTCTTGATCTACAAGCCTTTGAAGAGATTGTGGCACTCCTTATCTATGGGTTGGTCTTGTTCCCAAACCCTGACCAACTTATAGATGTGAACGCTGTCAAGATTTTCATATCCAGGAATCCTATACCCACATTGCTTGGGGACATCCTACACTCATTTTACACACGAACAATGAGGAAAAGAGGTGTTCTCATGTGTTGTACTCCTCTCCTAGCAAGGTGGTTTATTTCTCACCTTCCACAATCAGTTTTGAAGAACGAGCAAGGTTTAAGGTGGTCACAACGATTGATGACTCTCACACACTCTGATGTCCATTGGTGTTCTCGGTCCAGAGAAAATGTCATCATCATTGATCGTTGTGGGGAATTCCCTAATGTCCCGCTACTTCGCATTAGGGGAGGCATTACCTACAACCCTTGCTTAGCTCTGAGGCAGTTTGGATATGCTAGGAGGGATGGCCCTCATGACATGCTGATTCCTGACCTAGTTTTTGACTTCGACAACGATGCACAAGGACTTCGACAAAGGTTCATCAGAGCTTGGAGGATGCCCAACAAGGTGGATAGTAAGACACGGGGGCACAAGAATTCCATCCCTCTTGAGCCTTATCTCAAATGGGTACGAACACGCGCCCAGAGTCTTATGATGCCTTACCCCCACATTCTCCCCGTGATTAAAGAGCCTGTTTGGGAAGGAGAGGTTCCATACACCCTCCTACATCCAGACATGCCAATATCATTGGAAGAATTGCAAAAGAGTTGGATCCAACTCAAAGAAGAACAGAACACTTTTGAAGCCAGCTTCTATGCCAGTGAGAAGAAGGTTTTGGAGCTTACCCGCCGACTTCACGAAGAGGAGACTCTTAACACTTACATCGCACCAAAGAGGATGCGCAACGTCTTTTTACCTTAAGAAGCTTTGTAATATTTGGCCCATGGGTCACTTATGTACTGACAAATTTCTTCTTATTAATATGACGTGTGTTCTTTTGTCTGCAACAACTTTGAATTTCTAAATCCTTGGATGCATTACATGAATAAACATATCATTCATCATATGCATAAACAGGTCTTCACACCAGGTTTCCTTATCTTTCTGCTGTTTATTTCAGCAAGATGGATATTGAGCAGACGGTCAAAGATCAGCAAGCACAAAATTCACAATTCCAACAACTCCTCATGACCTTGGCAAAGGGTCAAGAGGATCTTAAAGCACTGTTAGAGAAGAAAGAGCAAGAAAAAGGAAAAAAGAAAAAGAAAAGAGTTAGGGTAGCTACGTTGGGAAGAAGATTTGAGAATGAAACTAGGAGAGTTCTGGAGTTCCCCTCGATGTCTGATGAAGGGACCGACAAAGGAAAAGGAGCTGCGGTACCCTCTAAGTCTGAGGTTGAAGAGGAAGAGGTTGAAGAGGAAGAAGATTATTCCGAGCAGCAGTACCCTCCTGCGGACGACAGGTATAAAAATATGGAAGATTAATTAGCAGCCATAGAAGTGCAAAGGGTTCCCGGACTGGATTTCGAAGAGTTGGGATTGATTGTTGGGATCGTCATTCCTCCCAAATTCAAAGTACCCACGTTTGCTAAGTACGATGGTTTGTCGTGTCCGAAGATGCACCTGAGATCGTATGTCAGGAAGATCCAACCCCACTCATCTGATAAAAACCTCTGGGTACACTTTTTCCAAGATAGTTTGTCTGGCACACAGTTGGACTGGTTCTATCAACTCGAGAGATTAGAGGTTCACAATTGGGAAGACTTAGCTGCTGCTTTTTATCGCCAATATCAATACAATGCTGATTTGGCGCCCACTCGTACTCAGCTACAAAGTATGGGGATGGCTTCCAACGAAGGATTTAAAGAGTATGCCTAGAAGTGGCGTGATCTGGCTGGAAGGGTGCAACCGCCTTTGTCAGATAAGGAGTTAGTTGACATGTTTCTGGGGACCCTGTCTGGTCCTTTCTTCAATCATTTAATAGGGAGTTCCTCCGCAGGGTTCACGGAACTAATTTTAACCGGCGAAAGGGTCGAGGCCGGTATTAAAAGTGGAAAGATTCAAAAAGATGCCTCCGCGTCCACCGCCATGAAGAAGACCTTCCCGGCTAAGAAGGAGAGCTCTGCTGTTTACACCCAGAGAAATCGGGAAAGAGAAGAACGTCGGCCAACAGTGGGGGCCGTATTAATTCAGAAGCCCGCATCAGACCGGCCTAGAAATAGTCAACCGAGGAATGATCAGCTCAGAACCTATCAGCAAAGTCCACCACGGAAATATACTCCGATAAATATGACACCCGCTCATATCCTTCCACATCTACTGAAATTAAACCTTGCTAATTTGAAAGAGGCACCTAAGAATGCAAACACCACTTCCCCACATTATCATCCCAATGCAAAATGTGCCTACCATTCAGACAGTGCAGGGCATGACACCAACGACTGTTGGGCCCTCAAAAACAAAATCCGGGACTTAATCGATGCCAAGGAAGTAGAATTTGAGGCTCCTGAGAAACCCAATGTGATTTCGGCTCCGATGCCCAAGCACGGTAATAATGTTCATGCTGTTATGGAGGACCTCCATGTTACTGATGTTGTTGACCTGTTGATGCCGTTACTTGTAATTAAAGAGAATTTGTTGAGAGTCGAGATCTTTCATGGTTGTGGTAAAGACTACTATTTTGTTTGAATATACGAGGTGATTGCCCAATGTTAAAGTCAGGTATCCAATGCCTGATGGATACCCAAGAGATACTTTTCCAGAAAACCCCTGCTGATACCTTCAATCCCGTTACTCCTGATACTTTTACTACTACAACCAACGATATTGCAATTATAACCATTTCCGACAATCCTCCCAAGGCTTGCAAAAGGCCTGTCAGGATTACACCCAACTCTGAATGTGTACCTTTAAAGATCACCATGCCGGGACCTGTCCCGTACCAATCAAGCAAAACGATACCATGGAACTATGGGGGAGAAATCTTCTACCATGGCGTCAAACAAATTGAGACAGTCCAAGAGATTTCTGAAGAAGAAAACCCTGATGTAGGGAACATCGCGGGTACAAGCAAGATAACCCGCAGTGGTCGGATCTTTTCTCCGGAGATTGCTCCCCCTCGAGCAGTTTTCGGACCCTTGAAAGCTTCTGCACCAGTTGGACCATCTGTGCAAGGCCCAGTGATTGAAGAACTGGATACTCCTGAAGTAAGACCATCTGCTGAAACTATCGACAAGGGTAAGGGGATACTGGAAGTGCCTGTCAGGATGAAGGCCCATGCTGTGGTTATCCCCGAAACCACTCAGAAAGAAATGGATGAAATCTTGAAAATAATCAGAAAAAGTGACTACGACGTTGTGGAATAGTTAGGGCAGACCCCTTCTAAAATTTCAATGTTGGCTCTTCTGCTCTGTTCTGAGGCCCACGCTAAGGCCCTGATCAAATTCTTGAAGGCGACACATGTTCCCCAAGAGACTTCAGCTGACCAGTTTTAGGAATGTGTGGCCAGTCTTACTGCTGATAATGGCCTTGGCTTTTCCGATGCTGACTTAACTCCCAAAGGAAGGAAGCACAACAATGCGTTACATGTTTCAGTTGAATGCCGGGGAACCACTCTCGCCCATGTCTTAGTTGATACTAGTTCTTCCTTGAATGTGCTGCCAAAGAAAGCCTTAGACCGTTTGGACTGCGAAGGACTGACTCTCAAACTCAGTAACATCGTTGTTAGGGCTTTTGATGGTTCCAAAAGAATGGTTCATGGAGAGGTTGATATTCCTATCAAAGTAGGCATGAAAGTTTTCAACTCCACCTTCTACGTGATGGACATCCGTCCGTCATATTCATGTTTTCTAGGAAGACCGTGGATCCATTATGCCGGGGCAGTTACCTCCTCTTTGCACCAGATGCTGAAATATCCTGTTAAGGGTAAGATTATAACGGTGCACGGAGAGGAAGAGTACATGATAAGTCATCTCAATTCCTTCCGCTATGTGGAGGTGGAGGGCGAGTTCATCGAAACGCCTTTCCAGCATTTTGAGGAAGTTTCTCCCGAGGTAGCAGTTGGGAAGACAATGGTTGAGGTGCCTATCATTCCCAAGCATGTATCTAGGATGGCATCTCTCAAGGACGCAGAGGCGGTGATCAAAGAAGGGAAGAGTGCAGCATGGGGGCAATTGCCTAATTTTCCCCATAAGAAGGACAAATTTGGACTAGGGTTTACAGCTGTAGGACAGAAGACTATGCATCGTTCCAAGATTGGAGGGCCACCTATAAGGATCACTCACCATGGAATCAATGTTGTAGAAGATGAAGATGAAGATACCCACTTTGAAGATTGGATATTTCTGACTGTCGAAGGGGGTTTGAGCAACTGGGAAGCAAAGGATTTTGTTCCCATCACCTTTATCAACCAGTAATTTTATATTTGAACAATTTCCCATTTTTATGGTCTGTAATAACTAAAACAATTCACACACTATTTTCACTTCATGCCTTGCCCGGGGCATGTAGGTCCACTTATAAGGGTTTGATTTTCTTCATTATCATATGCCATGTTTTAATGAATCATTGGACATTTTTCATCTATAAACTGTTGTGTTCATTTTCTTTCCTTTTGCATTTTTGTTTAAGGATGGATATCCGTTACACACACCCACACTCACAAATGCAGGTACCCATCCACTTCGGATTCCATGGGTGACTATTATGTTTTAGCCTTCAATAACTCTTAAGATTTGGTCAATCGTGTTGAGTACGAAGTTGACAAAGATTTTGAAGTGCCGGGAGAGTTAGCCAGACTTCTACAACAAGAAGAGAGAGCCATTTTGCCTCATGAAGAGTTGCTAGAAACCATCAACTTGGGGACAGAGGAAGACAGGAAGGAAGTAAAAGTGGGTGCCAACCTGGAACCAAATGTCAAGGAGCGCTTAGTGAAATTGTTGAACGAATAGGTTGAAATCTTCGCCTGGTCTTATGAAGACATGCCAGGGTTAGACACAGATATCGTGGTTCACCGTCTCCCTACAAGAGAAGACTGTCCACCGATCAAGCAAAAGGTCCGCCGAATGAGGCCTGACATGTCTGAGAAAATTAAGGCTAAAGTAATGAAGCAATTCAACGCTGGCTTTCTGGCTGTTACCTCCTATCCATAATGGGTTGCTAACATCGTGCCCGTACCTAAGAAGGACGACAAAGTCAGAATGTGCATGGACTATCGGGATTTGAACAGGGCTAGCCCTAAAGACGATTTTCCACTACCGCATATCGACATCTTGGTTGACAACATAGTGCAACACAAGGTTTTTTCCTTCACGGATGGATTCTCGAGCTACAACCAGATCAAAATGGCCCCCGAGGACATGGAGAAAACTACTTTTGTAACGCAATGGGGTACCTTCTGCTACAAAGTGATGCCATTCGGACTGAAGAATGCAGGGGCCACCTATCAACGCGCCATGGTAGTTTTGTTTCATGATATGATACACCATGAGATTGAAGTCTACGTAGATGACATGATAGCCCGATCACAGACAGAAGAAGAACACCTTGATCATCTGCAAAAGCTGTTTGTCAGATTGAAGGAGTATAAGCTCAGACTGAACCCAAGCAAGTGCACTTTTGGAGTCAGGTCTGGTAAACTTTTGGGATTTATTGTAAGAAACAAAGGGATAGAGGTTGATCCTGCTAAAGTCAAAGCTATACAAGAAATGCCTGCCCCCCGCACTGAAAAGGAGGTTAGAGGTTTCTTGGGACGCTTAAACTATATTGCGAGGTTCATATCTCATCTAACATCTACCTGTGAGCCAATCTTTAAGCTGTTGAAGAAAAATCAGGTAGTTAAATGGAACAATGATTGTCAAGCTGCTTTTGATAAGATCAAGGAGTATTTACTAGAACCTCCTATTCTGATGCCACCCGTCGAAGGAAGGCCGCTAATCATGTATCTGACTGTTTTGGACAACTCAATGGGGTGCGTACTGGGCCAACATGACGAGTCTGGCCGAAAAGAGCATGCCATTTATTACCTTAGCAAAAAGTTTACCGACTGTGAGACTCGCTACTCACTGCTCAAGAAAACTTGCTGCGCTTTGGTATGGGCTGCTCGCTGGCTAAGGCAGTATATATTGACTCACACCACTTTACTGATTTCCAAAATGGATCCGATCAAGTATATCTTCGAGAAGCCTGCTTTATTTGGAAGAATCGCTAGATGGAAAATGATCCTGACTGAGTATGATATCCAGTATACTACCCAAAAAGCTATAAAAGGGAGTGTACTAGCTGACCATCTAGCTCATCAAGCCGTCGAAGATTACCAATCTATGAGATTCGACTTCCCTGACGAGGACATCATGACATTGGACAACATTAAAGGTAACGGACCGTATGACGAACCTGAACAAGGATCCCGATGGACCATGTACTTTGATGGTGCTTCAAATGCACTTGGCAACGGTATCGGTGCAACACTTATCTCTCCAGAAGGTTGCCATACACCCTTCACTGCTAGACTCTGTTTCAGTTGCACCAACAACATGGCTGAGTATGAAGCTTGCATCTTTGGTCTTAAAGCTGCAATTGGCTTGGGAATCAAATCTTTTGTGGTATTTGGAGACTCAGCTTTGGTTATCAGTCAAATCAAAGGAGAGTGAGACACTAAACATCCTAACCTCATCCCATACAAAGAACATGTCCTGACATTGTTACCTCATTTCGAGCAAATTATCTTCGAACACTTCCCGCGAGAGGAAAATCAGCTAGCAAATGCTTTGGCTACAATGTATTCCATGTTTAAACTCAACTGGGATAATGAGGCTCCCCAAATCACCATCGAGCGAATGGACGAACCTGCGCACTGTCATGAGATTAATACCGAAGAAGTAGTGGAACAAACCTGGTTCCATGAAATCAAAAGGTATCTCCAGACTCGAGAGTACCCTGAAGGAGCTTCCGTCAATGACAAAAAATTCCTAAGGAAATTTGCTGCCAAGTTCTTCCTAAGCAATGGTATCCTTTATAAGCGCAACCATGATTGTGTTCTACTTCATTGTGTGGACAAGGCTGAAGCAGAGTTGATCATGACCGAAATACATAGTGGCACATTTGGCACCCACTTAAGCGGACATACGATGGCTAAGAAGATTCTAAGGGCAGGCTACTACTGGTCTACCATGGAAGCTGATTGTCATCAACATTCCCGTACTTGTCACAAATGCCAAGTTTATGCTGACAAGGTGCATATCCCTCTGGTTCCTCTCAACGTCCTAACAGCTCCCTGGCCATTCGCAATGTGGGGCATTGACATGATTGGAGAGATCAAGCCTACAACATCCAATGGGCATCGCTTCATCCTGGTGGCTATTGATTACTTCACCAAATGGGTCGAAGCAACTTCCTTCGCCTCTGTTACAAAGAATGTGGTTACCCGTTTCATCAAACAGAACCTCATTTGCTAGTACGGTATTCCTAACCGAATCATTACAGACAACGGTACAAACCTGAACAACACTATGATCACCGCTCTATGCGAGCAGTTCAAGATTTATCATCACAATTCATCTCCCTATCGGCCGAAGATGAACAGTGCTGTTGAAGCCGCAAACAAAAATATCAAGAAGATCATTCAAAAGATGACAGTCACTTACAAGGATTGGCATGAGATGTTACCGTTTTCTCTACATGGGTACCGTACCACGGAACGAACATCAACTGGGGCAACACCTTTCTCTTTGGTATACGGCATGGAAGCTGTTTTACCTATAGAAGTTCAGATTCCTTCTTTAAGAATCATGAAGGATGCTGGTTTGAACGAAGACGATTGGATTCAAACCCGACTTGATAAACTTAATTTGATTGACGAAAAGCGACTTACTGTTGTTTGTCATGGTCAGACGTATCAAAAACGCATGATCAAGGCTTTCAACAAGAAAGTCAGGAGACAAGTATATCAAGTTGGGGATCTTGTAATCAAGCGGATTATCTTACCGCAAAGTGATCCCAGGGGTAAGTGGACTCCTAATTACGAAGGACCATTTGTGATTAAAAACATCTTTTCTGGCGGGGCAATGATCCTGACCACCATGGACGGTGACGACCTGCCACACCCTGCGAACACAGACATAGTCACAAGATACTACGCATAAACGACCCGACAGGTCGAAAACCCGAAAGGGCGACTTGGGAAAAAATGGGCATCCCGGTGAATCGAAAACCCGAAAGGGCGGTTCAGGCAAAAATTAGGGATAAACAAAAAAAATCTGTACACCCGGCAAGTTGAAAACCCGAAAGGGCGACTTGGGCAAAAAAGGGTTTCCCGGTGGGTCGAAAACCTGAAAGGGCGATCCAGGAAAAAGTTAGGGAATCAAAGCGTATGACTATGTATCGTCGGATCACTTGAAGGATAATCTCTTCGCAGACAAACTCCAAAGCTTCTGATCAATCCAATCATCTGCGAACGAAGCAACGAATGGACAAGATATTCAGAGTCATGAAGGCTATAGCAGAATGGGAACCCCATGGAATTGATACACATAGCCATCTTTCTTTGTATAAAATTTCTCTCAGCTTTTGACAACATTCTCTTACTAGGGTGTTTGTCCCCTTTGTACAAATACTTACACAAAGTTAATACAAAGTTACTCCAAAGTACAGAAAGCTGTCTGCCTTTTCTTTCTTTTTTACACTTGTGCTTTATTTGAAAACGTCCAATGATTTATTAAAAGAGCATATGCATTTGAATGAAATCACCACTTATAAATAAAACAAAATGAGGAAGAATAATTACTGATAAGATGGAAGTATAGGAAAGTATCTTTAGGCTGTTCCAGAAGAGATCCCCTACAAACGCCTCATCTGTTTCCTAAGCAGGACTAAAACTTTGAAAGGCATATCCCCAGTGGAGCTAAATTTCAAAGTCCCCATCAGAGTTAAAACTTCAAACTCCCAATCCCCAACGGAGCAAAAACTTTGAACTACAAACCATCGGTAAGAATGAAACTTTCTTCCCCAAGCAGAGACAAAACCACCAACCTGTGAACACCAGTGAAGATCATCCAGTTTCTTCCCTTCTCCCGAAAAATTGCTTTCAAACCAGACAATTCATCAGAAATTTACTTTTAAAACTTTTTCCCAGCGAAGTCGCTAATCAAATCAGCACGTCACTGGGACCCCCAACAGAGAGGAAAACTTTGAGCTATCAATCCCCAGCGGAAACCATTCAATTTTTCCCTGATATCCTTAATAAAACAGAGTTCCTCCTTCTTGCTTCCCCAGTAAAGTGGCATACAACCTAAGCTACTGAGCATCTTCCAAACAAGAATAAGCTTTTCCTAGGATCCCGAGCTTGCTCTCCAGCAGTATTGTTACTCCCTACAGAATTTCAGATCCCCGGTAGAGTTTTCAGATATTCCCCAGCGGAGTTCTCCTCAAAACAGCAAAATAGGAATCCCCCCAGTAGATTGGCATACAAACCAAACTCCTGACTTCTCCCGGCAGTATGATTTCTCTCCGCATAGGTTGTCAAAGAGCTGGAATACACACATACTCCTCAACAGTGATCCTAGGACTTCTCGTTTTCAACGATCAAAAGATTCTCAATCCTCAATAGCAATCAAGGATTTATTTCCCCCGACAGCGGTCAAGATTTTATTATCTCCAGCTATCCAGGATTTATTTTCCTCAGCAAGACAGCTCATCGGCTTACATACGCATACATTACATTCATATATCATAAACATTGATATAACACATATATTGCATCATACATTTCATGCAACATAACTTTGTGTTTCAGCTAATTTTTACCCTTTCTAAGGATAAGGTTAGCAAGCTTCGATCAAGACTTCTGAAAACAGTTTACGGATTCTCCAAACACGAATGTTAATCTATCCCTTATTCAGATTCAACTTTTGAAAACAATTTACAGATGCTTCCCAACACGGATGCTGATCTATTGCTTATTCAACTTCAAGACTTCTGAAAACAGTTTACGGATTCTCCAAACACGGATGTTAATCTATCGCTTGTTCAAATTCAACTTTTGAAAACAGTTTACGGATGCTTCCCAACATGGATGCTGATCTATTGCTTATTCAACTTCAAGACTTCTAAAAACAGTTTACGGATTCTCCAAACACGGATGTTAATCTATCGCTTGTTCAGATTCAACTTTTGAAAACAGTTTACGGATGCTTCCCAACATGGATGCTGATCTATTGCTTATTCAACTTCAAGACTTCTGAAAGTAGTTAACGGATTCTCCAAACACGGATGTTAATCTATCGCTTATTCAGATTCAACTTTTGAAAACAGTTTACAGATGCTTCCCAACATGGATGGTGATTATTGCTTATTCAACTTCAAGACTTCTGAAAACAGTTTATGGATTCTCTAAACACGGATGTTAATCTATCGCTTGTTCAGATTCAACTTTTGAAAACAGTTTACGGATGCTTCCCAACATGGATGCTGATTGTGATCGGTGGAAATAGAACTGACTGTTTGGAATGCTGGTTCGCGAAATGTCGCGGTAATCAAGAGTCGCCACCGTCTTTTATGTTCTCCAACATGGAAAGGACAAAAGCACAACAAAATTCCTTTTCGAGATGTTTCTCGGTTCGGGAGGTAGATTTATAGAAAGGGAAGGCGTTAGCACCCTTTTTATCCATGGTTATCCATGGGCTCTTAGGTACTTGCTCATTGTGTTTTCAAAAGTGTTTGCTTTTCAATTGTGAATGAGTTTGAAAAAGTTTCGTTTAAATATTTCAGATCGACTCTTGTATCAGTCCTCAAGAGTGTTTGAAAAATTGTTTTGAAAGCTTTTGAAAGTGTCGGTGTGAAAAGAGTTTTGATTATTTTTGAATAGAGTAAGTATCTATGAGTCATCCACCTACCCTAAGGAATTAGGCTGTGTAGAAGTCCTTAAGGTAGTGCCATCCCACCATTGAGAGGTAGGTAGCACCACCGTTGGAGGTGTTCGGGTCAATTCGTTTGTTAGGGACGTTGTGGTCACCAGAGCAACAGTAGGACACCTTAGAAGCTACCCTTATGCCATTGATCCTTTTTAATTCCGAGGCAACCGTTTCGAGGCAACTGGATCATGTCATGGACATAAGGACTTACTAAAACGTCCTATACTCGACGACCACGTTTCGAGGGCAAGGCAACAGTGAGGCGCACCCTAAGAGTGGTGTGTGAATTTGTGTGTTATGTTCAGTTAATGTTATCTTGTACATGTATCATGGTGATCTACGCTTGTTTTTAATTTAGGCCATACATTCTTTCATGCAAAGTTTAGTAGTTTTAAGATTGCGGAAATTTAAATGCGGAAAGTAAAATCCTACGCTATTACAAGGCGCGGGTCTATACATTGCCAAATTAACAAAGACCCGTTTTGAATAAAAATGCGGAAAGTAAAACCTAGTTACTATTACATGGCTTGAGCAATTACATAATATTTACAAGAAAAATAAGAATAAATGCGCGAAAGAAATAAAAATAGAACGTTCGAGGGCGTTGGACCCTTTTGAAATTAAATTGAATAAAAAAGGTTAATTAATTATTAAATTAAAGAAAAGAAATGTTTTTTTTTATGGTTTTTGTATTTATGAAATAAAGACAATTAAAATTGCAGAGAAACCCTAATTCTAAGTGGTTTTTAATTATTAAGAAAGCATTAAAGTTTAACCTAATTTACTAATCAATTAATATACATGTTTATTTACAAAATATTTATTAATTAATAATAATAATAATGACGAGAAAATTATTTATTAAAAAAAATGATGAAAAGTTAAAAACCCTAATTTCTACATATTTTATTTATTTAAGAAAAAGTGTTAAAATTGAAAACCTAGATTAACTAAATTTATTATTTAAGGTTTATTTACAAAAATAAATTAATAGAAATTAAATATAATTAAATATATTTTAATTTTTCTGTATTTTATATTGTGAAAATTAATTTATGAAATTAACGAAAACAATTAAAAACAATTAAAAGAATAAAAAGGAAAATCAAATAAAAAAAATAAAAATGTGCAAACCATGGGGGTGTCTGGCCCTTTTAGGAGGTAAATTGGAAGCAATTTGGTCCACTGAATACAAGCCCTTTTTGACTTTTTGTGCTTGCGTGCATGTGGTTGACTGAGCGTGTATCATGGACCTCCAGTTATAGCCTTCAGATGGATCATCATGGATATATGGCAAGCCTGGGCGTGTGTGTGCATGATGGACTTTGGATGAAGTGCTACGCTGGAATACCTTGCAACAAAAATTATTAAGCGTTTGGGGGGACCTGGGAATCGAACCCAGGTCCCAATGCCTGCAGGACAACTCATTCACCAACTGAGCCATTGAGTCTCTTTGTCAATATAATGGAGCATGAATAATATATATGAAAAAACAATATTATGCTGAAGCAATCAAAAAACGCACCAACGTTCAAATCATCCAACCACGTTCAGACACCTCAGCGTCTTCTTCCTTTTTCTTCCTGTAACATAAACAAATAGCGGGGGTTTTAAACCCCCACTAACTGCAATTCAGAAAAATAGCAATTAGCACATGCCTCCATATAAAAAAGGCGCGAGGTCATTATTCAGTTCGTCTTGTTGCCATGAATCCATTGGCATAGGTTTTAAGGCCTAATTTTTCCATATGAAGAAGACCCCAATTCGAAGCTTCTGAAACCCTAGAAAACGCTAATGGTAGATTTTGATATAGACATGGTTAGTTCAATTAAAGGGTACCATTAGCTTCAGAACATCAATATTAGCAAGAATCAACAATTGAAACTCAGGAATAATGCATGAAAAGTAAAACACGATTATGGAAAAGTTTGTGAAAAGTGTGACTTTGTTCTACCAATTCTTGAGGTCTGGAGATGTGTTCTTGATTGCAACACGTTCCTGGATGTCTTGGCAATGTTTTGGAATGCTTTTCAAGCCTTGAATCGTCCTGTAACTAGGATTTCAGTGTTCAACTTTTTGTGAAAAAAATGCAATTTGGTTCTTGGTTTTCTGCACAGCCTCTGTGTCCATGAGCATTAGGTCATGTTATGCATATGTACTTGAGTGAAATTAGGTTAAGAAAACAAGCCCAAAGCCCATGCATTCATGTTTTGAATATTTGATTTTTCCATATCTTCTTTTCAATCTTTTTCCATGCCAATCATGCCAATTGTGGAAGATTTTGTCCCTTGAGAAGGTGCACGAGATATTTAGCTCATAATGAGTGAACTTGCTGCACAAAAAGATTTGATAAGTGTTATTTGATATTTTTTCATATTTAAATTTAATTAAGTGAATGAATAATAATAAAAATTCAAATAATTAATCAAAAATAAGAAAATACATCCCTTTGAGGTCAATGGGTCGTGCATAGCCTTTGGGTAATGATTCATGAAAGAAATTGAGGCCCATTAGCATTTTTGAAGCCTTTTGTGCAAAGTTGACTTTTCAAAATTCCCAAAAATTTCCCAACTTCTCCAAGGCATATCTTGCTCAATTTTGAATCTATGATCATGTTCTTGGACATTTTGGAAAGGTCTTGAAGTCCTCTAACCAATGCCTTTGGTCCCATGTCATTTTGATTTACCAATATCAAGTTATGGTCTTTGACTTAAAGTGCCTTTTTGTTGACTTTTGAAAATGACCTATAATGTTGAAATTGATAACTTTTTGTGAGAGAATTTCTTGGACTTGAAGTGTGAATATGAGTTGTAGATAATTTCATTCTCTTCAAAATGAGCTTTGGATGGGATTTTTCTGATAAACCATGAAGAAGTTATGCCCTGGTCAATTTGCAGTTGACTTTTTCAATTGTCCAAAAATAGAAACTTTTGCATCTTGAGACTTTTTGAGCCATGCCTTGAGAATCATGATCAAGAATTGATCAAATGATGTTTGTGGCTTCAAAATAAGATGTTGACCAAAAATTTGGATTTTTGACTGTCAAATGACCATTTTGCCCCTGCAGTTGACTGTGAAGCATTTAGGGTTTTTGACTGTGCAATTTGATGTTGTGAGTCTTGAAACTTGGCATATGAATGCTTGACAATGTTTATAGGCATGTGGGACTTGATTGGACCCTTGAAAATCTCAATTTTTTTGCAAGAACCAAAACCCTAATTTTGACTGTGTTAGGAGGCAATTGGACTGTGCAACCTTTGAGAGATTTTGAACCATGGTCTTGGCAACTTTTGAAGAATATGGGAGGGAAAATTTTGGGGTACAACAGTTGCCCCTGTTCAATCTTCTTAGACCTGAGGATGTAGATTGGCTGGCGTGCCTTTCGTGATCCGAAGGTAGAAGATGATTGAACACTAGAGTGCCCAGAAATTTGCACTTACATAGTAGAGTGTCAGCAGTGTGATGGTGGGAATGGGCTTACAGATGCCATTTGGAGACTGATGAATAGAAGGATGGGCTTATAGATGCCATCTGGAAGTGTGACAGTACTTCGTCAGGAATGGACTTATAGACGCCATTTGGAGACTGTATGTATGTGGAGATGGGCTTATAGATGCCATCTAAGTGTCGATCGCGTAAGAGATTCCTTAGCGAGAACTTGCGTACCTGAGAAATAAAAATTACCTGGTCTGTTACAGGAATTGGTCTTCAAACTCTTTATGTAGATGTGCCCTGGCCGGATACATGAATCGAATCTTTAAACTCTTCAGACGTGCCCTGGCAGGATACAGGAATCGAGTCCGAAGAATATAGTCGTCAACAGATACACCCTGGCGAGATACAGGAATCAGATCTTCAAACTCTTCAGACGTGCCCTGGCCGGATACAGGAATCGAGTCTGGTAATGTTAGTCGTCAACAGATACACCCTGGCGAGATACAGGAATCAGATCTTCGAACTCTTCAGACGTGCCCTGGCAAGATACATGAATCGAGTCTGGTAATGTTAGTCGTCAACAGATACACCCTGGCAAGATACAGGAATCGGATCCTCAAACTCTTCAGACGTGCCCTGGCAAGATACAGGAATCGAGTTTGGTACTGTTAGTCGTCAACAGATACACCCCGACAAGATACAGGAATCGGATCTTCGAACTCTTCAGACGTGCCCTGGCAAGATACAGGAATCGAGTCTGGTACTGTTAGTCGTCAACAGATACACCCTGGCAAGATACAGGAATCGGATCTTTGAACTCTTCAGACGTGCCCTGGAAAGATACAGGAATCGAGTCTGGTACTGTTAGTCGTCAACAGATACACCCTGGCAAGATACAGGAATTGGATCCTCGAACTCTTCAGACGTGCCCTGGCAGGATACAGGAATCGAGTCTGGAATTAGTCGTCAACAGATACACCCTGGCGAGATACAGGAATCGGATCTGGAATCACGACCGTTGATAGTAATTATCTTTGTATTAACCTTTGTCCTGAAAAGACAAAACGTTAGTTGTGCGTAATGTCATGATGTATGACATGCGAGATGTTCTCAGAATAAGTGAGATTGTATGTTCATGATGCGTATATGCATGCTATAATGTATGAAGATGTGATGTTTATGAAATGTATTGTCGTCTAGGAAAATAAATCCTTGACGGGTGCCGGGAAGTGGAATCCTGGGCTGATGCTGAAGAGTAGAGCTTTGTTTCCGCTGGGGATGATGGTTGCAAGAATACCGGTAGGAGAAGATGACTCCGTTGGGGAATAAACTTGGCGTATAGATTACTCTGCGGGGAGATAACTCTGTGGGGGAAGAGAGGCACTTTGCTGAGGTGCTGATGATAACTCCGCTGGGGATACCATTGTTGAGCTCTGTTAGAAGAATTGATGAACTCCGCTGGGGATAGGAAGACTTCGCCGGGGACGGTCTTTCCATGGCGATTGGCTGAGGATAACCCAGTTATATCCTGGTGGGGAAATAACCTTTGAATAAAGCCGGGAGACGCGTTCGTGCTATGCGGGTGACAAGCTTCCAGAATCTACTGGGGATAAGCTTCCTGCTGGGGAGATGGATTGAACTCTCCTGGGGAAACTTTTCAGATTGGACTGGGGAATGGCTCCATTGAACGTCTGTATACCACTGGGGAACAATCTTAGATCAAGACTGCCGGGGATGCTTGTTAAGAATGTTTGTATAGTGCGCTGAGGAATGTTGAGATCTGCTGGGGATACCCAACTTCCTTAAGGCTGACGGTATAACTCTGCTTGGGGAGAGTGTATTGACTTGCTGGCTCACTCTCTGGGGAATTAGGACATCTTGGTTACGTTCATCAGCTGAACTTACCTTGGTACCTTGGTGGACAGAGCAATTAGATCGCTTAGACAACTCATTATTGCCCCTGTTTCTAATGTTACCTGTAATTAATCCTTTGTTTCTCATGCAAATATTTATGAGTTAGCAGTTAGTGTCAAATGCATATATCAAAAATTGAACATTGGACGTTCTTCGCAAAACAAAACAGAAAAAGGAAAAAACAATTGGCAATTTGTTTGAAAAGTGAATTTGTATTGATTTGCCTGTAAATAGGCGTTTATGTACAAGAGGCTGACGTCCTAGTAAGAGAACGCCGCCGAACAAGAGAGTTTATACAATTTTGAAAAGGGAAAACAAAACAACTATGTGAAAAGAGTAATCCCACTGGGTTTCAACTCTGCTATCGCCTTTATATCTTCGAGCGTCTCATCACTTTGCTGCTCAGTTAACGATGAAGCTGGTTGATTGATGCCATTTGAACTTGATAGTAGATACCGGATTCTAGATGCAAGGTGATCCAATGAGACATAGTATTACGCTTTTAATCCCTAACTTTTGCCTGGACCGCCCTTTCTGGTTTTCAGTCCACCAGGATACCCATTTTTGCCCAAGCCGCCTTTTCAGGTTTTCGACTTGCGGGGTGTACAGATTTTTTTCATTTCATCCCTCATTTTGCCCGAACCCTTTTGGTTTGCCGGGAAGCCCTAATTTTTACCTAGGTATGTCAACCTAGCGGGTCTTTTATCATGCGTAGTATCTTTTTACTATGTATGCATTGGCGGGGTGAGGAAGGTCGTCACCATCCATAGTGGTTAGAATCATGGCTCCTCCTGAGAACACATGTTTAACCACAAATGACCCTTCGTATGTAGGGGTCCATTTTCCCCTGGGATCATTTTGAGGAAGAATGATGCGCTTGATTACCAGGTCCCCAACTTGATACTCTTGTGGTCTGACCTTCTTGTTAAATGCCCTGATCATCCGTTTTTGGTACGTCTGACCATGGCAAATAGCTGCGAGTCTCTTTTCGTCGATTAGATTTAATTGATCAAGTCGTGTCTGGATCCAGTCATCTTCGCTCAAATCTGCATCCTTCATTATCCAGAGAGAAGGTATCTGCACTTCAATCGGCAAGACTGCCTCCATGCCATAGACCAAGGAAAAGGGAGTTACCCCGGTTGACGTTCTTGCTGAGGTGCGGTACCCTTGAAGAGCGAACGGTAACATCTCGTGCCAATCTTTGTAAGTCACTGTCATCTTCTGCACAATCTTTTTAATATTCTTATTCGCTGCTTCGACAACCCCATTCATCTTCGGCCGGTAAGGAGATGAGTTGTGGTGCTGTATCTTGAATTGCTCGCAGAGCTCAGTGATCATCTTGTTATTGAGATTGGTACCGTTGTCTGTAATGATCCTTTCCGGGACGCCGTATCGACAGATCAGGTTATGTCGAATGAACCGTGCCACAACATTCTTGGTTACGGTAGCGTAGGAAGCTGCTTCAACCCACTTCGTAAAGTAATCAATCGCCACCAGGATGAAGCGATGCCCGTTGGATGCCGTAGGTTTAATCTCACCGATCATATCAATGCCCCACATTGCGAACGACCAAGGTGCAGTCAAGACATTCAGAGGAACTGGAGGAACGTGCACCTTATCTGCATAAATCTGGCATTTATGACATGTCCGAGAATGTTGGTAACAGTCGGCTTCCATTGTGGACCAGAAATATCCTGCCCGAAGGATTTTCTTTGCCATGGTGTGTCCACTGGAATGCGTTCCAAAGGTACCCTCATGTAGCTCTTCCATGATCTTTTATGCTTCAGTCTTATCCACACAACGCAGTAAGGTCGAATCATGGTTTCGCTTGTAGAGAATGCCGTTGCTGAGGAAGAACTTAGCTGCGAACCTTCTCAGAAACTTCTTGTCGTTGACAGATGCACCTTCAGGATACTCTTGAGCTTCCAAGTATCTCTTCACCTCATGATACCAGGGTTTTTCAGTTACCACCTCAGCCTCAAGATCACAACAGTATGCCGGTTCGTCCAATTTCCAGATAATGATCTGGGGAGCCTCATTGTCCCACTTGACTTTGAACATAGAAGACATCGTAGCCAACGCGTCCGCCAACTGATTCTCCTCTCTTGGAAAGTGTTCAAAAGTTATCTCTGTGAAATGGGGAATCAATGTCAACACACATTCTCTGTAAGGAATAAGATTCAGATGTTTCGTATCCCACTCTCCTTTGATCTGATTGATCACGAGAGCGGAATCTCCGAAGACACTCAGAAACTTGATCCTTAAGTCAATCGCAGCTTGAAGACCCATGATGCACGCCTCATACTCCGCCATGTTGTTGGTGCAGTTGAAACATAGCCGGGAAGTAAGTGGAGTATGAGTGCCTTGAGGGGATATGATCACAGCGCTGATACCGTTACCCAAAGCGTTGGAGGCTCCGTCAAAGTGCATAGACCATCGGGATCCTTCCTCAGGTCCTTTATCCGGTCCAGGTACTTCACAATCAGTCACAATCATGATGCTCTCGTCTGGAAACTCGAAGTTCATTGACTGGTAGTCATCTACTGCCTGGTGTGCCAAATGATCTGCCAATACACTTCCCTTGATGGCTTTCTGAGTTGTGTACTGGATGTCGTATTCCGTCAAGATCATTTGCCATCTTGCTATTCTCCCAGACAGAGCAGGTTTTTCGAATATGTACTTTATTGGATCCATCTTTAAAATCAACAAGGTAGTGTGAGTCAGCATATACTGTCTCAGCCGGCGAGCAGTCCATACCAAAGCGCAGCAAGTTTTCTCGAGCAGTGAGTATCGGGTCTCACAGTCGGTAAACTTTTTGCTAAGGTAATAAATGGAATGCTCTTTTCGGCCAGACTCGTCATGCTGCCCCAACACACACCCCATTGAGCTGTCAAGTACTGTCAGGTATAGTATTAGAGGTCTCCCTTCAACCGGTGGCATAAGAATGGGTGGTTCTTGGAGATACTCTTTGATTCTGTCGAAAGCGGCCTGACATTCATCATTCCAACGTACTACCTGATCTTTCTTCAGCAGCTTGAAGATTGGTTCACAAGTAGCAGTTAGGTGCGAGATGAATCGGGCAATGTAATTCAGACGTCCTAGAAAGCCTCTGACTTCTTTCTCTGTCTTGGGAACTGGCATCTCTTGAATAGCTTTAACCTTGGCAGGGTCCACTTGAATACCCTTGTCACTTACGACGAAGCCTAGCAACTTTCCAGATCTTACCCCAAATGTGCACTTGTTCGGGTTCAACCTCAGCTTGTATAACTTCAGGCGGTCAAACAACTTATGTAGATGGTCAAGGTATTCCTCCTCAGTTTGAGACCTTTCAATCATATCGTCGACATACACCTCGATCTCATGATGGATCATGTCATGAAATAAAGCAACCATGGCACGTTGGTAGGTTGCCCCAGCATTTTTCAACCCAAATGGCATGACCTTGTAGCAGAAGGTGCCCCACTGAGTAACAAAGGTAGTCTTTTCCATATCTTCAGGAGCCATCTTGATTTGATTATAACCTGAAAAACCATCCATGAAGGAGAACACCTTGTGTTGAGCAGTATTGTCAACCAGAACGTCGATGTGAGGTAGGGGGAAGTCATCCTTGGGGCTGGCCCTATTCAGATCCCTGTAGTCAACACACATTCTGACCTTACCATCCTTCTTTGGCACCGGAACCACGTTGGCAACCCACTGAGGGTAAGAAGTCACTGCAAGAAACCCGACATCAAATTGCTTCATAACCTCAGCTTTGATCTTTTCGGACATCTCTGGACGCATACGGCGGACCTTTTGCTTTACCGGAGGGCAGTCTTCCTTGGTAGGTAAGTGATGGACCACAATGTCAGTATCCAACCCAGGCATGTCTTTGTAAGACCAGGCGAAGATCTCCACATAATCATGCAACCTCTGAATCAACCGTTGTTTTATGCTGAGCTCCAGATTGGCACCAATCTTAACTTCCTTTCTATCTGTCTCAGTACCCAGGTTTATCGTTTCCACTGGCTCTTCATGTGGCTGAATGGCCCTCTCTTCCTGGAGTAACAGTCTTGCAAGCTCGCCAGGCACTTCACAATCATCTTCACCTTCATCTTCGGCTAAGTTGATCGGATTTTCGGAATCATAACTGGCACTAGCAGAGTCGTTACCAGTGAGATCCAGAGTGGATTGAAACCTGTATAGGTGAGTGTGTGTAAATATAGCTATTTTGCAATATATAAAGAAAGAAAGAAAGAAAGGGAGCACAAGATTTGAAATGTGAAAAACGTCCAATGTCTTTATTCATGATATATGGAAATGACAGTTAATAAGCCCTCACAAATGAAGCCAACGGTGCCCCGGGTAGGACACCGGGCCATAAAGTTTCAATTTATTGTTTATTACAAATTAAAAAACAAAGGAATTCATTACTGCGTAACAAAAGTAACATGTATGTGATCTTTTGCAGTCCAATTGGTCAGTCCACCGTTAGTCGTCAGGTAGATCCAGCTATTAAACTCTGACTCCTCCGTGTCGCTCTCAATAGCATTCACTCCCGGGTTGGTGATGATCACGGGAGGTCTTCCGATCCTAGCCTTGCATACATCCCTCTGAACCTCTGCAGTAAAACCCAGCCCAAACTTGTCAGTTTTAGGAGTAAAATCAGGGAGCCTGCCCCAGTTAGCACATTCACCTTTCTCGATTACAGCCCGGGCGTCCTTCAAGGAAGCCATCTTCAAAGGAGAACCCTCTTCAGTTACTGCTTTTGCTGCTGCCAATGTTGGAGGTACCTCTTCAAAATGTTGAAAGGGGGTTTCAATAAACTCCCCGTCCATCTCAATATACCGGAACGAGTTCAAATGACTAACCATATATTCTTCCTCCCCCTGCACAGTAACAATCTTCCCTCTGACAGGGTACTTGAGCTTCTGGTGTAGAGTGGAGGTCACAACCCCAGCTTTGTGAATCCAAGGTCGACCCAGTAAACAGGAATAAGATGGACGGATGTCCATCACATAGAATGTTGAGTCAAACACTTGAGAACCCACCCGAATAGGAATGTCTACCTCACCATGAACCATCCTCTTCGACCCGTCAAAGGCTCGGACAATGATGTTGCTAGGCTTCAACTCCAGGCCCTCACAATCCAGTCTGTCTAAGGCCTTCTTAGGCAATACATTCAGGGAAGAACCGGTTTCCACCAACACGTATGCGAGAGTAGTGCCCCTGCATTCTATGGAGACATGCAGGGCATCATTGTGGTTCTTTCCCTTAGCGGTAAGATCAGCATCTGAAAAACCCAAACCATTGTCGGCGGTCAAGTTGGCCACACAGTCAGTGAATTGATCTGCAGATGTCTCTTGTGGTACATGGGTTGTCTTCAGAAATGAAATCAGGGCCTTGGCATGGGCCTCTGAGCACAACAATAATGATAACATAGAGATCTTGGAGGGGGTGTGCCCCAGCTGTTCAACGATGTTGAAGTCACTCTTCTTGATTATCTTAAGAATTTCCTCCATCTCTTGCTGGAAGGCTTCAACATTCACAGTCTTCGGTGCCTCCATCCGGGCAGGCTCATCATCAATCCCTTTACCCCGAGTATTAGATGACTCGGCAGCAGGGGTAGGAACTGGATCAGAAGTGGAAACAGGCGCACTTGCAGGCGTTATTATAAGAGGTCTTCAGATGACTGGTGGCGCAATGTCAGGCGAGAAGAGCCTGCCACTGCGAGTTACTTTGGCGGGACCGGTGATATTGCTGATACTGGTACCGGTGTTGAACTCTTGCTTCACTCCAAGTACATATACATCTGCCCCATAGTGCCATGGGACAGCCTTGTCAGATTCATAGGGGAGGGGCCCCGGAACAGTAATAATGATGGGTGCAACAGACATGATTTTGACTGGCTGCCTCGGGGGAGCCTTGGTACGATTGTTGAAGATGGTGACAACAAATATTTCTTCAACGGGAACAAAAGGAATAGCGGTCTTCTTGAACAGAATCTCCTTGCTATCCATCAGGCTTTGGATGCCTGACTTCAGCAACGGACAACCAGTAAGGGAAACAGCACACAGAAGGCAACCCTTGATACAACCCGGAAATAAACCGGCTAGCAACAGGTTCCTCTTAACAATCAACAGAGGGGTAGCAACATCATCCACAGAAACGGCATACATGTCTTCCTCAATGGCATTTACTCCATGCTGGGGCATAGGAGCAGTCACAATGTTGGGCCTCTCAGGTGCCTCAAACTATATTTCCTTCGCATCAATAAGGTCTTAAACCTTATTTCTCAGGGCCCAACAATCGTCAGTAGAATGCCCCGGGATATCAGAATGATAAGCACAACAGGCATTGGGATTATACTTCGGAGAGGTCGTGTTCACCACCTTCGGAGCCTCTCTGACGGTCACCAAGTTGGTCGATAGCAGTTGTGGCAAGATTTGTGACAAGGTCATACTTAGCCGAGTGTATTCTCTTATGGGTCTCTCAGCCCTTGGTTGGTTAGGTTGCCGAGGAGCGGCAACAGGCTTTGCAATCACCACCGCGTTGACAGCTTGGCGGTGTTCTGGTTTATTCTGCCTTCTAGGCCCATACACATCACTGGCCTCCTTTTTGAAAGGTTTCTTCTCAGAACTTGAGGACGCGCCTTTCTGAATCTTCCCTGATTTCATGCCAGCCTCTATCCTTTCCCCAGTCAGAATGAGGTATGTGAACCCTGAAGATGAATTACCAATGAGATGGTTGAAGAATGGCCCGGATAGGGTCCCCAAGAACATGTCTACAAGCTCATGGTCAGTTAACGGTGGCTGCACCCTGCCAGCCAGGTCCCTCCACTTCTGCGCATACTCTTTAAAACCTTCTTCCGATCCTAGCGACATACCCTGGAGTTGGGTATGTGTAGGAGCGAGGTCGGCATTATACTGATACTGCTTGTAAAAAGCAGTAGCCAACTCCTCCCAGTTACGAACCTTGGTTCCATCCAGCTGATAGAACCATTCGAGATGAGTCCCTGAAAGACTCTCCTGGAAGAAGTGGATCCACAAGTTCTTGTCCACAGTATACGGCTGAATCTTTCGCACATAAGATCTGAGATGTAGCTTAGGGCAGGACGCCTCGTCATACTTTGCGAAAGATGGTGCTTTGAACTTATGTGGAATTACCACACCCGAAGATAGACCCAAGTCTCCGAAATCCAAACCAGGCACTTGTTGAATTTCCATGGCATTCAGACGGTCTTCCAACTTCTTGTACCTGTCTTCAGCTGGAGGATATTGTTCCTCATTAAAATCAGTCTCGTTGTCAGAGACCATCGGACTAGGAACTCTTCCCCCCTGGGGACTGCCTTTTCCAACAGAAGAACCAGCTTGATCAACCTCATTCTGCAGTGTGTTACCAAACCTCCGGCCCGTGTTGAATAGAATAGTTCTCTTCTTTTTCTTCTTCTTAACCAGCAGAGCCTTCAACTCCTCCTGACCTTGGGCCAAACTCATAATCAGCTCTTGGAATTGGGCGTTCTGAGCCTGAAGGGCCTTGATAGACTGCTCGGTAGATGATTCAGGGTTCATGATGCTGAAATAAACAGCGAAGAACATTAAGCAACCTGAAAAGGAGAGTACCTGCTATGCACATGATGCATGATATGTGTTTATGCAATGCATTCAAGGGTTCGAAAGTTCAAATTTGTTGTAGACAAAAAGGAACACACGTTATCATTAGGAAATAATTGTTCAGTACATCAAAGCCTCATGGGCAATCAATTACAAAAGTGAATCAATCCCAAAAGACACTGCGCATCCTCTTTGGAGCAATGTAGGTGTTGAGATTCCTTTCCTCGTGCAGTAGGCGGGTTAGCTCCAAGACCTTTTTCTCACTAGCATGTAGGCTGGACTCAAGAGAATTCCGTTCTTCTTTAAGCTGGATCCAACTCTTTTGCATTTCTTCCCAGGATGTAGGCATGTCAGGATGTTGAATGGTGTAGGACAGTGTGATCGGTGGATCTGGAACTGACTGTTTAACGCTGGTTCGCGAAATGTCGCGGAAGCAAGAGTCGCCACCGTCTTTTATTTTCTCCAAATGGAAAGGACAAAAGCATAGAAAAATTCCTTATAGAGATTGCTCTCGGTTCGGGAGGTAGATTTATAGAAAGGGAAGGTGTTAGCACCATTTCTATCCATGGTTATCCATGGGCTCTTAGATACTTGCTCACTTGTGTTTTCAAAATGGTTTGTTTGCTTTTCAACTGTGGGTTTAAAAAGTTTCTTTGAAAATTTCAGTTCGACTCTTGTATCAGTCCTCAAGAGTGTTTGAAAAGTTGCTTTCGAAAGCTTTTTGAAAAGGTGTCGGTGTGAAAAGTATTTTTGATTTGTTTTGAAATTAGAGCAAGTATCTAGAGTCGTCTACCTACCCTAAGGAATCCGTCTGTGTAAATGTCCTTAAAGTAGTGCCATCCCACCATTGAGAGGTAGGTAGCACCACCGTTGGAGGTGTTCGGGTCAATTCGAAGGTTCGGGACATGGTGATCACCAGAGCAATAGGAAGACACCTTAGAAGCTACCCTCATGCCATGTTCATGGACATGAGGACTTACTAAAACATCCTCTACTCGACGACCACCTTTCGAGGGGCAAGGCAACAGTGAGGCGTACCCTAGGGGTGGTGTGTGATTTGTGTGTCGTTTTCAGATATTTTTGTCTTTGTTCATACATTGGTGATCTATGCGTTGCTTTTATTTTGGCATTCATTCTTTCATGCAATAGTTAACAGTTAAAAGTTGCGAGAATTAAAAGTCCTACGCTATTACAAAGGCGCGGGTCCACACCGCCAAATTAATCCAGGACCCGATTTGAAATAAAATAAAGTGCGAAAGATAAATATCTAATTAGTCTATTACACGGCTTTGGGAGAATTACATTACATTCACAAAAAAGAAATAAAAATGCGAAGAGAATTAAAATCGGGAATGCGAGGGCGTTGGACCCTTTTTAGGAAATTAAATTATAATTAACAAATTAATTAAGTTAAATAAAAGAAAGAAATTGTTTTTTGGAGTTTTTTGTATTTATGGATTTTAATGAGAATTAATGGAATTAAAACCTAATTCTAACTATTTTTAATTTATAAAAAAAACATGTTAAAATTGAACCTAAAATTGACCTAATTATTTACATGGTAATTTATTTACAAAATAATAACTAATAATTAAATAGGATGAAAAGAGAAAAAAGGAAAAAAAGTATAAAAACCTAATTCTACATTTTTTAATTTATTAAGAAAAACATTTAACATTAAACCTAGATTTAACTAATTAATTGATAAAATTTATTTACAAAATAACATTAAATAAAATATATTTTTATTTTGTCTTTCTGATTTTTTATTATTTTTATGTTTTATGAAAATATATTAATTTAAAGAAAGAAAAGGAAATAATTAAATTAAAACAAATAATAGAAAATAGAAAAAAGAAAAGAAATGCAAACCCTTGGGGGTGTTGACCCCAGTTTGGAGGTGTTATCCAGCATTTTTGGCCCATTTATTGGAGGCCCCTTTGACTTTTGGTGGTCATGTGTGGCACGTTTGACTGATGCATACCATAGACCTTGAATCCTGGCCACTGGATGGATGTTGTGGGACAAGTGGCGTGCTGGAGCGTAGGGTGCATGGTAGGCCTTTTGTAAGAAGGTGTATGGGATCAGGTTAAAAGAAAATATATTGAGAAAGGAGGGGACCTGGGAATCGAACCCAGGTCCCAGAGTTTACCAAATGCTTCGTCCACCAACTATGCCATTCACGCGCTTTGTATATAATATAACAAACAAACAATATAATGCAAAACAATGGTTAGTGGTCAGAATTAATAAAAACGCGCGCCAACTTTAAACTACCCTTTCACGTCATGACACATAAGCATCTTCTTCCTCTCTTCTTTATTTTGCATGAAAAAACAAACTGGATAGCGGGGGTTTTAAACCCCCACAATCTGAAATACAGAAAATAGCGAATAGGAATTAAGAAAAAATAAAAAGGGCGCGACTAGTGATTCTGGATCGTCTAAGTGTGCTGAGTTCAATGGTGTAGGTCTCATGTCTCAATTTTTCCAGAATAAGGAAGCCCCAATTCAAGGTTCCTGAAACCCTAGGCATCGTTCATGGCAACTCTCCATATATGCAAGCATTCTTCAATTAAACTATACTATTAGCTTCAGAATCAACACATTAGCACAAAACAGTAATGAAAATGCATTGATATGGCGTGTAGATTCGAATACGATTAAGGAAAAATTCGTGTACAGGGTAACTGTGTTCTACCGTTTCTTTGCGTTAGAAGCAGTGGTTTTGATCTAGGAACGTCCCTTGAGGCCTTTGCAAGCTAATGGAATCAATGTTTTGCCTTGAAACGCTTTGGAATGGTGTTTTCAGTTTTCACTTTTTTCACAAAAATTGCAAAGTGCATAAGAGGTTTTGGGCGCAGCTTGAAGGTTCTTTCCATTAGGTTTGCATCTGACTTATGTATGGGATGGATTAGGGTTGAATTTTGAGCCAAAAGATCAATGCATTGATGAAAGAAATATTTGATTTTCCATGAATATTTTCAAATCTTTTCCACATGAATATCATGCCAATTTGCACCAAATCTTCCCTTTTTTGATATGCACGAATTTTCAATGACCAATGAGAGCAAATGCTGCATAAAAATATTCACATACATTTGTTTTAGTATTTTTTCATATTTTATTTTATTAAATGAATTAATAGTAATTAAAAATTCAAATAAAATAATAAAAATGATGAAATAAATCCCCTTTGGGCCAAATGGTCGTGCATAGCCTTTGGATGATGAATCTTGGAAGAAAATGTGGCCCATTAGCAATTTTGAGGCATTTGAAGCAAAGTTGACTTTTCAAAATTCCCAAAAATTTCCCAACTTCCACAAGGCATATCTTGCTCAATTTGTAAGCTTTGATCATGTTCTTGGACATTTTGGAAAGGTCTTGAAGTCCTATAACCAATGCCTTTGGTCCCATGTCATTTTGATTTACCAATCTCAAGTTATGGTCTTTTACTTAAAGTGCCTTTTTGTTGACTTTTGAAAATGACCTATAATGTTGAAATTGATAACTTTTTGTGAGAGCATTTCTTGGACTTGAAGTGTGAAGAGGAGTTGTAGGAAATGTCTTTCTCTTAAAAATGAGATTTGGATGGAATTTTTCTGATAAACCATGTGGAAGTTATGCCTTGGTCAAGTTACAGTTGACTTTTTCAACTGTCCAAATATGGAAACTTTTGCATCTTGAGACTTTTTGAGCCATACTTTGAGAATCATGATCAAGAATTGATCCAATGATGTTTGTGGCTTCAAAATAAGATGTTGACCAAAAATTTGAACTTTTGACTGTCAAATGACCATTTTACCCCTGCAGTTGACTGTTGAGCAATTAGGGTTTTTGACTGTGCAATTTTGTGCTGTAAGTCTTGAAACTTGGTATGAGGATGCTTGACCTTGTTTGTAGGCATGTGGGACTTGTTTGGACCCTTGGAAACTTCATTTTCTTTGTCAGAACCAAAACCCTAGTTTTTGACTGTTAGGAGGCCCTTAAACTGTGCAACTCTTGGGGAGATTTTGAAGCTTTGACTTGGCAAATCTTGAAGAATATGGGAGGGCAAATTTTGGGGTACAACAGACACCTCTCCTTCCAATACTGGCTCTTTGATCACAGGGAGAACATGAGGATATGGCATCACTAACTTCTGGGAGCGGGCTCGTACCCACTTGAGGTAAGGCTCCAACGGGATGGAGTTCCTGTGGCCCAGTGTCTTGCTGTATATCTTGTTGGGCATCCTCCAAGCTCTGATAAATCTCTGGAGAAGTCCTTGTGCATCGTTGTCGAAGTCAAAAACTATGTCAAGGATTAACATGTCATGAGGGTCGTCCCTCCGAGCATAACCAAACTGTCTCCAAGCCAGGCACGGGTTGTAAGTAATACCTCCTCTGATTCCAAGTAAAGGAACATTAGGAAACTCCCCGCAATGATCAATGATAGTGACATCTTCTCTGGACCGAGAACACCAATGTATATCAGCATGTGTAAGAGTCATCAATCGTTATGACCATCTCAAACCCCGCTCATTCTTCAAAACTGATTGTGGAAGGTGCGAAATAAACCACCTTCCCAGGAGAGGAGTGCAGCACATAAGAACACCTCTTTTTCTCATGGTTCGAGTGTAACATGAGTGAAGGATGTCCCCAAGCAACGTAGGTATAGGATTCCTGGACATGAAGATCTGGACAACACTGATATCTATAAGCTGATCTGGATTCGGGAACAAAACCAATCCATAGACAAGGAGGGCCACAACTTCTTCAAAGGCTTGCAGGTCAAGGGAGTTCCAACATTCTTGGGCCTTCTCAAACAGAAACCTGCCCAAGAACCCTTTGATACCACTTCTAACTTCCCAGTGTCCCTTGATGTCAGATGGTTGTAAGCGTAAGGCTTTAGCAATCTCTTCAAGTTTGGGTTCCTTTTCCGTACCGTTGTAGGGTAGTTGATCAAGGATAGGGATCTTCAGAAGCCGGGAGAACTCTTCCAATGTAGGCAACAGCTGATAATCCAGGAAAGTAAAACAGTGGTGCAGAGGGTCAAAGAACTGGAAAAGGACCTTTATCATATCTTCCTCAATGTTGGTGTTGACCAAGCTGATTCTCGGGAATCCTGGATATAAGTTCCTTAAGCTGAGGAGGGACCCTTACAAGGCTGATCTGAATTGTCTTTCTGCGAACAGTTTCCATGTCCTACAAAACAAGAACAAAGATGAAGATTCGAACCCCTGAAATGGTTAGTCAATGCATATGATGTTGTATGATGTCATGATGCTATAATAAGGACACACCACAAATATCCACAAAAAGCAAACATGGTAAGGCACACAAGTCACACCACAACCCTTAGAGTTTAGGCCAACATGGGGTCTGGGTATTACCCTCTTGAAGTTGGTGGGTTCAACCTGTCCTATCAGAAGTAACCGGGTTCTAAGGGTCCCAATATCATTGAATTGCTTTCATTGTTCATCGTTTCGATTTAGCCACTGAACTGGCGACCGAAATATTCCAAGAAAACAACCCTCAATTGAGTGTAGTATCGAGTATCAACCAACCTCGGACTGCACCAAAGTCAGTTATCTCACTACCCTAAAGAGGCCAAGATGGTTCAATTAAGGTTCCTAAGATAAGTTGATGCTTCACGACACCACGCAGCGGCCCCGTACTCTCCTTGACTGAACTCAAGGGTTACCGGTACACACCAAAGTGCCACATCAACGTAGCAGACTGCTTCAACCATGTCGGTATACCCCGCACAGTTCCCTCACAGCCTTGTTGCTACTTTCTAAGAAGGTATCCCCCAGATCCGGGTTGGGATCTATAGAACTCCCAAGACAGTACCCACAATAATAAAGCAAACAATTCAGATAATTGAAAACACAAGTGATCTTAGTCCTAAGGTACACCTCACTTTAAGTATCCCCAGCAGAGTCGCCAGTTCTGTGATCGGTGGAAATAGAATTGACTGTTTGGAATGCTGGTTCGCAAAATGTCGCGGTAAGCAAGAGTCGCCATCGTCTTTTATGTTCTCCAACATGGAAAGGACAAAAGCACAGCAAAATTCCTTTTCGAGATGTTTCTCGGTTCAGGAGGTAGATTTATAGAAAGGGAAGGTGTTAGCACCCTTTCTATCCATGGTTATCCATGGGCTCTTAGGTACTTGCTCATTGTGTTTTCAAAAGTGTTTGCTTTTCAATTGTGAATGAGTTTGAAAAAGTTTCGTTTAAAGATTTCAGATCGACTCTTGTATCAGTCCTCAAGAGTGTTTGAAAAATTGTTTTGAAAGCTTTTGAAAGTGTCGGTGTGAAAAGAGTTTTGATTGTTTTTGAATAGAGCAAGTATCTATGAGTCATCCACCTACCCTAAGGAATTAGGCTGTGTAGAAGTCCTTAAGGTAGTGCCATCCCACCATTGAGAGGTAGGTAGCACCACCGTTGGAGGTGTTCGGGTCAATTCGTTTGTTAGGGACGTTGTGGTCACCAGAGCAACATTAGGACACCTTAGAAGCTACCCTTATGCCATTGATCCTTTTTAATTCCGAGGCAACCGTTTCGAGGCAACTGGATCATGTCATGGACATAAGGACTTACTAAAACGTCCTATACTCGACGACCACGTTTCGAGGGCAAGGCAACAGTGAGGCACACCCTAAGAGTGGTGTGTGAATTTGTGTGTTATGTTCAGTTAATGTTATCTTGTACATGTATCATGGTGATCTACGCTTGTTTTTAATTTAGGCCATACATTCTTTCATGCAAAGTTTAGCAGTTTTAAGATTGCGGAAATTTAAATGCGGAAAGTAAAATCCTACGCTATTACAAGGCGCGGGTCTATACATCGCCAAATTAACAAAGACCCGTTTTGAATAAAAATGCGGAAAGTAAAACCTAGTTACTATTACATGGCTTGAGCAATTACATAATATTTACAAGAAAAATAAGAATAAATGCGCGAAAGAAATAAAAATAGAACGTTCGAGGGCGTTGGACCCTTTTGAAATTAAATTGAATAAAAAAGGTTAATTAATTATTAAATTAAAGAAAATAAATGTTTTTTTAATGGTTTTTGTATTTATGAAATAAAGACAATTAAAATTGCAGAGAAACCCTAATTCTAAGTGGTTTTTAATTATTAAGAAAGCATTAAAGTTTAACCTAATTTACTAATCAATTAATATACATGTTTATTTACAAAATATTAATTAATTAATAATAATAATAATAATGACGAGAAAATTATTTATTAAAAAAAATGATGAAAAGTTAAAAACCCTAATTTCTACATATTTTATTTATTTAAGGAAAAGTGTTAAAATTGAAAACCTAGATTAACTAAATTTATTATTTAAGGTTTATTTACAAAAATAAATTAATAGAAATTAAATATAATTAAACATATTTTAATTTTTCTGTATTTTATATTGTGAAAATTAATTTATGAAATTAACGAAAACAATTAAAAACAATTAAAAGAATAAAAAGGAAAATCAAATAAAAAAAATAAAAATGTGCAAACCATGGGGGTGTCTGGCCCTTTTAGGAGGTAAATTGGAAGCAATTTGGCCCACTGAATACAAGCCCTTTTTGACTTTTTGTGCTTGCGTGCATGTGGTTGACTGAGCGTGTATCATGGACCTCCAGTTATAGCCTTCAGATGGATCATCATGGATATGTGGCAAGCCTGGGCGTGTGTGTGCATGATGGACTTTGGATGAAGTGCTACGCTGGAATACCTTGCAACAAAAATTATTAAGCGTTTGGGGGGACCTGGGAATCAAACCCAGGTCCCAATGCCTGCAGGACAGCTCATTCACCAACTGAGCCATTGAGTCTCTTTGTCAATATAATGGAGCATGAATAATATATATGAAAAAACAATATTATACTGAAGCAATCAAAAAACGCGCCAACGTTCAAATCATCCAACCACGTTCAGACACCTCAGTGTCTTCTTCCTTTTTCTGCCTGTAACATAAACAAATAGCAGGGGTTTTAAACCCCCACTAACTGCAATTCAGAAAAATAGCGATTAGCGCATGCCTCCATATAAAAAAGGCGCGAGGTCATTATTCAGTTCGTCTTGTTGCCATGAATCCATTGGCATAGGTTTTAAGGCCTAATTTTTCCATATGAAGAAGACCCCAATTCGAAGCTTCTGAAACCCTAGAAAACGCTAATGGCAGATTTTGATATAGACATGGTTAGTTCAATTAAAGGGTACCATTAGCTTCAGAACATCAATATTAGCAAGAATCAACAATTGAAACTCAGGAATAATGCATGAAAAGTAAAACACGATTATGGAAAAGTTTGTGAAAAGTGTGACTTTGTTCTACCAATTCTTGAGGTCTGGAGATGTGTTCTTGATTGCAACACGTTCCTGGATGTCTTGGCAATGTTTTGGAATGCTTTTCAAGCCTTGAATCGTCCTGTAACTAGGATTTCAGTGTTCAACTTTTTGTGAAAAAAATGCAATTTGGTTCTTGGTTTTCTGCGCAGCCTCTGTGTCCATGAGCATTAGGTCATGTTATGCATATGTACTTGAGTGAAATTAGGTTAAGAAAACAAGCCCAAAGCCCATGCATTCATGTTTTGAATATTTGATTTTTCCATATCTTCTTTTCAATCTTTTTCCATGCCAATCATGCCAATTATGGAAGATTTTGTCCCTTGAGAAGGTGCACGAGATATTTAGCTCATAATGAGTGAACTTGCTGCACAAAAAGATTTGATAAGTGTTATTTGATATTTTTTCATATTTAAATTTAATTAAGTGAATGAATAATAATAAAAATTCAAATAATTAATCAAAAATAAGAAAATACATCCCTTTGAGGTCAATGGGTCGTGAATAGCCTTTGGGTAATGATTCATGAAAGAAATTGAGGCCCATTAGCATTTTTGAAGCCTTTTGTGCAAAGTTGACTTTTCAAAATTCCCAAAAATTTCCCAACTTCTCCAAGGCATATCTTGCTCAATTTTGAAGCTATGATCATGTTCTTGGACATTTTGGAAAGGTCTTGAAGTCCTCTAACCAATGCCTTTAGTCCCATGTCATTTTGATTTACCAATCTCAAGTTATGGTCTTTGACTTAAAGTGCCTTTTTGTTGACTTTTGAAAATGACCTATAATGTTGAAATTGATAACTTTTTGTGAGAGCATTTCTTGGACTTGAAGTTTGAAGATGAGTTGTAGGAAATGTCATTCTCTTCAAAATGAGCTTTGGATGGGATTTTTATGATAAACCATGAAGAAGTTATGCCCTGGTCAATTTGCAGTTGACTTTTTCAACTGTCCAAAAATAGAAACTTTTGCATCTTGAGACTTTTTGAGCCATGCCTTGAGAATCATGATCAAGAATTGATCAAATGATGTTTGTGGCTTTAAAATAAGATGTTGACCAAAAATTTGGATTTTTGACTGTCAAATGACCATTTTGCCCCTGCAGTTGACTGTGAAGCATTTAGGGTTTTTGACTGTGCAATTTGATGTTGTGAGTCTTGAAACTTGGCATATGAATGCTTGACAATGTTTATAGGCATGTGGGACTTGATTGGACCCTTGAAAATCTCAATTTCTTTGCAAGAACCAAAACCCTAATTTTGACTGTGTTAGGAGGCAATTGGATTGTGCAACCTTTGAGAGATTTTGAACCATGGTCTTGGCAACTTTTGAAGAATATGGGAGGGAAAATTTTGGGGTACAACACTGATCTATTGCTTATTCAACTTCAAGACTTCTGAAAACAGTTTACGAATTCTCCAAACACGGATGTTAATCTATCGCTTGTTCAGATTCAACTTTTGAAAACAGTTTACGGATGCTTCCTAACATGGATGTTGATCTATTGCTTATTCAACTTCAAGACTTCTGAAAACAGTTTGCGGATTCTGCAAACACGGATGTTAATCTATCGCTTGTTCAGATTCAACTTTTGAAAACAGTTTACGGATGCTTCCCAACATGGATGCTGATCTATTGCTTATTTAACTTCAGTTTGCTGAAAACAGTTTACGGAAGCTCCAAACGAGGATGCTAATCTATTTCTTATTCAGACCCCGGTTCAGAGATGCTCAAAACACGAATACCTTTCTGATCCTCATCCTTTCACCTATAACATACAGTTCAACAAACATTCCCCGATGGCATCTTTAAGCCCATCCCCAACAAGATTTTGTCACGTCTTAAAATGGCATCTTTAAAGCCCATTCCCTTAACCATGCTTTGACGAGTGCAAATTTATGGGCATTCTAGTGTCCAATCATCTTTTACCTTCAAGTTGCGAAAGGCAAACTCGCCAATCTAACTCTTCAGATTCAAGAAGATTGAACAGGGGCAACTGTTATACCCCAAAATTTGCCCTCCTTTTTTTTACAAGAAATCACAACCCCAGGGTTTTCTCTGATTTTTGAGATTGGCTCAAGAATCGGTCAAACAGACTTTTCTTTATCAGTCAATCCAGAATTAGGGTTTTTCGCTCGCATTTCTCAGAAAGAACTGAATCCTCAGATATTCAGTTAATTGTTACATTATTGTCATGCTTGTTCAAGATTACTGGTTGTTTCTCAAAGAACCTAAATATCTGGGATATGAGCTGAGGCTTTGTTTGAAACTTTGAGGCATTGGTTTGATCAGTGGAGTGAAAGGTGTATGGAACACTTGTTTGATTAACTGTACAAAGCATGGTTAATTGGAATGCCAGGCGTATGATGATTAATGCAAGGTTGCGAGACGGCAAAGTTTATTGATTATTTATTTCATTTGAATTAAAGTTATTGGGATACATTCCCAGTTATTTTAATTTAAGATACTTAAATAATTAAATAGACAGTACAAGGGAAAGAATGGAATATTTGACAGTAGGAAATTCTTATTTGACAAAGACTTTTTATTTATTTATTTCAAATATTGTTACAAATGTTATTCGAATATTGTAAATTTATAATTTTACAGTGTTTACAATAATATTTTTTACAATAAATAAAAAGAAAATAAATCTAAAGCCTAAATCTCTTGAAATATTTGACCTTCTACTGTTTCTTCCATTATTCAACTGGTACCTACCTGAAAAAAAGAAGAAAAAGAAAATCAGTACAAGATTATTTTAAATGAAAAGAAAAAAAATCATCATTAAAATTGGCCGTCTAGAATCAGATTGCCTATTTTTCCTCACGCTTTATTTTTCTCTCTGCAAATCACAAGAAGATCACTCTTCTCGGTTCACAGAGAGAAAAATAAAATATAAATGCAAGCATGTCAAAACTCAATGCAAAAACATGGGTCAATTACAAAAAAGTTCCAAACTGCATTAACTAAGCAAACTGAATTACAAAAAGTTCCAAGCTACATTAACCAAGCCAAACTGTGTTACAAGTTCAAAGAGACAAATAGGCGCCAAAACTGCCAGGGTAAGTCAAAGCAAAGGAATAAACTCAGCAGCAAGTAAAGTCCCTTATTCAGCTACAGTACAAAATTGCCCAAAATCAAGTTACAAGACAGATTTGATAAAAATGGTAATGCAGCATGAAAACAGCAATGCAACAGACAAAAGGCAAGACAGCAGGAAGCAATTTGTTTGACAAGTAAGAACTTATCAAAGATGCTTTTTCATCATTTCCTAGACAGCCCAATTTTTCAGAAATAAAAAGATAAATAAGCAATTAAAAATGCTTATGGAGAGAGAGGAAAGAGAGAACCTAGTGAATAGGTTTTGCAGTTTGCAGTTTTGGCAGGCTGTAAAAGGCAGATAAGAGGAACCAAAGAAAATATATAACAGTCAAAACACAAGAGATAGAGAAGAGATTACATAACCTCCAAACTTGCAAGCAAAACTCACAAGCCTTCAAGCCTGTTTTCTCAACAGAACGAAAACCTGCAAAACTGCAAGTTTAAGAAACCAAGCCTGCCTTACAAACACAAGCCTGCCTAAACTTACCAAAAACCTGCTTCCAACAAACAAATTGTATAAGCCTGCATAACTACAAACACAACACAAGCCTGCCTAAACTTACCAAAAACCTGCTTCCAACAAACAAACTGCATAAGCCTGCATAACTACAAACACAACACAAGCCTGCCGGAAGCTTACCAAGCCTGCTTCAAAACTCAGAAGCCTCTCAAGCGCACCAGAACTCAGAACTCCAAAATCTGCATAACCCACAAAACTGCTTCCAAACACAAAACAGAAATATGAGCAAACCTGCAAAACTGCAAGTTTAAAAAACACCCAGGCCTTCCTCCAAAAAACAAATTGCATAACCTGTAAAAACTCAGAAGCCTTCAAGCCTGCTTTCAAAACCTACCTAAACAGCAAGCCTGTCAAAGCAAACCCAAAAAACCTGTAACCTGCATAACTGCAAGTCCAAGGCCTGCCTAAAAACTTAAAGCCTGCAACTCAAACAAGTCCAAACAAGTCAACTAACAACCTTATCTCCAACAAGAGAAAGGAAGAATTTGCAGAACAATACAACAATACTGATGTTCAGGTTCTATCACAAACATCCAAACACCAAATCAACAACAACAAATAGCTCTTTCAGAAACAAATTCATCATCATTAAGCATCAGCAACAGAGAAGAAGAAGAGAAGATTCAGAAGCAAAACAACAAACAAGTTTCAGAACATAAACTTCATCATCAACAAACAATAACCAACAAAATCATCAACTCAAGCCGACAAAAACACATCAACGAAAGTTCAACTCAGAAGCGATAAAAGATTCAGAGACAAATTCATCATCATTAAGCATCAACAAAAGAGAAGAAGAAGAGAAGATTCAGAAGCAAAACGATATGGGGTTTTCAGAATATACATTCATCATCAAACGTTCAAAAGATAGGAAGTACCAGAAAAGCCAACGCGATCATCACGCTCCTCCTCCTCCGGCCACCTGAGAACGCCGCCAATCCCACATTCCTCTCCCTCCATCGTCTTACAGAACGAAACGCCAAAGGTATGATCTTTTCCCTCAATTTTCCTACATCTCATATCATAAACACCAAAGATTAAACTTTGCAAACAATAAAATATATAAGATTTGAACATGCAAACTGTAAAGAAAACGCGTCAAGAACGAAAATGATACCTTTCAAATCACCGCCCTGTATAGTCACAAAGAGGAGAGGATGGAGGAAACATTCTGGTAGCCCGGAGCTTGGAGGGAGAAATCAGAAGCCCCATGGTTTGAGAGAGACGAAGAGGACGAAGACGAGAGGAGAGGAGCGCCGCTGTACAAACTGTAAACCCTAATTTCCCAACAAATGAAACAACCCTAAACAAATGTTGTACAACCCTTCATCATGGGCCTTCGCCCAACAAAACATAAAGCCCAATACTGACTGCCGCCTACACCCCCCCATTTTCCCTTCAGCATCTTTTGTTTTTCTTACTCTTTATACTAACTCATTAGGCCCATCCTTTTTATTATTTTGTCCAAAACTTTCTTTTCTTTTTTAGATTAGTTTCTTTCTTCTAATTAAATCAAACACTAATTTGATTTTTTTTTTTTAAGTTATTAATCTTATTCACAACAAAAAATATTAAAAAAAAAGAAGGGCAAAGAATATTTAGTTTAACCTAGTTATTGATTAATAAAAAAAAGGATAAATAATAGAATTTTTGACTTAAATAATTCTTTCTTTTTCTTTAAAACCCTTTGTTTATATAACTAACAAAAACACAAAAAATAATAATAATACTTAAGTTTTTTTTTAGGTTAAAATTTTATTTGATCATTTGTAAATAAACACATACATCTCATATTTCTATGATTTTCTTTATCTTATAATTTTTTAATATTTGAATTGCGTCGATTCAATTTGGTTGTAACCCATAATACTTGGGATATTATTCTAATAAGACTCATCCCCATTTGTAAATAATTTGTACCCCCATCCCCGGATACTCTTTTGTAATAGCTTAGGATTTAATTCTCGCACTTTATGCTTTTTAAATATGCCATGATTAGAGATTAGGGTTTGTATGTGAAAATATAAAATCGATCGTTAGATGACCTAATACAAAGACAAATGCATGAACATGACAAATACCATTCACACTCGCACCTCTAGGGTAACCTCGCTTGTTGCCTCGGAAAATGCAATCATGTTCCTCGAGTATGAGACACTCTAGCAAATGCCCCTTCGATAAACAAAGATCGTAGTCCCTCGATGACCCTCGATGTTGCCTTCGATAAAACGATCTCGTCCCTTACAAAATTGCTAGAGTGTCTCACAAGTTGCCTTCAATGATTGTATACGATGACCCGCGCCTGTCCCGTTAAACATCCTAACGCAAGGTTGTTCATCAAATACAATGGTGAAACAACACTGTTAAAAAAGGTTAAAAACATAAGAAAGATCTTTGAGTAAAATAGGGTAGACAACTCTTAGTTACTTGATCAAAAATCTTGCAAAACATCCTTGCCATTTTTCAAACACACTTCACAACACAACTTCAAAAAACAACTTTCAAAACATTGAATTATCTTTTCAAAAAGACACACACCTTTGTATATATTCAAACAAGAATCATTACAAAGGTTGCCTAGACAAGGCATCTTTTTTAAAACATTTTCAAAACCACACACACAAAGCACCATTTCAAACAATTGAAAAGCAAAGGCAAGTGATCTAAAACAAGTAACTAAGAGCCCATGGATAACCATGGATGAAAAGGGTTCTAGCACCTTCCCTTTTCATAATCTACCCCCCGAACCCAAGAAAACATCTCAAAGGTCTTTCCTGTGCTTTTTGACCTTTCCTTTGGATAAAATAAAAAGTCAGTGGCGACTCTTGCTAAACCGAACAAGTGCGAAAACAAACGCAAAACCTCAAGTCAGTTCTCCCACCGTATCACAGTATCAGAATGACATTTGTCTCTGGATCATATCTGCACCGCTTCTAAAGGAGAATCTGGAATAAGTGTCAGGATAACACCCGTCTCTGGATCGTACCTGAACCGTTTATAGAGGAGAATCTAGAATAAGTGTCAGGATGACATCCGTCTCTGGATCGTGCCTGAACCGCTTCTAGAAGAAAATCTGGAATAAGTGTCAGAATGACATCTGTCTCTGGATCGCATCTGCACCGTTTATAGAGGATAATCTGGAATAAGCATCAGGATAACATTCGTCTCTGGATCGTACCTGAACCGTTTCTAGAGGAAGTATGGAATAAGCATCAGATTGACATCCGTCTCTAGATCGTATCTGCATCGTTTCTAGAGGAGAATCTGGAATAAGTATCAGGATGACATCCGTCTCTGGATCGTGCCTGAACCGTTTCTAGAAGAAAGTCGGCTTTATTTAGAATGTTTCCGTTGGGAAATCCTGTTTTATTGTTTTGAGAAGAAATCCGTTGGGGAAAATTGATTTTGCTTGATTGTACGTGCTCTTTTGATGGGAATCATATTTGATGCCCCAAGTGATGGAGACCTGCTCCGGCTATTCAGGACTTTAAGAGATTTTCTTGAAATTTTGACTTGACGGCCCCAGATGTGTTAGGCACCATGTCATGCCCCTGATTATGGAAGGCCTGCTACTGGAAATGTTTTTTTCCATCTGAGGCGATTCTGTTCATTGAGAGGATTTTCATTCATTGAATATTCTTCTGCGAATTTCTCTACTGTTGAACAAATAGTCATATGCAAGCAATGGTATTTTAAAAATGCAAATCTTATGTCTGTCTTGAAGTTTGAAAATTCATTTTTTAGTAAAACAAACAAATTTGTAGGAGTGTGATATCAACTTAGGATTTAATAGCAAACCTTATAGGAGTCAGGATACCTTTTGTAACAGTAGGCTTCCGAACTAACCCATGCTTTAATTAGGACTTTTAAGGGTTGTAGCATGGCATGGTTCACGGTTTTAAGAAACAAAGAATAAAGGCTCAAATTTTATTTGTACCCAACCCGCTCTTCTTGATGTTCTTCAGTCCTATGCTCAGTTAATTGTGTGTTTAAATCCCAAACGAGTCTGGCATCTTGTCCTTGATGTTCTGGTGATGGTTTGGATACTGAAAGTTTATTTTAAAGAGGCATTCATTTTTGTAATCTTCTTTTTGTCGAGGATTTGTAGTAACCTCTTTTTTTTGTTATCCCTACTTTTGCCTGAACTGGTTCTTTTGTGATTACAGTCAGCGGGATGCCCCAACTTTATTTTTCTTAAGTCTCCTTCATAGGTTTTGACTTAGCAGGCTTTTATTTTGAGATATAATGACTGTCAGCTTTAATGATCATGTGGAACCATCACCATCTTCTAATTTGGAAGGACGTCTTTTATGCCATTCATTATGTATGAAGTGGAAGATTGCGACTGAATGCGCATTTGAATTAACTGAGAAAACTACCTTGCCCTAAGTTATGATTAAGGGTTTTAATTTGTGTGAAAAGAAAAACTCCTACTTCTTAGGCTCAAAGGGGTTGACTAGAGATTATCTTCCTTATAACTCCACTATTTGGGATTTGGAACAACGCCTGTACATCGTCAGCGGGGTCTGTTCAAAAGCGTACTGTAGAGATCATGGTATTATTTTTGTCATCCTCCCTCTAAAGGCTTATAACTTCTAATCGAGAGTTGAACATCACAAAAAGGAAGTAAGAAAGAAGTTGAAATATAATGAAAATGACATAATTCAAGACAAATATATGTAATGCATTAATGGGAAAACCAAAGTTTGACATGACAGTAATTGTTTAAATAAGCAAAGGAAATCACAATTGAAAAATCACAAATGAACTAGACGCTCTCAATGATTTGGCCTAGGAGAAGTGATCATGTGGTGAGTCTCTGGAGGGTCTAATTCAATCTCCTTGGCATCAATCATATCCTGAATTTTGTTCTTCAGAGCCCAACAGCCATTCGTATCATGTCTAGGACTATCAAAATGGTATGCACACCTTTCATCGGGGTGGTAGCTAGAAGCAGAGGTATTAGGATTCTGTAGAGGAGCCTTTAACGTAATCAATCCTGCTTTCAACATGTGTTTTAATGCTTGAGCTAGTGACATGTTGATTTTGGTGAATTGTCTCTTAGGCGCGACCTCCTTATGCTTATTCCCTTTTTGATGTCGTTGCACAGACATAGGATTAGAGACCAGTACTGCCCCCACATATGGGTTGTGGTTACTTCTAGCACGTCCCTCCTGGCCATATACACACTCTCCTTCTTCTTGCCACCGAACGACTTCTTCTCAGCATTAGAAGGTATAACCATTGAAATCTTCCCACTCTTAATACCACTTTCGACTCTTTCACATGTCAGTATCAACTCGGTGAACCCAACCGAAGAACTTCCAATCAAGTGGTTGAAGAATAGACCATACAAATTTCCCAAGAACATGTCTACCAGCTCCCTATCAGACAGAGGAGGCTGGACTCTCCCTGCAAGATACCTCCATTTATGGGCGTAGTCTTTGAAACCCTTGTCGGAACCCATATACATACTTTGCAATTGAGTACGCGTTGGAGCGAGGTCGACATTATATTGGTACTTCCTGTAGAAAGAAGCAGCCAAGTCTTCCCAAGTATGAATGTCAGTTCCTTCTAACTGATAGAACCACTCTAGTTAAGTACCGGCCATACTTTCTTGGAAGAAATGGACCCATAACTTTTGGTCAGCAGTGTGAGGCTGGATCTTTCTTTGCCTTCTTCTTTGTTGTACCCCAAAATTTTCTCTTTCATTTTTTATTCAAGATACTATCCTAGGTCTTCTCGAATACTCAATTTAATTCAGAAGTTTGATCAGACAGATTCTCTACCTAGGCAGTAAGTCAACAATTAGGGTTTGACGTTTCTCAAAGACATTTGATTCTTCAAGGTTTCAAATGGTATTCATAGATCTTCATGTCTCCTCAAGGATGTTCATGCCGAGTTTCGAACCTCGCATCACAAGTTTGCTCAGTCAACGGTTCAGACGACTTGAGATGACTCCATTAAACCAAAAGCTGACCTATTGCGAGACCAAGTCCAAGCGAATGTAACTTCTTCATTATTCGATATTTTTGAGCAGTTCTTCTTGCGTATGACTCTCCTCGATGTTATCTTCAATTTATCTTCACAAATCAAGAGTTGATTACGTGTGGAAAATCACCAAATTCGAATGCGTTGGAAGTCACTTCGTGGATTTTGACCTAATTTTAAATAACTGTCGCCTGATTTCTAAGAATTGTGATTTCCTCAAATTACAAGATCTTGAGATGAGCATTTCTGCATATGGTCATAAGTGATGTTGCACACGAGTTTATCTTCAAAGATCAAAAGAAAATTGCAATGGGAAGACTTTGAAAGTTATCGAATCATCGCCAATCATTTGTTTGATTTCAAGTGTTCTTAATCACCATCGTTTTTGAAATTTGTTAATTCTACAAGATTGATGGTTGTTCTTAAAGCATGTTGGTTTATCAATGAAATTTCATTTTTATCGAGCATGGCGTGCGAGTTCATTTTGAATGCAAATTTGGTTCAGACAAGAGTTGAAGATTAAGACTGTCATTTAGATGACCATGGCTTTGGGTTTGGGTTAACCAAGTTAGAATTGGATTCTTAAACATTTATTTTGTTTATAAATTTGATTGGAGTAAAAGGCGCATTGGTTATTTGATCATTTTGTGATTGCTTGAAGTTCAAGTTACCAAACCAAGATTTTTTATTCAAAGCATTCAATTGAGAATTGCAAGGTTTAAGTAAATCCAGGATTGGTACGACAAATTTTATCATTCATAAATTTTCCCAAGGTTTTGTGTTCATTACATTACAATTGAAAATAAATTACAAATTTTTTGTTTTGTTTACAAAGGATTACAAATCTATTGTTTACAAAGGAAGAATTTTTGTTTCTTTTTTTCAAAGTCTTTGTTGCTTCATCTTCAAGTAATCAATCCAATCCTCACTTTCCATCCACGTCTCATGTTCATGAAACAAAGAAAGGAAAGTTAGCAAGAATTCAAGCAAAATAGTATTTGTTAAAAGAGAAACTTCATCACTAGGGTTTGTATACAGGAATCAGAATTTAAGCTGTTTGTTTTATCAGAATTCCTCTCCTCACATTCTTGCAAATCACAAGGTCGGAGCTTGGTTCACAAGAAGAAAAATCAAATGTGCAAGAAAACAAAACATAACAGCAGCAGGGTGTTGTACCCCAAAATTTGTCCTCCCATATTTCTCAATACATTTCAAGGGAGGTCCTCAAATTGCTCAAGGAAGCCAAGGGTTGACCAGACAAACCCTCTCCTAAGGCAGTCTACCTCAAATTAGGGTTTCAGTTTTCATTAAGATATTTGATCCCAAAGGGTCCCAAATTCTCACCATTGTCCTAATATGTCCACAAGATCATCCATGTCAAGTTTCAAGCCTTGCAGAGGAAGTTTGCTCAGTCAATTGCTCAAAGGGCGGTAAATCGACTATGCTAGGCCAAAAGTCAACTATGTCCTACATACAGTCAAACTTCAAGATTTTTGGTTAACATTCTAATTTTGAAGTATTATTCATCATTTGATCAAGGGTTGATCATGATTCCTCAATGATTGTTCATAATTCATCAAAACCCAAAAGTTGTTAAATTAGGGTTTTGTAGGAAAACTCAGCTCAACTTTGACCAAGCATAACTTTCTCATACTTTATAAAAAATGACCCATCCAAAGCTCATTTTGAAGAGGATGCGATTCCATACAATTCATATTCATCTCCCAAGTTCAAGATATGCACTCACAAGAAGATATGAATTTGGACATTATAGGTCATTTTGAAAAGTCAACAAAAACACCTTTTTTTGTCAAAGCTTCATACATGAACATGGAAGACTCAATTGAGATTAGACCAAAAGGGTTGCTTATAGGACATCTTAAGCTTTCTAAAAAGTCCAAGAACAACTCTCTAGGATCAAAATTGAAGGAGTTATGCATTGGTAAACTTGACCCTTTTTGCAAAATTGCCAAAAGTCAAAAGTGGCCAAAATTGCAATTTTTATCAAATGGGCCCAATTTTTTATGCCTGCATTGAGTTTGTAACATGACCCACGACCCATGATATCTCCCATTTGACATTCTTTTATTTTTGTCATTTATTTTGATTTTATTTCAAATAAAATCAAATAAAATCATGAAAATATCAAAACTAATCAAAGCTTGAGATTTTGTGCATGTTTAGGCCTCTTATACAGCTGGAAAGAGAATTAAATCGTGCAAGCTTCATTTGGATACAAAAAGATTAGATTTGGCTTGATTTGGAAAGATTTGAATAAGGATCAAATCATGATTCAATCATCTTAATTGAAAGAGATTTGAAGCAAATTGATAACCCTAATTCATTCTAGGGTACATATAGAACAAGTGCAGATCAAAAGAGATGGGATTGGAGGCGTGCAAAGGTGAAAAACAACTTTCAAAAAATCAAGAAAAGTTGCAAACTATTTTCTCAGTTCCGGGCTTCCTCAAGCCTTTCCAGCCACATAAATCACTTCCTGGACGTTCTAGGATCCCATTCCAATCATTAGCAAGCATTTTTGTGCCAAGAAACGCCTTGTAAGCATCTCACAGTCTTCATACTTTTTTGAAAACGAATATCACGATTCTGGCATTTGTAGCATGATTTCTTTACATATTCTTGATCATTGAATCATTTGCAAGCTATTGGTTATGTTCAATTGCATTTTTATTAAATGTAGAGCAAGATGCCATAGTTAGGGTTCTTGGCTCGTTTTTTGGGTTTTTCGTTACAGGTACAATTGGCCATGGATAAGGGTACCATGATGCTCGTGAGGTCGTCACAAGTTGATTGGTACCATTGTTGTGTATTTATCATGCTTGTACAGGATTTTGCAGAAGCCAATGGTTATACCCACACCCTTTGTCTGTAGGTAAAAGTTGCTGAACTTTTAGCAACGGTGGGAGGAAGAAGAAGGGTAGCGTGGCATCCTGTGACTGGCCCATTCAAACTGCGTGCGTTTTTATAATCCATCATTTCGTTTTTTCCATATAATCATATTTTGTCATTAGGTATACAACAAGGCGAGCTAGCTCAGATGGTCAGTGTACAAGGGAAATTGCCAAAGGGCCTGGGTTCGATCCCCAGGTCCCCAAACTTGCTTTATATTATTTTCTTTTACATGATCAGGTATAAGTGCATGCAATGAGTCCACCATATGCCCTCAGCGCCCAGCCACCAGATCATCAACAAGGCAGATCCAATGCCTTCTACATGGAGGTCCATCATAGGCCTAGCCAAGCTTGCAACATGGGATCTGGAAAGTCAACGTGGGCCAAGGAGTTTTGGGCCCAGAATTACAATTGACACCCCCTCTTTTGCTCAAAGCACCAGGCCCATCTCTTTTCCTTTTATATGTTTCCTTTTATTTAAATTCTTTTATTTAATTATTTTCTAACATAAAATTAATTCTTTTTTTACAAAACTCATAAAATCAATTTTCACAAATTTAGATTTAGGTATTATTTTCATCAAATTTAATTTAATAATTAGTTAAATTTAATTTTAGGGTAATTCTAACTTTTTTTTGTAAATAATTTAAAATCAATTAGAAAATTAGGTTTGTTCTTGATTTAATTTTTAATTCTTTTCTCAATAAAACAAAAATAAAAAAATAGGTCAAGTTAATTATTTTTCTTAACTTAAATTAATTAGTAATTAGGTTGGTACTTATTTAATTAAAAACCTTATTTCCTCCAAGTAACACAAGAAAAACACAAAAATTTGATTTTTCTTTTAATTAGGTTTAGGCGGGGTCAAAACCCTAATTTCTCTCGTTCTCGATTCATCGCGTGCGCTTTATTATTTTTACCATATTAATGTAACTGCTTACAGTATGTAATAGTTTAATTAGGATTTTCTTTTATTTATCGTTTTACGGGTTTTTGGCTATGTAATTAATCCCCCGCCCCGAAGCCTTGTAATAGCATAGTTTTATTTCTCGCATTTTAATTTTCGCAAATATTAACTGTTAGATGTATGATAATAGGATTGCATGACAAGACTGTATGTTAATTTAAAATGGCTAGCAAACCCTAATGTGCAAATATAATAACTTGAAATCAAATCACTCGCACATGCGCACTCCTAGGGTATACTCTCACTTCGGTTGCCTTCGGTAAACGATCATTAAGTATAGGGTGTCTTAGTGGTTGCCCTATTGTCTAAACAAAGATCAAATGTCCCGTTCGAAAATGTTGCCTCGGAAATGTTGCCTCGGAAAGGTTGCCTCGGAAATGTTGCCTCGAATATGATCTTAAGACACTAGGGTTATTTCTATGACGTCCTAACATTGCTTTAGTGATCGTACGTCCCTTTCAAATTGACCCTTACAACTCCAACGACGGCGCTACCTATTTCTCAATAGTGGGATAGCACTGTCTAAAGGAAACAAGAACAGAAACATTCTTTTTTCGAGTAGGTAGATGCTAGTAGGTACTTGCTCAAAATAAACTTTTTCACACTTACACTTTTCCAAACAAAGTTTTCAAAAACACTTCGTAACACTCTTGAGGACTGATACAAGGGTTAAAATGAAGTAAAACAAAAACTTTTCAGAACACACAAACACGGAAGCAATTTTCAAAAGACGAGCTAGCACCTAAGAGCCCATGGAAAACCACGGATAGAAAGGGTGCTAATACCTTCCCTTTCTATAATCTACCCCCCGTACTCAAAATCTCGAAAAAGGAATTTTTCTGTGCTTTTTTTCCTTTCCAGTTGGATAAAATAAAAGTTGGTGGCGACTCTTGCTTACCGCGACATTTTGCAAACATAAACGCAAAACGCAAACCAGCATTTTCCAAAACAGTCTGGTTCTGCCACCGTATCACAAAACTGGCGACTCTGTTGGGGATAAGATAAGTGGGGTATACCTTAGGATTAGTTCATCATAAATTGCTTCTCTTGTTTGTTTTGGTTGCTTTACTTTTAAGGGTTTTGTATTGGGAGTTACTATAGATCCTAACCCGGATCTGGGGAACACCTTTTAGGTAAGTAGAAATAAACTGTGAGGGAACTGTACAACGTAGACCGATACGGTTGAAGCAGTAGCTACGTTGATGTGGCACATTGGTTGGTATCAGTATCCCTTGTGGAGAAACGAGGAGAATACGGGGCTGCTATATGTGTCGTTAAGCATCAACTGACCTTAGAACCTTTAATCGACCAACTTGGCCATTAGGAAGTAGTGAGATAGCTGGCCTCGGTGTAAAGCTGAGAACTGGTTGATACTCGATACTACACTCATTGAGACCATACTCTCGAGATAGTTCCGGCCACAAGAAAAGATTGCGTGAGCTGAAACTATGACCGATGGAGGATGGTCAGTGATATTGAGAACCTCTAAAACCCAGTTACTATTACTAGGACAGGTTGAAACCAACTGAACTTCAAGAGGGTAGTACCTTTGACCCCATGCAAGCTTTAAACTTAAGGGCTTTTGTGTGACTTGTTTGCCTTTACCATGTTTGTTATCTGCTATACATGTGTTGTTTTTATCATGACATTATACATCATAACATAGCATGCATACTTAATTATACTAACCATTTCAAATACCGAGGGGATTTATCTTTGTTCTGTTTTGCAGATTATGGCTTCCATGCGCAGAAACACCATCCGAGTTAACTTTGTGCAAATACCTGCTCAACTCAAAGAGTTAGTCTCAAAAGTTTCTGATACTTCTTCATTCATTAGAAGACATGGTCAGCTTCTTAGCTTGGTTACCTCAAGGTTTGATGAGCAGATGATGAGCAGATGATGAGTGTGCTTTTCCAGTTCTTCGATCCTATGCATCATTGTTTCACCTTCCCGGATTATCAGCTAGTTCCCACTTTGGAAGAGTTTTCTCACTTACTGGGCATATCTATCCTTGAGCAGATGCCCTTCACAGGTTTGGAAGAGACTCCTAGGCTAGAAGACATTGCTTCAGCTTTGCATCTTACACGGGCTGATGTAGTATCCAACTGGGAGACACGAAGCAGGGTTGAAGGTTTCTTAGGCAAGTTTCTGATAGATCAAGCTCAGTTATTCTGGGATAACTTGGATTTTCAGGCTTTTGAAGACATCTTGGCTCTGTTCATCTATGTTGGTTCTCTTCCCGAATCAAGATTCATTTATAGATGTGAATGCGGTTAAGATCTTCCTATCTCGCAATCCTGTGCCTACTCTACTGGGTGATATCTTGCATGCCCTTTACACTCACACTGTGCGTAGAAGAGGGACCCTCATGTGTTACATGCCTTTGCTGGCGAGGTGGTTTATTTCGCACCTCCCCAAGTCTGTGTTGAAGAATGAAGAAGGTTTAGGATGGTCTTACAGGATAATGTCACTTGCCCATACAGACATTCTTTGGAGTTCCAAGACTATGGAAAGCACTGTTGTCATTGATCGTTGTGGGGGATGCCCTAATGTCCCGTTGCTTGGAATCATAGGGGGGATAACCTACAATCCTTGTCTAGCTTTGCAACAGTTTGGTCGTGCTCGGAGAGACGGTCCTCATGAGATACTTCTTACAGACATTGCCTTTGACTACAAGGAGGACGTAGACGAGCATCGCCGACGGTTTATACAAGCTTGGGGTATGGTGAACAAATCTGACCCTCAAGAGCTAGGACCAAGGACCTCCCTCCCTATGCAGCCTTACCTCTAGTGGGTCCGAGCTCGTGCTTAGAAGCTTGGGATGCCCTATGAAGCCGTTTTTCCAGTGATTGTGGATCCCACCAATGAAGAGGGCATTCCTTATACAATCCTTTATCCCTACATGCCCACTGATCTTGGGGCGTTGAAGAGGTCTTAGACTCAGCTGAAAGAGGAGAGGGATACCTACCGGGAGAAGTACCATGAGCAAGAGAGGAAGATCTTGAAGCTCACCAGGAAACTCGAGAATGAAAGAACGATCAATGACTACGTCAGCACGAAGGGGAAGTGTCCATGGGATTTCTGATTTTGCTTTTTTCTAGTTTAGATTTGTTTTTCATTTACTTCTTTGTAAATGCCTTAAAGGCATTATTGAACCTTTTTACAAGTTTAATCTAATAAAGTTTGTTTATTTTTTTTTGGTTTGCAAATTTAAATCTCCCAAAGTCTTTGAAATCATTACATACGCATCCCATTTTCATGCACACCATTACAGGTACCATTACAGGTTTCTCATCTTCTTCGCTGTTTATTTCAGCACGAAATGTCTTCCGATCAAGCTATCAAAGATCTTCAGGCACAAAATGCCCAATTCCAAGAGATGTTCTTGAGCTTGGCTAAAGGACAAGAGGACTTGAAAGCTCTCATTCTGAAAGAGAAAGAGAAAGAGAAAGAGAAGAAGAAGAAGAAAAAGAAGAAGGTCGTTCTGCTGAGTATGGGCAAAAGGTTTGGGGATAGGTTGAAACAACAAGATGATATGTCCTTTTCATCCAAGGGAGAGGAGGACCAAGAAGAAGAAAAGGGCCTCAGTCCTGCAGTTTCTGATAATGATACGGATTATGATAAGGAGCAATATCCTCCTGCAGAGGATAGGTACAAGCAACTTGAATACCGGCTGAGTGCTATGGAGATTCAGAAGATCCCTGGTTTGGATTTTGGAGAACTGGGGATGGTATCGGGAGTGGTGATCCCTCATAAGTTCAAAGCTCCGGTTTTTGCTAAGTACGATGTAGTATCCTGTCCAAAACTCCATCTCTGCTCATACGTCAGAAAAATCCAACCCCACACTGCTGATAGAAACTTTTGGGTGCATTTCTTTCAAGATAGTCTGTCAGGGACTCAACTTGAATGGTTTTATCAATTGGAAGGAGCTAATGTCCGAAATTGGGAGGACCTTGCTGCTGCTTTCTACAGGAAGTACTAGTATAACGCCGAGCTTGCTCCCACTCGTACTCAGCTTCAGGTTATGTCTATGGGTGCAAGTGAAGGTTTTAAGGACTATGCTTAGAAGTGGAGATATTTAGCTGGAAGAGTCCAACCCCCATTGTCTGACAGGGAGTTGGTTGACATGTTTCTAGGGAAGTTATCTGGTCCATTTTTCAATCATCTGATCGGCAGCTCGTCGTCTGGGTTTACTGAGTTGATTTTGACTAGAGAGAGAGTAGAAGCTGGTATCCGAAGTGGTAAGATACAGAAAGATACTTCATCAAGTGCAGTAAAGAAGCCTTTCACCAGTAAAAAAGAAGATAGTGCGATCTACGGCCCGAGGGGCCAAAGCAGACCTGAACACCGTCAAGCAGTAAATGCGGTAGTGATATCAAGATCCACAGTTGCTCCACAACGCAACAATCAACAAATGGTGGAAAGACCATAGAGACAGTTCACTCGGCTCAATATGACATTGTCTCAAATTCTACCACAGTTATTGAAGACCAACCTGGTAACTCTGAGGGAAGCCCCAAAGAATCCCAACACCATATCTCCTCTATATAACCCAAATGCCCACTGCGCCTATCACTCCAATGGCCCAGGTCATGATACAAACAACTGTTGAGCCTTGAAGAATAAGGTACAAGACTTGATCGAAGATAAGGAGATTGAGTTTGACGCTCCGGAGAAACCCAACGTCATAACTGCTCTTATGCCCAAACATGGTCATGGAGTGAACATTGTGGATGATGATTTATTTGTGACCTCCGTGGAAGAAATTTCTACTCCTTTGATGATAGTTAAGAAGAATCTATTGTTGGCCGGTTTATTTCTGGGCTGTGGCGAGGGTTGCCACGTGTGTTCAGTTCTGCCTGCTGGTTGTCACTTATTGAAATCAGGTGTTCAATGCTTGATGGATAACAAAGAGATCCTGTTCGAGAAAACTATGATTCTGTTAGTTCCAGTTGAAGATGTTGCCATCATAACCATTTCCGCCAACCCTTCCAAGGCTTCCTCGAGAAATCCTGTTAGGATTACATCCGTCCCAAGAATCGCTCTGTTAATCATTATTGTCCCTGGACCTATCCCATACACTTCGGATAAGGCCGTCCCTTGGCACTATGGTGCCGATGTGTATTACCATGGAGTTAAACAAGACTTGAAGAGTGAAGAAGTCGATGTTGAGGTCAGGAATATTGTTGGGGCTAGCAAGGTCACTAGAAGTGGAAGACTCTTTTCTCCCGAGATTTCCCCTCCGACTGTTCACAAACCTGTTGTTATTCCATCTGCTGGTACATCAGCTACCATCCCATATGGAGGCGCCTGGCACTCAGGGAAAAGAAATCACAAGAGAGCTTTCCCGGATGGAGGCGCCTAAGAAGATCATAGTAGAAACCTCTAAGCAGGAGGTAGAGGAAATTCTGAAGATTATCAAGAAGAGCGACTATAACGTAGTTGAGCAGCTGGGGTAGACCCGTCGAAAATCTCCATGTTGTCCTTGTTATTGTGTTAGGAAGCCCATGCAAAGGCTTTAATTGCTTTCCTTAAAAATGCGCATGTGCCGCAGGAAACTTCTGCCGATCAATTCAAAGACTGTGTAGCTAGTTTGACTGCCGACGACGGGTTGGGTTTCTCAGATGCAGATCTGACTGCTAAAGGAAGAAATCATAATGATGCTCTGCACGTCTCGATCGAGTGAAAGGGCACTACTACGGCCCGTGTACTGGTGGATACCAAGTCCTCATTGAACGTTTTACCAAAGAAAGCATTAGACCGTATGGACTGTGAAGGTTTGATTCTGAAGCCGAGCAATATTGTGGTCAGGGGTTTCGACGGGTCCAAAAGGATGGTGCACGGGGAGGTGGGCGTCCCTGTTAAAGTTAGCTCTCAGACTTTTGCATCTACTTTCTACGTGATGGATATCCGATCATCATAATCTTTCTTGTTGGGTCGCCCTTGGATTCATAAGGCTGGGGCAGTGACTTCTACGCTCCATCAGATGTTGAAATATCCAGTAAAGGGGAAGATTGTCACGGTACAAGGTGAAGAGGAGTACATGGTGAGTCATCTCAATTCCTTTCCCTATGTGGAGATGGATGGGGAGTTCATCGAAACCCCGTGTCAGAACTTTGAAGAGGTCCCCCAGACTTTGGCATCGATTGAAGTTGTTATTGACAAACCTCCGATGAAGATGGCTTCCCTCAAGGATGCCAGGGCTGTAATTGAAAAAGGTGGGTGTGAAAATTGGGGTCAGCTCCTTGATTTCACACATAAGACTGACAAGTTTGGTTTGGGCTTTACTGCAGAGGCTCAAAGGGTTGTTCGACGCGCATTGATTGGAAGACCTCCTCTGTACATCAGTAATCAGGGAGTGAATGCAATTGACGATGATGAAGAAGAGTTAGATATCGACAGCTGGATCTACCCGACTACCAACGGTGGATTGAACAACTGGACGACGAAGGATTTCGTGCCCGTTTCTTTTATTACACAATAATAGACTTTTGTTTTGAAATTTGTAACAAACAGTTCGAAACTTTACGGCCCGGTGCCTTGCCCGAGGCACCTTGGCTTTGTTTGTGAGGGCTTATTGTTTGTCATTTTCATATATCATCAATAAAGCATTGGACATTTTCTTGCATTTTAAATTTTACGCTCCTTGTTTTTATTTTTCATATCTCACTTTATCAAAAACAACTATTGTCTCACACACACTCACGTATCATAATGCAGATCCACATCCACTCTGGATCCCATTGATAACAACTCTGCTACTGCCAGTTATGACTTCGAAAATCCGATCAACCAAGCCGAGGACGAAGGTGAGGATGATTATGAAGTGCCTGGGGAACTTGCTAGACTGTTACTACAGGAAGAGAGGGCCATACAGCCCCGTGAAGAGCCAGTGGAATCAGTGAATTTGGGTATAGAGGAAGACAGGAAAGAGGTCAAGATAGGGGCGAATCTGGAGCCTAGTGTTAAGCAGCGGTTGATACAGATGCTACGTGACTATGTTGAGATCTTCGCTTGGTCTTATGAAGATATGCTTGGTTTAGACACTGATGTCGTGGTTCATCGCTTGCCAACTAAAGAAGACTGCCCTCTGGTAAAGCACAAGGTTCGCCGTATGTGCCCTGAGATGTCTGAGAAAATCAAAGCTGAGGTCATGAAACAGTTTGACGTCGGATTTCCAGCTGTTACTTCTTATCCGCAGTGGGTTGCCAACGTTGTTCCGGTGCCTAAGAAAGATGGTAAAGTATGGATGTGTGTGGACTATAGAGATCTGAACAGGGAAAGCCCCAAGGATGATTTCCCACTTCCTCATATCGATGTTCTAGTCGACAACACCGTGCAGCATAAGATCTTCTCCTTTATGGATGGTTTTTCTGGTTACAATCAGATTAAGATGGCTCCCGAGGACATGGAGAAGACAACCTTCATTACGCAGTGGGGCACCTTCTGTTACAAGGTAATGCCTTTCGGGTTGAAGAATGCCGGGGAAACATATCAACGCGCCATGGTCGCTTTGTTCCACGACATGATTCACCATGAGATTGAGGTTTACGTTGATGACATGATCGCAAGGTCCCAGACTGAGGAAGAACACCTTGACCATCTCCAGAAACTGTTCGACAGGTTGAAGATGTATAAGCTGAGGTTGAACCCGAACAAGTTCACCTTCGGGGTAAGGTCTGGTAAATTGTTAGGTTTCTTCGTTAGTGATAAAGGTATTCAGGTGGATCCTGCAAAGGTGAAGGCCATACAGGAGATGTCGGCTCCCCGCACAGAAAAAGAAGTTAGAGGCTTTTTGGGACGTCTGAATTACATTGCCAGATTTATTTCACATCTGACTGCTACTTGTGAGCCAATTTTCAAGCTGCTGAAGAAAGATCAAGTGGTAAAATGGAATGATGAATGTCAGACCGCTTTCGAAAGGATCAAAGAATATCTTCAAGAGCCACCAATTTTGATGCCTCCAGTTGAAGGAATACCTTTGATCTTATACTTGACAGTACTGGATAATTCAATGGGGTGCGTGCTGGGGCATCATGACGAGTCTGGCCGAAAAGAGCACGCTATTTACTACCTTAGCAAAATGTTTACCGACTGTGAGACCTGATACTCACTGCTCGAGAAAACTTGTTGCGCTTTGGCATGGGCTGCTCGTCGGCTGAGACATTATATGCTAACTCACACTACCCTATTGATATCAAAGATGGATCCAATCAAGTATATCTTCGAAAAGCCTGCCTTGTCCAAAAGAATAGCAAGATGGCAGATGATCTTAACCGAGTATGACATCTAATACACCACCCAAAAATCAATCAAGGGGAGTGTATTGGCGGATCATTTGGCGCATCAGGCTGTGGATGACTACCAATCCATGAATTTCGAGTTCCCGGATGAGAATATCATGTTGGTGATCGACCGTGAAGAACCTGGACCAGATGAAGGACCTGAGGAAGGATCCCGATGGTCTATGTATTTTGATGGAGCCTCAAACGCGTTGGGTAATGGCATTGGCGCTGTGATTATATCTCCTGAGGGTTGTCATACTCCGTTTACCACCCGATTATGTTTTAATTGCACCAACAATATGGCGGAGTATGAAGCGTGCATCATGGGCCTTCGAGCTGCTATCGACCTGAGGATTAAGTTCTTGAGTGTATTCAGAGATTCTGCTCTAGTGATCAGTCAGATCAAAGGCGAGTGGGATACGAAGCACCCAAATCTTATTCCTTACAAATAGTATGTACTGACGTTACTCCCAAACTTTTAAGGAGATAACCTTTGAACACTTTCCTAGAGAGGAGAATCAGTTAGCGGACGCGCTAGCTACCATGTCTTCTATGTTCAAGGTCAGGTGGGACAATGAAGCTCCCTAGATTACCATCGAGAGGTTGTACGAACCCTCACATTGCTGTGACATTGAGACTGAAGAAGTAGCAGATAAACCCTGGTTTCACGAGGTAAAGAGGTATCTTGAGGCTCAAGAGTACCCCTAGGGTGCGTCTGTTAATGATAAGAAGTTTCTAAGAAGGTTCGCTGCAAAGTTCTTCATCAGCAATGGCATTCTCTACAAGTGTAACCATGATTCAACCTTACTGCGATGTGTGGACAAAAGCGAGGCAGAAAGGATCATGGCAGAGTTACATGAAGGTACCTTCAGAACTCATTCCAGTGGGCATACCATGGCAAAGAAGATCCTACGGGCAGGATACTATTGGTCCACTATGGAAGCCGATTGTTATCAGCACTCTCGGACCTGTCATAAGTGCCAAGTCTATGCTGATAAGGTGCATCTACCTACAGTTCCCCTGAATGTTTTGACAACTCCTTGGCCTTTTGCAATGTGGGGCATCGATATGATAGGTGAGATCACACCTACGGCGTCTAACGGGCATCGTTTCATTCTGGTAGCTATTAATTACTTTACGAAGTAGGTTGAGGCAGCTTCCTTTGCTAAAGTAACCAAGAACGTCGTGGCGCGATTTATCTGACACATTGATCTGTCGATATGGTGTACTGGAGAGAATCATCACTGACAATGGTACAAATCTCAACAATACGATGTTCACCAAACTCTACAAACAGTTTAAGATATAGCGTCATAACTCTTCTCCCTACCGGCCAAAGATGAATGGGGCTATTGAAGCGGCTAATAAGAATATCAAGAAGATTGTGCAGAAAATGACGGTGACATACAAAGACTGGCATGAGATGTTACCATTCTCTCTTCATGGGTATCGTACCTCAGCAGGGACTTCGACAGGGGCAACACCCTACTCCTTGGTGTATGGCATGGAGGCAGTCCTACCCATCGAAGTCCAGATACCCTCTCTCAGGATTATGAAGGATGTGGGTTTGAGAGAAGATGACTGGATCCAGACACGACTTGATCAACTGAACTTAATCAACGAGAAGAGACTTACTGCTATTTGTCATGGTCAGACGTATCAAAAGCGAATGATCAAGACTTTTAACAGAAGAGACTTACTGCTATTTGTCATGGTCAGACGTATCAAAAGCGAATGATCAAGGCTTTTAACAAGAAAGTCAGACGTCAGAAATATCAAGTCAGGGATCTGGTGATCAAACACATCATACTACCACAAGGTGATCCCAGGGGCAAATGGACCCCTACGTACGAAGGGCCATTTATGGTTAAGAACATCTTCTCGGGAGGAGCTATGATTCTAACCACCATGGATGGTGACGACCTTCCTCACCCCGTCAATGCAGACATAGTGAAAAAATACTATGCGTAATCAAAGACCCGCTAGGTCGACTGGCCTAGGCAAAAATAAGGGCTTCCCGGCAAACCAAAAGGGTTCGGGAAAAAGTAAGGGATGAAAATAAAAAAACTGTACACCCGGCAAGTCGAAAACCTGAAAAGGCGGCTTGGGCAAGAAAGGGTATCCCGGTGGACTAAAAACCCGAAAGGGAGGTCCAGGCAAAAATCAGGGATTGAAGCGTAACGCTATGTCTCATTGGATCATCTTGTAACTAGACTTCGGTATCGACTATCAAGCTCGGACGGTACCAATCAATTTGATCCACCTTCAACCAAGTAGCAAAGTGATGAGATGCTCGAAGATATAAAGGCAATAGAAGAGTTAGAACCCAGTGGGATTATTTCACATAGCCGTTTTTATTTCTTTTTCACAAAATGTATAAGTCCCTCGGCGACGTTCTCTTACTAGGACGCCAGTCTCTTGTACAAAACTCCTGTTACAGGCTAACTTCAAAAATCAATACAATTCATTTTCACAAAGAAAATTCAACTTGTGTTTTCTTTTTATGTTTTGTTTTGCAAAGAACGTCCAATGATTCATTTTTGATATACGCATTTGACAATAATTGCTGCTCGTAAATATTTACATGTGAAACAAAAGACAATTACTCGTAATTCCAGTAATAGGGGCAAACAAGAAGTGCCTAAACCTTACAGTTTCTCTACCCACCAGGTACAAGGATAGAGCCAGCTTGAGAAAATGACTAAAGGCACATACACTCCCCGTAGAGTAGGAAGTGTCTGAAGACAATGGTGTTAGCTCTCCCCAGCTAAAGTTCGTAATCGCGAATAAGTTGGCAAAATTCTCCCCAAGCAGAGTTTATCTATCACCAGCAATAGAAGATTATCCCCAGTGGAGTTTATTTCTTCCACAAGCAGAAATTCAATCCCCGACAAGGTTCATTATCACCAGCAACAGTAATTCATCCCCAGCTGAGGTTATTTCTCCAAATCAACAGATCTTCTAGCCGAGCATCTCTCTTTCCCACAGAGTCATTCTCTCGCCAGTTTATTCTCAAATCATCTTCGGTCGTTACCCCCAGCGAGAATGAGGAACTCAACTCCTTGTATTCTCCAGCAGCAGTCCAGGATTTACCCTCCCCGGCTAGAGAACATCACAAGAACATTGCATATCCATACATCATGGCATACACATATGCATCATACAACACAATCTCATTTATTTTGAGAACATCATTACTCAATACATGTCATACATCATGACTTTACATACGACTAACTCTTTACCTTTCAGGGAAAGATACAATCAAATTCTCACAAGTTTTCTCTGGTTCAGTCAAATCGATACTAAGATTTCTATTCCAGTTTAAGTTATGAAGCCCGGATTCGACCGGATAATATCTTGTTTTCTCCATCATACTGTGAAGCCCGGAGAACGACCGGATAACAGTACCAAAATGCTATGAAGCCTGGAATCGACCAGATAGTGGTATATCTTAAATTCAAGCTATGAAGCCCGGAATCGACCGTGAAGCTTGGAAATTGACCAGATAGTGGTATATGAAATCCCCAACAAGTCACCGTGAAGCCTGGAAATCGACCAGATAGCAGCACAAGACACCATGAAGCCTGGAATCGACCAGATAGTGGTATATCATAAACACAAGCTGTGAAGCCCGGAAATCGACCGGAAAACAGCTTAACCCTCAGCAACTTATTGTGAAGCCTAGAGATCGACCAGATAGCAATACAAGATACCGTGAAGCCTGGAATCGACCAGAAAATGGTATGAGACACCGTGAAGCCTGGATTACGACCATATAGTGGCAAAAGACACTGAAGCCTGAGACTACAACTAGATAACAGTATAAGGTATTGCGAAGCTTGGAATTCGACCAAATAGCAGTTTACTCGGCTAATTACTAAGAATCCCGGAATCGACAGGATATTAGTGTGCCTTAAATTCAAGTTGAAGCCCGGATGCCACCGGATAACAACTTAATTACTTCTGAAGCCTGGAGCACGACCAGATAAGAAGTGATAAAGTGCAAAGCCTGGATAACGACCAGATAACAAGTTTAATCTCATCCCCCAGTAAGTCGCTGTAAAGCCTGGAGCACGACCAGATAGCGGTCGATCTTATTTTCCTCAGCAAATCACTGTGAAGCCTGGAGCACGACCAGATAGTAGTTCATTTTTCACCTCTTCGACTAAGAGATAATTCCCCAGTAGAATAACAGACAACTGAAAATTCCTAAAACTCTATCTCTCTCAAGACAGAGATCAACATTCCCCAGCGTAGTCCTCCTCAACAACAGGTATACGGACTCTCGCAAAGGAATCTCTTGTGCGATCGAAACTTCTTCTGATGGCATCTTTAAGCCCATCTTACGACATCAACCTCTAAATGGCATCTATAATACCATTCTCGACATCGCAAGGCCAATACCACTTCATGCGAGTGCAAATTTCTGGGCACTCTAGTGTTCAATCATCTTCCACCCTCGGATCACGAAAGGCAGACAAGCCAATCTACATCCTCAGGTTTAGGAAGATTGAACAGGGGCAGCTGTTGTACCCCAAAATTTTCCCTCCCATATTTCTCAATACATTTCAAGTGAGGTCCTCAAATTGCTCAAGGAAGTCCAAGGGTTGACCAGACAAACCCTCTCCTAAGGCAGTCTACCTCAAATTAGGGTTTCAGTTTGCATCAATATATTTGAGCCCAAAGGGTCCCAAATTCTCACCATTGTCCTAATATGTCCACAAGATCATCCATGTCAAGTTTCAAGCCTTGCAGAGGAAGTTTGCTCAATCAATTGCTCAAAGGGCTGAAAATCGACTATGTTAGGGCAAAAGTCAACTGTGTCCTACATACAGTCAAACTTCAAGGTTTTTGGTCAACATTCTCATTTTGAAGTATTATTCATCATTTGATCAAGGGTTGATCATGATTCCTCAAGTATTGTTCATAATTCATCAAAACCCAAAAGTTGCTAAATTAGGGTTTTGCAGGAAAAGTCAGCTCAACTTTGACCAAGCATAACTTTCTCATACTTTATCAAAAATGATCCATCCAAAGCTCATTTTGAAGAGGATGGGATTACCTACAATTCATATTCATCTCCCAAGTTCAAGATATGCACTCACAAGAAGATATGAATTTGGACATTATAGGTCATTTTGAAAAGTCAACAAAAACACGTTTTTTGTCAAAGCTTCATAAATGAACATGGAAGAATCAATTGAGATGAGACCAAAAGGGTTGCTTAGAGGAAATATTAAGCTTTATAAAAATTCAAAAAACACCTCTCTAGGGTCAAAATTGAAGGAGTTATGCATTGGTAAAGTTGACCCTTTTTGCAAAATTGCCAAAAGTCAAAAGTGGCCAAAATTGCAATTTTTATCAAATGGGCCCAATTTTTTATGCTTGCATTGAGTTTGTAACATGACCCACGACCCATGATCTCTCCCATTTGTCATTCTTTTATTTTTGTCATTTATTTTGATTTTATTTCAAATAAAATAAAATAAAATCAAAATAAAATCAAAATAAAATCATGAAAATATCAAAACTAATCAAAGCTTGAGATTTTGTGCATGTTTAGGCCTCTTATATAGCTGGAAAGAGAATCAAATCGTGCAAGCTTAATTTGGATACAAAAATATTGGATTTGGCTTGATTTGGAAAGATTTGAATAAGGATCAAATCATGATTCAATCATCTTAATTGAAAAAGATTTGAAGCAAATTTGTAACCCTAATTCATTCTAGGGTACATATAGAACAAGTGCAGATCAAAAGAGAGGGGATTGGAGGCGTTCAAAGGTGAAAAACAACTTTCAAAAAATCAAGAAAAGTTGCAAACTGTTTTCTCAGTTCCAGGCTTCCTCAAGCCTTTCCAGCCACATAAATCACTTCCTGGACGTTCTAGGATCCCATTCCAATCATTAGCAAGCACTTTCGTGCCCAAAAACGCCTTGTAAGCATCTCACAACCTTCATACTTTTTTGAAAATGAATATCACGATTCTGGCATTTGTAGCATGATTTCTTTACATATTCATGATTTCTTCGCGCGTTTTTATAATCCATCATTTTCTTTTTTCCATATAATCATATTTTGTCATTAGGTATACAACAAGGCGAGCTAGCTCAGATGGTCAGTGTACAAGGGAAATTGCCAAAGGGCCTGGGTTCGATCCCCAGGTCCCCAAACTTTCTTTCTATTATTTTCTTTTACATGATCAGGTATAAGTGGATGCAATGAGTCCACCATATGCCCTCAGCACCCAGCCACCAGATCATCAATAAGGCAGATCCAATGCCTTCTCCATGGAGGTCCATCATAGGCCTAGTCAAGCTTGCAACATGGGATCTGGAAAGTCAACATGGGCCAAGGAGTTTTGGGCCCAGAATTACAATTGACACCCCCTCTTTTGCTCAAAGCACCAGGCCCATCTCTTTTCCTTTTATTTTTCCTTTTATTTAAATTCTTTTATTTAATTATTTTCTAACATAAAATTAATTCTTTTTTACAAAACTCATAAAATCAATTTTCACAAATTTAGATTTAGGTATTATTTTCATCAAATTTAATTTAATAATTAGTTAAATTTAATTTTAGGGTAATTCTAACTTTTTTTGTAAATAATTTAAAATCAATTAGAAAATTAGGTTTGTTCTTGATTTAATTTTTAATTATTTTCTCAATAAAATAAAAATACAAAAATAGGTCAAGTTAATTATTTTTCTTAACTTAAATTAATTAGTAATTAGGTTGGTACTTATTTAATTAAAAACCTTATTTCCTCCAAGTAACACAAGAAAAACACAAAAAATTGATTTTCTTTTAATTAGGTTTAGGCGGGGTCAAAACCCTAATTTCTCTCGTTCTCGATTCATCGCGCGCGCTTTATTATTTTTACCATATTAATGTAACTGCTTATGGTATGTAATAGTTTAATTAGGATTTTATTTTATTTATCGTTTTACGGGTTTTTGGCTATGTAATTAACCCCTCGCCCCGAAGCCTTGTAATAGCGTAGTTTTATTTCTCGCTTTTTAATTTTTGCAAATATTAACTGCTAGATGTATGATAATAGGATTGCATGACAAGACTGTATGTTAATTTAAAATGGCTAGAAAACCCTAATGTGCAAAGATAATAACTTGAAATCAAATCACTCGCACATGCGCACTCCTAGGGTATACTCTCACTTCGGTTGCCTTTGGTAAACGATCATTAAGTATAGGGTGTCTTAGTGGTTGCCCTCTTGTCTAAACAAAGATCAAATGTCCCGTTTGGAAATGTTGCCTCGGAAAGGTTGCCTCGGAAAGGTTGCCTCGAATATGATCTTAAGACACTAGGGTTATTACTAAGACGTCCTAACATTGCTTTAGTGATCGTACGTCCCTTTCGAATTGACCCTTACAACTCCAACGACGGTGCTACCTATTTCTCTATAATGGGATAACACTGTCTAAAGGAAACAAGAACATAAACATTCTTTTTTTGAGTAGGTAGATGCTAGTAGGTACTTGCTCAAAATAAACTTTTTCACACTTACACTTTTCCAAACAGAGTTTTCAAAAACACTTCGTAACACTCTTGAGGACTGATACAAGAGTTAAAACGAAGTAAAACAAAAACTTTTCAGAACACACAAACACGAAAGCAATTTTCAAAAGATGATATAGTACATAAGAGCCCGTGGAAAACCAAGGATAGAAAGGGTGCTAATACCTTCCCTTTCTATAATCTACCCCCGTACTCAAAATCTCGAAAAAAGAATTTTTCTGTGCTTTTTTTCCTTTCAGTTGGATAAAATAAAAGGTGGCGACTCTTACTTACCGCGACATTTTGCGAACACAAATGCAAAACACAAACCAGCATTTTCCAAAACAGTCTGGTTCTGCCACCGTATCACACAGGGCATAAACATAGCAGCAGCAACACTGCAAAATTGCAGGCCTGCAGCACAAAAGAACAAGGCAGCAGCAAGCTGCTATGCAAGCAGCATAAACAAAAAAGCAACACTGCAAAACAGCAGGCCTGCAACACAAAAAGAACAAGGCAGCAGTAAGCTGCTATGCAAGCAGCATAAACAAAAAAAGCAACACTGCAAAACAGCAGGCCTGCAACACAAAAATAACAAAGCATTATTCATCAAAACAGCAAGCTAGTTAGCTCACATAGCCCTATATCATCAGTTTCTTAAATATACAAACCCTTCAGAGATTATTGAGTAAAAAACAAGTTTGCTTTGTATCATAGGAAGATGAAGAGGGAAAGAAAAAGTCAGAAAGATATCACCTGTACTGCTGCCCAAAATCTGCCAAAACCTATTGCATAAACAACTAAACAATACAGTCCAAAATTCTGCGTCCAAAGGCCACAAGGTCAGTTAACCAAAAATGTTCAAAATTATCTGATTTCCCCACAAAATGCAATTGGACTGTATATAAAAAAAGGGGCCAAGACAATACAAAATCAGAAAATCAACCATTCACCTTAGAACCTTTGTTTCAATATACATTCACCATCACTTTCTTAAAACTGCATCAGACCCCTTAACCCCTTTACCAACCGAAACCGCAACAATTCCAGCAAACATCACCCACCAATATTAACATACAATCTCCCTCTGTCCGTAACCCCATCCCAACCCCATCGCCACATTCATCCCAACAACAACATAATACATTCTCAAGTTTCATTTTCAGAATTAAAGAGAAGAAGAAGGAAGCATTAATCATTACCTCTAGTCTTCGTGTTTCATCGTCGACATCAAAATCGAAATCTCAGACTGGTTCCAAGCAGGTAAGTGTCATCCTCTTTATTCTTCAAATACTTGTTATGTTGCATTGCTGTTTGTATACTTCTGTATGTTGTGTTAATTGGATGAAAGCCGAGAAATAGGATGCTGTTATTGTTATGGAACCAAAAATACATAACTAAGATCACAATTTTCATTCACATTATTAAAAGAGAGAACAAAAGAATCAAATTCAGAGAGAATTTACCTCTTGGATTCCCTTGTTCATAACTTCCGAATTCCCTCTCCAATCCACTCTTAATCCCCGCCGTTTCCTTCGCTGCTCTCAATCCTCACCTCTTCGTCGAAGCTCCGAAAGCCAATGTCGCCATTGCGTTCAACAAGAATGTGTTCGTTGCTGAAGAGGTTTCACGCACTCTGAACCCTAAGCGTAAGGCTGATTAGGAGATTCCTCATGTACTCTCGGCTAAAGTCAAGATCATCGGCTCTTTGTTCCTTGTTGTTGATATCGTTGGTGATTTTGTTATACTTGTGAAGAGTGTTGGAAACAGTTCGTTTTTGCTTTGGAGACGGAGGATGTTAAAGGCGTGTATGGTGAAGGGGCGTGCAGGGAAGGGGACTGGTCCATACGGTTACGTTTGGAAAATTAGCGCTCCTTTGAAGAAGGATACTAAGTTGGAAAACTTAGACTTGAAAATGATAAACAAGCACTACTTTGAAAAAATGGGAAGAAGACAAGATTCTTAGTATCAAACCACCAGCTACTGAGATTACTACTCAAAAGGAGAATTGGAAATATAAATAAGATGAGATAAGCTTCCAATGATAATTAAATTTGCAAATTTCCTTTCCCTATACAGAAAACCCAACGGCACCGTTTTTCACCAATTTAGGGTTTACACAATTTTTTCTTGTTCTTTTTTATAACCGGGTCAGCATCTTTGGGACCTTTGGCCCAATCCAATTATTATCATTTACCTCATATTTTAATTAAATCGTAGCATTACAAAATCAATTAAAGTTATCTAGAATTAATAACCTAATTAATTAATTAATATTTATTAATAAAAAATAAAATTCTTAATTTAATTGGATAAAAAGTATTTTTGTGATTTTTTGATAAAAAGAAAATTAATTTATTGGTTAATAATTAAATTAAACAAAATAAAATGAATAAATTAAATAAATAAAAATATAAGAAGAAGTAGAGATGGGCCTGATATTTGGAGGTGTGGAAAGCAATTTTGTTGTTCCAATAAGGCTGATCCATTTGACTTTCCTGATTCACTGCATGCGCGTTGACTTGGCCCTTTGATGCTCCTTCAACACTGACCACCAGATCTGGCCATCTGGCATGTTGATTGGTGAGGGAGTATGATGGAACTCCTGCTTGAATACACACTAGATTTCCTGAAATAATTGAGAAAAATGACAAATGCTAGAGGCGGGGATCGAACCCCTGACCTCCAGCCCCCCAATGCCTTAAGACCTGCGTGGCTACCACTGGAGCACTTATGTTTATTTGTTTGTTAATCAAATGCTGAAAATAATATATAAAACAAAAGAATATTGAAAGAAATAATAAAAAACACGCGCGACAATTTGAACGGGCGAGTGGGGAAGCGACACGCCTTCGTCCCCTTCTTTGAACCGTTGCTAAAAACACAGAGGCTATACCTACTGATGAAGGTCCGTCGCTACAAGCCTGTCTTATTCCAAAATCTTCTATAGGCCATGGAAATGCATTCTAAGACCAGGGTTGAGTTCGTCTCACCCACCTGAATGTAACCATGCCCATTACTGGGGCCAATTATTCCTGAAACAGAAAACCCCAAAAACAAAGACGAAACCCTAACAATGGTGGATCTTGTTACAGGTCAGATAAATGAAATCAAATAATACCAAAAGTTTGCAAATGATGTGTAGATTCAGAATATGCTATCAATTCATGCTAACTATGCCTAAATTTAAAAATACGAAATCAAGAAAAGGGTGAGTTGGTGAGTGGCTTACAGTGCTCTGGAGGGCTTGGAAACGCGTGGTTTTGATTGGTTTCGCTTGTGGAGATTGCCAGGAAGAGATTGAGATCAACACCAAGCCTTGAAACTGCCTCTAGACTTGATTTCAATCTCACACTTTTTTGGTGTTTTTGCAAATTTTGTTCTTGCTATCCAATTGATCTCCAACCCTTATTTTGGTCTGCACGCGACCCTTATGTATTGCACAATGCATTAGGTTTGAATTTGCTGTCCAAATCTCTTTCTATCAATGCTTTGATATTTGATTTGATCCTCCTTTAACCACCTTCTAAATTTGATCCAAATCACATCTTTTTGTACACTTATGCTTTGATACGAGTTTGATGATGGCAAGCTGTATAATGAAACCTGAAATCACCACAAAATCTTTGTTATCAATGCTTTTGGATTTTTATTTGATTTATTTTGATTTAAATCAAATTAATTCAAATAAAATCAAAATAATTAATAAAAATATGATATGGACACATGGCCAAGTTTGGAGCACGTGGGCTACAATGCCAACTCAAAACAAGTGAAAAAGAATGGTCCCATTTGGCAAAATTTGAAGTTTTGGGGATAGTTGACTTTTGGCAATTTTGCAAAAAAGTCCAACTTCAACAATGCATAACTTCTTCAATTTTGAACTTTCGGAGATGTTCTTGGACTTTTTAGAAATCTTGAGATGTCCTCTAAGAAACCCTTTTGGTTTCATCTCAATTTGATATTCCATGATCAAGTTTGAAGCTTTGACAAAAAAGGGGTTTTGTTGACTTTTCAAAATGATCTATAATGTCCAAATTCATAACTTCTTGTGAGTGCATATTTTGATCTTGGGATATGAATATGGATTATAGGGAATTGCATACTATTCAAAATGAGCTTTGTATGGATCATTTCTCATAAAGTGTGAGAAAGTTATGCTTGGTCAAAGTTGAGTTGACGTTTACTATAAAACCCTAATTTAGCAACTTTTGAATGTTGATGAATTTTGAGCAATCCTTGATGAATCATGATCAACCCTTGATCAAATGATGAAATATACTTCAAAATGAGGATGTTGACAAAAAACATTGAAGTTGACTGTTTGTAGGTCACAGTTGACGTTTGCCCTAGGACAGTCGATTTTTGGACCTTTGAGTAATTGATTGAGCAAACTTCCTCTGCAAGGCTTGAAACTTGACATGGATGATCTTGAGACCATACTAGGACATTGGTGAGAACTTGGGGTCACTTGGACTCAAGGATCTTGATGCAATGTGAAACCCTAGTTTGGGGAAGACTGCCTTAGGAGAGAGCTTGTCTGACCAACTCTTGGGCTATCTTGAGCAACTTAGAGATCTTTCTTGACATATTTTGAGAAATATGGGAGGGAAAATTTTAGGGTACAACAGCTTCCCATGTTCAATCTTCTTAAACCTGAGGATGCAGATTGGCTTTCCTGCCTTTCGTAATCCGAAGGTGGAAGTGGATTGAACACTAGAGTGCCCAGAAATTTGCACTCGCATGAAGTGGTAATTGTATTGTGATATCGGGAATGGGATTACAGATGCCATTTGGATGAGTGTCGATCGCATAAGAGATTCCTTAGCGAGAGCTTGTATACTTTTTGTCGAGGAAGATTCCGCTGGGGAAGTCTGATCTTTCGTGGAAAGAGATAGAAATTTAGGAGCTTCGTCGTCCGTCATTCTGCTGGTGAGTCGTCTCTGTTGATATTTAGGAACTTCAATCGTCCGTACTCAATTGAGGGAACAACTTTTGCTGAGATTTAGGAGCTTGTCCGTACTTCAACTAATTTTGTCGAGATTTAGGAGCTCGTCCGTAATTCAACTGATTTTTTCGAGATTTAGGAGCTTGTCCGTAATTCAACTGATTTTGTTGAGATTTAGGAGCTTGTCCGTAATTCAACTGATTTCGTCGAGATTTAGGAGCTTGTCCGTAATTCAACTAATTTCGTCAAGATTTAGGAGCTTGTGCGTAATTCAACTAAACAACCATCTGTTGAGATTTAGGAACTCATCCGTAATTCAACTGAGGAAACATATCTGCCGAGATTTAGGAATTCGTCCGTAATTCAACAACTTTGCTGAGATTTAGGAGCCTGTCCGTAATTCAAGAACTCCACTGAGATTTAGGAGCCTATCCGTAATTCAACTTGGAGAAACATCTCTGCTGAGATTTAGGAACATCGTCTGTAATTCAACTGAGGAAATATCTGTCGAGATTTAGGAGCTCGTCTGTAACTCAACAAATTTGCTGAGATTTAGGATCTTGTCCGTAATTCAACTTGAGAATAACTTTGTTGAGATTTAGGAGCTTGTCCATAATTCAACAACTTCGCTGAGATTTAGGAACATCGTCTGTAATTCAATTGATTGTAAAAGCTTCATAGCTTGAGTTTTGTGAAAATCTTTCCTGAAAGGTAAAGGTTAGCTGTATGTAATGCATGATATGTATCAAGCAATGATGTTTTCAAAATAAATGAGATTGTGTAGTACGATGCGTATGCATGTCATGATGTATGAAAATGTGATGTTTTTAGTTGGGGGAAACTAAATCCCGGATTGATGTTGGAGAAAAGAATAGAATTCTTCGTTTCTACTGGAGATAGTGAACGACGATGATATTTGTGAGAATAAACCTGCAAAAGAGGATAACTCCGTTGGGGAATAAATTGATGAGAGAATGATTCTGTGGGGAAGAGATGCTCTGCCAGAGGATTCCGTTGATAAATTTAGCTGGGAATGAATTATCGTAGCTGGTAATAATGAACCTGTTGGGGATTGAATTTCTGTTTTGTGAAAGGAATAAACTCCGCTGGGGATGATTTTCCAGTTGCGACTTTACTGAGGATAGCCTTTTAGACTTTACTGGGGATAATTCTTCAAACTCCACTGGGGATAAAAATTTTCAAACTCCACTGGGGATATATATATTTTATATACTCTGCTGGGGATATATTTTTTTTTATATACTCCGCTGGGGATATATTTTTTTTATACTCCGCTGGGGATGACAGGACTTCTTAGTGCTGAAGGTAGATGAATTCTGCTTGGGGAGAATATTACCGATTCATTCACAGTTGCGAGTCTCAGCTGGGGAGAGCTAACATCATTGTCTCTCTCTTACTCTGCGGGGAATGAATGTACTTTCAATTGCTTCTTCCGGCTAGGTCTATCCCTATACCTGGTGGACAGAGCAATTGTACGGCTTGGACATTCCTCATTCGCCCCTGTTTCTGATATCACAAGTAATTGTCTTTTGTTTTGTATGTAAATATTTATGAGCAGCAATTAATGTCAAATGCATATATCAAAAACTGAACATTGGATGTTCTTTGCAAAACGAAACAGGAAAAGGAAAAAAGTTTGAAATTTATTCGTGAAAATGACTTGTATTGATTTTGAAGTTAGCCCGTAAATAAGCATTTTTTGTACAAGAGGCCGACGTCCTAGTAAGAGAACGCCGCCGATCAATAGAGTTTATACAATTTGTGAAAAACAAATAAAAACAGCTATGTGAATAATCCCACTGGGTTCCAACTCTGCTATTGCCTTTATGTCCTCGAGCATCTCATCACTTTGCTACTTGGTTGAAGGTGGATCCGACTGATTAGCGCCATCCGAGCTTGATAGTCGATATCGAAGTCTGGTTGCAAGATGATCCAATGAGACATAGTGTTACACTCTAATCCCTAACTTTTTCCTGGACCGCCCTTTCGGGTTTTTAGTCCACCGGGATACCCTTTTTTGCCCAAGCCGCCTTTTCAGGTTTTCGACTTGCCGGGTGTACAATTTTTTTCATTTTCATCCCTTAATTTTTCCCGAACCCTTTTGGTTCGCTGGGAAGCCCTTATTTTTGCCTAGGCCAGTCGACCTAGCGGGTCTTTGATTATGCGTAGTAGTTTTTCATTATGTCTGCATTGACAGGGTGAGGAAGGTCGTCACCATCCATGGTGGTTAAAATCATAGCTCCTCCTGAGAAAATGTTCTTAACCACAAATGACCCTTCGTAAGTAGGGGTCCATTTGCCCCTGGGATCACCTTGCAGTAGAATGATGCGCTTGATCACTAGATCCCCAACTTGATAATCTTGTCGTCTGACTTTCTTGTTAAATTCCTTGATCATTCGTTTTTGATACATCTGACCGTGACAGATAGCAGTAAGTCTCTTTTCATCGATTAAGTTCAGTTGATCAAGCCAGGTCTGTATCCAATCATCTTCGCTCAAACCTGCGTCCTTCATAATCCGAAGAGAGGGTATCTGAACTTCAATGGGCAAGACTACCTCCATGCCATAAACCAAGGAATAAGGTGTTGCCCCTGTTGACGTCCGCGCTAAGGTACGGTACCCATGAAGAGAAAATGGTAACATCTCGTGCCAATCTTTGTAGGTCACCGTCATCTTCTGCACAATCTTCTTAATGTTCTTATTATCCGCTTCTACAACCCCATTCATCTCCGGCCGGTAAGGAGAAGAGTTGTGATGTTGTATCTTGAACTGCTTGCAGAGCTCGGTGATCATCTTATTATTGAGATTTGTACCATTGTCTGTAATGATCCTCTCTGGTACACCATATCGATAGATCAGATTGTGCCGAATAAACCGTGCCACGACGTTCTTGGTTACGGTAGCAAAGGAAGCTGCTTCAACCTACTTCGTAAAGTAATCAATAACTACCAGGATGAAACGATGCCCGTTAGATGCCGTAGGGCTGATCTCACTGATCATGTCGATGCCCCACATTGCAAAAGGCCAAGGAGATGTCAAGACATTCAGAGGTACTGGAGGTATGTGCACCTTATCAGCATAGACTTGGCACTTGTGACAGGTCCGAGAATGCTGATAACAGTCGGCTTCCATGGTGGACCAATAATATCCTGCCCGAAGGATCTTCTTTGCCATGGTGTGTCCACTGGAATGAGTCCCGAAAGTAACTTCATGTAACTCTACCATAATCCTTTCTGCTTCGTTCTTATCCACACAACGCAGTAAGGTCGAATCATGGTTACGCTTGTAAAGAATGCCATTGCTGATGAAGAACTTCACCGCGAACCTCCTCAAAAACTTCTTATCATTAACAGATGCACCCTCGGGGTATTCTTGCGCCTCAAGTTACCTCTTCACCTCATGAACCCAGGGTTTATCCGTTGCCTCTTCAGTCTCAATATCACAACAATGTGCAGGTTCGCCCAATCTCTCAATGGTAATTTGGGGAGCTTTATTGTCCCATCTGACTTTGAACATAGAAGACATCATAGCTAATGCGTCCGCCAACTGATTCTCCTCTCTAGGGAAATGTTCGAAGGTTATCTCCTCTAAGTGCGGAAGCAACGTCAATACATACTCTTTGTAAGGAATAAGATTAGGGTGTTTCGTATCCCACTCGCCTTTGATCTGGCTGATCACGAGAGCGGAATCTCCGAATACACTTAAAAACTTAATCCTTAGGTCAATTGCTGCTCGAAGACCCATAATGCATGCTTCATACTCTGCCATGTTATTGGTGCAGTTGAAACATAGTCGGGCGGTGAACGGAGTATGAGAGCCTTCAGGAGATATGATCACGGCGCCAATGCCATTACCCAAAGCGTTTGAAGCTCCATCAAAGTACATAGACCATCGGGATCCCTCCTCAGGTCCTTCATCCGGTCCAGGTGTCTCACAGTCGGTCACCAACATGATATTCTCATCTGGAAACTCAAAGTTCATAGATTGGTAATCGTCCACTGCCTGATGTGCCAGATGATCTGCTAACACACTTCCCTTGATTGCCTTTTGGGTCGTATATTAGATGTCATACTCAGTCAAGATCATCTTCCATCTCGCTATTCTTACGGACAAGGCAGGCTTTTCGAAGATATACTTGATTGGATCCATCTTTGATATCAATAGAGTAGTGTGAGTCAACATATACTGTCTCAGCCGGCGAGCAGCCCATGCCAAAGCGCAGCAAGTTTTCTCAAGCAACGAGTATCGAGTCTCGCAGTCGGTAAACTTTTTGCTAAGGTAGTAAATAGCATGCTCTTTTCGGCCAGACTCGTCATGCTGCCCCAACACACACCCCATTGAATTATCGAGTACTGTCAAGTATAAGATCAGAGGTCTCCCTTCAACTGGAGGCATCAGAATAAGTGGCTCTTGGAGATATTCTTTAATCCTTTCGAAAGAGGCCTGACATTCATCGTTCCATCTTACCACTTGATCTTTCTTCAGTAGTTTGAAGATTGGCTCACAAGTAGCAGTCAGATGTGAGATGAATCGGGCAATATAGTTCAAACGTCCCAGAAAGCCTTTGACTTCTTTTTATATTTGGGGAGTTGGCATTTCCTGTATAGCCTTCACCTTTTCAGGATCCACTTGAATACCTTTATCACTTACGACGAAACCCAGTAGCTTACCAGATCTCACCCCGAAGGTGCACTTGTTCGGGTTTAACCTCAGCCTGTAAAACTTCAACCTGTCAAATAGCTTCTGAAGATGGTAAATGTGTTCTTCCTCAGTCTGGGATCTTGCAATCATGTAATCAACGTATACCTCAATCTCATGATGGATCATGTCATGGAACAGAGCGACCATGACGCGCTGATACGTTGCCCCAGCATTCTTCAATTCGAAAGGCATGACCTTGTAGCAAAAGGTACCCCATTGAGTAACAAAGGTTATATTCTCCATATCCTTGGGAGCCATCTTAACCTGATTATAACCGGAGAAACCATCCATAAAAGAGAAGACCTTATGCTGTGCGGTGTTGTCAACCAGAACGTCGATATGAGGTAGAGGGAAATCATCCTTGAGGCTTGCCCTGTTCAGATCCCTATAGTCAACACACATTCGAACCTTACCATCCTTCTTCGGCACCGGAACCACGTTGGCAACCCACTGTGGGTAAGAAGTAACTGCTAGAAAGCTGACATCAAACTGCTTCATAACTTCTGCCTTGATTTTCTCAGACATCTCCGGGCGCATTCGGCGAACTTTCTGTTTCACTGGAGGACAATCTTCCTTGGCAGGCAAGCGGTGAACCACAATATCGGTATCCAACCCGGGCATATCTTCATAAGACCAGGCAAAGATCTCAACATAGTCACGCAGCATCTGAATCAACCGTTGTTTAACACTAGACTCCAGATTTGCATCGATCTTGACCTCTTTCTTATCTACCTCTGTACCCAGATTTACTGTTTCCACTGGCTCTTCATGCGGCTGTATGGCCCTCTCTTCCTGAAGTAATAGTCTAGTAAGTTCACCAGGCACTTCGCAATCATCCTCACCTTCGTCCTCGGCTTGGTTGATTAGACTTTCGAAGTCATAATCGGCAGTAGCAGAATTGTTATCAGTGGGATCCAGAGTGGATTTAGACCTGTATATGTGAGTGTGTGTAAAATAGCTGTTTTGCAAGATAAAAAAGAAAAACAAGGAGTGCAAAATTTGAAATGCAAGAAAATGTCCAATGCTTTTATTAATGATATATGAAAATGACACACATAAAGCCCTCACAAACAAAGCCACGGTGTCTCGGGTAAGGCACCGGGCCATAAAGTTTTTTAAAAATTGTCTGTTACAAATTCGAAACAAAAGTCTTATTACTTAATAAAAGAAACGGGCATGGAATCCTTTTCCGTCCAATTACTCAAGCCACCGTTGGTAGTGGGGTAAATCCAGCTATCAATATCAAACTCTTCATCATCATCCCCAATAGCATTTACTCCCGCGTCATGTTTTGGCATAGGAGTCGTTATGACAATAGGCTTCTCAGGCGCTTCAAACTCGATCTCCTTAGCGTCAATCAGGTCTTGTATCTTACTCTTCAAGGCCCAGAAATTATTGGTATCATGCCCCGGGCTATTAGAGTGATAAGCACAACAGGCGTTTGGATTGTACAGCGGTGAGGTGGTGTTGGGATTCTTCGGAGCTTCCCTCGGAATCACCAAGTTGGTTTTTAACAACTGCAACAGTATTTGAGATAAAGACATGCTGAGCCGAGTGAACTGTCTCTGAGGCCTCTCCGCCCTTGGCTGAGTGTTGCGTTATGTGGCAACAGTTGGTCTTGAAATAACTACCGCATTAACTGCTTGGCGGCGCTCGGGTCAACTTTGATTTCTAGAGCTGTAAACTGCACTAGACTCCTTTTTGAAGGGCTTCTTCTCGGTACTCGACGAAGCACCTTTCTGTAACTTGCCGCTCTTGATACCAGCTTCAATCCTCTCCCCAGTCATGATTAACTCAGTAAAACCTGACGATGAACTTCCGATCAAATGGTTGAAAAATGGACCAGACAGGGTCCCCAGAAACATATCCACTAACTCCCTCTCAGCCAGCGGGGGTTGGACTCTACCAGCAAGGTCCCTCCATTTCTGAGCGTAGTCTTTGAAACCTTCGCTCGCACCCATGGACATACCCTGAAGTTGGGTACAGGTAGGAGCGAGGTCGGCATTATATTGGTACTTCTTGTAAAAAGCAGCAGCAAGGTCCTCCCAGTTACGGACACTGGCTCCTTCTAGCTGATAGAACCACTCAAGTTGAGTCCCTGAGAGACTATCTTGAAAGAAATGGATCCAGAGGTTCCTGTCAGCAGTATATGGCTGAATCTTTCTAACATACGAACGGAGGTGTAACTTTGGGAAGGAGACCCCGTCGTACTTAGCAAAGACTGGTGCTTTGAACCTATGGGGAATCACCACCCCAGATGCTAGACCCAATTTTCCAAAATCCAGTCCAGGTATCTTCTGAATACCCATCGCGCTTAACCGGTCTTCAAGCTGTTTATACCTATCCTCGGCAGGAGGATACTGATCTTCATCAAAGTCAGTCTCATTTTCAGAAACCACAGGGCTAGGAGCCCTCCTTTCTTCTTGATTTCCTCCCCCTCCAGATGAGTGAGACAAATCAACTTCTTCCCGCAACCTGTTTCCAAACCTGTGACCCATGTTCAGAAGGATCGTCTTCTTCTTCTTCTTATCCTTCAAGATAAGAGTCTTCAGATCTTTCTTCCCCTTGGCCAGGTTCATGAACATTTCCTGGAACTGAGCGTTTTGAGCTTGAAGAGCCTTAATAGCTTGATCAGTGGATGTTTCAGCAGACATGATGCTGAAATAAACAGCGAAGAAGATAAGAGACCTGTAAGGGTACCTGTTATGAGGTGCATGGGAATGGAATGCGTACGACATGATTTCAAAGACTTTAGGGATTCAAATTCGTAAACCAAAAGGAAACACACTTTTATTAGATTAAAAACTGGAAACAATGTTTGACAAATTTCTTTAAGGCGTTGCAAAAAGAAAATGTGAAAAATAAATCAAAACTAGAAATAACAAAAGACATCAGCGCTCCCATGGTCGTTTTCCGTTGGTGCTGACATAATCGTTGAGGACCTTCTCATTCTCCAGCTGTCTTGTAAGCTTTAGAATCTTCCACTCCTGCTCATGATACTTTTCTCTGTAAGTATCCCGTTCTTCTCTTAACTGGATCCATGATCTCTTTAATGCCCCAATGTGAGTAGGCATGTATGGATGGAGGACAGTAGGAGGAACCCCTTCTTCATCAGCATTCTCAACAATTACCGGTAAGACAGCTTCGTACGACATCCCTAGCTTTTAGGAACGAGCCTGAACCCACCGGAGATATGGTTCCATTGGAAGAGAAGTCTTCATTCCTAGTTCACGCAGATCAGACCTGTTAACCGTATTCCAAGCTCGTATGAATCTGCAGCGATGCTCCTCACTATCCCCTTGGAAGTCAAAGACAATGCTCGGAATCAGCAACTCATGAGGACCATCCTTTCTAGCTAGCCCAAATTGTCGTAAGGCCAGGAAAGGATTATAAGTGATCCCTCCCCTAATTCCAAGCAAAGGAGCATTTGGGTATTCTCCGCACCGGTCAATAACAGCTACTTCTTCCATGTCTTTAGTGCTCCAAATGATGTCCGTATGAGCCAAGGACATAATTCTGTAGGCCCAACCCATACCTTCTTTGTTCTTCAAAATAGATTTAGGGAGGTGAGAAATAAACCACCTCGCCAGCAATGGTGCACAACACATAAGGGTTCCCCATTTCCAAGCAGTACAGGCATAAAGAGCATGCAGGATGTCCCCTAAGAGAGTGGGCACAGGATTACGGGACATGAAGATCTTTACTGCATTCACGTCGACGAAAGAATCTGAATTAGGAAACAACACTAAACCATAAATGAGAAGAGCCAGGATGTCTTCGAATGCTTGGAAATCCAAACTGTCCCAAAACTGATTAGCCTGATCAACCAAGAGCTTAGCCAAGAAGCCTTTTGTCCCACTCCGAGTCTCCCAGTTAGACATTACCTCAGCCTTTGTCAGATGTAGGGTTGTGGCAACATCCTCTGGCCTAAGAGCCTTCTCCCAACCTGTGAATGGCGTCTGCTCTAGAATAGAAATACCAAGTAGATCAGAGAACTCCTCCAAAGTAGGGACCAACTGGTAGTCCGGGAAGGTGAAGCAATGGTGCAACGGGTCAAAGAACTGGCACAAGACACTCAACATTTGCTCATCCATCTTAGAAGTGACCAAACCAAGGAGGTAACCATGTCTTCTAATAAAGGAGGAAGTATCTGGAACTTTAGAAACCAAATCTCTAAGCTGAGTAGGAATCTGTACAAAGCTGATCTGAATAATGTTTCTATGCATAGAGGCCATGACCTACAAAACAGAACAAAGATGAATCCCCTCTGTCTTTGAAATGGGTTAGTCTGATGCAAGATGCATGCAATGTCCTGATGCATGATGTTATGATAGAAACACACCACAAGTATTCACAGATAGCAAACATGGTAAGGGAAAGCAAGTCACACAGTAGCCCTTAGATTTCAGGCTGGCACGGAGTTTAGGTACTACCCTCTTTCAGTTTAGTTGGTTCAACCTGTCCTAGTAATAGTAACCGGGTTCTAGAGGATCTCAATATTACTGACCACCCTCGATCGGTCATAATTCCAGTTTGGCAACCTTTTCTTGCGGCCAGAATCATCGCGAGAGTTTGGTCTTAATAAGTGTAGCATACTGCTACTTTTCTATGGCCAAGTTGGTCAATTATAGGTTCTAAGGTCAGTTGGTGCTTAATGACCCCTTAGCTTACCCATATTCTCCTTGTTCCACCACAAGGGATATCGGTACAAACTAAAGTGCCACACCAACGTAGCTACTACTTCAACCGTATCGGTCTACGCTGTACAGTTCCCTCACAGTCTATTGCTACTTACCTAAAAGGTATCCCCCAGATCCAGGTTAGGATCTATAGTAACTCCGATTCAAACCCACAAAGATAAAGCATACAATTCAAGTAATTGAAAACATTATGATGAATTATTCCTAAGGTACACCACACTTATATTTTCCCCAGCAGAGTCGCCAGTTCTGTGATACGGTGGGAAGAACTGACTGTTTTTGGAATGCTGGTTTGCGTTTTGCGTTTATGTTTGCAAAATGTCGCGGTAAGCAAGAGTCGCCACCGACTTTTTTTTATCCAACAAGGAAAGGAAAGAAGCACAGAAAAATTCCTTTTTCGAGATATTTCTGAGTACGAGGGGTAGATTATAGAAAGAGAAGGTATTAGCATCCTTTCTATCCGTAGTTATCTACGGGCTCTTAGGTACTTGCTCATCATTTTCAAAATGTTTTCTTTGTGCTTGTGGGTTTTTGAAAAGTTTTGTTTTTTAACTTCGATTTAACTCTTGCTTAAGAGTGTAATGAAGTGTTTTTGAAAACTTGTTTCTAAAAGAGTGTAAGTGTGAAAAAAAAAAGTTTTTTTTCAGATGAGCAAGTACCTAAGAACTAATCTACCTACTCGAAAAAGGAATTGTTCTATGTTAATTTCCTTTAGACAATGCTATCCCATTATTGGTGAGTGGGTAGCATCGTCGTTGGAGTTTAAGGGTCAATTCGAAAGAGGGACATACGGTCACTAAAGCAACGTTAGGACGTCTTAGCGGTAACCCTAATGTCTTAGATCATGTATTTGAGGCAACAATATCTGAGGCAACCATTTCGAGGCAACTATGATCTTTTAGACAATAGGGCGACCTCTAAAACAACCTATACTCAATGACCGTTTACGAAGGCAACCAAGTGGGGTGTACCCTAGGAGTGCGTATATGCGAGTGTATTGTTTTCAGTTACTTTTATCTTTGCACATGTTTTGGGTGATCTAATTTGATTTTAGATTAAGCATTCATTCTTGTCATGCAAACCCTATTATCAAACATCTAACAGTTGTATAATTTGCAGAAATTAAAGGTGCGGAAATTAAACTAAATTATTACAAGGCGTCGGGTATTTACATCGCCAAAAGCAACCCTTTGAAAATAAAATAAAAGCGGAAAAATAAAGGTCCTAATTAATTATTACAATTCGGGAGCAGATACATCAATAATTGAATAAGGAAAAATAAATCGCGCGAGTGAATTGGATCGAATGCGGAATTAGGGTTTTGACCCTTTTGATTAAAGAAAATGTTTTTTTGTTGTTTTTATTTTTAAGAAAAGAAATTAATCCTAAAATTAAATACTAAATTGATTATTAAATAAATTAATTAATGAAAAATAATTAATGACATATTTTTGGAGTTTTTGATATTTTTAGGAAAGAAAATAAAATAATTAAGTTAAAGATTAAAACCTATTAATTCTAATTGATTTTAAATATTTACAAAATCAATTAAAGTTATCTAGAATTAATAACCTAATTAATTAATTAATATTGATTAATAAAAAATAAAATTCTGAATTTAATTGGATAAAAAGTATTTTTGTGATTTTTTGATAAAAAGAAAATTAATTTATTGGTTAATAATTAAATTAAACAAAATAAAATGAATAAATTAAATAAATAAAAATATAAGAAGAAGTAGAGATGTGCCTGATATTTGGAGGTGTGGAAAGCAATTTTGTTGGCCCAATAAGGCTGATCCATTTGACTTTCCTGATTCACTGCATGCGCGTTGACTTGGCCCTTTGATGCTCCTTCAACACTGACCACCAGATCTGGCCATCTGGCATGTTGATTGGTGAGGGAGTATGATGGAACTCCTGCTTGAATACACACTAGATTTCCTGAAATAATTGAGAAAAATGACAAATGTTGGAGGCAGGGATCGAACCCCTGACCTCCAGCCCCCCAATGCCTTAAGACCTGCGTGGCTACCACTGGAGCACTTATGTTAATTTGTTTGTTAATCAAATGCTGAAAATAATATATAAAACAAAAGAATATTGAAAGAAATAATAAAAAACGCGCGCGGAAATTTGAACGGGCGAATGGGGAAGCGACACGCCTTCGTCCCCTTCTTTGAACCGTTGCTAAAAACACAGAGGCGAAGCTATACCTACGGACGAAGGTCCGTCGCTACAAGCCTGTCTTATTCCAAAATCTTCTATAGGCCATGGAAATGCATTCTAAGACCAGGGTTGAGTTCGTCTCACCATCCTGAATGCAACCATGCCCATTACTGGGGCCAATTATTCCTGAAACAGAAAACCCCAAAAATAAAGACGAAACCCTAACAATAGTGGATCTCGTTACAGGTCAGATAAATGAAATCAAATAATACCAAAAGCTTGCAAATGATGTGTAGATTCGGAATATGCTATCAATTCATGCTAACTATGCCTAAATTTAAAAATACGAAATCAAGAAAAAGGTGAGTTCGTGAGTTACTTACAGTGCTCTGGAGGGCTTGGAAATGCGTGGTTTTGATTGGTTTCGCATGTGGAGATTGCCAGGAAGAGATTGAGATCAACACCAAGCCTTGAAACTGCCTCTAGACTTGATTTCGATCTCACACTTTTTTGGTGTTTTTGCAAATTTTGTTCTTGCTCTCCAATTGATCTCCAACCCTTATTTTAGTCTGCACACGTCCCTTATGTATTGCACAATGCATTAGGTTTGAATTTGCTGTCCAAATCTCTTTCTATCAATGCTTTGATATTTGATTTGATCCTCCTTTAACCACCTTCTAAATTTGATCCAAATCACATCTTTTTGTACACTTATGCTTTGCTACGAGTTTGATGATGGCAAGCTGTATAATGAAACCTGAAATCACCACAAAATCTTTGTTATCAATGCTTTTGGATTTTTATTTGATTTATTTTGATTTAAATCAAATTAATTCAAATAAAATCAAAATAATTAATAAAAATATGATATGGACACATGGCCAAGGCTGGAGCACGTGGTCTATAATGCCAACTCAAAACAAGTGAAAAAGAATGGACCCATTTGGCAAAATTTGAAGTTTTGGGGATAGTTGACTTTTGACAATTTTGCAAAAAAGTCCAACTTCAACAATGCATAACTTCTTCAATTTTGAACTTTTGGAGGTGTTCTTGGACTTTTTAGAAAGCTTGAGATGTCCTCTAAGCAACCTTTTTGTATCATCTCAATTGATATTCCATGCTCAAGTTTGAAGATTTGACAAAAAAAGGGTTTTTGTTGACTTTTCAAAATGACCTATAATGTCCAAATTCATAACTTCTTGTGAGTGCATATTTTGATCTTGGGATATGAAGATGGATTGTAGGGAATTGCATCCTATTCAAAATGAGATTTAGGTGGGTCATTTATCATAAAGTATGAGAAAGTTATGCTTGGTCAAAGTTGAGTTGACTTTTCCTACAAAACCCTAATTTAGCAACTTTTGAATCTTGATGAATTTTGAGCAATCCTTGATGAATCATGATCAACCCTTGATCAAATGATGAAATATTCTTCAAAATTAGGATGTTGACAAAAAATATTGAAGTTTGACTGTTTGTAGGTCACAGTTGACTTTTTACCTAGCATAGTCGATTTTTGGACCTTTGAGTAATTGACTGAGCAAACTTCCTCTGCAAGGCTTGAAACTTGACATGGATGATCTTGAGACCATACTAGGAAATTGGTGAGCACTTGGGGTCACTTGGACTCGAGGATCTTGATGCAATGTGAAACCCTAGTTTGGGGAAGACTGCCTTAGGAGAGAGCTTGTCTGACCAACTCTTGGGCTATCTTGAGCAACTGGGAGATCTTTCTTGACATATTTTGAGAAATATGGGAGGGAAAATTTTGGGGTACAACACGCACCCCTCGGTTAACCTCGCTCGTTGCCTCGGAAACACAGTCATGTCCCTCGAATATGGGACGCTTTAGCAAAGACCCTTCGATAAAAAAGATCGTAGTCCCTCGATGTCCCTCGATGCTGCCTTCGATAAAACGATCTAGTCCCTTACGAAAATTGCTAAAGCGTCTCATAAGTTGCCTTCTATGACTGTACAAATGTCCCGTGCCTGTCCCTTCACATCCAACGATGGGGCTTCTTACCAAATCAATGGTAAGATAGCAACATCTAAAGGAGGAGGAAAAGAACATTTAATACCTTTCGAGTAGGTAGATTCGCTCTTAATTGCTCGCTTGCTCACAACCAAACATTTTACACCAACACTTTAACATTAAAACCTTTTTCAAAAGACGAAATCTTTTCGTATACATTCTTATAGAGACAAGAACCATTGCAAAAACATCTTTCCAAGAACACTTTCAAAAAAACACATTCCACAAACACCTCTTTGAACTATTTTCCAAACAAACACTTTGTACGCGTTCTTATAGAGACGATGACCATTACAAAGACGTTTTCAAAATACTTTTAAAACCCACACCACAAGCACATTAAAACAAAAGCAAGTGATCTAGCAAGTAACTAAGAGCCCATGGAAAACCATGGATGAAAAGGGTGATATTACCTTCCCTTTTCATAATCTACCCCCCAAACCCGAGAAGTAATTTCGAAAGGTCTTTCCTGTGCTTTTTTACCTTTCCTTTTGGATAAAAGAAAAGTCGGTGGCGACTCTTGCTAACCGCACAATTACGATCAAACGCAAACGACCCAAGTCAGTTCTCCCTCCGTATCACAGAACTGGCGACTCTGCTGGGGAATATTCTAAAAGTGGGGTTACCTTAGGGCTGAGATCACATTTACTTGCTTTCTTTGTTTGACTTATATGCTTTACATTATGGTTCTTTATTTGGGTTTGAATGCTCTACCCGGATTTGGATACCTTATAGGTAAGTAGCAATACATTGTGGAAACTGTGCGGGGTATACCGATATAGTCTAAGCAATAGCTATGTTAGTGTGACATATTTGTGGGTACCGGTAGCCCTTGAGTAGTCAAGGAGAATAAGGGACCACTGAGTGATGTCATGAAGCACTAATGAACTTTTAGAACCTTTACTTGACCAACTTGGCCATTAAGACGTAGTGAGATGACCGGCTTTGGTGTAGTCCGAAGTTGGTAGATACTCGATACTACACTCATTGAGGTTTGGTTCTTTGGGATATTTCGGGCGCCATTAAAGAGGCTTGCGCTGAAACAATGACCAAAGAAACAAACCAGTGATATTGAGCTCCTTAGAACCCAGTTACTATTACTAGAACAGGTTTTAAGCCAACTAAACTTCAAGAGGGTACTTACCTATGAGACTCCATGCAAGCCTAAACCTAAGGACTTGTTTACTTTGTTTGTGTATATTTTACTTGTATATAACATCATGAACATTATAACATCATACTCATACTCACTAACCATTTCAAGGAGTTATGGGATTTATCTTTGTTTCTATTTTGTAGGAAATGGATTCTATCCGCAGGAAAACCATTCAAGTCAACCTCGTAAGGATTCCTCCTCAACTCAAAGAGTTAGCATCAAAGATTCCTGAGAATTCTCCGTTCATCGAAAGACATGGTCGTCTCCTAAACTTGGTTACCTCTAAAACTAATGAAGATATGTTGAAGGTGCTCTTCCAATTCTTTAATCCTCTACACCATTGCTTCACATTCCCCGATTATCAACTTGTGCCAACTTTGGAAGAATTCTCCCAACTCTTGAGGATTCCCATTCTTAATCAACTACCTTTCAATGGTACGGAAAGAGATCTAAAACCAAAAGAGATTTCTCAAGCTCTACACTTGCAACCATCTGATGTCACAACTAATTGGGAAACAAGGAGTGGTGTCAAAGGCTTCTTAGCTAAGTTCTTGTTTGAGAAAGCCCAAAGTTGTTGGAATTCCTTGGACTTGCAATATTTTTAAGAGATTATAGCTCTCCTCATCTATGGGATGATTTTGTTTCCAAATCCTGACCAACTCATAGATGTGAACACCGTCAAAATCTTCATATCTCACAACCCGATGCCTACTTTTCTAGGGGACATCCTACATTATTTTCACACTCGCACTATGAGGAAAAGAGGTATCCTTATGTGTTGTACTCCTGTCTTGGAAATATGGTTTATTTCGCATCTTCCCCAATCTATATTAAGAAACGAGCAAGGTTCAAGGTGGTCACAAAGGTTGATGACGCTCAAACATTCAGACATCCATTGGTGTTCCCGATCTATAGAGAATGTTATCATCGTCGACCATTGTGGAGAGTTCCCTAATGTCCCCTTACTTGGAATTAGGGGAGGTATCACCTACAACCCTTGCTTAGCCTTAAGACAGTTTGGTTATGCTCGAAGGGATGGTCCACATGAGATGCTGATTCAAGGGTTAGTATTCGACTACGAAAGTGACAATCAAGGTCACCGCCAGAGGTTTATCCGAGCTTGGATAATGTTGAACAAGGTAGATAGCAAGACATTTGGGCATGAGAATTCCATCCCTCTTGAGCCTTACCTCAAATGAGTACGAGCTCGCGCTCAAAGTCTTATGATGCCTTATCCCTCCATTCTCCCGGTGATCATAGAGCCTGTTGTGGAAGGAGATGTTCCTTACACCATCCTGCATCCTGACATGCCCACCTCTCTGGAATACTTACAAAGAGATTAGATACAGCTCAAGGGAGAGCGAGACACTTTCGAGGCCCAACTCTACGCTAGCGAGAAGAAGGTTTTGGAACTCACTAAGCAACTTCATGAGGACCGGAGCCTGAATGCCTACATTGCACCAAAAAGGATGCATACAACTTTTTCATCTTAGAGTTTTTGTATTCCTGTGTAAGCCTAAAGAGGCATTGATGTACTCAAGCATTAAATTATTAATATAACATATGTTTCCTTTTTGTCTAAAAACGAATTTGAATCCCTAAGTTCCTTGAAATTATTGCATATGCATTTACCATTCATCATAACATAAGCAGGTTTCTTGCAACAAGTCTCCTTATCTTTCTACTATTTATTTTAGTAATATGGATCTCGAACATACGGTGAAGGACCTCCAAGCACAAAATGCTCAGTTTCAACAGATGTTCTTAACTCTAGCCAAAGGACCAGAAGAGTTGAAGACCTTGCTGGTTGAAAAGAAAAAGAAGAAAACAAAGAAAATAACCAGAGTTCTGAATATGGGAAGAAGATTCCAAGGACAAGCAAGAAGGACCCTAGACTTTGCAACGTTATCTGGTGAGAAAGACAATCAAGATGGGAAAGGCAAGGAAGCAGTTGCCCAACCAGATTCAAAAGAAGAAGAGGAAGAAGAAGATTATTCTAAAGAACAATATCCTTCAGCCAACGATAAGTATAAGTATTTGTAAGAACGGTTAAGTGCAATGGAAATCCAAAAACTGCCTAGATTGGACTTTGAGGAGTTGGGGGTAGAATCCGAGATTGTCATTCCTCCAAAATTCAAAGCACCGGTGTTCGCCAAATATGACAGAGTTTCATGTCCCAAAATGCATCTCCGGTCCTATGTGAGGAAAATCCAGCCTCATACCGTTGCCAAGGATTTATGGGTACACTTCTTCCAAGACAGTCTGTCTGGAACTCAACTTGATTGGTTTTATCAATTAGAAAGAGCCAATGTTCATAACTAGGAAGATATGGCCGCTGCCTTTTACAAACAATACCAATACAATGCAGACCTTGCACCCACCCGTACTCAACTCCAGAGTATGGCCATGGTTTCAAGTGAAGGCTTTAAGGACTATGCGCAAAAATGGAGGGACTTAGCAGAAAGAGTCCAGCCTCCCCTATCTGAAAGAGAATTAGTAGACATGTTCTTGGGCAACTTGTCTGGTCCTTTCTTCAATCACTTAATTGGGAGTTCATCGACAGGTTTTACCGAATTGATATTGACCGGAGAAAGGGTGGAAGCCGAGATAAAGAATGGGAAGATTCAAAAAGATGTATCCTCTGCTGCTGTAAGGAAACCATTCATTGGAAAGAAAGAAGTTGTTGCTGTATATCCTCAGAGAAATCAAGATAGGGCTGAACGCCATCCAATGGTGGGGGCCGTCATGATTCCTAAACCTGCGCCTGCTCAACAAAAAAGCAACTAGCCAAGAACGGAAAGACCAGTCAGGCAGTTCACCCGAATTAATATGACATTATCTCAAGTATTTCCGCATTTGTTAAGATCCAATCTAGTGACTTTGAAAGAAGCTCCAAAGAATCCTAACACAACCTCTCCTTATTATCATCCTAATGCCCGTTGTGCATACCATTCTGAGAGTCCCGACCATGACACTAACAACTGTTGGGCTCTGAAAAACAAGGTACAATACCTTCTTGAAGCCAAAGAGATTGAATTCGATGCGCCAGAGATTCCCAATGTTATCACTGCCCCTATGCCCAAGCACGACCGTGATGTTAATGCTATTGAGGATGATATGTTTGTTACTTTGGTTGATGAACTTGTGACCCCACTCCTGACTATCAAAAAGAATTTGTTGAATGCTGGTGTATTCCTGGGCTGTTGAAAGCTGTCATTTCTATCTATCCACACCAACCAGCTGTCCTTTGTTAAAAGCCAATGTTCAATGCCTAATAGATAACAAGGAGATTTTGTTCGAGAAGACTTCTATTCCAACTGTTTCTTATGGTGAAGTTTCCATCGTGACCATTTCCGCCAATTCTTCCAGGGTCTCCACCAAAAGACCCGTTGGAATTATATCAGTTCCTAAAGTAGCTCCGTTGATAATTACAATGCCTGGACCAATCCCGTATTCTTCAGACAAAACCGTCCCTTGGAATTATGGAGGGGATGTCTACTACCATGGTATCAAGCAAGATTGGCCAGTTGCTGAAAATTCAAATTCAGAGAAAGTTGACACCGATATCAATAATATCGCATGGATTAATAAGATAACCCAAAGCAGAAGGGTATTCTCTCTTGAAATTGCTCCCCCAAAAGCTATTTTTGGACCTGTAATTATTCCTGTTGTTGTTTCTCCTCCAAAGACTATTCTCGATCCTGCAATCATCTCTGATAGTACTCCTGTTGACAAAACTGTTACAGTCCCTGTTATCACCCCTACTGACATTCCCGCTGCCGAGTCAACCGAGACTCGAGGCAAAGGTATTCTGGTCGAGCTTGTCCGGACAAAGGCACAATCAATGGTTATCCCTGAGACCTCCCGAAAAGAGATGGAGGAAATTCTAAAGATTATAAAAAGAAGCGACTACAATGTAGTTGAACAACTGGGGCAAACTCCATCAAAAATTTCCATGCTGGCTTTATTATTATGTTATGAGGCTCATGCAAAAGCCTTGGTAAAATTCCTTAAAACTGCCCATGTACCCCAAGAAACATCTGCCGATCAGTTCCAAGACTGCGTAGCTAACTTGACTGCAGATAATGGTTTAGGCTTTTTGGATGATGATTTAACGCCAAGGGGGAGGAAGCATAACGAGGTATTGCATGTCTCAGTCGAATGCAGGGGCACGACTTTGGCTCATGTCTTGGTTGATACCGGTTCGTCTCTGAATATGTTTCCTAAAAAGGCTCTTGATAGGCTTGACTGTGAAGGATTGACCTTGAAACCTAGCAACATAATAGTGATGGCCTTTGACGGCTCAAAAAGGATGGTGCATGGGGAAGTGGACATCCCTATAAAAGTTGGAAACCAAACATTTGATTCAACTTTTTATGTAATGGATATTCTCCCTTCACATTCCTACTTGTTGGGCCGACCATGGATTCATAATGCCGGTGTCGTTACCTCTACGTTGCATCAAATGCTGAAATGTCCAACTCAGGGGAAGATCATCACTGTCCATGGGGAAGAAGAATATATGGTCAGTCATCTGAATTCCTTCAGATATGTGGAATTAGATGGTGAATTTATTGAAACTCCATTCCAGCACTTTGAAGAAGTTCCGCAAACCGTGGCAGTAACCAAGTCTGTTTCCCAAGTCCCAAAGATTACAAGGCCTCCGCTCAAGATGTCGTCTTTGAAAGATACCAAGGCAGTGATTGAAGAAGGTGGGTGCACTATTTGGGGCCAACTCCCAGATATCCCATATAAATCTGACAAATTTGGTTTGGGTTTCACTTCAGGAGCTCAGAAAGTTGTACGTTGTGATCGTGCCGGAGGACCACCCTTGAAGATCAGCAACCGCGAAGTCAACGTAGTGGAAGATGATGAAGACAACTATAACCTGGAGGATTGGATTTGCCCAACTGTCAATGGAGGGCTTAGCAAATGGAAACCAAAGATTTTGTCCCGATCACATTTATCCAACAGTAATTTGTCTTTAAATTTTGTCGTACCTATAATATTAAAACAATTCAGACTCTTAAAACCTTGTGTCTTACCCGAGGCACAATGGTCCATTTGTAAGGGTTATTATCTCATTTCCATATGACATCAATGGATCATGGACGTTTTGCATACAAACTTTGTGCTCATTGTTTTTCTTTTTACATTTTCATTTCTTTCAAAGATAGCTATACTCTTACACACACTCACATTCAAAATGCAGACCTACATCCATTCGGGATCCCATGGGTAACGATTCTGCTATGGCCTTCTATGACTCTGAAAATATAATCTTCAAAGCCGAAGACGAAGGTGAGGAAGATTGTGAAGTGCCAGGAGAACTCACCAGGTTACTAGAGCAAGAAGAGAGGACCATACATCCCCACGAAGAACCAGTGGACACAATTAACCTAGGTACCGAAGAAGACATGAGAGAAGTCAAGGTGAGTGCCAATCTGGAACCCAGTTTCAAGGAGCATCTGATTTAGTTGCTACATAATTATGTTGAGGTCTTTGCCTGGTCGTACAAAGACATGCCAGGACTTGATGCAGATATCATAGTACATCGTCTACCTACAAAAGAAGACTGTCCTCCAGTAAAACAAAAAGTTCTTCGTATGAGGCCAGACATGTCAGAGAAGATCAAAACTGAAGTCATGAAACAATTCAATGCCGGATTCTTGGAAGTCACCTCCTATCCACAATGGGTCGCCAATGTTGTTCCCGTGCCTAAAAAGGACGAAAAGGTACGAATGTGCATGGACTACAGAGATTTGAATAGGGCAAGCCCTAAGTATGATTTCCCACTTCCCCACATTGATATTCTAGTTGATAATATGGCACAACACAAAGTGTTTTCCTTCATGGATGGTTTCTCAGGCTACAACCAAATCAAGATGGCGCCTGAGGACATGGAGAACGCAAGGTTATGCCATTCGGGTTGAAGAACGCTGGGGAAACCTATCAGCGCGCCATGGTAGCTTTATTTCACGACATGATACATCATGAAATAGAGGTCTATATGGATGACATGATAGCCAGATCTCAAATAGAAGAAGAACATCTTGATTATTTGCATAAATTATTCGAGAGGCTAAAGAAATATAAGCTAAGGTTGAACCCGAATAAATGCAGATTTGGGGTGAGGTCTGGAAAACTCCTAGGTTTTGTTGTCAGTGGTAAAGGTATCGAAGTGGATCCTTCCAAGGTAAAAGCGATACAAGAGATGCTTGCTCCTCGTACTGAGAAGGAAGTCAGAGGATTCTTCGGACGGTTAAACTACATTGCCAGATTCATTTCTCACCTGACAGCTACTTATGAACCAATCTTCAAATTACTGAAGAAAGATCGAGTAGTCAAATGGAATGATGAGTGCCAAACTTCCTTCGACAAGATCAAAGAGTACCTGCAAGAACCTCCTGTTTTGATGCCACCGGTCGAGGGAAGACCCCTGATTATGTATCTAACCGTTTTGTAAAATTCAATGGGGTGTGTGCTGGGGCAGCATGATGAGTCTGGCCAAAAAGAGCATGCTATTTATTACCTGAGCAAAAAGTTTATCGACTGTGAAACCAGATATTCACTACTAGAGAAAACTTGTTGCACTCTGGCATGGGCTGCTCGCCGGCTAAGGCAGTATATGCTGACCCATACTATCTTATTGATATCCAAGATGGATCCAATAAAATACATCTTCGAGAAGCCTGCCCTCTCTAGGAGGATAGCAAGATGGCAGATGATCCTAACGAAATATGACATCTAGTACACTACCCAAAAAGCAATAAAGGGCAGTGTACTAGCTGATCACCTTGCTCACCAAGCTGTGGATGACTACCAGTCCATGAAGTTCGAATTCCCAGATGAAGACATCATGATGGTAAACAACTGTGAAGAATTCAGGCCATATGACAGACCTGAACAAGGATCCCGATGGACCCTGGTCTTTGATGGGGCATCCAACGCACTCGGCAATGACATTGGTGTTGTACTTATATCCTCCGAAGGATGTCATACTCCCTTTACTGCAAGACTTTGCTTCAACTGTACAAACAACATGGCGGAATACGAAGCGTGCATTTTTGGTCTCAAAGCTGCTATAGATTTGGGGATCAAATCTTTAAGTGTGTTCGAAGATTCAGCCTTGGTCATCAGTCAGATCAAAGGAGAATGGGACACTAAGCACCCAAACCTCATCCCCTATAAAGAACATGTGTTGACATTAATCCCATATTTTGAGAAGATCACCTTCGAGTATTTTCCGCGAGAAGAAAATCAACTAGAGGACGTGCTAGCCACAATGTCATCCATGTTTAAACTCAAATGGGATAACGAGGCTCCCCAAATCACCATTAAACGGATGAATGAACCAGCTCACTATCACGAGATAATTAATGAAGAAGTAGTGGACCGACCTTGGTTACACGAAGTCAAGAGGTGTATCGAGGCTCAAGAGTATCCAGAGGGAGCTTCAGTCAATGATAAGAAGTTCTTAAGGAGATTCTCTGCTAAGTTCTTCCTTAGTAATAACATTCTTTACAGACGCAACCAGGACTCTGTATTACTCCGGTGCGTAGACAAGGTTGAAGCAGAAAAGATCACGACTGAGTTACATGAAGGCACTTTCAGCACCCATTCCAGTGGGTATACGATGGCAAAGAAAATCCTACGGGAAGGTTATTACTGGTCCACTATGGAAGCAGATTTCTATTAACACTATCGAACCTGCCATACGTGTCAGATCTATGCTAACAAGGCGCACGTGCCTACGGTTCCTTTAAATGTCTTTACGGCTCCTTGGCCCTTTGCTATGTGGGGCATCAATATGATTGGGGAAATCAAACCAACGACCTCTAATGGACACCGCTTCATCTTAGTGGCCATTGATCATTTTACAAAATGGGTTGAGGTAACTTCCTTCGCTTCTGTTACCAAGAATGTTGTCGCCCGGTTCATTAAACAGAATCTCATCTGCCGATATGGTATTCCGGAGAGAAACATCACAAACAATGGTACGAATCTAAACAATACTATGATCACCGCCATGTGCAAGCAATTCAAGATCCAGCATCACAATTCTTTCCCTTACCAGCCAAAGATGAATGGTGCCGTCGAAGCCGCAAATAAGAATATTAAAAAGATCATACAGAAAATGACAGTCACGTACAAAGACTGGCATGAGATGCTACCATTCGCTTTCCACGGGTATCATACCACGGCACGCACATCAACCGAGGCAACACCCTACTCTCTGGTGTACAACATGAAGGCTGTCTTACCTATTGAGGTCCAGATCCCCTCTCTGAGAATCATGAAGGATGCAGGGCTGAACAAAGACGATTGGATCCAGACTCGACTTGATCAACTGAACTTGATCGATGATAAAAGGCTTACTGCTGTCTGTCATGGTCAAATGTATCAAAAACGGATGATCAAGGATTTCAACAAAAAGGTCAGACGCCAAGTGTATAAAGTTGGGGATCTGGTGATCAAGCGCATCATACTGCCGCAAAGTGATCCCAGAGGAAAATGGACTCCTACGTACGAAGTACCATTTGTAATCAAAAGCATATTCTTTGGTGGAGCAATGATCTTAACCACCATGGATGGTGACGACCTGCCACACCCTGTGAATGCGGGCATAATCAAAAGATACTACGTATAAAAAGACCCGCTAGGTTGAGACACCTAGGAAAAACAAGGGCATCCCGGCGAACCAAAAAGGTTCGGGCAAAAATTAGGGATAAAACAAAAAAATCTGTACACCCGGCAAGTCGAAAACCCGAAAGGGAGACTTGGGCAAAAAAGGGTATCCCGGTGGACTGAAAACCCGAAAGGGCGGTCCAGGAAAAAGTTAGGGAATTAAAGCGTATGACTATGTCCTGTTGGATCACCTTACGGACAACCTTTGGCTTCTATGACAAGCTCGACGGTTCTGATCAATTCAATCAGCTTCAGACAAGGCAATAAATAAACAAGATGCTCAGAGACACAAAGGCTATAGCGGAATGGGAACCCCATGGGATTATTGCACATAACTATCTTTTCTTTGTATCAAATTTCATTTTTTACGACGACATTCTCTTACTAGAATCTTTGTCTTATTATACAAAAATACTTACTCAAAGTCAATACAAAGATATCTCTTTGAAAGTGCAAAACTATCTGTTTTTCTTTACTCTTGTGTTTTGTTTGCAAAAACGTCCAATGGTTTATTTTTGAACATATGTATTTGAACGTAATTGCTGTTTACAAATGAACAAAATAAAAAGACAATCACTAATGGCTTTAAGAAATATAGAAATCTCTCTAAGCTATTTCCATAAAATCCCCCACAGTGTGCAATTTAATCCCCAGCGGAACAAAACTTCCAGTTATCCCTCCCCGGTAGAAGTCACCAAAATTCTATGGATTCCCTAACAGGATTTCACAAGCAATACACAGTGTTTCCCTTACAACAAATTTTATTTCTCTAAGCGGAAACTCATCAACACTTCAACTTCACAAACATGAAGACTTACACTCTACATTCCCAACAACAGTCAGGGATTTATTTTTCCTAATCCAACAGTGTGATGCGGTGGGAGAACTGACTTGGGATTTTTCGTTTTGTGTTCGCAAATGTTTCGGTTTAGCAAGAGTCGCCACCTACTTTTTATTTATCCAAAGGAAAGGTTAAAAAGCATAGGAAAGACCTTTGAGATGTTTTCTTGGGTTCGGGGGGTAGATTATGAAAAGGGAAGGTGCAAGCACCCTTTTCATCCATGGTTATCCATGGGCTCTTAGTTACTTGTTTTAGATCACTTGCTTTTTCTTTTCAATTGTTTGAAATGGTGCTTTTGTGTGTGGTTTTAAAAATATTTGGAAAAGAGGCCATCGTTGTGGAAACCTTTGTAATGATTCTTGTTTGAATGTATACAAAGGTGAATTGTCTTTTGAAAAGTATTTCAATGTTTGAAAGTTTGTTTTGGGAAAATGTTTTGAAATTGTGTGTTTTGAAATTAGCAAGGATGTTTGCAAGTTTTGATCAAGTAACTAAGAGTCGTCTACCCTATCTACTCAAAGATCTTTCCTACACATTTTTAACCCTTTTAAATTGTTGTTTTACCATTGCGTTTGGTAAACAAACTTGCATTTGGATGTTAAACGGGACAGGCGCGGGTCATCGTATTGACCATGATAGCAATAATGCTAAATATCTTAGCAAGTTTTTTGTTTGAGGGACTAGATAATTTTGTATAGGAAACCAAGATAGTGTCATCGAGGGACTATGATCTTTTGTTTTGTTTTTGTCTTGCCAAGATATTTAACATGCATACCATGACCATTTTAAAGGCAACAAGTGGATGAAACCCTAGAGGTGCTTGTGTGTATTGTGTTGTCAATTTACATGCTTTTATGTCTTGCATTAGGTCTAGCTATTTATTTTGATTTTGAATATTGCATACAAACCCTAATCTCAATCATGCATATTTGAAAGCAATAAATGCTTAAAAGTAATCTAAGCTATTACAACATTGATATGGGGAGGGGGATACAATTTTGAATGGGGATTATTTGCAAGAAAATATAAAACCCTAAATCAACTATTACAACCAAATTGAATTCTTTGTTCAAACAATAAATTGACAATATTTAAATGGGCAATTAAATAAATATGCAATATATTATAAATATGCAAAAAATGTTTTTTTTTTGTATTATTTTTATATATGTAAAAATAAACTATTTAATGCATAAAAAATATTAAAATAAAAGATTATTTTTATTAAGGGTGGAAACCCTAATTTGTTTTAAGAAAGTATATATATATATTATGTATTATTTATTTATATACAATAAAATAAATAAAAATATAAGAAAATGTCAAAAAAATAAAATATGTTAGAAAAAATATTATTTAAGTATATAAATAATAAAAATAAAAATATAATATTTTTATATATTATTTACAAGTTTTTAAAGAAAATAAAAGTATATACTATTTAATAATTATTTCTTTGTCTAAAAAAATAATAAAAATAATAAAATAAAATGTGAAAATTTATGAAAATATTTTTGGTATTTTTAATGTTTAGAAAAAATAAAATAAAGTCAGAAACTAAAAATGAAATTCAAAAATATAAAAAATAATGAAAATGGGCCAGGGGGTGCAAATAACACAAAGGGGGGTGCAGATAGTAAGAAGCAAACAGGCCCAGCCCTGCTACTTCATCTTCAACCGTGTGTCAAACAAAAACGCGCGCCTGTATGTTCAAACTGGAGATCCTGCATACGTGCTCTGTTTCAGTTGAACTCGAGTATGGTAATGTGGAGATTTTCAGTGAGGCCTGAGATGTTTGTGAGCTTGCTTGAACCTACTCTGACCTTCCCCAATGCTTAGTTGGCTTTGAACTTGCTTGAATAAGCTTGTAGAAGTCAACCTACACAAGCTGAAATCAGAAATGGTGAAGGGTGTAAATGGAGTTACAGTCACTGGCCAATGGTTGGGATAACTTAGGTGGGTTGTATAGAGTGTATTGGAAAAGGTTTGGGGAAAAACGCACGAGTGGTTTGTGAGATGGAGGTGAAACTGTAGGGACTGCCCTGTTTTGCAAGAAGAAGGTGTTTTGAGTTTCAAGGGTGCTTAAGGACTGGATAGCTCGTGTTTCTGGCTCAAGGCAATATGCAAAACTTGTTTGGAATGTTTACAAGAGTTGATTTTATCAGATGCAAGTGTTCTCTTTGTTTTTGCAAGTTGACTTGGCTTTTAAGAAAAGTGTGAAATGAAAATGCAAAGGGTTGTACCATCTAGCTTAGGGTCTGCCAAGAGTTGGTAACAATTTCCTGATACTAGTGAACTTTGTTTGCTGCAAAAGAAAGGGTTCAAGGCTCAAGAGGAACAACTTGACATAAAGCCAACTTTATGAAAATGGCAATGTTGCCTTTTTGCTATTTTTGGATTAATCCATTGTGTAAACCTCTATTGATCAGAACAAAGCTTCAAACCATTGAGTTTACATTCAGTTTTTGAGTGTGGAAGGGTTTAGAGACTTGTATTCAAGTACAAGCAAAGTTGGACAGATTTTGCAACTTGTGTCAACATGAAAATGCCATGGATCAAAGTGATAATTTCCCAAATTCAAACCTTCGATTGTCCCTAACCACAAATGATTTTGGAGAGTTCTTGGACATTTTGGAAATCTTGTAACATTCTCTACAATCCATCTTTGAAATGAATTTTGAGATTCCAAGTGGAACTATGTGAAAAATTGCCATGAAGATAGGTCAAAATCCTGCCTAAACTAGGGCAAAATTTCACTAAGTTAGAAAGTTTTTGGACCCTTATTCCAAAAATCATAAATTGAGATTCAAGCATCTTTTGGGAAAACTTTATGAATAAAAGTTGTATATTTTGTGGAGTACTACAACTTTAATGTTGTAAGTTTTGTTTGAATCCAATTGCATCATGGTGAAAATGTTGGGCAAAGTTGGGAAAATAAGAAAATTTCATAACTTAGAAAAATTCTAAGTTATGAAAATTTTCAATCTTAAACCCTAATTTGCAAAATTAGGTTTCTTGATGAACAAGTTTCATGTTTTGACACATCTTGATGAAAAATGACCCTTGGCACTTGATTTTGACCAAAAAGTCAAAGTTTGACTTTTCAGTGTATAGTTGATTTTTGATCAGTTGACTGGAAAATTCATCTGTCAATCCAATGCAATTGAGATCTTTTGAACTTTGTGAATAGGTCAAGATGATGCTATTGAGTCCTTGAATCCATGCTTGAACCCAATTTGCCATTGGCTAGGTGAAAAATCAGAAATTGCCCTTGTGCAATCAAGACCCTAAAAATGACCATTTTGCCCTTTTGATGATCTGATCAAATTTCTTGAGGAGTTGTGGTCCAAACTTGATAAAATGGTTCATATGAGCCTATAATGTTGATGTGGATAAAAAATTATGAGGTTTGACTGTAAATTGGCCACAATTGACTTTTTCCCCAATACAGTTGATTTTTAGGTCAACTGTCCAATTGACTGGGCAAAATTTTTATTCAAAGCTTGAAACTTGGTATGGGCAATCTTATAAGTCCAACATGAAGTATGATAGTTACTTTGAGCATTGGAAGTCCAAAAATCCTTGTCCAATGTCAAACCCTAATTTCAGGTCAATAGTGCAAGGAGATGTCTTGAGCAGAGCAAACCCTAATTCTGTCTGGAGTCCAAAGAGTCTTGTGAGGGGAAATCTTGACAAAATGAGAGGGAAAATTTTGGGGTACAACAAACAGCTTTACAGCAGACTGGCTCACATACGCATAAATCGTGTCCATATATCATAAACATCGATGACACGAATGCATATATCATAATCTTATTGTACCATGCATTTCATACATCATGACATTGCATACAACTAATGTTTTACCCTTTGCAGGATAAGGTTAATCAATGACTATCATCAACAAATCAGAGATTAATACCTGAAACAGGACGAGGACAATTGGCTAGACGACCATCTGAACTTTCAGATACAGTTCAGTTACGCTCCAGATATGGATGCCATCCTGATACTCATTCAGATTCAGCTTTCAGATACAGTTCAGATATGCTCCAAATACGGATGCCATCCTGATACTCATTCAGATTCAACTTTCAGATATAGTTCAGATACACTCCAGATACAGATGCCATCCTGATACTCATTCAGATTCAGCTTTCAGATACAGTTCAGATACGCTTCAAATACGAATGCCATCCTGATACTCATTCAGATTCAGCTTTCAGATATAGTTCAGATACGCTCCAGATACGGATGTCATCCTAATACTCATTCAGATTCAGCTTTCAGATACAGTTCAGATACGCTCCAGATACGGATGCCATCCTGATACTCATTCAGACTGATCCTCTTAAGATACAGTTCAGATACGCTCCAGATACGGATGCCATCCTAATACTCATTCAGATCCAGGATTTCCTTTCGAAGTAACCCTGCTATCCAGGTTCCTTCTCCCTCATCTCCAGACAAAAATTTACAACCCCGTAAGACCTGAACCCGACCAGATACAGTCGATTTCACATTTCCCCAATTGAAGTCAAACTTAGACTTGGTCTGATTTTTGTCAACAATCACCTTCGAATGGCATCTTTAAGCCCATCTCTAACAACTTTCTGTCATCTCTCCAAATGGCATCTTTAAGCCCATTTCCAACAACTTTCCGTCATCTCTCCAAATGGCATCTTTAAGCCCATTTCCAACAACTTTCCGTTATCTCTCCCAAATGGCATCTTTAAGCCAATTCCTTACACAATCAACCAACACATCACCGAGTGCAAATTTCTGGGCACTCTAGTCTCCAATCATCTTCCACTTTCAAGCTACGAACGACAAACATGCCGATCTCACTTTTCAAGTTTAAGAAGATTGAACAGGGGCAGCTGTTGTACCCCAAAATTTTTCCTTTCATTTTTTATTCAAGATATTATCCTAGGTCTTCTCAAATATTCAATTTGGCTTAAAAGTTTGATCAGACAAATTCTCTTCCTAGGCAGTAAGTCAACAATTAGGGTTTGACGTTTCTCAAAGAAATTTGATTCTTCAAGGTTTCAAATGGTCTTCATAGATCTTCTTGTATCCTCAAGGATGTTCATGCTGAGTTTCGAACCTCGCGTCACAAGTTTGCTCAGTCAACGATTCAGACGACTGAAGATGACTCCATTAACCCAAAAGCTGACCTATTGCGAGACCAAGTCCAAGCGACTGTAACTTCTTCATTATTTGATATTTTTGAGCGGTTCTTCTTGCGTATGACTCTCCTCGATGTTATCTCCAATTTCTCTTCACAAATCAAGAGCTGATTACGTGTGAAAGATCATAAAATTCGAATGCGTTAGAAGTCACTTCGTGGATTTTGACCTAATTTTAAATAATTGTCGCCTGATTTCTAAGAATTGTGATTTCCTTAAATTACGAGATCTTGAGACGATCATTTCTGCATATGGTCATAAGTGATGTTGCACACGAGTTTATCTTCAAAGATCAAAATAAAATTGTGTTCGGAAGACTTTGGAAGTTATCGAATCGTCGCCAGTCATTTGTTTGATTTCAAGTGTTCTTAATCACCATCGTTTTTGAAATTTATTAATTCTACAAGATTGATGATTGTTCTTAAAGCATGTTGGTTTGTCAATGAAATTTCATTTTTATCGAGCATGGAGTGCGAGTTCATTTTGAATGCAAATTTGGTTCGGACAAGAGTTGAAGATTAAGACTGTCATTTAGATGACCATGGGTTTGGGTTTGGGTTAACCAAGTTAGAATTGAATTCTTAAACATTTATTTTGTTTAGAAATTTGATTGGAGTACAAGGCGCATTGGTTATTTGATCATTTTGTGATTGCTTGAAGTTCAAGTTACCAAACTAAGATGTTTTATTCAAAGCATTCAATTGATAATTGCAAGGTTTAAATAAATTCAGGATTGGTACGACAAATTTTATCATTCATAAATTTTCCCAAGGTTTTGTGTTCATTACATTACAATTGAAAATAAATTACAATTTTTTTGTTTTGTTTACAAAGGATTACAAATCTATTGTTTACAAAGGAAGAAATTTTGTTTCTTTTTTTCAAAGTATTTGTTGCTTCATCCTCAAGTAATCAATCCAATCCTCGCTTGCCATCCACGCCTCATGTTCATGAAACAAAGAAAGGAAAGTTAGCAAGAATTCAAGCAAAAAAGTATTTGTTAAAAGAGAAACTTCATCACTAGGGTTTGTATATAGGAATCAGAATTAAAGCTGTTTGTTTTATCATAATTCCTCTCCTCCCATTCTTGCAAATCACAAGGTTGGACTTGGTTCACAAGAAGGAAAAGCAAATGTGAAAGCAAACAAAACATAGCAGCAGCAGGGCATAAACATAGCAGCAGCAACACTGCAAAACAGCAGGCCTGTAACACAAAATAACAAGGCTGCAACAAGCTGCTATGCAAGCAGTATAAACAAAAAAGCAACACTGCAAAACAGCAGGCCTGCAACACAAAAAGAACAAGGCAGCAACAAGCTTCTATGTAAGCAACATAAACAAAAAAAGCAACACTGCAAAACAGCAGGCCTGCAACACAAAAACAACAAAGCATTATTCATAAAAACAGCAAGCTAGTTAGCTCACATAGCCTTATATCATCATTTTCTTAAATATACAAACCCTTCAGAGATTATTGATTAAAAATCAATTTTGCTTTGTATCATAGGATGATGAAGAGGGAAAGAAAAAGTCAGAAAGATATCACCTGCACTGCTGCCCCAAATCTTCCAAAACCTGTTGCATAAACAACTAAACAATACAGTCCAAAATTTTGCGCCCAAAGGCCACAAGGTCAGTTAACCAAAAATGTTCAAAATTATCTGATTTCCCCCCAAAATGCAATTGGATTGTATATAAAAAAGGGGCCAAGACAATACAAAATCAGAAAATCAACCATTCACCTTAAAACCTTTATTTCAATATACACTCACCATCACTTTCTTGAAACTGCATCAGACCCCTTAACCCCTTTACCAACCGAAACCTCAACAGTTCCAGCAAACATCACCCATCAATAGTAACATACAATCTCCCTTTATCCGTAACCCTATCCCAATCCCATCGCCACCTTCATCCAAACAACAACATAATACATTCTCAGGTTTCATTTCCGGAATTAAAGAGAAGAAGAAGGAAGCATTATTCATTACCTCTAGTCTTCGTGTTTCATCATCGGCATCAGAATCGAAATCTCAGACTGGTTCCAAGAAGGTAAGTGTCATCCTCTTTATTCTTCAAATACTTATTGTGTTGTATTGCTATTTGTATGCTTCTGTATGTTGTGTTAACTGGATGAAAGCCGAGAAATAGGATGCTATTATTGTTATGGCACCAAAAATACATAACTAAGATCACAATTTTCATTCACATTATTCAAAGAGAGAACAAAAGAATCAAATTCAGAGAGAATTTACCTCTTGGATTCCCCTGTTCATAACTTCTGAATTCCCTCTCCCATCCACTCTTAATCCCCTCTGTTTCCTTCGTTGCTCTCAATCCTCACCTGTTCGTCGAAGCTCTGAAAGCCAATGTCGCCATTGTGTTCAACAAGAATGTGTTTGTTACTGAAGAGGTTTCGCGCACTCTGAACCCTAAGCGTAAGGCTTATTAGGAGATTCCTCATGTACTCTCAGCTAAACTCAAGATCGTCGTCTCTTTGTTCCTTGTTGTTGATATCGTTGGTGATTCTGCTATACTTGTGAAGAGTGTTGGAAACAGTTTGTTTTTGCTTTGGAGACGGAGGATGTTGAAGGCGCGTACGGTGAAGGGGCGTGCGGGGAAGGCGACTGGTCCATACGGTTACGTTTGGAAAATTAGAGCTCCTTTGAAGAAGGATGCTAAGGTGGAAAACTTAGACTTGAAAATCATAAACAAGCATTACTTTGAAAAAATGGGAAGAAGACAAGATTCTTAGTATCAAACCACCAACTACTAAGATTGCTACTCAAAAGGAGAATTGAAATATAAATAAGAGGAGATAAGCTTCCAATGATAATTAAATTCGCAAATTTCCTTTCCCAATACAGAAAACCCAGCGGCACCGTTTTTCACCAATTTAGGGTTTACACAATTTTTTCTTGTTCTTTCTTATAACTGGGTCAGCATCTTTGGGACCTTTGGCCCAATCCAATTATTATCATTTACCTCATATTTTAATTAAATCGTAGCATAACAAAAAAAAATCTAGCTCAGTTGGTAAGGTATCTTTGATTCTATCCTAGAGGAACCGGGTTCAACTCTTCCTGAGGCTTGTTTTCTAATTTTCTGATTTCTTCTTTTAGATAACAATGAGTTTATTTTTTAGTTTTTGACTTTAGTTTTGTTTTCTATCTTTCTTAATTTCTTTTAGATAGCAAATTTGGGTTAACCTTTAGTTTTGATTAAACAAAAGTTATATAACTTCAAAATTAGTTAATTTAGGATTTTGTAAATATTTTTAATAATTAATTTTTGTATTTTAATCTTAATTTGTTTATTTAATTTCTTAATAACAAAAAAAATCCTAAAGACAAAATACATGCATTTGATTTAATTTCCTTAGCTAATTAATAGAATAGTTTTTTTTCTTTTCAAACTTTTCAAATAGAAAATGCTAAGAGTTTTATTTCCTTATTTTACTTTGTTAATTAATTTTTACTTCATAGATTGTTGTAATTTTGATTAATTTCTCGATTCGATTTGGTTGTATTGTTTGCCTATTTTGGACTTTTAACCGCATTGATCCATCCCCATTTGTAAATTTGTACCCTCATTCCCGAAAGCTCTGTAATAGCGTAGAATTTCAATTCCTGCAATTTACTGTTTTCCTTATACTGTATAGTAATTAGGCGTGCATGGCAAGATTCAAAATCAATCGCTAGATAACCTAATTTCAAAAACAAAATAACTTGAATCAAACACACTTTTTCACACGCGCATCCCTAGGGTAACCTCGCTCGTTGCCTCGGAAACACAATCATGTCCCTCGAATATGGGACGCTTTAGCAAAGACCCTACGATAGAAAAGATCGTAGTCCCTCGATGTCCCTCGATGCTACCTTTGATAAAACGATCTAGTCCCTTACGAAAATTGCTAAAGCGTCTCACAAGTTACCATTTATGACTGTACAAATGCCCCGCGCCTGTCCCTTCACATCCAACGATGGGGCTTCTTACCAAATCAATGGTAAGATAGAAACATCTAAAGGAGGAGGAAAATAATATTTAAGACCTTTCGAGTAGGTAGATTCACTCTTAATTGCTCGCTTGCTCACAACCAAACATTTTACACCAACACTTTCACATTAAAACCTTTTTCAAAAGAAAAAAGCTTTTTGTATACGTTCTTATAGAGACGAGAACCATTACAAAAACATCTTTCCAATAACACTTTCAAAAAACACATTCCACAAACACCTCTTTGAACTATTTTCCAAACAAGCACTTTGTACACATTCTTATAGAGACGATGACCATTACAAAGACGTTTTAAAAATACTTTCAAAACCCACACCACAAGCACATTCAAACAAAAGCAAGTGATCTAACAAGTAACTAAGAGCCCATGGAAAACCATGGATGAAAAGGGTGCTAACACCTTCCCTTTTCATGATCTAGCCCCTAAACCCGAGAAGTAATCTCGAAAGGTTTTCCTGTGATTTTTTACCTTTCCTTTTGGATAAAAGAAAATTTGGTGGCAACTCTTGCTAACCGCACAATTGTGATCAAACGCAAACGACCCAAGTCAGTTCTCCCACTGTATCACATTCTTCTTCTCTTTGATAACGAGAGCTTTCAGTTCTTCCTGCCCCTTATCCAGAGCCAGGAACATTGGTTGGAACTGAGCGTTTTGGGCTTGAAGGTCTTTTCTTGTCTGTTCAAGAGCCATTTCTTTTGCTGAAATAAACAGCGAAAAGATAAGAAACCTATCTTGAAATACCTGATATGCAATGACATGCATGATATGCTTATGCTATGTTTTCAAGGGTCTAACGGAGTAAACACAAGAATATGTTAGGAGTTGACTGCAGCTTTGCTTGAATAACTTTGTATCGTTGAAGGTCCTTCTACGAGAATCAAGCTCACCATGCTGAGTGGGTCATAGTCTCTGACTCAAGTTATCGTGTTTTAATCTTTTGACGGCATTGGCTAAAGGAAAATAAATCCCCTTTCCCCTTGCTAGACGTCTGGTTCATCATAGCCTGCACCACAGGCCCTTGAAATCCTTGAAATGGTTAAGGAAATGCTATGGTATGATGCTATGATGTGTATGTTATGCATCAAGAAAAAATGCAGGGTGATGAAGACAAGAATGTCTTGTAAGAAAACTAATTTATTGGATAATGTATACAAACAAGGTCCTGCAAGGAATACAAACAAAAGCCCTGCAATGAGTTCAAGTTGTTAGATAATGAAGGCAAACAAGTCACACACGCATTCTTAGGTTCAGGCTTGCATGGGGTTTATAGGTAAATACCCTCTTGAAGTTTAGTTGGTTCAACTTGTCTTAGAAAAGTAACCAGGTTCTAAGGAGTCTCAATATCACTGATCTTTCTTTATCGGGCATTCTTTCAGCTTAGCAATCTTTTCTTGCGGCCGAAACATCTCGAAAGTCCGATCTCAATGAGTGTAGCATCGAGTATCAACTAATCCCCAGCTTTACACCGAGGCCGACTATCTCACTACTTTCTAATGGTCAAGTTTGTTCAACTAAGGTTCTAAGGTCCGTTAGTTCTTCATGACACCACGCGGCGGCCCCGTATTCTCCTCGATTCAACACAAGGAATACCAGTACCAACCAAAGTGTCACACCAACACAACTATTGCTTCAACCATATCGGTCTACGCCGTATAGTCTCCATGATCTATTGTTGTTTACCTAAAAAGATGCCCCCAGATCCGGGTGTTGGATCTATAGTAACAACCCAAACAACCCTCCAAGGATAAAGCATACAAAGCAAGCAATTAAAACAATTTTAAAATGAACTAACTCTTAAGGTAACCCCACTTTTTATTCATACTCCCCAGCAGAGTCGCCAGTTTGTGATACAGTGGCAGAACCGACCGTTATACTGGTTTTGCGATTGTGTTCACAAATGTTGCCGTAAGCAAGAGTCACCACTAACTTTTATTTTATCCAACAAAGGAAAGGGTGAAAAGAATAGAAAAATACCTTTTCGAGAATTTTCTGAGTAAGGGGGATAGATTATGGAAAGGGAAGGTGTTAGCACCCTTTCCATCCGTAGTTTTCTACGGGCTCTTAGATGCTTAGCTCATTTTTTAAATACCTCGTGCTTTGTGTTTTGAAAAAGTAGTTTGAAAATACCTTAGTGCGGCGATTAGCTTTATCATAACTCTTGTATCAGTCCTCAAGAGTGTTGATAAAGTGTTTTTTGAAAGTGTTTTTGAAAGAAGTTTTGTGTAAGTGTGAAATTTTTGTTTTTGAGCAAGCATCTATGAACTATCTACTTATACTCGAAAAGGTTTGTTCTTTTTCTCCTATCCTTTAGACAGTGCTATCCTACTATTAATGAGTAGGTAGCCCTATCGTTGGATGTATGAGGGACGTTCGAAGGGACGTACAGTCATAAAGGCAACATATGGAGACGCTTTAGCAATTTTGTTTAAGGGACGATATCATTTACCAAAAGGCAATACTGTAGGGTCATCGAGGGACTATGATCTTTTGATTTACAGATCTTTGCTAAAGCGTCCCCACTTTCGAGGGACATGACTGTTTTATTTCTGAAGGCAACCAAAGTGGGCGTACCTTAGAGGTGTATATGTGCAAGTGTTTCAGTTCAGTTCATTTATCTTTGTTATTAGGTTTGCTAGTGTTGTACCCCAAAATTTTCTCTCTCATTTTACTCAACAAATTTCAAGTGAGGTCCCCAATTTGCTCAAGGTTGTCCAAGAGTTGACCAGACAAACTCTCTCCTAAGGCAGTGTGTCTCAAATTAGGGTTTCAATTTTCATCAAGATAGGTGAACTCAAAAGACCTATAATGCTCTCCATGGTCATAATATGTTATCAAGACCCTCCATGTCAAATTTCAAGCACTGCACAAGAAGTTTACTCAGTCAACTGCTCAGATGCTTGAGAATCGACTGTATTAGGTCAAAAGTCAATTGTGGCCCACATACAGTCAAACCTCAAGATTTTTGGTCAATATCAACATTTTGAAGTGACTTCCATCATTTGATCAAGGGTTGATCATGATTCCTCAAGGAATGCTCCAAATTCATCAAAACCCAAAAGTTGCTAAATTAGGGTTTCTTAGTAAAAGTCAACCCAACTTTGACCAAGCATAACTTCCACATGATTTATCAGAAATTTTCCACCCAAAGCTTATTTTGAAGAGGATGAAATTCCCTACAACTCATCTTCAGTCCACAAGTTCAAAATATACACTCATCAAAAGATATGAATTTCTACATTATAGGTCCTTTTAAAAAGTCAACAAAAACACCTTTTGGATCAAAGCTTCATACATGAACATGGAAGACCCAATTGATATGAAACCAAAAGGGTTGTTTAGGGGACACCCTAAGATTTCTAAAAAGTCCAAGAACCCCCTCCTAGGGTCAAAATTGAGAGAGTTGTGCATTGTCAAAGTTGACAATTTTTGGAAAATTGTCAAAAGTCAACATTGATCAAATTTGCATTTTTTTTCAAAGGGGCCCATGTTTTCTTGTTTGAAACATGTTTCTAATAGGACCCACAACCCCTGAGCTTTTCCACCTATTATTTTATTACTTTTATCATTTATTTTGATTTTTTATTCATTTAAATCAAAATAAATCAAATTAAATGGTAAAATAATAAAAGTAAATCAAATCTTGGGATTTTTGTGCACATTTGGAGTCTATGTACAGCTAGCATGATGACCAATTCATGCAAGACTCATTTGGATTGGAAAAGATTGGATTGAAGCCTATTTTGGGAAGATATCATACAAAGAGAAAATCAAATCACTATTCCATTATTTCTCAAGATTCATGCCAATTTTATTGACCTAATTCAGTCTACTATAAGTGCATAACAACTGCAGATAAAAAACACAAGGGTTACAATCGTGAGAGGCATAGAATAAAACTCAAAAAAGTTGGCAAAAAGTGTGATTCAGTTTTCAGGTTAGGGGATGATTCAAAGCAATTTAAGGCCAACAATCTCTTCCTGGGCGTGCACTGAAGCTATTCCAATCACTCCCAAGTTATCAAACCATCAGAAACACAAGCTACACATCACGGTTTGCATCATCTGAACTCAAACTTGTTCTTCTAATTTTATGTGTTTTTAGTCTAATTTGTTTGCATATACATGTTTATGATCATGCTAGGAGGCTTTTTGATAGCCTAGATTTAAGCTTTGATGCAGGAATAACTATTTGCCATAGTTAGGGTTCGCGAGCTCCAAATTGGGGAACCCTAGCTAGAGGAAAAATTGGGCCAAATTAAGAACCTCCTCATGTTCAGGGGATGAAGTAGGCTTGATTCATGCCTTTGAATGGAATTCATGTTGCTTGTATGTCGTTTTGAGATTATTGCAGGTTTTAGCTACGCGTAAAAAACCGTCACTATAGCCTATAGTGACAAGGTTGTCCGTAGGTAAAAGTCTGTTGCCTAAAGCCATGGGTCAGTGGAGAAGATGATGGCGTGGAGGTAAAGGATTGGTCCATTCAAACTGGCACACGCTTTTTCTGTTTTGTCCACTAACTCACGTTTTAATACATATTATGAATTATTGTTATTATGCTAACAACAAAAGCGTGTAGCACAGATGGCAAGCAAGCATAGTGGAAAGCGTAGAGGACCTAGGTTCAATCCCAGGTCCCAGCAACGCTCATTTTCCTATTTTCTGAATGCAGATTGCATGCACTTCTTATCAAAGGGTCTACCATACTCCATCAACATCTAGCCACTTGATCCAACATGCCATTAGATCCAACGTTCCAGCAACGAGGGACTATGGTGCGCCCCCAAGTGAACGCTACAAGGCACCAAAGGTTGACTAGGCTTGGAGTGTTTTTGGGCTTGGGAATTCATCTTCACACCCCCTTTTTGCTAGCATACATGCCCATTCTTTTTCTTTTCTTTATTTATTTCTTTTGTTTTAATTATTTTTGTTTAATCATTTTTCACCAAAAAATTAATTGTTTTTTTAATTAATCATAAAATCAATAAATCACAAAAACACTAAAAGCATATTTTTAATAATAAATTATTAATTTAATTAGTAAGTTAGGTAAATTTAATTTTTGTTTCATTTAAAATCAAATAGAATCTAGGTTTTAATTTTACAATTTATATTTCTTTTCTCAAATAAAAAACCAAAAACATACAAAATATTTTTGTACAAAATATTTTCTATTTCTTTAATTAATTGATTTAGTTAAAAAATTAGGTTAATTTAATTTCTTTCATAATTTAAAAACAATTAGAAATTAGGTTTAATTAATTTGCAATTAAATATTTTCTCAAATAAAATCCAAACAAATATTTTTCTCTCGAATTAGGGTTTTAGATTATTTCAATCGTTCTCGCATTTAATTTGTCGCGCGCTTGTTAATTATTTATCCATTATTTTATAACTGTTCAGGGTTTGTAATAGTTAACTTAGGGTTTTTATTTTACTGTTTAAATCCCCTATTTTTGGTTATGTAATTAATCATCCTCCCCGAAGCCTTGTAATAGCTAGGTTTTATTTTTCGCACTTTAAATTCCCACAACCTTTAACTGTCTAGATGTATGGCTAATAGGATTGTATGGCAAGAATGTCTGGAAAATTAAAACGGTAGATCACCTAATGTGCAAAGATCAAATAACTGAAATAAATCATATGCAAATATTCACTCCTAGGGTTTACCTCACTTTGGTTGCCTTCGGTACATAATCATTAAGCATAGGAGATTTTTGTGGTTGCCCTCCAGTCTAAAAAGATCAAATGTCCCATTCGAATGTTGCCCCGGAAATGTTGCCTCAGAAATGTTGCCTCGAAAAGATCTTAATACTCTAGGGTTATTACGAAACTTTTCTAACAATTGCTTTAGTGATTGTACTTATCCCTTTCGAACGTCCCTTACAACTCCAACGACGGTGCTACCTACTTCTTAATAGTGGGATAGCGCTGTCTAAGGAAATAGAATGAACAATCCTTTTTTCGAGTAGGTAGAATCTTAAGTACTTGCTCAATAAAAACTTTTCACAGAAACACCTTTCAAAACAAATTTTCAAAACAAACTTTGTCACGTCCTTGAGGATTGATACAAGGGTTATCATGAAGTAAAACATTTTCAAGACAAACACACACAAGCAATTTAAAAAATGAGCAAGTACCTAAGAGACCATGGAAAACCATGGATAGAAAGGGTGCTAACACCTTCCCTTTCTATAATCTACCTCCCCGTACTCAGAATATCTCGAAAAAAGGTTTTTTCTGTTCTTTTTCCTTTTCCATGATTGGATGAAATAAAAGTCGGTGGCGACTCTTGCTTACCGCGACATTTTGCGAACAAAAATGCAAAGCGTAAACCAGTATAACAGTCGGTTCTGCCACCGTATCACAGCTAGCGTTTTGTTTTCAGTCTTTCCATACAAGGCTAGTTACTAACAATTAATATTTTGCAGAAATTTAAAGTGCAGGAATCGTAAATCCTACGCTATTATAATGCTTTTGGGGAGGGGGATATTTACATGTCCAAAAATGGGGAAAATAAAGAATGCAATAAAGTAAATGCCCTAGTTTAAGCTATTACATTTCATGAGCAGATAGATTAATATAAAAAGTGCAAAAGTAAATAACGCGTACGAATTTAAAATAACGTCTAAAACCCTAAAAAAATTGCTAAGTAAAATAAGAAAATCTTTTTGGTTTTGTTTATTTTAAGAAAATAGTTAAAATTAAATTAAATGAGAATTTAATCCTAATTAATTAAATAAATAAAAGAAAACTAATTCTAACATTTTTTTTATATTTTTATTAAGAAAATATTGAAACATAAATTAAACCCTAAATACTAACTTATTTTAATTTAAAGAAAAGGTTAAAATAATTAATTTATTTATTCAATTAACTTAATTAGAAAAAAAATACTAACCTAATGTATTTTTTGTGATTTTATTTGAATTTTGATTTAAAAGAAGTGAGTAAAAATAAAAATAAAAATAAATGCAAGAAGAAGAATCCTTCGATCAAAGAAAATGATGGCCTTCGATCCTAATGAAGGGTAGCCTTCGATCCTGTGAAGACATGTGGTCTTCGATCCATGTGAAGGATAGCCTTCGATCCTGTGAAGGATGGCCTTCGAACCTGTGAATATATGTGGCCTTCGATCCAGTAAAGAATGTAGTTGGAGGCGTCTGATGAATTACTTGTGGAGGAAGGCACTGAAATCTGCAAGAAAAAGTGTCAACAAAACAAAAGCATGGTCTGGGTGTGAACCCAGGTCTTTTCCTAATTCTACCTCCCCTTAATTCGAATCCTTTGAGTTCAGATCTGGGCTTGTTTGCCTTAAAACCCATGCTTTCTTGAGATTCGATGAAGAGCACATATCATGCTCTCTATCTTTGTATATTCCATGTGAATGTTATGCTATATGATACCCTGGGTATAAATCAAACACTAGAAAACATTAATACATCATGAAAACATGAATATGAATTTGAAAGTTTACCAAGGATGAGATACTTCGATTTGGTGTGGATTGGCTTGGAATGGGCTCTAGGGAGTCTCAGGAGCACAAATATAGTATTCGTTTGGACTGAGGGTGCCTGCAAAACTGGTTAGAGTTTTGATATGTTTTCTGAGGCAGCGTGTGCGTATTCTTTTGATAGACAATCTTTGTGTGTATGAGGCAGTATGTAGGCGTAGGTCTGTGTGCGTATGTAAATAGTCTCTGTACTTTGTCTTGTGTTGGTGTCTTGTATTTATAGGAGTGGGAGGAGACAAGAAAATGGGGAAAGAAACATGTCCTTAAAGACTAGCCATTAAACATGGCCTTGAAAATAAAATCAGACCAATTTAAAGATTGCCATTTAGAGAACTTTCATGACATTTTGGGATTGGGAATTGTGATGCGGTGGAAGAACTGACTTGAGGTTTTGCGTTTGTGTTCGTAAATGTTACGGTTAGCAAGAGTCGCCACCGAATTTTCTTTTATCCAAAAGGAAAGGTAAAAAAGCACAGGAAAGACCTTTGAGATGTTTTCTTGAGTTCGGGGGGTAGATTATGAAAAGGGAAGGTGCTAGCACCCTTTTCATCCATGGTTTTCCATGGGCTCTTAGTTACTTGTTTAGATCACTCGCTTTTGCTTTGAAATTGTTTGAAATGGTGCTTTGTGTGATTTTGAAAGTATTTTGAAAAGAGGCCATCGTTTAGGCAATCTTTGTAATGATTCTCGTTCGTAAGAATGTATACAAAGATGTTTGTCTTTTGAAAAATGTTTCAATGTTTTGAAAGTTGTTTGGAAATATTTTGAAAGTTGTTTGGAAATGTTTTGAAATATGTGTGTTTGTTTTTGAAAATAGCAAGGATTGTTTGCAAATTGATCAAGTAACTAGAAGCATTCTACCTTACTCAAAAGTCTTTCTTGTACATTTTTATTCCTTTGACATTGTTGACCTACCATTGTTTTGGTAGACAACCCTATCTTTGGATGTTAAACGGGACGGGCGTGGGTCATCATATGACCATGGTAGCAATGTTGCTAGGTATCTTGGCATTTTTTCCGAGGGACCAAGATCATTTGTTTTTAGGAAACCTTGTCTAGCGTCATCGAGGGACTATGATCTTTTGTTTTGTTTTGTTTTGCCAAGATAACTTGCATGCATACCATGGCCATTTTTAGGCAACAAAGTGGGTGAAACCCTAGAGGTTCTTGTGTGCAATGTGTTGTCATTTTTCATGCATTTTGTTTGTCTTGTATTAGGTCATGTCTATTTGTTTGATTTTTGTCTTATCATACAAACCCTAATTTTACTAAACATGTATAATGCGATAAATTGCGTAAAGTAAATCTAAGCTATTACAACAATATTATGGGAGGGGGGATACAAGTTTTGAATGAGGGATATTGCTCAAAATAAAACCCTAAAAATTATTACAACCCAATTGAATTATTGTACAATAAATAAATAAATATACAATATTTAAATATGCAATAAAATGTATGGATGCAAAATGTTTTTGTATTTATTTTATGTATGTAAAAATAAAATTATTTAAGTCCTAAAAATAAGAAAAAATAATATTATTATTTTTGGAAGGGTAAAAAACCCTAGTTTTTGATTTAAAAGAAAATTAGGTTTTCTAATATTTATTTGTCCATTTTTGTACTAGAAATAAATAAATAATATTTATTAACAAATATTAAAAAATAAAATATGTGTGGAAATAATATTTTATGTGTATGAATAATAAAAATAAAAATGTATGATATTTTTAAATATGTTTACCATTTATTTTAAGAAAATATATTCTATTTATTCTAAATAATCAATATTTTATGCAAAAAAAAAAAGATAAAAAATAAAATAAAATGCAAAAAATTAAGAAAATATTTTTGTGATTTTTTAATGTTCAGAAAAAAATATTAAAGTCAATAAACATAAAAGAAATGAAAAAATATGCAAAATATAAAAATATGCAAAGGGGGTGCGGATAGTAGCCAGAGGGGTGTGGAAAGTAGAACAAACAGGCCCAAGGCGCGCCAGGCCCAGGACTTCATCCTTGTCCTCCAGCCTTTCCCAAACGCGCGCGTTTTTGCTTCAACCTATAACTCTCTATTCTTTGCACAAAAACAAAAACTTGCAACATGAAAAATGTAGCTTGGAATCTCACGATTCCAATGATATAAAAAACATAATCTAACTCTCAAGGATCATGGAGAATTTCTGTAGCCCTAATTTCTGACCTAATTTTTTCATGAACTTCAAGCTTCAAATTCTCACTACTCAGTTAATATAAATGACAACTATGCATATGTACAGCTTCTGCAAGTTAAGGACTACATTTTTGCTTCACAAATCGTGACTTAAGGATGCCTAAATAAAGAGATAGAGATTTGAAAAATACCTTGCTCAACTGAGTTTGGATATGGCAATGTGGGGACTTTGAGTGAGGCTTGAGGATCGTGTGAGCTTCCTTGAAGTTCCCTCAAGCTATTCCAATGCTTAGCTGACCTTGTGGATGCTTGAAACTCCCTACACGAGTCAACCTGTAACCTTCCAAAATGAAAATGGTGATGTCTGAAATAGGGGTTACAATTGCAGTGCAAAGGCTTGGATAGTTTGGGTGTGGTGTATGGAAGGTTTTCCAAGTGTTAAAGGAAGAAACGCACGAGCCAATATTGAAATAGCAAGACTTTTGCAGAAGCTGCCCTGTTTGGGGAAAAAAATGGGTTTTCTGAGTTTGAGAGTGTTTTAGATGTTGTGTATTCGTGTTTCTGCTTGAGACAAGTTTGTGAATCTGTATGGAATGAAGCCAAGTTCACCCTTTATCAGATGTACAAGCTCCCTTGACTTTTGCAACTTTTTTTGCTTTTGAAGAAAAGTGAAATGACTTGTGCCAAAGGCCTGTACAGGCTTGCTTGCTAGCTTCAGAGAGTTGGTATTCTTTTCTTGTGATCCATGGAAAATGCATGTACTCAAGGAAGAAGTCCAAGGCTCAAGGCTGATAAAGTTGGAAAAGCTAGCTTTATGAAAATGGCAATGTACACTTTTGGCCATTTATGGATTAAACTTTTGTACAATGCTCCAAAGGTGAAAACAAAGGATTTAACCACTGAGTTAGCATTAAATTATGGAGTGTAGAAAGGATTTAGGACCTGTAATGCAAGGTACAAGCATGCTAGGATCTGATTTTCAACTTGAAGCATTGTAAACATGGCTTGAACAAAAGTGACAAATTTCCATTTTCTCTTCTTCGATTCTCCCTAACCACAAATTATCTTGGAGAGTTCTTGGACATTTTAGAAAGCTTGTAACATGCTCTACAATCCATATTTGAAATGAATTTTGAGATACCTCTTGGAACTATGTTAAAAATTTCCATGAATTTGGGTCAAAAACCTGCCTAAATTAGGGCAAATTTTCACTAAGTTAAAAAGTTCATGGACCCCTATTCACAAATTCATAACTTGAGATCCAAGCATCTTTTGGGAAAACTTTGTGAATCAAAGTTGTAGATTTAATGGAGGACTACAACTTTCATGTTGGAAGTTTCCTTTGAATCCAACTGCATCATGATGAAAAAGTTGTGGAAAGTTGGGAAAAAATAAGAAAATTTACATACTTAGAAAAATTTCTAAGTTATGAAAAATTTCAAATTAAAACCCTAATTTGAAATTTTAGGTTTCTTGGTCAACAAGTTTCACATTTTGACATATCTTGATGAATTATGACCTTTGGCACTTGATTTTGACCAAAAAGTCAAAGTTTAACTTTTCAGTGTATAGTTGACTTTTGATCAGTTGACTGCAAAATTCATATGTCAATCCTATGCATTTGAGATCTTTTGAACTATGTGATTAGGTAAAGATGATGCTATTGAGTCCTTGAAATCATGCTTGAACCCAATTGGTCATTGGCTAGGTTAAAAATCATAAATTGCCCTTTCTCAGTCAAAACCCTAATTTTGACCATTTTGCCCTTTTGATGATTTGATCAAATTTCTTGAGGAGTTGTGGTCCAAACTTGATCAAATATTACATAGGAGCTTAGAATGTTGTTGTGGATCAAAAATTATGAAGTTTGACTGTAAATTGGTCATGGTTGACTTTTCCCCCAATACAGCTGATTTTTAGGTCAATTGTACAATTGACTGGGCAAAAATGTGATTCAAGGCATGAAACTTAACATGAGAAATCTTAGGGGTCCAAGATGGTGTATGCAAGTCACATGAAGCATTGATGGTCCAAAATTCCTTGTGCAAACTCAAATCCTAATTTCAGGTCATCAATGCAAGATGATGTGTCTTGAGCTGACCAAACCCTAAACTTATCTTGAGTCCAAAGAGTCTTGTGAGGAAAAATCTTGATAAATGAGAGGGCAAATTTTGGGGTACAACAGGAATGAACCTGGACATGTGATAATTGGCGCCTTGTACGAATTCAAATTGCTTAGAATTTTCTTCACCAGAGTATCTTTGATCAGCCCCCAAGCGTTATTTTCTTCGATTGCCTTTCCTTCAATTCAAACCAATCGAAGCATCAACTCTTCCTTTTTGACTGGACAAATGTTGCTTTAGCTCTTTATCAATCGAAGGCTTTATAGAAACCTCATCACCTTCCTTCGAATTTCCCCAAGCCTCAGCATTGTGGCCTTTGATTGAGTCACAATTTGCCTTAGTAGCTTGATCTGAAACTCTTCAACTAACTCAATCGGAAGCTCTTTTTTGGCCAGTCGAAACTTCTTTTGTCATGAATGTGATTGTGCAGGAGGCTTGGGCTTGGCAGTATGCAAGACTTTGGCCAGCAAGCAAAAATTGTTTCCAACCATTATATGTCTTTCGACTGGACCAAATACATGTCCTTCGAAGGCATCATTTGTGTGTCCTTCGAATAGGTCTTACTAGGTGTCGAAAGGTGGAAAACAGTGTGTTAAGGTTTTCAAGGGTGGAATCGAAGCTTACATGCAGGAGGTCCCTGCCTTGTGAATGGAAGGAAATCTTTCAAAAGGTACTTGTCTTCTGAATCGAAGGGCGCCAGTAGGAAACCAACACCTTCTGAATCGAAAGAAGCCAGTAGGAAGCCAATGCCTTCTGAATCAAAAGAAGCTAGTAGAAAGCTACTAACTTCTAAATCAAAGGACACCAATAGGAGGCCCTTCCCTTTTGAATCGAAGGAGGTTGTTTCAAGGGAAACAAATGCCCATTTGAAGCTTGTATAAAACAAACAAGCAAAAGGCCAAGACTTCAATCAAAGCTTGTAAATTTGAAGCAAGCTTGAAGGAGGTTAGGTGCTCAATCAAAACCCATGAATCAAGCCTGCTCGAAGGAAGATAGATGCTTAATTGAAGCAAATTTTATGCAGCCTTGACTTAATGGAAATTTTGGTGAGAAAAATCTTTGAGAATGGAAGGGAAAATTTTGGGGTACAACACCATCCATGAAGATTAATGAAAACTCGTTGCAGGCAGATGCCCATTATGATGAACCTTCATGCATCAATATGGTCGAAGTCTCAGAAAACTTCATCAACAAACCTGTTTTTGGCAGTTTCACTGAGGATGTTAGCAGAAAAGCTGACAAAGAGGTACAAAAAAAGGATACTAAAGGCCTAAACAAGGGAGCCACTGATGGTTCATACAAAGGAACTACTAAAGGTTCCTAGTTGGCTGCTGTCATAGGTTTGACAGAAAACCTAGAGGCCAAGATGCAGAAGTTAAGTATATCTGGAAAGAGCAACATGGATATGGTTGAAGTGTCTAAACCTAAAGCTGCAGATTCAGAAGATAGCATCAGACAAGAGGAAATCGACAAGCTTGCATTTCCTAAGGAAAATGAAAATCTGTCAAATTTTCTACACAGATTCCATAAAAAGAAGTCAGAAGTTATGCTGTGTCCCAGATGCAGTTCTATCTTCGACAAAAAAGCTGCTGAACACATACAAGGTGTGCGTGCAACAAAGAAAAAATGGGGCAACATTTCCCAGGCTAACATGGATCCTGAAGTAAGGTACGACCCTAGAAGAGGATACCAAAAGGGTCCAGTAAACCAGGTGAATGAGCCATCAACCTTCAAGCCTCCAATAAATGTGCATGTGGACACTTGGTTGAAGACAACAAATAGAAAAAGGCCAAACGAGGGAAAATGGCAAATGTTCGATATGCCAAAAGGATCCTCTTTGGCCTACAGAAAGGAATTTTAGTCAACAACAGCAAACATGGTTGCACACGTGTTGAACAATTACAAAGGAAAGAACCTTATGACCCGCTCCCAATGGAGAAGGTATCAGAGACGACGAAAGGCTGAAAGAGAAGCTGCAGAAGAGCCCCAACCAGAAACAAGCACTAACATGTCTCAAAGAAAAGAAAAGGCTAAACCAAGAATGCCTTTGGAGAAAAAGCCAATTTCTAGAAGGCTGTTATGGCCTAAACAAGATAAATCGAAAGAAGAATCTGATTCTGGGTCTGATGCTACATTAGAATCATGGTAAATATGGTGTCTGTGCTGCCCAGAGAATACGACCAATTGGTCGAAGTCGAAGAGACCGTGTGAGAGGTCAAAAAAGAAATGGCCAAACATAGGCCAATATGCTACTATGTTATGAACAATGGATGTCTAGAAGAGCAAAATGCCTTCTTTGAGTGTCCCACTGAAGCAATGAGAAATCATCTCAAACCCTTGTTCATAAGGTCAAAAATAGGGGAGGCGAATATCAACAAAGTTTTGGTTGATTGTGGGGCCACAATTAACATAATCCCTCAATGTATGCTAAGAAACCTGAGTAAGGGAGATGAAGACATCAAGCCCCATAACATGGTTTTATCAAACTATGAAGGTGGAATTGGGACTACCATGGGAGTAATCCAATTGGACCTCAAAGTGGGGACCATAGTTCGACCAAAAATTTTTATGGTCATTGTTGTACCCCAAAATTTCCCCTCTCATTTATCAAGAATTTTCTCACAAGATTTCCTTAGCTCAAGACTGCACTAGGGTTTGATCAGCTCAAGACACTTACTTAAGCACTGCTAACCAAAATTAGGGTTTGAGTTTGCACAAGGATATTTGAACTTCCAATGCCCCATATGATTTTCATGGATCATTATGGACCCCCAAGATTACTCATGTCAAGTTTCAAGCCTTGGATCACACTTTTGCTCAGTCAATTGAGCAGTTGACCTAAAAATCAACTGTATTGGGAAAAAGGTCAACTATGGCCAATTTACAGTCGAACTTCATAATTTTTGATCCACATCAACATTTTAAACCCATATGAATAATTTGATCAAGTTTGGACCACAATTCCCCAAGAAATTTGATCAAATCTCCAAAAGGGCAAAATGGTCAAAATTAGGGTTTTGATTGGGAAAGGGCAATTTTTGATTTTTGACCTAGCAAATGATCAATTGGTTTAAGGAATGATCTCAAGAGTCCAATTGCATAATTTTGACCTAATAACATGGCCCAAAACATTACACAAGTTCAAAGGATTGACAAATGAATTTCCAGTCAACCGATCAAAAGTCAATTGTATACTGAAAAGTCAAACTTTGACTTTTTGGTCAAATTCAAATGCCAAAGATCATAATTCATCAAAACATGTCAAAATATGAAGCTTATTCATCAAGAAATCAAAAAGTCAAGATTTCATTTTGAAAAGTCAAAATTTCTAAACTTAGAAATTTTTCTAAGTGTTGAAAATTTCTTATTTTTTCATAACTTTGAGAAGCTTTTTCACCATGATGCAAAGTGATTCAAGAGAAACTTCCAACATGAAATTTGTAGATCTCCATGAAATCTACAAGTCATTTTAGTGATGAACAAAATTCAAATTCAAAGTTGTGCTGCATTAACTCTACTTTGCAGGCCTCAAACTTGTTAGGCACTCCATAATTAATGGTTTACACAGCTGTTAGAGGTCTCACTTCAAGCATTCAATGCATGGACATGCTTTATATCCATTTTTGGAATAAAGGTTACATTGCCATTTTGATAAAGTGACTTTTTGTACAAAACTTGTTCTTGAGCCTTGCACTTGTTCTCTTCTGATCAAACAAGTCCTATAATTAATGAGAAATGGTTTAGGACACTTACAATCACCCATCCCATGCTTGTACCTCCTCTTGAAACTTGTTTCCCTCTTTTCTTCAAAATCAAGTAACTTATCCAAAAGCTAAGAACTTGTACTTCTGACTTGCCAATGCACTCCAATATTTTTGCTTATAGATACACAAACTATTTGCACAAAATACACGAATGCTTGACCACTGAAAAGGGCTAGAACTCAGAATCACACTTCACACTTCCATTTTCACACAAACTGACCAAAAACTTGAAAATCATAATCTACTCGTGCATTTCTTGGCCTTTTGGTTTCTAAAGCTTCTAAACATCGTATAGAGTTGATCCCACACCCTGTTACAAAACTGTAACACCATTAATACCATCCTCCATTTCCAAAAACAGAGCTCTACACATTGACTTCTCCAGACCATTTTAGTCATCCATTGCTCAAGCTAATCATTGCATTAGCTTCCTGGGTCCTCAAGGAAGCTAACCTGATCATCACCATCACTTGAAACAAGCTCAAACTCAAAACACGATTTCCAGTTTTGAGGTAAGTTTTCTAACTTTGGAACTCTTCATACAGGCATCATCAATGATTTATTTGTGAACAAAACATGTAGATATCATTGCCAAAGCTAACCATGTCCATAGTTTCCATTAATTTTTCTTGAGCTTAGAGAATTTTGAAACTGAAATTTCTGAGATTTTTAGGGTTCAAATTAGGGCCATTAAAATTCATGCTTATCTTTGATCTATAGTTTTAATGCTTTACATTTCTGAAACCGTGAGAAAATTTGCTACAAGTTTCATGTTTACAGTTTTCATTTTTGATGAGCAATGAGCAAGTTACAGTTGGTCTGGCTGGAGGTTGAAGATGAAGTCATCAGGGCGCATTTTGCCTTGTATATTTATTGATTTGCCTATGTTATAGGATGTATAGCCACCCCAGTGGTAGAAGCGCGCGCCTATAACCTTTGGGACCTGGGTTCGAGCCCCAGTGGTACCCTTTTAATTTTTTCCAATTTTGCTTTCTGATTTTTATCTTTTTGGCAGGCGCTGGGCCTGGCTTGTTTTTATTTTTACTAGCAAACCCCTTGCAGGGTGTTTGCGCCCCTGGCCCAAGTTTTTTTATTTTTATTTTTTATTTTTATTTATTTCATTTTTATTTTCTTAAATATTTTTCCTAATATTAAAAAATAACAAAAAATTAGATTTTCATTTTAACTTAGTTTATTTTATTTTTCTCACAAAAAATATTTTATTTAACTATACTTTATTTATTTTTATTAACTAGTCTTGTAAATTTAATTAAAACTAGGTTAGTATTTATTTTTCTTTTACACCTATTAAAATATATTTATTTATATATAAAAAAGGCCAAAAATATTTTATAATACTATAAATATTTTCAAGACAAAAATACCAAAAAAATACTTTTCTTACACTTATTTTCTTTTGATCAATTAATAGAATTAGGGTTTTATTTAAAATCTTTTCTTAATAAATTTAAGTTTAATTAATTATTTTCTTTAATTAATTAGGTTAAGAAAATTTCCCTTTTTCTCATGAAAATCAAACAAAGATCCATTTTCTTTACATTTTGCATTTTTGTACATTTATTCATTTTGTACTTTGTATTTATTTATTTCCTTGTACATTGATACCAATTCAATATGGTTGTAATAGACTAACTAGGTTTCCATTTTTGCAATCCTCATTCAATTTGTACACCCCCTCCCACATATGTTGTAATAGCGTAGTAACTTTAAATTCCGCAATTTATCGCTTTTATACATAATATGCTAGTAATTAGGGTTTGCATGGAAAGACTAAAACCAATACTTAGAAAACTCTAATTCAAGACAAAAATAAGCATGAAAACAATACACTTGCACACAAGCACCCATAGGGTTATTCCACTTGGTTGCCTTATAAAAAATGGCCATATTACACATGTAAGGTATCTTAGCAAAAACAAGCAAATATAAGATCATAGTCCCTCGATGACGCTACCTAAGTTGCCTTTCAAATGATCTTAGTCCCTAAAAGAGAATGCTCAGATACCTTGCAACATTTCTAATCATGGTTATACGATGACCCACACCCGTCTTGTTTACATCCAAAGATAGGGTTACTTACCAAATCAATGGCAAGATAACAATGTCAAAGGAAAGGGAAAATGAACAAGAAAGACTTTTGAGTAGGTAGAATGCTCCTAATTACTTGCTCAATTTCAAACAAGCATCCTTGCTATTTTGAAAACAAACACTTACACTTTCAAACATCTTACAAACTTGAAAACATTTTCAAAAAGTTCAAACATCTTTGTATACATTCTTACAAACAAGAACCATTACAAAGATTGCCTAAACAAAGGCCTCTTTACAAAATACTTTCAAAAAACCACACCAAGCACAATTTCAAACAAAAAGCAAGTGATCTAGAAAGTAACTAAGATCCCATGGAAAACCATGGATGAAAAGGGTGCTAATACCTTCCCTTTTCATAATCTACCCCCCGAACTCAAGAAATAATCTCAAAGGTCTTTCCTGTGATTTTTTACCTTTCCTTTTGGATAAAAGAAAAGTCGGCGGAGACACTTGCTAACCGTAACATTTGCGATCAAACGCAAAACCCTCAAGTCAATTCTCCCACTGTATCACAGAACTGGCGACTCTGTTGAGGAATGTTCTAAAAGTGGGGTTACCTTAGGGATAGATCACATTTACTTGCTTGCATTGTTTGACTTATATGCTTTACATTATGGTTCTTTGTTTGGGTTTGAATCCTCTACCCGGATTTGGGATACCTTACAGGTAAGTAGCAATACATTATGGGAACTGTGTGGGGTATACCGACATGGTCTAAGAAATAGCTACGTTAGTGTGACATATTTGTGGGTACCGGTAGCCTTTGAGTTAATCAAAGAGAATACGGGGCCGCTGAGTGATGTCACGAAGCACTAATGAACTTTTGGAACCTTTACTTGACCAACTTGGCCTTTAGGACGTAGTGAGATGACCGACTTTGGTGCAGTCCGAAGTTGGTAGATACTCGATACTACACTCATTGAGGTTTGGTTTCTTGGGATATTTCGGTCGCCATTAAAGAGGCTTGTGCTGAAACAATGACCAAGGAAACAGACCAGTGATATTGAACTCCTTAGAACCCAGTTACTATTGCTAGGACAGGTTGAGCCAACTAAACTTCAAGAGGGTACTTACCTATGAGACTCCATGCAAGCCTAAACCTAAGGACTTTTTTGTTTGTTTATATATACATACTTGTACATAACATCATGAACATGATAATATCATACACATTCTCTAACCATTTCAAGGATCTTGGGATTTATCTTTGTTCTGTTTTATAGGGTATGGATTCTCTTCACTGGAAAACTATTCAAGTCAACCTTATAAGGATCCCTCCACAACTTAAGGATCTAGCTTCAAGGATTCCTGAAAACTCTCTGTTGTACCCCAAAATTTGCCCTCCCATATTCCTCAAGATTTGTCAAGAATGATCTTCAAATGGCTCAAAATGGCTCAAGGGTTGTACAGTCAAATCACCTCTTAAGGCAGTCAATTCAAAATTAGGGTTTTTTGTTGCATCAAGGTCCTTACATCCAAATGGCCTCAAGTTCTTCCCAATGTCTTAATATGTTCTTAAGTTCATCCATGACAAATTTCAAGCCTTGCAGAGAAACTTTGGTCAGTCAATTGCTCAAGAGACCCAAAAATCGACTGTGCTAGGGCAAAAGTCAACTGTGACCTAAATACAGTCAAACCTCCATATTTTTTGTCAAAATTCTCATTTTTAAGAATAATTAATCATTTGATCAAGGGTTGATCATGATTCATCAAGGATTGCTCAAAATTCATCAAGATTCAAAAGTTGCTAAATTAGGGTTTTGTAGGAAAAGTTAACTCAACTTTAACCAAGCATAACTTTCTCATACTTTATTAGAAATGACCCATCCAAAGCTCATTTTGAATAGTATGAAATTTCCAATAATCCATATTCATACACCAAGATCAAAAAATGCACTCACAAAAAGTTACAAATTTGGACATTATAGGTCATTTTTGAAAGTCAACAAAAGCACCTTTTTTGCCAAAGCTTATAACTTGACAATGGAAGATAAAAATGAGATGAGACAAAAAGGGTTGATTAGAGGACATCTCAAGGTTTCTAAAAAGTCCAAGAACACCTCCAAAAGTTCAAAATTGAAGAATTTATGCATTGTTGAAGTTGGGCATTTTTCAAAATTGCCAAAAGTCAACTATCCTCAAAACTCCCAGTTTTGACAAAAGGGCCCACTTTTTTCCACTTGATTTAGTCTTGTCATGCCACACACGTGTCCCATATTTAATTTCATAACCAAACACTTATTTTTCTATTTTATTTAATTTTTATTGATTTAATTCATTTTAAATCTATATTAATTCAAATAAAATCCAAAAATTATTGAAATGGTATCTTTGTGATTTGTACAGCTTGCAAATATCATGTGACAACCAACCAACTCGTGCCAAGGCTCATTCAAGCACAAAATCTCAGATTTGGCTTATTTTTGGAAAGGTTAACAATGGTGATCAAATCCAATATTCAATCTTCAATGCACATGGATATGGGTCAAAATTTTGACCTAAACTGATTCCCTTATATGCAAGCAAGACACACAAACCTAAAACACGACTAAAGGACTGCAAAAACGGCAAAAAAAAAGTTGGAGAAAAACTTGAAAACCTTGACACTGAAATCTTGGTTAGGGCTCGATTCAATCCCAAATCTTAACGTGGTGTTCTTGTTGGCAATCCTCTGAAGCTATACCAAGTGAAACCAAGCCTTTTCGTTGCCTAAAACGCCCTGTAAGTCATCACGAAATTGGCCCTGTAACTGAGATCGTGAATCAGTCATCTTGCATCCTTTTGCCAAAACTTTTGAATAATTATGCTTAATGTCAAATTTCTAACATGACTGCAATATTCAATTTCATTTTCCTGCCCTATATGGTGATGCCTGCGCCTAGGGTTTGCTTGTTTCGTTTTTAGGCATTTGCATTGCAGGTAAAATTAAGACAAATAATGGTTATAGGCACACTCAGGGGACAGAGACGATCACGTCCATGCGCTTGGATGGGATTTTTATGACCTAGGACGAGTTTTTGAGACATCCTACGAAACTTCATGCGGATAAAAATCCGCAGGTAAATAACCAGAGTTTTTTTGGAGAAGACGACCAGACGTCGCCCTCCCATTGGTCTATTTGAAATACGCGCTTTTTTTAAATTTTTTCCAGGCTTAAGTATTTGTTTGATATATATTAATTATTGTATATTATAATTACAAAAGAAGCAAATGGCTCAGTGGCTAGGGCGGTTGTTCATTGGCTAACAGGACCTGGGTTCGAGTCCCAGGTCCCCCCAAAACCTTATTGCAATTTTGTTTCAGGAAATTCCATGCAGGGCTCACCATACGCCCTTCTCCAGATGTTGGCCAGGTGGTCTCAAATCAGATCCAGGGGCTCAGAGTGCATGTTCATCATACTCCCTGGTCAACCCGCGCCTAGGGTATCCAGAAAAGTAAAAAAGGCTGAAGCGTTTGGGCCTGGAATTGTGCTGATCATACTCTCAACTTGGGCCCAGCACCCCCCCTGAGTTTGCTTTTTTTTTATTTTCTTTCATTATATTATATTTTATTACTTGATTTATTTTTTATTCTTAATTAAATATCACTAACAAATTAATATTTTTTCCATAATAAAATCAGAAAACCATAAAAATATTATTTTTCATTAAATTCATCACTTGTAATTTTTTGTAAATAAATATTAACCAATTAATTTAGTTTTTAATTAGGTACAATTTTAATATTTTTGCAATAAATTAAAAGTAAATTAGAATATTAGGTTTTAACAATTTTAATCATTTTTATTTTTATTTCCTTAAATATTCTAAAACCCCAAAAAATATCCTTTTTTATTTAATTAATTAATTAACTTAGGTTTAATTCCGTTTAATTCAAAATAACACAAAAATCTCTTTCTTTCCTAAAAAGGGGTCAAAACCCTAAAACTCTCTGATTCAATTTTTCTCGCGCGTATTATTTTTAGATTCATATTCCATATAATTGTAACTGCTCCGAGGATGTAATAGCTTTAACTTAGGATTATTTACTGCTTTTATTTACCTTTTCGCATTTACTTTTTCAAGGATTTGTTTTTAGCGATGTAAATACCCGACGCCTTGTAATAGCTTAGTTTTATTTTCCGCAACCATTAACTGCTAGATGTTTGCTAATAGGCTATGCATGACAAGATCTATCTTAACTTAAAATCAACCGTAGCTCACCATAACATGTACAAAGATAACATAACTGAAAATTGACACATTTGCACATGCCTCTCCTAGGGTACGCCTCACTTGGTTGCCTCGAACGTGGTCATTGAGTATAGGAAGTTTTAGAGGTCGCCCTCTTGTCCAAAGATCATAAGTTGCCTCGAAACGGTCGCCTCGGATAAAAATGATCTAAGACATTAGGGTTACCATTAAGGCGTCCTAACGTTGCTTTAGTGACCACTCGTCCCTAAAATTGAATTGACCCGAAAACTCCAACGACGGTGCTACCCACTTCTCAATAGTGGGGTAGCACTGTCTAAAGGATATTTACACAGTTTAATTCCTTTTGAGTAGGTAGAGGTTCTTAGGTACTTGCTCTTTCAAAACAAAACAAATTTTTCGCACTTACACTTTTCAAACAAAGTTTTCAAAAACACTTCATACACTCTTGAGGAAAGAAACAAGAGTTAAATCGAAGTTTTCAAACAAAACTCTTTTTCAAAACCCACAAACACAAGAAAAGAAAAACTTTTTGAAAACATAGTGAGCAAGTATCTAAGAGCCCGTGGATAACCACGGATAGAAAGGGTGCTAACACCTTCCATTTCTATAATCTACCTCCCGAACCCGAGAAACATCTCGAAAAGGAATTTTTCTGTGCTTTTGTCCTTTCCTTGTTGGATAAAATAAAAGACGGTGGCGACTCTTGCTTACCGCGACATTTTGCAAAACACAAACGCAAACGCGAACCAGCATTCCAAAACAGTCAGTTCTATTTCCACCGATCACACTCTCCATTCACCGAGAGACATGGTTGCCTACTCAACTTGGTCACCTCTAACACATATGAGGACATGATGAAGGTGCTCTTTCAGTTCTTTGATCCTTTACACCATTTCTTCACATTCCCCGATTATCAACTTGTTCCTACTTTGGAAGAATTCTCCCGATTCTTGAGGATTATCATTCTCAATCAACTACCTTTCAATTATATGAAAAGAGACCCAAAGCCAGAAGAGATTGCTCAAGCTTTACACTTGCACTCATCTGATGTCACAACTCATTGGGAAACAAGGAGTGGTGTTAAAGGTTTCCTAGCAAGGTTCTTGTTCGAGAAAGCCCAAAATTGTTGGAACTCCTTAGATTTGCAAGCCTTTGAGGAAATTATGGCTCTCCTCATTTATGGGATGGTTTTGTTTCCAAATCCTGACCAACTCATAGATGTGAACGCCGTCAAAATTTTCATATCCCGTAACCCGGTGCCTACTTTGCTAGGGGACATCTTACATTCTTTTCACACTCGCACTATGAGGAAAAGAGGTGTCCTTATGTGTTGCACTCCTCTCTTGGCAAGATGGTTTATTTCCCAATCTGTATTAAAGAACGAACAAGGTTCAAGGTGTTCACAAAGGTTGATGACGCTCAAACATTCAGACATTCATTGGTGCTTTTGATCCATAGAGAATGTTACTATTGTCGACCGTTATTTGAGAATTTCCTAATGTCCCTTTACTTGGCATTAGGGGAGGTATCACCTACAACCCCTGCTTAGCCTTAAGACAGTTTGGTTACGCCTGAAGGGATGGCCCTCATGAGATGTTGATTCAAGGTTTGGTATTTGACTACGACAAAGACGATCAAGGTCTTCGCCAGAGATTTATCCGAGCTTGGAGGATGTTGAACAAAGTAGATAGCAAGACATCGGGGCATACGAATTCCATCCATCTTGAGCCTTACCTCAAATGGGTACGAACTTGTGCTTAAAGTCTGATGATGCCTTATCCCTCCATTCTCTCGGTAATTATTGAGCCTGTCATGGAAGGAGATGTTCCATACACAATCCTACATCCTGCCATGCCCACCTCTCTTGAAGACTTACAAAGAGATTGGATACAACTCAAGGGGGAGCGAGATACTTTCGAAGCCCAATTCTACGCAAGCGAGAATAAGGTTTTGGAACTCACTAAGCAACTTCATGAGGAGTAGACTCTGAATGCCTACATTGCACCAAAGAGGATGCGTACTACCTTTCTATCTTAGAGTTTTTGTATTTGTTTTGCCCAAGAAGGCACTGATGTACTCAAGCTTTAATTTATTAATATAACGTGCATTTCCTTTTTTGTCTAAAACGAATTTGAATCTTTAAGATCCTTGAAATCATTGCATACGCATTTACCATTCATCATAACATAAGCAGGTTTCTTGTAACAAGTCTCCTCGTCTCTCTACTATTTATTTCAGTAAGATGGATCTCGAGCAAACAGTGAAGAACCTCCACGCTCAAAATGCACAGTTTCAACAGTTGTTCTTAACTCTAGCCAAAGGACAAGAAGAGTTGAAGACCTTGCTGGTTGAGGAGAAGAAAAGGAAGACGAAGAAAATAACTGGATTTCTAAACATGGGAAGAAGATTCCAAGGGCAAACAAGAAGGGCCTTAGACTTTGCAACAACATCCGGTGAGAATGACAATCAAGATGGGAAAGGTAAAGAAACAGTTGTCCAGTCAGAATCAGAATCTGTAGAGGAAGAAGAAGACTATTCTGAAGAACAATACCCTTCAGCCGACGACAAGTATAAGCATCTAGAAGAACGGTTGAGTGCAATGGAAATCCAAAAAGTGCCTAGATTGGACTTTGTGGAGTTGGGCTTAGTGTCGAGGATTGTCATTACTCCAAAATTCAAAGCACCCGTGTTCTCCAAATATGACGAAGTCTCATGCCCCAAAATGCATCTTCGATCCTATGTGAGGAAAATCCAGCCCCATACCACTGACAAAGATTTATGGGTACACTTCTTCCAAGACAGTCTGTCTGGAACTCAACTTGATTGGTTTTATCAGTTAGAAAAAGCCAATGTTCATAACTGGGAAGATCTTGCTGCAACCTTTTACAAACAATACCAATACAACGCTGATCTTGCGCCTACCCGTACTCAATTCCAGAGTATGGCCATGGTTTCAAGTGAAGGCTTCGAGGACTATGCGTAAAAATAGAGGGACTTGGCTGGAAGAGTTCAACCTCCCCTATCTGAAAGAGAGTTGGTAGACATGTTTTTGGGCACCTTGTCTGGTCCTTTCTACAATCACTTAATTGGGAGTTCATCGGCATGTTTTACTGAATTAATATTGACCGGAGAAAGGGTAGAAGCCGGGATAAAGAATGGAAAGATTAAAAAAGATGCACCCACTACTGTTGTAAGGAAATCATTCATCGGAAAGAAAGAAGTGGTTGATGTATATCCTCAGAGAAATCAAGATAGAGCTGAACTCCGTCCTATGGCGGGGGCTGTTATGATTCCTAAACCCGTGCCTGATTAGCAAAGAAACAACCAACCAAGAAAGGAAAGACCAGTCAGACAATTCACCCGAATTAATATGACACTATCTCAAGTATTTCCACATTTGTTAAGATCCAATCTAGTGGTCTTGAAATAAGCTCCAAAGAACCCTAACACAACCACTCCTCACTATCATCCTAATGCCCGCTGTGATGAAAGCTGTCATTTCTGTTTGTCCTCACCAACCAGCTGTCCTTTGTTGAAAGAAGGCATCCAGTGCCTAATAGATAACAAGGAGATTTTGTTCGAAAATAATTTTGTTCCACCTGTTTCTTATAATGATGTTTCCATTGTGACCATTTCCGACAATTCTTCCAGGGTCTCCATCAAAAGACCCGTTAGAATTACATCAGTTCCAAAAGTAGCTCCTTTGATAATTACAATGCCTGGACTAATCTCGTATTCGTCAGACAAAAACGTACCATGGAATCATGGAGGGGATGTCTACTACCACGGTATCAAGCAAGATTGGCCAGCTGCTGAAGATTCAAGTTCTGAGAAAGTTGACTCCGATATCAGTAATATTGTAGGGACTAGCAAGATTACCCGAAGCGGAAGGATATTCTCTCCAGAAATTACTCCCTCAAAGGTTGTTTCTGGACCCGTAATCATTCCTGTTGTTGTTGCTCCTCCAAAGGATGTTCCCAGTCCTACAATCATCTCTACTAATACTCCAACTGACAAAGCTGATACAACCCCTGTTATCACTCCTACTGACATTCTTGTTGCCGAGTCAACTGAGACTCGAGGTAAGAGTATTCTGGTTGAGCCTATCCGGATGAAGGCACAATCATTGGCTGTCCCTGAGACCTCCCAGAAAGAGATGGAGGAAATTCTAAAGATCATAAAAAGAAGCGACTACAATGTAGTTGAGCAATTGGGGAAAAATCCGTCTAAAATTTCCATGTTGGCTTTACTACTATGTTCCGAGGCGCATGCAAAGGCCTTGGTAAAATTTCTGAAAACTGCCCATGTACCCCAAGAAACATCTGCCAATCAGTTCCAAGACTGCGTAGCCAGCTTGACTGCAGACAATGGTTTAGGTTTTTCATATGCTGATTTAACGCCAAGAGGGAGGAAGCATAATGAGGCATTGCATGACTCAGTTGAATGCAGGGGCACAACCTTGGCTCATGTGTTGGTTGACACCGATTCGTCTCTGAATGTATTGCCTAAAAAGGCTCTTGATATGCGTGACTGTAAGGGATTGACATTGAAACCAAGCAACATAGTAGTGAGAGCCTTTGACGGCTCAAAAAGGATGGTGCATGGGGAAGTGGACATCCCCATAAAGGTTGGAACCCAAACATTTGATTCAACTTTTTATATAATGGATATTCGCCCTTCATATTCCTGCTTTCTAGGCCGACTATGGATTCACAATGCTGGCGCTGTTACTTCTACGTTGCACCAAATGCCGAAATATACAATTCAAGGGAAGATCATCATTGTTCATGGAGAAGAAGAGTATATGGTCAGCCATCTAAATTCCTTCAGATATGTGGAGTTAGATGGTGAATTTATTGAAACTCCATTCCAGCACTTTGAAGAAGTCCCGCAAGATATGGCAGTAACCAGGGTTGTGTCTCAAGTTCCCAAGATCACAAGGCCTCCGCTCAGGATGTCATCTTTAAAGGATGCCAAGGCAGTGATAAAAGAAGGTGGGTGCACTATTTAGGGACAACTCCCAGATATCCCATAAAAATCTGACAAGTTTGGTCTGGGTTTCACTTCAGGTGCCCAGAAGTCCGTACACCGCGCTCGTACCGGAGGACCACCCTTGAAGATCAGCAACCGCGAAGTCAATATGGTGGAAGATGATGAAGACAACTACAACCTGGAGGATTGGATTCTCCCAACTATCAGTGGAGGGCTCAGCAACTGGGAGGCTAGAGCTTTTGTCCCGATCACTTTTATCCCACAGTAATTTGTCTTTACATTTTGTTGGATCTATAATATTAAAACAATTCAGACTCTTAAAACCTTGTGTCTTACCCGAGGCACAGTGGTCCATTTGTAAGGGTTCTTATCTCATTCCCATATGACATCAATGAATCATGGACGTTTTTGCATACAAACTTTGTGCTCATTGTTTTTTCTTTTTACATTTTCATTTCTTTCAAAGATAGTTATACTCTTACACACACTCACACTCACAATGCAGGTCTACATCCATTCGGGATCCCATGGGTAACGGTTCTGCTATGGCCTTTTGTGACTCTGAAAAATTTAATCTACCAAGCCAAAGACGAAGGTGAGGAAGATTGTGAAGTACCAGGGGAACTCGACAGGTTACTACAACAAGAAGAGAGAACCATTCAGCCCCACGAGAAACCCATGGATACAATTAACCTAGGCACCAAAGAAGACAAAAGGGAAGTCAAGGTGGGTGCCAATCTGGAACCAAGTGTCAAGGAGCGTCTGATTCAGTTGTTACACGAGTATGTTGAGGTCTTTGCCTGGTCGTATGAAGACATGCCAGGACTTGATGCAGATATTGTGGTACATTATCTACCTACAAAAGAGGATTGTCCACCAGTAAAACAAAAGGTTCATCGTATGCGACCAAATATGTCGGAGAAGATTAAAGCAGAAGTCATGAAACAGTTCAACGCTGGATTCTTGGTCGTCACCTCCTATCCGTAATGGGTGGCCAATATTGTTCCCGTGCCCAAAAAGGACGGCAAAGTACGAATGTGCATGGACTGCAGAGATTTGAATAGGGCAAGCCCTAAGGATGATTTCCCGCTCCCCCACATTGATATTCTAGTTGACAATACAGCACAACACAAAGTGTTTTCCTTCATGGACGGTTTCTCAGGCACAACCAAATCAAAATGGCGCCTGAGGACATGGAGAAGACAACCTTTGTCACACAATGGGGCACATTCTGCTACAAGGTTATGCCATTCGGACTGAAGAATGCTGGGGAAACCTATCAGTATGCCATGGTAGCTCTATTTCACGACATGATACACCACGAAATATAGGTCTATGTGGACGACATGATAGCTAGATCTCAAATAGAAGAAGAGCATCTTGATCATTTACAGAAACTGTTTGAGAGGCTAAAGAAATACAAGCTGAGGTTGAACCCAAATAAGTGCACATTTGGGGTGAGGTCTGGTAAACTCCTAGGCTTTGTCGTCAGTAATAAAGGTATTGAAGTAGATCCTGACAAGGTGAAAGCGATACAAGAGATGCCTGCTCCTCGTCCTGAAAAGGAATTCAGAGGATTCTTGGGACGTTTAAACTACATTGCCAGATTCATTTCTCACCTAACAGCTACTTGTGAACCAATCTTCAAGTTACTGAAGAAAGATCAAGTAGTCAAATGGAATGATGAATGCCAAACTGCTTTCGACAAGATCAAAGAGTATCTTCAAGAGCTTCCTATTTTAATGCCGCCAGTCGAGGGAAGACCATTGATCATGTATCTGACCGTTTTGGAAAATTCGATGGGGTGTGTGCTGGGGCAGCATGACGAGTCTGGTCGAAAAGAACACGCTATTTATTACCTGAGCAAAAATTTTACCGACTGTGAAACAAGATATTCACTGCTTGAGAAAACTTGCTGCGCTCTGGCATGGGCTGCTCGCCGGCTAAGACAGTATATGCTAACCCATACTACCTTGTTGATATCTAAAATGGATCCAATAAAATACATCTTCGAGAAACCTGTTCTCTCTGGGAGAATAGCGAGATGGCATATGATCTTGACAGAATATGACATACAGTACACTACCCAGAAAGCAATAAATGGCAGTGTACTAGTTGATCACCTTGCTCACCAAGCTGTGGAAGACTACCAGTCCATGAAGTTTTAATTTCCAGATGAAGACATCATGATTGTAAACAACTATGAAGAATTCAAACCATATGACGGACCTGGACAAGGATCCCAATGGACCCTGGTTTTTGATGGGGTATCTAACGCACTCGGAAATGGTATTGGTGTTGTACTCACATCTCCTGAAGGATGTCATACTCCCTTTACTACAAGACTCTGCTTCAACTGTACAAACAACATGGCAGAATACGAAGCTTGCATCTTTGGTCTCAAAGCTGCCATAGATTTGGGTATCAAATCCTTGAATGTATTCAGAGATTTATCTTTGGTTATCAGCCAGATCAAAGGGGAATGGGACACCAAACACCCTAACCTTATGCCTTACAAAGAAAATGTTTTGACATTGCTCCCACATTTTTGAGAAGATTACCTTCGAGCACTTTCCACGAGAAGAAAATCAGCTAGCAGACGCACTAGCCACAATGTCATCTATGTCTAAACTTAAATTGGATAATGAAGCTCCCCAGATCACCATTGAACGAATGGATGAACCAGCACACTATCACGAGATTAATACTGAAGAAGTAGTAGACCAGCCTTGGTTTCACGAAGTCAAGAGGTATATCGAGGCTCAAGAATATCCAGAAGGAGATCCAGTAAACGATAAGAAGTTCTTAAGGAGATTCTCTGCTAAATTCTTCCTTAGTAATGGCATTCTTTACAAACACAATCATGAATCTGTGTTACTTCGGTGCATAGACAAGGTTGAAGCTGAAAGGATCATGGCCGAGTTACATGAAGGCACTTTTGGCACCCATTCATGTGAGAATACGGTGGCAAAGAAAATCCTACGGGCAGGCTATTACTGGTCTACCATGGAAGCAGATTGCTATCAACACTCTCGAACCTGCCACAAGTGTTAGATTTATGTTGATAAGGTGCACGTACCTCCGGTTTCTCTGAATGTCTTGATGGCTCCTTGGCCCTTTGCTATGTGGGGGATTGATATGATTGGGGAAATCAAGCCAATAGCCTCTAATGGACACTGCTTCATCTTAGTGGCCATTGACTATTTTACCAAGTGGGCGGAGGCAGCTTCTTTCGCTTCCGTTGCCAATAATTTTGTCGCCCGGTTCATCAAGCAGAATCTCATCTGTCGTTACGGTATCCCATAGAGGATCATTAGTGACAATGGTACGAATCTAGATAATACTATGATCACCTCCCTGTGCAAGCAATTCAAGATCCAGCATCACAATTCTTCCCCTTACCGACCAAAGATGAATGGTGTTGTCGAAGCCGCGAATAAGAACATTAAAAAGATTATACAGAAAATGATAGTCATATACAAAGACTGGCATGAGATGCTACCATTCGCTCTCCACTGATATCGTACCACAACTCGCACATCAACCGGGGCAACACCCTATTCTCTTGTATATGGCATGGAGGATGTCTTGCCTATTGAGGTCCAGATCCCCTCTCTGAGAATTATGAAGGATGCATGACTGAATGAAGAAGATTGGATCCAGACTCAACTTGATCAACTAAACTTGATTGACGAGAAAAGGCTTACTGCTGTCTGTCATGGTCAAATGTATCAAAAACGGATGATCAAGGCTTTCAACAAAAAGTTTAGACGCCAAGTGTATCAAGTTGGAGATCTGGTGATCAAAAGTATCATATTGCCGCAAGGTGATCCCAGAGGCAAATGGACTCCTACATACGAAGGACCATTTGTAATAAAAAACATATTCTCTGGTGGAGCAATGATCTTAACTACCTTGGATGGAGACGACCTGCCGTACCCTGCGAACGCAGACATAGTCAAAAGATACTACGCATAAGAGACCCGCTAGGTTGACATACCTAGGAAAAACAAGGGCATCCCGGTGAACCAAAAAGGTTTGGGCAAAAATCAGGGATAAAACAAACATCTGTACACCCGACAAGCTAAACACCCGAAAGGGCGGCTTGGGCAAAAAAGGGTATCCCGGTGGACTGAAAACCCGAAAGGGCAGTTGTGATCGGTGGATCTGGAACTGACTGTTTAACGCTGGTTCGCGAAATGTCGCGGAAGCAAGAGTCGCCACCGTCTTTTACTTTCTCCAATATGGAAAGGACAAAAGCACAGAAAAATTCCTTATTGAGATTGCTCTCGGTTCGGGAGGTAGATTTATAGAAAGGGAAGGTGTTAGCACCCTTTCTATCCATGGTTATCCATGGGCTCTTAGATACTTGCTCATTTGTGTTTTCAAAATGTTTGTTTGCTTTTCAAGGTGAGTGGGTTTGAAAAAAGTTTCTTTGAAAGTTTCAGATCGACTCTTGTATCAGTCCTCAAGAGTGTTTGAAAAGTTGTTTTGAAAGCTTTTTACAAAGTGTCGGTGTGAAAAGAAGTTTTTGATTTGTTTTGAATTAAAGCAAGTATCTATGAGTCATCTACCTACCCTAAGGAATTAGTCTGTGTAAATGTCCTTAAGGTAGTGCCATCCCATCATTGAGAGGTAGGTAGCACCACCGTTGGAGGTGTTCGGGTCAATTCGAGGATTAGGGACAGTGTGGTCACCAGAGCAATAGTAGGACACCTTAGAAGCTACCCCCATGCCATGTTCATGGACATGAGGACTTACTAAAACGTCCTCTACTCGACGACCACGTTTCGAGGGGCAAGGCAACAATGAGGCGTACCCTAAGAGTGGTGTGTGAATTGTGTGTCATTTTCAGTTATTATTTGTCTGGTCATGCATTGGTGATCTACGCTTTGATTTTATTTGGGCATACATTCTTTCATGTGATTAACAGTTTAAAGGGTGCGGAAATTAAAATGCGGAAAAATAAGGGTCCTACGCTATTACAAGGCGCAGGTCTACATCGCCAAATTAAACAAAGACCCGTTTGGAATAAATAAAATGCGGAAAGTAAATGTCCTAATTATCTATTACAAGGCTTTGGGGCAATTACATAAAAAAGAAAAATAAAAGTAAATGTGCGAAAAGAAATTAGAATCGAGTGCGAGGGTGTTGGACCCTTTAAGGAATTGAATTGAAATTATTAAATTTAATTAAATTAAATAAAGAAAATAACTTATTTTTTTTTTATGTTTTTGTATTTATGAAATGTAATGAGAATAAAGAAAATTAATATTGAAAGAAACCCTAATTCTAATTTGTTTTTAATTGTTAAAGAAAAAATGTTTAAGTTGTAACCTAATTTACCCTAATTAATTAAATGACATATTTATTTACAAATTTGTTTACAAAAATAATTAGTTATTAATAATAATGATGATAAGGAAATAAATTATTTATTAAGAAAAAAAAAGAATAAACATGCTAAAACCTAATTTTTATGTTTTTTTTAGTTTATTTAAGAAAATATTAAAATTAAAAAAAGAACCCTAAATTAAACTAAATTGATTAAAAATATTTATTTAAAAAAACTATTAATGGATTAAATTAAATATATATTCTTATTTTTGACTTTTCTGATTTCTTGTATTTTTGTATTATTAAAATTAATTTGAGGAATTAAAAGAAAATAATTAAATTAAAACAAATAAAAAGAGAAAAAAGAATGAGAGAAAGAAATACAAACAAGAGGGGGGTGGTTGACCCAATTTGGAGGTTATATTTGAGCAATTAAGCCCATTGAAATGCAAGCCCATGTTGACTTTCAGCGTTTGTGTGAGGAGTGGTTTACTGGTGTCCATGGTGGACTGCTTGTGATGGCCACTGGATTGATCTTCAGGGACATGTGGCGTGCCAAGGCGTTGGGCTTCATGATGGTCATTAGAATGGAAGTTGCACAGAAGCACGTTATAACAAAAATTATAGGGAAATATGGGGGACCTGGGAATCGAACCCAGGTCCTAGTACCTATAGTACACGTTTGCCACCAATTGAACTAGCGCGTTTGTTTGTTAATATAATAAAATAGAAATAAGATATGTGACAAGCAAGCATTATACTGAAACCAAATAAAAAATGCGCTAACTTTCAAATACACCAATCACATGCCTACAGCTCAGCGTCTTCCTCATGGCCTATTCGTTTTTGCCTGAAAATACAAACAGATAGCGGGGGTTTTAAACCCCCACTAAATAGCACAGTGAATAATAGCGATTAGCTTATGAGCAAAAAGAAAAAGGGCGCGATGGGTGATTCCTATTCGTCTGGACATCCTGGTTTCAATGATGTAGGTTTGAATGGCCAATTGTTCCATATGAAAGAAACCCCAAAATTAGAGCTTTGAAACCCTAAGCAACGTTCATGGTGAATTCGTGTTCAGACAGCTATTCTCCAATTGAGTAATACCATTAGCTTCAGAAGGTCATGGTTAGTGTAAATCAACAATTTAAATGCATGAAAAATGTCCAGAAATCAAAACACGATTATGCATAATTTTGAAAGGGAAGCAACTTTGTTCTACCAATTCTTTGCGTGTGGAGATCTGATTTCAATTGGAATAGCTTCCTGGTTGTCTCAACAAGCCTTTGGAATAGTTTTGAGACCTTGAATTATGCTCTAGCTATCAAAACAGTTTCAAGGTTTTTAAGAAAAAAATGCAAGTTTTGTTTCTTAGTTCCTGCGCAGCTTTCTTGTGTTTTTGATTAGGGTTGTCTTTGCATATGTATGAGGAATGAATTAGGTCAACAATCCAAGCCCATAATCCTTTGCATTCATGTTTTGGAGATTTGATTTTTCAAGTATCTTTTTCAATCTTTTTTCCATCAAAACATTGCCAATCATGGGAGATTCTTTCTCTTTTGGATGTACACGAAATCTTGAGTGAATAAAGAGTGCATATGCTGCATAAAAAGATTTGGAAAACATGTTTTAGTATTTTTCTTATATTTAATTTTAATTAAATGAATTAATAGGATTAAATACTCAATTAATTAATTAAAAATAAGAAAATAACTCCCCTTTGGGTCAATGGGTCGTGCATAGCTTTTGGATGATGATTCTTGGAAGAAATTGAGGCCCATTAGCAATTTTGAGGCATTTGAAGCAAAGTTGACTTTTCAAAATTCCCAAAAATTTCCCAACTTCCACAAGGCATATCTTGCTCAATTTTTAAGCTTTGATCATGTTCTTGGACATTTTGGAAAGGTCTTGAAGTCCTCTAACCAATGCCTTTGGTTCCATGTCATTTTGATTTACCAATCTCAAGTTATGGTCTTTGACTTAAAGTGCCTTTTTGTTGACTTTTGAAAATGACCTATAATGTTGAGATTGATAACTTTTTGTGAGAGCATTTCTTGGACTTGAAGTGTGAAGATGAGTTGTAGGAAATTTCATTCTCCTCATAAAGAGCTTTGGATGGAATTTTTCTGATAAACTATGTGGAAGTTATGCCTTGGTCAATTTACAGTTGACTTTTCCAGCTGTCCAAATATAGAAACTTTTGCATCTTGAGACTTTTTGAGCCATGCCTTGAGAATCATGATCAAGAATTGATAAAATGATGTTTGTGGCTTCAAAATAAGATGTTGACCTAAAATTTTGACTTTTGACTGTCAAATGACCATTTTGCCCCTGCAGTTGACTGTGATGCAATTAGGGTTTTTGACTGTGCAATTTTGTGCTGTAAGTCTTGAAACTTGGCATAAGGATGCTTGACAATGTTTATGGGCATGTGGGACTTTTTTGGACCCTTGAAAACTTCAATTTCTTTTCCAGAACCAAAACCCTAATTTTTTGACTGTTAGGAGGCAATTGGACTGTGCAACCCTTGGGAGATTTTGAAGCATGCTCGTTGCAAATCTTGAAGAAAATGGGAGGGCAAGTTTTAGGGTACAACAGCAGTCCATGTAAAAGTTAGGGAATTAAAGCGTATGACTATGTCCCGTTGGATCACCTTATGGACAACCTGCAAACTCAACGGTTCTGATCAATTCAATCATCTTCGGACGAGGCAATAAATAGACAATATGCTCAGAGATACGAAGGCTATAGCAGAATGGAACCCCATGGGATTATTGCACATAGCTATATTTTCTTTGTATCAAAATTTTCATTTTTTACGATAGCATTCTATTACTAGAATGTTTGTCTCATTGTACAAAAATACTTATTCAAAGTCAATACAAAGATATCCCTTTGAAAGTGCAAAATTACCTGTTTTTCTTTATTCTTGTGTTTTGTTTACAAAAACGTCCAATGATTTATTTTTGAACATATGTATCTGAACATAATTATTGTTTACAAATAAACAAAATAGAAAGACAATCACTGATGGCTTTAAGAGATAGGGAAATCTCTCCAAGTTGTTTCCATAAAATCCCTCGCAGTGTGCAGTTTAATTCCCAGTGAAACAAAACTTTCAATTATCAATCCCCAGTAGAAGTCGTTCAATTTCTCAGGATTCCCCAATAGGATTTTACAAGCGGCACACGACATTTCCCTTACAACAGAGTTTATTTCTCTAAGTGGAAATTCATCAACACTTCAACTTCACAACACAAAGACTTACACTCCATATCCTCAGCAGCAGTCAGGGATTTATTTTCCCCAATCCAAAAACAGTGCAGAAGATTAGCTCACATACGCATACATCGCATCCATATATAATAAACATTGATAACACGAATACATTACACTATGCATTTCATACAACATGACTATGCATATTGGCTAACATTTTACCCTTTTTAGGATAAGATTAATCAAAAAGCTACCATTAACAACGTTCAAAGTTTTCAGATATAGTTCAGATACACTCCAGACACGGGTGTCATTCTGATACTCATTCAAAATATCTTTCAGATACAGTTCAGATACGCTCTAGACACGGATGTCATTCTGATACTCATTCAAAATCTCTTTCAGATACAGTTTAGATACGCTCCAGACACGGATGCCATTTTGATACTCATTAGGATTCAGCTTCTCAGATACAGTTCAGATACGCTCCAGACACGGATGCCATTCTGATACTCATTTGGATTCTGCTTCTCAGATACAGTTCAGATACACTCAAGACACAGATGCCATCCAGAAACTCATCTGACTCTCAGATACGTTCCAGACACGGATGCCATTCTGATACTCATTCGGATTCAGCTTCTCAGATACAGTTCAGATACACTCCAGACACGGATGCCATCCTGAAACTCATTTGACTCTCAGATACGCTCTAGACACGGATGCCATTCTGATACTCATTCAGATTCAGCCTTTAGATACAGTTCAGATACGCTCTAGACACAGATGCCATTCTAATACTCACTTAGTTTCAGCTTACATTTCAGCAATCATTTCTAGATGGAATCTACAAGCCCATCTCCAAACAACTTTCTAACATCTCTCCAAATGGCATATTTAATCCCATTCCCTCTACCATCACATCACCGAGTGCAAATTTCTAGGCACTCTAGTGTCCAATCATCTTCCACCTTCGAGTCACGAATAACAAAACTCGCCAATCTAAATCTTCAGGTTTAAGAAGATTGAACAGGGGCAGATGTTGTACCCCCAAAATTTTCCCTCTCATTTATCAAGAATTTTCTCACAAGATTTCCTTAGCTCAAGACTGCACTAGGGTTTGATCAGCTCAAGGCACTTACTTAAGCATTGATAACCAAAATTAGGGTTTGAGTTTGCACAAGTATATTTGAACTTCCAATAACCCATATTATTTTCATGTATCATTATGGACCCCAAAGATTACTCATGTCAAGTTTCAAGCCTTGGATCACACTTTTGCTCAATCAATTGAGCAGTTGACCTAAAAATCAATTGTATTGGGGAAAATGTCAACTATGGCCAATTTCCAGTCAAACTTCATAATTTTTGATCCAAATCAACATTTTAAACCCATATGAATCATTTGATCAAGTTTGGACCATAATTCCCCAAGAAATTTGATCAAATCTCCAAAAGGGCAAAATGGTCAAAATTAGGGTTTTGACTGGGAAAGGGCAATTTATGATTTTTGACCTAGAAAATGATCAATTGGTTTAAGGCATGATCTCAAGAGTCCAATTGCATCATTTTGACCTAATAACATGGCCCAAAACATTACTCAAGTTCAAAGGATTGACAGATAAATTTTCAGTCAACTAATCAAAAGTCAACTGTATACTTAAAAGTCAAACTTTGACTTTTTGGTCAAATTCAAACGCCAAAGATCACAATTCATAAAAACATGTCAAAATATGAAACTTATTCATCAAGAAATCAAAAAGTCAAGATTTCATTTTGAAAAGTCAAAATTTCAAAACTTAGAAATTTTTCTAAGTGTTGAAAATTTCTTATTTTTTCATAACTTTGAGCAAATATTTTACAATGATGCAAAGTGATTCAAGAGAAACTTCCAACATGAAAGTTGTAGATCTACATGAAATCTACAACTTTACTTCACACAACTTCTTCCAAAAGTGCTTGGATCTCAAATTATAATTGTAAGAACACGTGGTCATGAAACAAAACACTTAGTGAAATTTTGCCCTAATTTGGTCAGGATTTTAACCCAACTTCATGGCACTTTTTCATATAGTTCCAAGGGGAATATTCAAAAGTAATTCAAATATGGGTTTTAGATCACATTTCAATCTTTCTAAAATGTCCAAGAACTCCTTTAATTCATTCTTGAGTAGGGAGAATCGAAGAGATGAAGTTAGGGTTTTATCACTTTAATTACAAGTCATATTAGTGATGAACAAAATTCAAATTCAAAGTTGTGATGCATTAACTCTACTTTGCAGGCCTCAAACTTGTTAGGAACTCCATAATTAATGGTTTGCACAACTTTTAGAGGTCTCACTTCAAGCGTTCAATGCATGGACATGCTTTATATCCATTTTTGGAAGAAGGGTTACATTGCTATTTTGATAAAGTGACTTTTTGTACAAAACTTGTTCTTGAGCCTTGCACTTGTTCTCTTCTGATAAAACAAGTTCAATAATTCATGAGAAATGGTTTAAGACACTTACAATCACCCATCCCATGCTTGTACCTCCTCTTGAAACTTGTTTCCCTCTTTTCTTCAAAATCATGTAACCTAGCCAAAAGCTAAGAACTTGTACTTTTGACTTGCCAATGCACTCCAATCTTTTGCTTATAGATACATAAACTATTTGCACCAAATACACAAATGCTTGACCACTGAAAAGGGCTATAACTCAGAATCACACTTCACACTTCCATTTTCACACAAACTGACCAAAAACTTGAAACTCGTAATCTACTCGTGCGTTTCTTGGCCTTTTGGTTTCTAAAGCTTCTAAACATCATATAGAGTTGATCCCACACCATTTTACAGAACTGTAACACCATTAACACCATCCTCCATTTCCAAAAACAGAACTCTGCACATTGACTTCTCCAGACCATTTCAGCCATCCAATGCTCAAGCTAATCATTGCATTAGCTTCCTGGGACCTCAAGGAAGCTAACCTGATCATCACCATCACTTGAAACAAGATCAACCTCAAAACACAATTTCCAGTTTTGAGGTAAGTTTTCTAACTTTGGAACTCTTCATACATGCATCATCAATGATTTATTTGTGAACAAAACATGTAGATATCATTTCCCTAAAGCTAACCATGTCCATAGTTTCCATTAATTTTTCTTGAGCTTAGAGAATTTTGAAACTTAAATTTCTGAGATTTTTAGGGTTCAGATTAGGGCCATTAAAATTCATGCTTATCTTTGATCTATAGTTTTAATGCTTTATATTTCTGAAACCGTGAGAAAATTTGCTACAAGTTTCATGTTTACAATTTTCATTTTTGATGAGAAATGAGCAAGTTACAGTTGGTTTGGCTGGAGGTTGAAGATGAAGTCATCACGGTGCATTTTTCCTTGTATATTTATTGATTTGCCTATGTTAACAGATGTATAGCCACCCCAGTGGTAGAAGAGCATGCCTGTAACCTTTGGGACCTGGGTTCGAGCCCCAGTGTTACCCTTTTAATTTTTTCACATTTTGCTTTCTGATTTTTGTCTTTTCGGCAGGCGCTGGGCCTCTTTGGACCTGGCTTGTTTTTATTTTTACTAGCTAACCCCCTGCAGACTGTTTGCGCCCCTGGCCCAAGTTTATTTATTTTTCTTTTTTATTTTTATTTATTTCATTTTTATTTTCTTAAATATTTTTCTTAATATTAAAAAGTCACAAAAAATTAGATTTTCATTTTAACTTAGTTTATTTTATTTTTCTCATAAAAAATATTTTATTTAACTATACTTTATTTATTTTTATTAACTAGTCTTGTAGATTTAATTAAAACTAGGTTAGTATTTATTTTTCTTTTACACCTATTAAAATATGTTTATTTATATATAAAAAAGGCCAAAAATATTTTATAATGCTATAAATATTTTTAAGACAAAAATACCAAAAAAAATACTTTTCTTAAACTTATTTTCTTTTGATTAATTAATAGAATTAGGGTTTTATTTAAAATCTTTTCTTAATAGATTTAAGTTTAATTAATTATTTTCTTTAATTAATTAGGTTAAGACAATTTCCCTTTTTCTCATGAAAATCAAACAAAGATCCATTTTCTTTACATTTTGCATTTTTGTACATTTATTCATTTTGTACTTTGTATTTATTTATTTCCTTGTACATTGATACCAATTCAATATGGTTGTAATAGACTAACTAGGTTTCCATTTTTGCAATCCCCGTTCAATTTGTACACCCCCTCCCACAAATGTTATAATAGCGTAGTAACTTTAAATTCCGCAATTTATCGCTTTTATACATAATATGCTAGTAATTAGGGTTTGCATGGAAAGACTAAAACCAATACTTAGAAAACTCTAATTCTAGACAAAAATAAGCATGAAAATAATAAACTTGCACACAAGCACCCCTAGGGTTATTCCACTTGGTTTCCTTATAAAAAATGGCCATATTACGCATTTAAGGTATCTTAGCAAAAACAAGCAAATATAAGATCATAGTCCCTCGATGACGCTACTTAAGTTGCCTTTCAAATGATCTTAGTCCCTAAAAGATAATGCTAAGATACCTTGCAACATTGCTAATCATGGTTATACGATGACCCACACCCGTCCTGTTTACATCCAAAGATAGGGTTACTTACCAAATCAATGGCAAGATAACAATGTCAAAGGAAAAGGAAAATGAACAAGAAAGACTTTTGAGTAGGTAGAATGCTCCTAATTACTTGCTCAATTTCAAACAAACATCCTTGCTATTTTCAAAACAAACACTTACACTTTCAAACATCTTACAAACTTGAAAACATTTTAAAAAAGATCAAACATCTTTGTATAAATTCTTACAAACAAGAATCATTACAAAGATTGCCTAAACAAAGGCATATTTACAAAATACTTTCAAAAAACCACACCAAGCACAATTTCAAACAAAAGGCAAGTGATCTAGCAAGTAACTAAGACCCCATGGAAAACCATGGATGAAAAGGGTGCTAATACCTTCCCTTTTCATAATCTACCCCCCGAACTCAAGAAATAATCTCAAAGGTCTTTCCTGTGCTTTTTTACCTTTCCTTTTGGATAAAAGAAAAGTCAGTGGCGACTCTTTCTAACCGCAATATTTGCGATCAAACGCAAAACCCTCAAGTCAGTTCTCCCACCGTATCACAATCATCTCAATGAAACCAAACTACAACTTTCTCCTAGGCAGGAAGTGGATCCATGGCATAGGAGCATTGCCATCATCGATCCATCAGCGCGTTACAATCTGGCGCCCAAACGGCATAGTAGAAAACATTGAATCATCTAGACTTTGACTTGGCGCCAGCACCCAATGCTTTCTGCTCCCTATACCTATACTCAGATCATGGATTCTAATGGGATATGGAGGATTTGTCAAACATTGATTTTGGAGGAATTGATGATATACAGACAACAGGCTGGGGAAGTGATTTCAGTGATCATGACTGAGTCACAAGCATTATAAAGTATTTCGGCATATGTGGCCGAAAACAGAATGATAGTAGCCTTAGAGGTTGAAGTGAAGTATATGGCTGCCAAAACCAATGAGCAAGTGCAACTTCCAAAAGGCCCTGGGAAAGATTTCGACCCAGAACCACCTGACTCAAGAGAGGGGGAAGTGAAAGGCCAGAGGCTAGATGTCATCTACGATGATAAGCCTTTGGGTTTCGAGAAGGATCCACTGGAAAGCAATATTAAAATGCTAGCACAAGATCCTCTTGAAGAGATAGACTTGGGCGAAAGAATGGTGAAGAGACCAACATATATCAATGCAAAGATAGATCCATGGCTTAGAGTCAAGGTAATCCAATTGCTGAAGGAGTTTAAAGACTGCTTTTCATGAGATTATGACGAAATGCCTGGTCTCGACAGAGGATTGGTGGAGCTTCAACTATCAATAAAGCCTGGGGAAAAACCTGTCAAGCAAACTCCAAGGTGTTTTGCACCATAGATTTTGTCGAAGATCAAGACAGAAGTCAAAAGACTGCTGAAATGCAAGTTCATACGAACAACCATGTATGTCGAATGGATTGCAAATATAGTACTTGTTATAAAGAAAAATGGTACATTAAGGGTGTGTGTGATATGGTGGAGAACTTACTTAAAGGTTTTGCGTTTGATTGCAAATGTTACGGTTAGCAAGAGTCGCCATCGACTTTTCTTTAATCCAACAGGAAAGGTGAAAAAGCACAGGAAAGACCTTTGAGATTATTTCTTGAGTTCGGGGGGTAGATTATGAAAAGGGAAGGTATTAGCACCCTTTTCATCTATGGTTTTCCATGGGCTCTTAGTTACTTGCTAGATCACTTGCTTTTTGTTTGAAATTGTGCTTGGTGTGGTTTTTTGAAAGTATTTTGTGAAGAGGTAATTGCTTAGGCAATCTTTGTAATGATTCTTGTTTGTAAGAATGTATACAAAGATGTTTGATCTTTTGAAAATGTTTTCAAGTTTGTAAGATATTTGAAAGTGTAAGTGTCTGTTTTGAAAATATCAAGGATGTTTGTTTGAAATTGAGCAAGTAATTAGGAGCATTCTACCTACTCAAAATTATTTCTTATTCATTTTCTTTTCCTTTGACACTGTCATCTTACCATTGATTTGGTAAGTAACCCAATCTTTGGATATAAACGGGACGGCCGTGGGTCATCGTATAACCATGATTAGCTATGTTGCAAGGTATATTAGCATTTTTCTTTGAGGGACTTAAGATCATTTGAAAGGCAGCTTAGATAGCGTCATCGAGGGACTATGATCTTGTATTTGCTTATTCTTGCTAAGATACCTTACATGTGTAATATGGTCATTTTGTATAAGGCAACCAAGTGGAATAACCCTAGGGGTGATTGTGTGCAAGTGTATTATTTTCATGCTTGTTTTTTGTCTTGAATTAGGGTTTTCTAAGTATTGGTTTTAGTCTTTCCATACAAACCTTAATTACTAGCATTTGTATATAAAAGCGATAAATTGTGGAATTTAAAGTTACTACGCTATTACAAAATTTGTGGGAGGGGGTGTACAAATTGAATGGGAATTGCAAAAATGTAAACCTAGTTAGTTTATTACAACCATATTGAATTGGTATCAATGTACAAGGAAATAAATGAATACAAAGTACAAATGAATAAATGTACAAAAATGCAAAATGTAAAGTAAATGGATATTTGTTTGGTTTTCATGAGAAAAAGGGGAATTGTCTTAACCTAATTAATTAAAAATAATAATTAATTAAACTTGAATTTATTAAGAAAATATTTTAAATAAAACCCTAGTTCTATTAATTAATCAAAAGAAAATAAGTTTAAGAAAAGTATTTTTTTGGTATTTTTGTCTTGAAAATATTTATAACATTATAAAATATATTTGACCTGTTTTTATATATAAATAAATATATTTTAATAGGTGTAAAATAAAAATAAATACTAACCTAGTTTTAATTTAATTTACATGATGATTTGTAAAAAGTAAATAAAGTATAGTTATTAAAAATATTTTTTGTGAGCAAAATAAAAATAAAATAAGCCAAAATATAAATCTATCATTTTTTTGTATTTTTATGATTTTTTTAGTATTTAGAAAATATATTAAGGGAATCAATAAAATAAAATAAATAAAATAAAATTAATTGGGATAGGGGTGCAAACAGCCTGCAAAGAGGGTTAGTAAGCAAAAAAAAAACAATACAAGCCCAAAAAGGCCCAGGCGCTTGCAAAAAAGTCAGGAATGCAAAACATGTAAAAAAATGCAAAAGGGTACCACTGGGGCTCGAACACAGGTCCCAAAGGTTACAGGCGTGTGCTTCTATCACTGGGGTGGCTATACATCCGTTAACATAGGCAAATCAATAAATGTATAAGGCAAAACGCGTCCTAATGACTTCATCTTCCACCTCCAGCCAGACCAACTGTAACTTGCTCATTTCTCATCAAAAATGAAAACTGTAAACATGAAACTTGTAGAAAATTTTCTCACGGTTTTAGAAATGTAAATCATTCAAACTATAGATCAAAGATAAGCATGAATTTTAATGGCCCTAATATGAACCCTAGAAATCTCAGAAAATTCAGTTTCAAAATTCTCTAAGTTCAAGCAAAATTAATGGAAACTATGGACATGGTTAGCTTTAGAGCAATGATATCTACATGTTTTGTTCACAAATAAATCATTGATGATGCCTGTATGAAGAGTTCGAGTTAAGAAAACTTACCTCAAAACTGGAAATCGTGTTTTGAGTTTGAGCTTATTTCAAGTGATGGTGATGATCAGGTTAGCTTTCTTGAGGTCCCAGGAAGCTAATGCGATGGTTAGCTTGAGCAATGGATGGCTGAAATGATCTGGAGAAGTCAATGTGCAGAGCTATGTTTTTGGAAATATAGGATGGTGTTAATGGTGTTACAGTTCTATAACAGGGTGTGGGATTGATTCTATGTGATGTTTAGAAACTTTAGAAACTAAAAGGCCAAGAAACACACGAGTAGATTATGAGTTTCAAGTTTTTGGTCAGTTTGTGTGAAAATGGAAGTATGAAGTGTGATTCTGAGTTCTAGCTCTTTTCAGTGGTCAAGCCTTTTGTGTGTTTGGGTCCAATGGTTTGTGTATGTATAAATAAAAGTGTTTTAGAGCTTTGTACAATCAGAAGTACAAGTTTCTAGCTTTTGGCTAGGTTACTTGATTTTGAAGAAAAGAGGGAAACAAGTTTCAAGAAGAGATACAAGCATGGGATGGGTGATTGTAAGTGTTTGAAACATTTCTCATGATTTATAGGACTTGTTTGATCAGAAGAGAACAAGTGCAAGGCTCAAGGACAAGTTTTTGTACAAAAAGTCACTTTATCAAAATGGCAATGTAACCTTTCTTCCAAAAATGGATAAAAAGCATGTCCATGCATTGAATGCTTGAAGTGAGGCCTCTAACAGCTGTGTAAACCATTAATTATGGAGTGACTAACAAGTTTAAGGCCTGCAAAGTAGTGTTTATGCAACATAGTTTGAATTTGAAGTCTTGAGCTGATCAAACCCTAGTGCAGTCTTGAGCCCAAGGAGATCTTGTGAGTAAATTCTTGATAAGTGAGAGGGAAAATTTTGGGGTACAACAGCTTCCCCTGTTCAATCTTATTAAGCCTGAAGAGTTAGATTGGCAAGTTTTGTCATTCGTGACTCGAAGGTGGAAGATGATTGGACACTAGAGTGCCCAGAAATTTGTACTCGGTGATGTGATGGTTGAGGGAATGGGCTTAAAGATGCCATTTGGAGAGGTGATGGAAAGTTGTTGGAGATGGGCTTGTAGATGCCATCCAAAAATGATTACTGAACTGAATCTGAAAGAGAATCTGAATGAGTATCAGAATGGCATCCGCATCTGGAGTGTATCTAAACTGTGTCTGAAGGCTGAATCTGAATGAGTATCAGAATGGCATCCGTGTCTTGGAGCGTATCTGAACTTTATCTGAAAGCTGAGTCTGAATGAGTATCAGAATGACATCCGTGTCTTAGAGCGTATCTGAGAGTTGAATGAGTTTCAAGATGGCATCCGTGTCTGAAGCGTATCTGAACTGTATCTGAGAAGCTGAATCTGAATGAGTATCAGAATGGAATCCGTGTCTGGAGCGTATCTGAACTGTATCTGAAAGTTGAATCTGAATGAGTATCAGAATGGCATCCGTGTCTGGAGCGTATCTGTACTGTATTTGAGAAGGAACCTGAATGAGTATCAGAATGGCATCCGTGTTTGGAGCGTATTTGTACTGTATTTGAGAAGGAATCTGAATGTGTATCAGAATGGCATTCGTGTCTGGAGCGTATCTGAACTGTATCTGAGAAACCTTTGAACATTGTTAATGGTAGCTGTTAGCCTTATCTTGAAAAGGGTAAAATGTTAGCTAATATGCAATGTCATGTTGTATGAAATGCACAGTGTAATGTATTCGTGTTATCAATGTTTATGATATATGGATGTGATGTATGCGTATGTGAGCTAATCTGCTACACTGCTTGCTGGATTTTGGGAAGATAAATCCCTGACTGCTGCTGAGGATATGAAGTGTAAGTCTTCATGTTGTGAAGTTGAAGTGTTGATGGATTTCCACTTAGAGAAATAAACTCGGTTGTAAGGGAAATTTCGTGTACTGTTTGTAAAAATCCTTTTGAGGAATCCGAAGAAATTGGATGACTTCTATTGGAAGCTTCATTGCGCTGGGGATTAAACTGCACACTGCGGGGAATTCATGGAACTAGCATAGAGAGATTTCCCTACCTCTTAAAGCCATCAGTGATTGTCTTTCTATTTTGTTTATTTGTAAACAGTAATTATGTTCAAATGCATATGTTCAAAAATGAATCATTGGACATTTTTGTAAACGAAACACAAGAGTAAAGAAAAACATATATTTTTGCACTTTTAAATGGATATCTTTGTATTGACTTTGAGTAAGTATTTTTACACAATGAGACAAACATTCTAGAAAGAGAATGTTGTCGTCAAAAATGAAAATTTTGATACAAAGATAGCTATGTGCAATAATCCCATGGGGTTTCCATTCTGCTATAGCCTTCGTATCTCTGAGTATCTTGTCTATTTGTTGCCTCGTCCAAAGATGATTGAATTGATCAGAACCTTTGAATTTGTCAGTTGAAGCCAAAGGTTGTCTGTAAGGTGATCCAACGGGACATAATCATAAGCTTTAATTCCCTAACTTTTGCCTGGACCGCCCTTTCGGGTTTTCAGTCCACCGGGATACCCTTTTTCACCCAAGCCGCCCTTTCGGGTTTTCAGCTTGCCGGGTGCACAAATTTTTTTTGTTTTTATCCCTAATTTTTTCCTGAACCTTTTTGGTTCGCCGGGATGCCCTTGTTTTGCCTAGGTGTGTCAACCTAGCGGGTCTCTTATACGTAATATCTTTTAACTATGTCTGCGTTCGCAGGGTGCGGCAGGTCGTCATCATCCATGGTGGTCAAGATCATTGCTCCACCAGAGAATATGTTTTTGATTAGAAATGGTCCTTCGTATGTAGGAGTCCATGTACCCCTAGGATCACCTTGCGGCAGTATGATACGTTTGATCACCAGATCTCCAACTTGATACACTTGGCGTCTGACCTTTTTGTTGAAAGCCTTAATAATCCGTTTTTGATACATTTGACCATGGCAAACAGCAGTAATCCTTTTCTCATCAATCAAGTTCAATTGATCAAGTCGAGTCTGGATCCAATCTTCTTCATTCATCCCTGCATCCTTCATAATTCTCAGAGAGGAGATCTGGACCTCAATAGGCAAGACAACCTCCATGTCGTATACCAGAGAATAGGGTGTTTCCCCGTGCGAGCTGTGGTACGATATCCATGGAGAGAGAATGATAGCGTCTCATGCCAGTCTTTGTATGTGACTATCATTTTCTGTATGATATTTATAATGTTCTTATTCACGGCTTCAATAACACCATTCATCTTTGGCTGGTAAGGGGAAGAATTGTGATGCTGGATCTTGAATTGCTCGCACAAGGCGGTGATCATAGTATAGTTCAAGTTCGTACCATTGTCTGTAATGATCCTCTTCGGGATACTGTAACGACAGATGAGATTTTGCTTGATGAACCGGGCGACAACATTCTTGGTAACGGAAGCGAAAGAAGCTGCTTCTACCCACTTTGTAAAATAGTCAATGGCCACTAGGATAAAGCGGTGTCCATTGGAGGTTGTTGGCTTGATTTCCCCAATCATATCAATCCCCCACATAGCAAAGGGCCAAGGATCCGTCAAGACATTAAGAGGAACCAGAGGTACGTGCACCTTGTCAGCATAAATCTGACACTTGTGGCAGGTTCGAGAGTGTTGATAGCAATCTGCTTCTATGGTAGACCAGTAATAGCATGCCCGTAGGATTTTCTTCGCCATCGTATGCCCACTGGAATGGGTGCCAAAAGTGCCCTCATGTAGATCAGCCATGATCCTTTTAGCTTCAACCTTATTTACGCACCGAAGTAACACATAGTCATGGTTACGTTTGTAAAGAATGTCATTACTAAGGAAGAATTTAGCAGAGAATCTCCTTAAGAACTTCTTATCGTTTACTGAAGCTCCTTCTGGGTATTCTTGAGTCTCGAGATACCTCTCGACTTCGTGAAACCAAGGCTGGTCCACTACTTCTTTAGTATTAATCTTGTGAGAGTGTGCTGGTTCATCCATTCGTTCAATGGTGATATGGGGAGCCTCATTATCCCATTTAAGTTTAAACATAGATGACATTGTGGCTAGTGCGTATGCTAGCTGATTTTCTTCTTGCAGGAAATGCTCGAAGGTAATCTTTTCAAAATGTGGGAGAAATGTCAAAACATGTTCTTTGTAAGGGATAAGGTTAGGGTGTTTTGTGTCCCATTCCCCTTTGATCTGGCTAATGACCAAAGCTGAATCTCTGAATACATTCAAGGATTTGATCCCCAAATCTATGGCAGCTTTGAGACCAAAGATGCACGCTTCATATTCTGCCATGTTGTTTGTACAATTGAAGCAGAGTCTTGCCGTAAAGGGAGTATGATAACCTTCAGGAGATATGAGTACAACACCAATACCATTGCCGAGTGCATTGGATGCCCCATCAAAAACCAGGATCCATCAGGATCCTTGTTCAGGTCGGTCATATGGTATGAAATCTTCACAGTTGTTTACCATCATGATGTCTTCATCTGGGAATTCGAACTTCATGGACTGGTAGTCTTCCACATCTTGTTGAGCAAGGTGATCAGCTAGTACACTGCCTTTTATTGTTTTCTGGATAGTATATTGTATGTCATATTCCGTCAGGATCATCTGCCATCTTGCTATTCTCCCAGAGAGGGCAGGTTTCTCGAAGATGTACTTTATTAGATCCATTTTAGATATCAACAAGGTAGTATGGGTCGGCATATACTGTCTTAGCCGGCGAGCAGCCCATGCCAGAGCGCAACAAGTTTTCTCGAGCAGTGAATATCTTGTTTCACAATCGGTAAACTTTTTGCTCATGTAATAAATAACGTGCTCTTTTCGGCCAGACTCGTCATGCTGCCCCAGCACACACCCCATTGAATTTTCCAAAACTGTCAGATACATGATCAATGGTCTTCCCTCGACTGGTGGCATCAAAATAGGAGGCTCTTGCAGGTACTCTTTGATCTTGTCGAAAGCAGTTTGGCACTCATCATTCCATTTGACTACTTGATCTTTCTTCAGTAGTTTGAAGATTGGTTCACAAGTAGCTGTCAGGTGAGAAATGAATCTGGCAATGTAGTTTAAACGTCCCAAGAATCCTCTGACTTCCTTTTCAATACAAGGAGTAGGCATCTCTTGTATCGATTTCACCTTGGCAGGATCTACTTCAATACCTTTATTGCTGACGACAAATCCTAGGAGTTTACCAGACCTTACCCCAAATGTGCACTTATTTGGGTTCAACCTCAGCTTGTATTTCTTTAGTCTCTCAAACAGTTTCTGTAAATGATCAAGATGTTCTTCTTCTATTTGAGATCTAGCTATCATGTCATCCACATAGACCTCTATTTCATGATCTATTATGTCGTGAAATAGAGCTACCATTGCACGCTGATAGGTTTCCCCAACATTCTTCAGTCCAAATGGCATAACCTTGTAGCAGAATGTCCCCCATTGTGTGACAAAGGTTGTCTTCTCCATGTCCTCAGGAGCCATTTTGATTTGGTTGTAGCATGAGAAACCGTCCATGAAGAAAAACACTTTGTGTTGTGCCGTATTGTCAACTAGAATGTCAATGTGGGGAAGTAGGAAATCATCCTTAGGGCTTGACCTATTCAAATCTCTATAGTCCACGCACATTCGTACTTTGCCATCATTTTTGGGCACGGGAACAATATTGGCAACCCATTATGGATAAGAGGTGACGGCCAAGCATCCATCATTGAATTGCTTCATGACTTCATCTTTAATCTTCTCCGACATATCTGGTCGCATTCGACAGACCTTTTGTTTTACTAGTGGGTAATCCTCTTTTGTAGGCAGACGATGCACCACAATATCTGCACCAAGTCCTGGCATGTCTTCATATGACCAGGAAAAGACCTCAACATACTCGTGTAGCAACTGAATCAGACGCTCCTTGACACTGGGTTCCAGATTGGCACCCACCTTGACTTCTCTCTTGTCTTCTTTGGTACCTAGGTTGATTGTATCTAATGGCTCTTCGTGAGGCTGAATGGTTCTCTCTTCTTGTTATAGTAATCTGGAAAGTTCCCCTTGTACTTCACAATCTTCCCCACCTTCGTCTTCAGCTTGGTAGATTAGATTTTCAGAGTCACAAAAAGCCATAGCAGAACCGTTATCCATGGGATCCCAAATGATGTAGACCTGCATTGTGAGTGTGAGTGTGTGTAAGGGTATAGCTATCTTTGAAAGAAATGAAAATGTAAAAAGAAAAACAATGAGCACAAATTTTGTATGCAAAAATGTCCATGATTCATTGATGTCATATGGAAATGAGATAATAACCCTTACAAATGGACCATTGTGCCTCGGGTAAGACACAAGGTTTTAAGAGTCTGAATTGTTTTAATATTACATGTCTAACAAAATGTAAAGACAAATTACTGTGGGATAAAAGTGATTGGGACGAAATATCTAGCCTCCCAATTGTTGAGCCCTCCACTGATAGTTGGGAAAATCCAATCCTCCAGGTTGTAGCTGTCTTCATCATCTTCCACCATATTGACTTTGCGGTTGCTGATCTTCAAGGGTGGTCTTCCGGCACGAGCGCGGCGTACAGCCTTCTAGGAACCTTTTTCTATCACCGCCTTGGCATCCTTCAAAGATGACATCCTGAGTGGAGGCCTTGTAATCTTGGGAAATTTAGACACAACCTTGGTCACTGCCACCTCTTGCGGGAGTTCTTCAAAGTGCTGGAATGGAGTTTCAATAAATTCACCATCTAACTCCATATATCTGAAGGAATTGAGATGGCTGACCATGTACTCTTATTCTCCATGAACTGTGATGATCTTCCCTTGGATGGGATATTTCAGCATTTGGTGCAACGTAGAAGTAACAACGCCAGCATTGTAGATCCACGGTCGACCTAGCAAACAGGAATATGAAGGGTGAATGTCCATTACATAAAAAGTTGAATCAAATGTTTGGGTTCCAACCTTTATGGGGATCCACTTCCCCATGCACCATCCTTTTTGAGCTGTCAAAGGCCCTCACTACTATGTTTCTTGGTTTCAAAGTCAATCCTTCGCAGTCAAGCCTATAAAGAGCTTTTTTAGGCAACACATTCAGGGACGAACCGATGTCAACCAACACAAGAGCCAGAGTTGTGCCCTTGCATTCTACAGAGACATGCAATGCCTCATTATGCTTCCTCCCCTTGGTGTTAAATCAGCATACGAAAAACCTAAGCCATTATCTGTAGTCAAGCTGGCTACGCAGTCTTGGAACTGATCGGCAGATGTTTCTTGGGGTACATGGGCAGTTTTCAGGAATTTTACCAAGGCCTTTGCATGTGCCTCAGAACATAGTAATAAAGTTAGCATGGAAATTTTAGATGGAGTTTTCCCCAGTTGCTCGACTACATTGTAGTTGCTTCTTTTTATGATTTTTAGAATTTCCTCCATCTCTTTCCGGGAGGTCTCAGGGATAGCTACAACTTGTGCCTTCGTCAGGACAAGCTCAATCAGAATACCTTTACCTCGAGTCTCGGTTGACTCGGCAACAGGAATGTCAGTAGGACTGATAATAGGGATTGTAACAGCTTTGTCAGCAGGAGTATTAGCAGAGATGATTGTAGGACTGGGAACAGCCTTTGGAGGAGCAACAACAACAGGAATGATTACGGGTCTAGAAATTGCTTTTGGGGGAGCAATTTCTGGAGAGAATATCCTTCCACTTCGGGTAATCTTGTTAGTCCCTGCAATATTACTGACATCAGAGTCAATTTTCTCGGAACATGAATCTTCGGCAGCTGGCCAATCTTTCTTGATATCGTGGTAGTAGACATCCCCTCCATAATTCCATGGTACGGTTTTGTCTAAAAAATACGGGATTGGTCCAGGCATTGTAATTATCAAAGGAGCTACTTTAGGAACTGGTGTAATTCTAACGGGTCTTTTGGTGGAGACCCCAAAAAAATGATCATAAATGGTCACGATAGAAACATCTTTATAAGAAATATTGGAATTGAAGTCTTCTCGAACAAAATTTCCTTGTTGTCTATTAGGCACTGAACGCCTGCTTTTAACAAAGGACAACTGGTTGGTGAGGACAAACAGAAATGATAGCTTTCATCACAGAATGGGAATACACTGGCATTTAACAAGTTCTTTTTGATAGTCAAAAGTGGGGTCATAAGTTCATCAACTGAAGTAACAAACATATCTTCCTCAATGGCGTTGGTATTATGGCCATGTTTGGGCATATGGGAAGATATGACATTGGGCTTTTCTAGTGTATCGAATTAAATCTCTTTGGCTTCAAGGAGGTCTTGTACTTTGTTCTTCAGAGCCCAAGAGTTGTTAGTGTCATGGCCGGGACTCTTAGAGTGGTATGCACAACGGGCATTGGGATGATAGTGAGGAGAGGTTGTGTTAGGCTTCTTTGGAGCTTCTTTCAAAGTCACTAGGTTAGATCATAACAAATGTGGCAATACTTGAGATAGTGTCATATTAACTCGGGTGAATTGTCTGACTGGTCTTTCCATTCTTGGTTGGTTGTTTCTTTGCTGATCAGGTGCAGGTTTAGGAATCATAACAGCCCCCACCATTGGACGGCGTTCAGCCCTATCTTGATTTCTCTGAGGATATACAGCAACCACTTCTTTCTTTCCGATGAATGGCTTCCTTACAGTAGCAGAGGGTGCATCTTTTTGAATTTTCCCGTTCTTTATCCCAGCTTCTACCCTTTCTCCAGTCAATATCAATTCAGTAAAACCTGTCGATGAACTTCCAATTAAGTGATTGAAGAAGGGACCAGACAAGGTGCCCAAAAACATGTCTACCAACTCTCTTCCATATAGGAGAGGTTGAACTCTTCCGGCCAAGTCCCTCCATTTTTGTGTGAAGTCTTTGAAGCCCTCACTTGAAACCATGTCCATACTCTAGAGTTGAGTACGAGTAGGCACAAGATCAGCATTGTATTAGTATTGTTTGTAAAAGGCAGCAGCAAGATCTTCCCAGTTATGAACATTGGCTCTTTCCAACTGATAAAACCAATCAAGTTGAGTTCCAGACAGACTGCTTTGGAAGAAGTGTACCCATAAATCCTTATCAGCGGTATGAGGCTGGATTTTCCTTACATAGGACCAGAGATGCATTTTGGGGCATGAGACTCCGTCATATTTGGAGAACACAGGTGCTTTGAATTTTTGAGGAATGACAATCCCCGATACTAACCCCGACTCCTCAAAGTCCAAGCCAGGCACTTTTTGGATTTCCATCGCACTCAACTGTTCTTCTAGATGCTTAAACTTGTCGTCGGTTGGAGGATATTGTTCTTCAAAATAGTCTTCTTCTTCCTTTTCCTCTTTTGACTCTGATTGGACAACTATTTCTTTGCCCTTCCCATCTTGATTGTCTTTCTCACCGGGTGTCGTTGCAAAGTCTAAGGCCCTTCTTGTTTGCCCTTGGAATCTTCTTCCCTTGTTTAGAACTCTGGTTATCTTCTTCGTCTTCTTTTTCTTCTCCTCAACCAGCAAGGTCTTCAACTCTTCTTGTCCTTTGGCTAGAGTTAAGAACAACTGTTGAAACTGTGTATTCTGAGCTTGGAGGTCCTTCACCATTTGCTCGAGATCCATCTTACTGAAATAAACAGTAGAGAGATGAGGAGACTTGTTGCAAGAAACCTGCTTATGTTATGATGAATGGTAAATGTGTATGCAATGATTTCAAGGATCTAAAAGATTTAAATTCGTTTTAGACAAAAAGGAAACACACGTTATATTAATAAATTAAAGCTTTGAGTACATCAATGCCTTCTTGGGCAAAATAATGCAAAAACTCTAAGATAAAAAGGTAGTACGCATCCTCTTTGGTGCGATGTAGGCATTCATAGTCTGCTCCTCATGAAGTTGCTTAGTGAGTTCCAAAACCTTCTTCTCACTTGTGTAGAATTGGGCTTCGAAAGTATCTCGCTCCCCCTTGAGTTGTATCCAATATTTTTGTAAGTTTTCAAGAGAGGTGGGCATGTCAAGATGTAGGATAGTGTATGGAACATCTCCTTCCATAACAGGCTCAATGATTATCGGGAGAATGGAGGGATAAGGCATCATAAGACTCTGAGCACGAGTTCGTACCCATTTGAGGTAAGGCTCAAGAGGGATGGAATTCTTATGCCCCAATGTCTTGCTATCTACCTTGTTCAACATCCCCCAAGCTCGGATAAATCTCTGGCGAAGACCTTGATCTTCGTTTTCATAGTCAAATACCAAACCTTGAATCAGCATCTCGTGCGGGCCATCCCTTCAGGCGTAACCAAACTGTCTTAAAGCTAAACAGGGGTTGTAGGTGATACCTCCCCTAATGCCAAGTAAAGGGACATTAGGAAATTCTCCACAACGGTCGACAATAGTAACATTCTATATGGATCAGGAGAACCAATGAATGTATGAATATTTGAGCGTCATCAACCTTTGTGACCACCTTGAACCTAGCTCGTTCTTTAATACAGATTATGGAAGATGCGAAATAAACCATCTTGCCAAGAGATGAGTGCAACACATAAGGACACCTCTTTTCCTCATTGTGTGAGTGTGAAAAGAATGTAGGATGTCCCCTAGCAGTGTAGGTACCGGGTTGCGGGACATGAAGATTTTGACGGCGTTCACATCTATGAGTTGGTCAAGATTTGGAAACAAAACCATCCCATAGACGAGGAGAGCCATAATTTCCTCAAAGTCTTTCAAATCCAAGGAGTTCCAACAACTTTGGGCTTTCTCGAACAAGAACTTTGCTAGGAAACCTTTGACACCACTCCTTGTTTCCTAATGAGTTGTGACATCAGATGATTGCAAGTGTAGAGCTTAAGTAATCTATTCTGGATTTGGGTCTCTTTCTGTATCGTTGAAAGGTAGTTGATTCAGAATGGGAATCCTCAAGAGTCGGAAGAATTCTTCCAAAGTAGGAACAAGTTGATAATCAGGAAATGTGAAGCAATGGTGTAAAGGATCAAAGAACTGAAAGAGAACTTTCATCATGTCTTCATCAGTGTTGGAAGTGACCAAGTTGAGTAGGCGACCATGTCTCTCAGTGAATGGATAATTTTTCGGAATCCTTGAAGCTAGCTCCTTAAGTTGTTGAGGGATTCTTACAAGGTTGACTTGAGCAGTTTTCCTGCGAAGAGAATCCATATCCTACAAAACAGAACAAAGATGAATCCCAAAATCCTTGAAATGGTTAGTGAATGAGTATGATGTTATGATGTTCATGATGTTATGTAAAAGTATGTATATACAAACAAAGCAAACAAGTCCTTAGGCTTGCATGGGGTATCATAGGTAGTACCCTCTTGAAGTTTAGTTGGCTCAACTTGTCCTAGTAATAGTAACCGGGTTCTAAGGAGCTCAATATCACTGGTTTGTTTCCATGGTCATTGTTTCAGCACAATCCTCTTTAATGATGACCAAAATATCCCAAAAAACCAAACCTCAATGAGTTTAGTATCGAGTATATACCAACTTCAGACTGCACCGAAGCCGGTCATCTCACTACATCCTAAATGGCCAAGTTGGTCAAGTAAAGGTTATAGAAGTTCATTAGTGCTTCATGACATCACTCAGCGGCCACGTATTCTCTTTGATTAACTCAAAGGCTACCGGTACCCACAAATATGTCGCACTAACATAGCTATTGCTTAGACCATGTCGATATACCCCGCACAGTTTCCACAACGTATTTCTACTTACCTATAATGTATCCCAAATCTGGGTAGAGGATTCAAACCCAAACAAAGAACCATAATGTAAAGCATACAAGTCAAACAATGAAAGCAAGTAAATGTGATCTAACCCTAAGGTAACCCCAATTTTAGAATTCTCCCCAGCAGAGTCGCCAGTTCTGTGATGCGGTGGGAGAACTGACTTAAAGATTTTGTGTTTGATCGCAAATGTTACGATTAGAAAGAGTCGCCACCGACTTTTCTTTTATCCAACAGGAAAGGTGAAAAAGCACAGGAAAGACCTTTGAGATTATTTCTTGAGTTCGGGGGGTAGATTATGAAAAGGGAAGGTATTAGCACCCTTTTCATCCATGGTTTTCCACGGGCTCTTAGTTACTTGCTAGATCACTTGCTTTTTGTTTGAAATTGTGCTTGGTGTGGTTTTTTGAAAGTATTTTGTAAAGAGGCCATTGCTTAGGAAATATTTGTAATGATTCTTATTTGTAAGAATGTATACCAAGATGTTTGATCTTTTGAAAATGTTTTCAAGTTTGTAAGATATTCGAAAGTGTAAGCGTTTGTTTTGAAAATAGCAAGGATGTTTGTTTGAAATTGAGCAAGTAATTAGGAGCATTCTACCTACTCAAAAGTCTTTTTTATTCATTTTCTTTTCCTTTGACATTGTCATCTTACCATTGATTTGGTAAGTAACCCTATCTTTGGATGTAAACGGGACGGGCGTGGGTCATCGTATAACCATGACTAGCAATGTTGCAAGGTATCTTAGCATTTTTCTTTGAGGGACTTAAGATCATTTGAAAGGCAACTTAGATAGCGTCATCGAGGGACTATGATCTTGTATTTGCTTGTTCTTTCTAAGATACCTTACATGCGTAATATGGCCATTTTGTATAAGGCAACCAAGTGGGATAACCCTAGGGGTGCTTGTGTGCCAGTGTATTATTTTCATGCTTGTTTTTTGTCTTGAATTAGGGTTTTCTAAGTATTGGTTTTAGTCTTTCCATACAAACCTTAATTACTAGCATTTGTTTATAAAAGCGATAAATTACGGAATTTAAAGTTACTACGCTATTACAACATTTGTGGGAGGGAGTGTACAAATTGAATGAGGATTGCAAAAATGTAAACCTAGTTAGTCTATTACAATCATATTGAATTGGTATCAATGCACAAGGAAATAAATGAATACAAAGTACAAAATGAATAAATGTACAAAAATGCAAAATGCAAAGTAAAGGGATATTTGTTTGGTTTTCATGAGAAAAAGGGGATTTGTCTTAACCTAATTAATTAAACTTAAATTTATTAAGAAAATATTTTAAATAAAACCATGGTTCTATTAATTAATCAAAAGAAAATAAGTTTAAGAAAAGTATTTTTTTGGTATTTTTGTCTTGAAAATATTTATAACATTATAAAATATTTTTGGCCTTTTTTTATATATAAATAAATATATTTTAATAGGTGTAAAAATAAAAATAAATACTAACCTAGTTTTAATTTAATTTACAAGATGATTTGTAAAAAATAAATAAAGTATATAGTTAATAAAAATATTTTTTGTGAGAAAAATAAAAATAAAATAAGCCAAAATATAAATCTATCATTTTTTTTGTATTTTTATGATTTTTTTTAGTATTTAGAAAATATATTAAGGAAATCAATAAAATAAAAATAAGAAAATAAAATAAATTGGGCCAGGGGTGCAAGCAGCCTGCAAAGGGGGTTAGTAAGCAAAAAACAAAAAAAAAACAATACAAGCCCAATAAGGCCCAGGCGCTTGCAAAAAAGTCAGGAATGCAAAACATGTAAAAAAAATGCAAAAGGGTACCACTAGGGCTCGAACCCGGGTCCCAAAGGTTACAGGCGCGTGCTTCTGCCATTGGGGTGGCTATACATCCGTTAACATAGGAAAATTAATAAATATATAAGGCAAAACACGCCCTAATGACTTCATCTTCAACCTCCAGCCAGACCAACTGTAACTTGCTCATTTCTCATCAAAAATGAAAACTGTAAACGTGAAACTTGTAGCAAATTTTCTCACGGTTTTAGAAATGTAAAGCATTAAAACTATAGATCAAAGATAAGCATGAATTTTAATGGCCCTAATCTGAACCCTAGAAATCTCAGAAATTTCAGTTTCAAAATTCTCTAAGCTCAAGCAAAATTAATGGAAACTATGGACATGGTTAGCTTTAGGGCAATGATATCTACATGTTTTGTTCACAAATAAAACATTGATGATTCATGTATGAAGAGTTCAAAGTTAATAAAACTTACCTCAAAACTGGAAATCGTGTTTTGAGTTTGATCTTGTTTCAAGTGATGGTGATGATCAGGTTAGCTTCCTTGAGGTCCCAGAAGCTAATGCGATGGTTAGCTTGAGCAATGGATAGCTGAAATGATCTGGAGAAGTCAATATGCATAACTTTGTTTTTGGAAATAGAGGATGGTGTTAATGGTGTTACAGTTCTATAACAAGGTGTGGGATTGATTCTATGTGATGTTTAGAAACTTTAGAAACCAAAAGGCTAAGAAACACATGAGTAGATTATGAGTTTCAAGTTTTTGGTCAGTTTGTGTGAAAATGGAAGTATGAAGTGTGATTCTAAGTTCTAGCTCTTTTCAGTGGTCAAGCCTTTTGTGTGTTTGTGTCCAATGGTTTGTGTATGTATAAACAAAAGTGTTTTAGAGCTTTGGACAATCAGAAGTACAAGTTTCTAGCTTTTGGCTAGGTTACTTGATTTTGAAGAAAAGTGGGAAACAAGTTTCAAGAAGAGGTACAAGCATGAGATGGGTGATTATAAGTGTTTGAAACATTTCTCGTGATTATAAGACTTGTTTGATCAGAAGAGAACAAGTGCGAGGCTCAAGAACAAGTTTTTGTACAAAAAGTCACTTTATTAAAATGGCATTGTAACCTTTCTTCCAAAAATGGATAAAAAGCATGTCCATGCATTGAATGCTTGAAGTGAGGCCTCTAACAACTGCGTAAACCATTAATTATGGAGTGACTAATAAGTTTGAGGCCTGCAAAGTAGTGTTTATGCCGCATAGTTTGAATTTGAATTTTGTTCATCACTAAAATGACTTGTAATTAAAGTGATAAAACCCTAACTTCATCTATTCGATTCTTCCTACTCAAGAATGATCTCAAGGAGTTCTTTGACATTTTGGAAATATTGAAATGTACTCTATAAAACATCTTTGAATTGACTTTGAAGATTCCCCTTGGAACTATATGAAAAAGTGTCATGAAGTTAGGTCAAAATCCTGGCCAAATTAGGGCAAAATTTCACTAAGTGTTTAGTTTCATGACCACATGTTCATAAAATTATAACTTGAGATACAAGCATTTTTGGAAGGAGTTGTGTAAATAAAAGTTGTATATTTCATGGAGATCTACAACTTTCATGTTGGAAGTTTCTCTTGGATCATCTTTCATCATGGTGAAAATTTTGTTCAAAGTTATGAAAAAACATGAAATTTCTAACACTTGGAAAAATTTCTAAGTTTAGGAATTTTGACTTTTCAAAATGAAATCTTGACTTTTTGATTTATTGATGAATTAGTTTCATATTTTAAATTTTTTTAATGAATTATGATCTTTGGCATTTGAATTTGACCAAAAAGTCAAAGTTTGACTTTTCAGTATACAATTGACTTTTGATCAGATGACTGAAAAATTCATTTGTCAATCTAATGGACTTGCAATGTTTTGAATCATGACATTAGGTTAAAATGATGCAATTGGACTCTTGAGATCATTCCTTAAACCAATTGACCATTTGCTAGGTCAAAAAATCAGAAATTGCCCCTTCTCAGTCCAAACCCTAATTTTGACCATTTTGCCCTTTTGGAGATTTGATTAAATTTCTTGAGGAATTGTGGTCCAAACTTGATCAAATGATACATATGAGTTTAAAATGTTGACGTGGGTCAAAAATTATGAAGTTTGACTGTAATTTAGCCATAGTTGACTTTTTCCCTAATATAATTGATTTTTAGGTCAACTGCTCAATTGACTGATCAAAAATGTGATCCAAGGCTTGAAACTTGACATGAGTAATCTTGGGGGTCCATAATAATCCATGAAAATCATATGGGGCATAGAAAGTTCAAAAATACTTGTGCAAACTCAAACCTTAATTTTGGTCATCAGTGCTTAAAGAGGTGCCTTGAGCTGATCAAACCCTAGTGCAGTCTTGAGCCCAAGGAGATCTTGTGAGAAAATTATTGATAAGTGAGAGGGAAAATTTTGGGGTACAACAGTGTGCATTAATTTTAGAGATCTAAATGCTGCAACACCCAAGGATGAATATTCAATGCTTATGGCGGAAATGCTTGTTTATTATGTCGTTGGCTTCGAGTATGTGAGTATGCTTGATGGATACTCTGGGTACAATCAGATTCTCATTGATGAAGAAGATGTATCTAAAACATCATTTCAATTCCCTGGGGCTTTAGGCACTTACGAATTGGTAGTAATACCTTTTGGCCTGAAAAATGTAGGGGCAACATATCAAAGAGCAATGAATTATATCTTCCATTATTTTTTTGAAACTTTCATGCGAATTTATATTAACGATATTGTTGTCAAATCTGTTTCAGGGAAGAATCATATAGACCATCTTCTACAATCCTTTGAAAGGATGAGAAGCTATGGTCTGAAGATGAATCCTCTAAAGTGCGCTTTCTGCGTAAAGGCATGGGATTTCTTAGGATTTGTGGTCCACAAAAAAGGAATCAAAATAAACCAGAACAAGACCAAGGCCATTTTGGAGGCGAAAGCCCCAACAAACAAGAAGGAATTGCAATCTATCCTTGGCAAGATAAATTTCTTGAGGAGATTTGTATCCAACTTAAGTGGAAAAACGTAAGCCTTCTTATCCTTACTTCGACTCAACAAAGGCGGATTCGAATGAGGGCAAGAATAACAAGAGGCTTTTGACAGAATCAAAGGATACCTCACCAAGGCACCTATTCTAATGTATCTTTGTAGAAATAGGAGTATGAGATTGTACATAGCTGCATCTGATACAACTTTAGGGAGCATGTTGGCTCAAGAGGATGAGAATGGTGTCGAAAGGCCCATCTACTACCTCAATAGAGTTTTAAATGATGTAGAAACTAGATATAGCGAAGTTGAAAAACTATGTTTATGTCTTTACTTCTAGTTTACAAAACTCAAGCAATATATTAAACCATTTAATGTTTATGTTTCGTCTCATTTCGATGTTTTCAAATATATGTTGACGAAACCCATCTTGCACAGTCGAGTTGGAAAATGGGCACTTGCATTAACTGAGTATTCACTAACCTTTATGCCTCTCAAGTTTGTAAAGGGGAAAGTGGTAGAAGACTTTATAGTCGGCCACTCAATAAATGAAGAATCCTTAAATTATTTGGAGGTTGAACCTTGGAAGTTATACTTTGACGGTTCCAGTCATAAAGATGGAACTGTAGTGGGAGTTCTAATTATTTCTCCAAATAAAATTCCAACCAAATTCAAGTACAAGATTGAAGGTTCTTGTTTGAACAATGAGGCTGAGTATGAAGCTTTAATTGTTAGCCTTGAAATCTTGTTGGAATTAGGGGAAAATCGAGTCGAAATAATGGGAGACTCAGAGTTAGTCATAAGGCAAGTTGCAAAAGAATACAAATGTATAAGATAAAATCTGATCATGTATTTTATAATAGCCAATTGCTTGTTGAAAAACTTCGAAGTGATCAATATTCGACATATACCAAGATTGGAAAATCAAGTGGCTAATGACTTAGCACAAATTACATCTGGGTATAAAATTTCAAAAGAAAAATTGCAACAAGCGATTGAAGTTAGAGGAAGGGTAGTATCAACCAAGTTATCTCCAACAGATTTGGAAACAACAAAGCTGGTGTATGCTGACCAAGAAAACTTCGAGATTTCGTTCATAGAAAATCTAACAGAGCAAGATTGGAGAAACCCTATAGTAGACTATTTGCAAAGTCCAAAAGCTTCGACAGAATGAAAGACAAGGTATAGGGCATTGAGTTATATTCTAATGGGAAATGAGTTATTCAAGAAGACGCCTGAAGGAGTACTACTAAAATGCCTAAGTGAAACAGAGGCATATATAGCCCTTTCGACTACACATGTTGGGGCATGTGGGGCACATCAAGTAGGCCATAAAATGAAATGGTTATTGTTCGACAAGGATTATATTGGCCTACTATGTTGAAATATTGTGTTGAGTTTGCAAAAGGGTGCCAAGAATGTCAAGTACATACAGGCATCCAGCATGTACCTGTAAGCGAACTTCACTCAATTGTGAAACCTTGGCCTTTTAGGGGATGGGCTTTGGATCTTATTGGAGAGATTCGACCAGCATCATCTAAAAGCCAAAGATATATATTGGTGGGCATTGACTACTTCACCAAATGGATCGAAGCAATTCCTTTAGTCAATGTAGACCAAGAAAATGTCATTGGATTTATTCAAAAGAACATTATATATAGGTTTGGAATCCCTGAGACAATAACAACTGATCAAGGATCAATATTTACTGGTCGAAAAATGCAAGAATTTTCTACAGAAATGGGATTCAAGCTGTTAATATCTACACCTTATTATGTGCAAGCCAATGGCCTAGTCGAAGGGGTAAATAAGGTAGTGATTGAATTAATAACAAGCATGTAGGAAAAAAGCCAAATAATTGGCATAAGACGTTGGATCAAATCTTATGGGCATGTCAAACTTCTCCTAAAGAAGATACCAATACGACACGATTTCGATTAACCTATGGTCATGACACAGTGTTACCGGTAGAAATCTGTTTGCAGTCAACAAGAATTCAGAGACATCAAATATTCCTTCTAAATCTTGTTGGATATGATGTTAGATGAACTGGTTGATTTGGATGAAGAAAGACTGAGGGATTTCAACCTCTTAAGGATACAGAAGAAAAGAGTGGAAAAATCTTATACTAAGAGAGTAAAACCCAAGACATTCTTGCCTGAAGATTGGGTGTGAAAGGTAATCCTCCCAATGGATCGAAAGGATAGGAGCATGGGAAAATGGTCTCCTAAATGGGAATGACCTTTCAAGATTATCCAAGTATTTTCTGGTGGTGCCTATGAGATCGAAGAGTTAAGTGAAGATAAAATACTCTTGAGAGTAAATGGTAAATATTTGAAAAAATATAGACCCGAACTTCAAGAAGTTAAAATCATCAGCAATTGATCTCAGTCGAAGTATATAGCCAAAATGGATAATTCATTAAGTTAGCCAAAGTGGCTCCAAAACATTACATATACCATTCTGAGGGTTCGAATATTCATTACAAAATCATGGTTATACAAAAAGAGAAGTCTAATCAAAATGGAAGAGTAGCCTTAATCTGGAGGTATTTGATTTTCTGGAGTTCCAAGCACCTTTCACACAAAGCCCTCGACTGATGGAGAGCTTCAATCTTTACATCCAAGGCTTGGGCTTGTCCAGCATACTTCAGTCCACTGTCAAGTTCCTCCTGGCTCTCCGAGTCATTGCTGGCAAGAAGCTCTTCTATGCATTTGTCATTCGTAGCAATCTTGGCCTCTAGTTCTTTTATTTGAGCTTTCATGTTAGCAATACTCTGGTCGATCTCCTCGACCTCTTTTTTCCTGTCTTCTTGTTCTTTCGATAGCTCATTTAACCTCGAAGATGATTCAGCAGCAGCAACCCAGGCAGCAGAAACGTGACCATTTGCCTCTTCAATTTCGATGTTGAGAGTCCTGCGGCGAGTGTAGTCAGTTGAAGCTTGATCTATGATCGAAGTTAGGTCTAAGACAATGCTAGCTATTTCAGGAGAAACATCAAGGAGATCGACAACTTTAAGATTACTTTTTAGAAAGGAAGGGGCAGTGGTTTGTCCCTCTAAGGTCAACATCAAACCCCTATTGAAAATTTGAGCCTTAACCTTTTGAAGTGCTTCCTCAATGGGAGAAGCCGGAGTAGACTTTCCAGATGCAGTCGAAGCATCACGGCTTTGATCGGAGGAAGTTTCTCTACTTTCAATAATGGTGTTCAAATAGCCAAAATGGTTATTCTTTTTTAGTAGTGCCAAGTCTTCTTTGGTGCGATATCCCGTCGAAGGAACTTTTTCATTGGTGGCATGAGCCACATTGTCAGTATTGGCACCTTTGACATTTGCGGGATTTCCTTCCTCTTCTGTAAATTTTTCTCTTTCAGCATTTGCAGGAGTGCCCTTGTTCTCTGCAGGATTCTCTGGATTATCCTAATTTTGATCTTCTTTATGTTGTATGCCTTCCATTTCTGTTTCTGCTTCATCAACAACAACTTCTTCCTCTTCTCCCTGATCATCATCAGCAGTCGGTGAAGTTATCAGATTAGCATGTTGCAAATCAAGATCCTCCTTACTAAGAACTTCATTATTTTGCTCCCTAGTGGCTGCAACTTGGTGTTCTAAAGTTTGGTTCACTTCACTGGCTTAACTTAGAAAGCATCCCTTTGCTGAAGAAGGCCTATAAGTAGGATTGCCTTCACTATTTATTAGGGTGGTGGAATCTTCTGCAGGTGTGGGAACCTGTCTAGAAGTACCAGCAATATCCTAAAGATTAAGAGATTGTTAGAATTATTGCAAAATGATTCAAATAATGGACTTCGATGGTTGAAATTATTACCTTAGGAGAGACCTCGATACCAGGACTTGAATTGTCTCTCTGACTTGGATCATTTATCCTGGCAGCTATCTCCTGTTCAGTTGGTTCTTGGATGGTGATGGGAGCAGGTCTAGGCCTGATGGCCGTAACCTTAATTTTTCTTTTTGGGCGAGATTCATGGATGGGAGCTAGTTTCTTTAACTTTTGTTTCTTGGGAGGGATAAGAGGTGTGTCTTCGTCATCACTAGAAAGTTCAACTTCTTGGACTTTTCTCTTTGTTGGTGTGGATTTTTAGTACCCTTAAAGGAAAGGAGTCGAAAGCTTCGGCATTAGTGTTAATGTTTTAAAAAAGAAATTGATGGTGAAAAGTATTTACCTGTGGTGAGGGTTTCATAGACGGGTCTCTTCCCTTTGAACTTTCAGTGACCTTCTTGATAACGGGTTTTGAAATAGTTTCGTTAACAACTAAAGAATAAGCGAATATGAGCCAGACATCGAAAGATTGAATTAAAATAAAATAAGGCATTTGCTTTAGGAAGAAAGAGTACATTTCTTAATCTTGTCAGAAACTAATAGAAAAGCATCTTGAATATGGTTGGCAAAATCTTTAGCTTCGAAGAACTCTTCGTCGTAGTATTTCCTCCACCAGTCTTCGAAGACGATTGAACACAGAAAGTTGGGTTTTAAATTTTTTGTACCCCAAAATTTTCCCTCCCATTTTCACTCAAGACATGCTTCTAGAGGTCCTCAATTGCTCAAGGTTGACCAAGAGTTGATCAGACAAACTCTCCTCCTAAGCAATGAACCTCTAATTAGGGTTTCACTTTTCATTAAGATGTGTAATCTCCAAAGGTCTAAAATGGTTTCCATGGTCCTAATATGCCTTCAATATTTTCCATGACAAATTTCATGCCTTCCACTACAAGTTTTCTCAGTCAATTGCTTAAATGCCTGAAAATCAACTGTACTAGGTCAAAAGTTAACTATGACCTATATACAGTCAAACTTCAATATTTTTGGTCAACATAAACATTTTGAAGTTATATACATTATTTGATCAAGGGTTGATCATTATTCCTTAAGAAATGCTCCTAAATTCATCAAAAGTCAATAATTGCTAGTTAGGGTTTCTATAGGAAAAGTTAACCAAACTTTGACCATGCATAACTTTCACATACTTCATCCATTTCCCCAACAAAAGCTCATTTTGAATAGAATCTCCTTCCTTACAAATTCTCTGATGTCCCCAAGATCAAGAGATGCACTATTTGAGAGATACAAGCTCATACATTATAGGTCATTTTCAGAAAGTCAACAAAGGCACATTTTGTCAAAACCTTTTACATCAAGATAAAGTATTCAAATGAATAATTGGTAAAAATAGAGATTGAAGTGGACATCTTGGGCTTTCCAAAAAGTCAAAGATCATTGTCATGAGATGAAAATTGAGCAAGTTATGGCTTTCCCAAGTTGGGAAAATTTTGGAAATTTCAAGAATGGTGCATTGAGCAAATTTGAACTTTTGAGTCAATGGCTTAACTTTTTAAGGTTCAAACATCTTCCTAAACTTATAGAGGACCTATAATCTCATTTTTACATGGCCTTGAATTTTCTACCTATTTTGTCCATATATATTTTGATTTATTTCAAATAAATATTAAATAAATTGTACAAAATATTATAGAATAGGACTTGACCTTTGGGATGGTGCTTTGGCCTGCCTACGAGCCCAAGAATTCGTGCACAAGTGTCCATATTCATTCATCATCAAAAATGGCATGAAATCATAAATTATGGCATTTTTTCAAAAATGGATCATGGCTTAAAAGCAATGTTTGTGGCCATGATTCTTTCCATTCAACATTGTCTCTTCATTCTACCCTATAAGTACATCAAGTTAGCAAGCCAAAGACACACAAATACATCCTAAAGAGAGCACACGAAATTCACAAAAATCTTCCAAAGTTGTGAAATCCAAGAGCGCACTTCCAACCTTCCTCGTGTCAAGCAAACCACACCATTCAACTCCTGACGTTACCAGAAGATCATAGTCATTATCCAAGCCAATCCACGCCTGGAAGAACCAAACCAGATCACTCATTTTGCATGAGTTGTTAGATGCAGGTTTAGGGTTTTTCCATGTTTAGGGAAAAATCTGAATCGTGGTTTGAGCAAGACGATACAGCCAGGATCTTTGAGATCTAACCCCAGAAATGGACTCAGGAGGGTTGATTTATGGGGGGTAGCCTTGATTATGGGCTTCGATTTTGTGATTTGCAGGTTTTCGTATTTTGATATCCCGGAGAAGACGACCGGAGTTTTACTCCGGCGTCCCTCCGGTCAGTTGACTGAGGCAGGAGCTTGTGTGGCTGGATCCGTATCTCTGATTGGTTTATTCAAACATTAGGGCCCCACCTGGAGCACGCGTGTGTACAACTCAGCATGTTCCACTTGCTTCACATATATATTATTGTTATTGTTTATATAAATGAATGATAAAACGACCTGGTGGTGAGACGTGTGTGTGTATCTAGAAGTCATGGGTTCGACCCCACGTAGCTGCGTTTTGTTTTGTTTTTAACATTTCTTTTTGCAGGTTTTTTTGAAGCGCTGGGCTCATCACCTCGGGCCTAGGCAAAAATCCCAAGCACCCCCCCCCCCATTTGTTGATTGCATCCAGGGCCCTTTAATTTAGTTTTATTTTTCTCTTTGTTAATTTTCCTTTATTTATTTATTTATTTAATTAACTAAATAATCAAAAATCACAAAAAAATAATATAGTTTTAGTTTTTTTTATTAAATTAATTTCTTGAATTAATTAATTATTAATTTAACCATTTTCTTTAATTAAAAATGAATTAGAACTTAGGATTTAATTTAGGTTTAATTATTTTCTTTTCATAATAAAAAACTAAAAAAAAGAACTTAGACTATTTCTTAACTAATTTTTTATTTTTCTAAATAGACTTTAGGAGGTTCATTTTAAGTATTTTCCTAAATAAAAATAAAACCAAAAAAGACTTTCATTCTTAGGATTATTTCACGCGCATTATTTTTAATTTCACGCGCATTATTTTTATTCTCGCATTTTATATAATAATGTAACTGATTATGGGATGTAATAGTCTAGGTTTAAAATTCCGCATTTTACTTTCTTGCAGTTTTTTTATGTAACTGTCCCAAAGCATTGTAATAACGTAGGATTTATAATTCCCGCACTTTACATTTTTCTGTATAATATTACTGTTAGTAATTAGGATTGTATGGAAAGACTGAAATCAAACGCTAGCAAACCTAATAACGTAAGATAAATAACTGAATTGAATACCATTGCACATACAAACCTCTAGGGTATCCCACTTCGGTTGCCTTCAGAAAACAATCGCAATTCTCAAAACGTGAGAAGTTTTAGTGACTATCCTCTAGTTTAAAGATCACTAGTCCCTCGATGACCCTCTCCATGTTTCCTCGGTTAAAAGTGATCTTAGAATTTTAGGGTGGTTACTAAAGCTTCTTGCCAAGTTGTCTTCGTGACTGTAACGTCCCTTCAATTGTCCCTCAAACATCCAACGATAGAGCTACCTAGTCACTAATAGTAGAATAGCGCTGTCTAAAGGAAAAGAGGAAAAGAACGACTTTTTCGAGTATAAGTAGATAAGTTCCTACATGCTTCCTCAAATAAAACAAACTTTTTCACTTACACATTTCAAAAACAACTTTCAAAAACATTCGCTTTGTCAACACTCTTGAGGATTGATACAAGAGTTATCATAAAGCGAATCGCCACACTAAGGCATTTCCAAAACAATTTTCAAAACACACAAAGCACAATCAATTTTCAAAACATGAGCTAGCATCTAAGAGCCCGTAGAAAAATACGGATGGAAAGGGTGCTAACACCTTCCCTTTCCATAATATACCCCCATTACTCGAAAATTCTCGAAAAGGTATTTTTCTGTTCTTTTCACACTTTCCTTTGTTGGATAAAAGAAAAGTCGGTGGCGACTCTTGCTTACCGCAACATTTGCGAATACAAAATGCAAAACCAGTATTAAACAGTCGGTTATGTCACCGTATCACAGAACTGGCGACTCTACTGGGGAAAAAATAAAAAAAATGGGGTTACCTTAGAGCTTAGATCATATTTAACTTGCTTTCCTTGTATGCTTGTTTGCTTTATCTTAAAGGGTTTTTCTTGGGTTTACTTGTGAAGATCCTACACCCGGATTTGGGATGCCATTTAGGTAAGTAGCATTAGATTGTGGGGACTGTGCGTGGTATACCGACATGGTTGAAGCGATAGCTACGTTGATGTGACACTTTGGTTGGTACCGGTAGCCCTTGAGTAGTCAAGGAGAATACGAGGCTGCTGCGTGGTGTCATGAAGCATCAAATGACCTTAGAACATTTAACTGACCAACTTGGCCATTAGGAAGTAGTGAGATAGCCGTCTTTGGTGTAGTCTTAAGTCGGTTGATACTCGATACTACACTCATTGAGATTTGACTCACGGGTTTTGTTTGGTGGCAAGTTAGTTGTCGATCAGAATGAAACTTGTGGGAAAGATCAGTGATATTGATATCCCTTAGAACCCGGTTACTATTTCTAGGATAGGTTCAGTCAACTAAATTTCAAGAGGTACTTACCTTAAAACCCATGCAAGCTTTAAACCTAAGTTCTTTGTGTGATTTGCCTGTGCTTGATATATTGGTGTTTTCTTAGCATGACATCATAACATTTCATATTATACTAACCATTTCAAGGATTCTTAGGGCTTATCCTTGTCTTGTTTTGTAGGACATGGCATTCACTCGTAGGAATACTATCTAAGTCAACCTCGTAAGGGTACCTCCCCAACTCAAGGAATTAGCATCAAGAGTTCCTGAAAGCTCTCTATTCACTTAAAGACATGGTTGACTTCTCAACAGGGTCACCTCAAACCCTGATGAAGAAATGTTAAAGGTGCTCTTTTAGTTCTTTGACCCTTTACATCAGTGCTTCACCTTTCCTGATTACCAGTTAGTGCCCATTATGGAGGAGTTTTCTCAGTTATTGGGGGTGCCCATCCTTAATCACTTACCATTCAACGGTATGGAAAAGGACCCAAAACCTGAGGAGATTGCTCAAGCCCTGTCTTTACAACGGGTCAGATATCATGGCAAATTGGGAAACAAGAAGAGGCGTCAAAGGGTTTCTAGATAAGTTTCTATTTGAGAAGGCTCGCCATTTTTGGGATACCCTGGATTTACAAGCTTTTAAAGAAGTGTTGGCCATTCTCATCTATGGGATGGTACTATTTCCTAATCCGAACCAACTCGTAGATGTGAACGCGGTCAAGGTTTTTCTGTCTCACAATTTGGTGCCTACTTTACTTGGAGACATTCTACACTCTCTGCATACCCGCACTGTAAAGAGAAGAGGGACTCTATTGTGTTACACTCCTTTGTTGGCTAGGTGGTTTATTTTGCACCTACCTCAGGTTGTTGTGAAGAATGAGCAGGGAATGAGATGGTCTAATAGGTTGATGGCCCTCACACAATCGGATATTCATTGGTGTCCTTGGTCCTTGGAGAATGTTACCATCATCGATCGCTGTGGGGGATTCCCTAATGTCCCTCTCCTAGGCATTAGGGAGGAATCACTTATAATCCTTGTTTGGCATTCCGACAGTTTGGGTATGCTAGGAGGGATGGTCCTCATAATGTATTGGTTCAAGGCATTATGTTCAACTATGAGGATGGTGTTCAAGGTTACCGTGAGAGGTTCATACGAGCCTGGGGCATGGAAAACAAAGTGGATAGTAAGACATTGGGGCATAAGAACTCCATCCATTTTGAGCATTATCTTAAGTGGGTGCGAGCACGCGCTCAAAATCTCATGATGCCTTATCCCGCCGTTCTACCCATCATCATGGAACACATTGCATATACAAATGTACCTCATACCATTCTCCATCCTGACATGCCGACTACTCTCGAGGAGTTGCAAATATCTTAGATTCAGCTCAAAGAGGAACAAGACACTTTTGAGACCCAGTTCTACGCCAGCGAGAAGAAGGTTTTAGAGCTCAGCGGGCTACTTCACGTAGAGAAGAGTATAAATGCCTACATTGCTCCAAAAAGGATGCGCCAGTGGGAAGTTTGAGTCCTTTTCTGCTTTGAGAGTTTATTTTTGCTTGGTGTTGTACCCCAAAATTTTCCCTCCCATATTCCTCAAAACATTGCAAGAATAATCTCCAAGTTGCTCAAGATTGCTCAAGAGTTGGACAGTCAAATCATCTCCTAAGGCAGTCAATCTCAAATTAGGGTTTTGTGTTGCACCAAGGTCCTTACATCCAAATGACCTCAAGTGCTCCCCAATGTCCTAATATGTTCTCAAGTTCATCCATGTCAAATTTCAAGCCTTGCAGAGGAAGTTTGGTCAGTCAATTGCTCAAGAGGTCCAAAAATCGATTGTGCTAGGGCAAAAGTCAACTGTGACCTACAAACAGTAAAACTTCAATATTTTTTGTTAACATTCTCATTTTGAAGGATATTTCATCATTTTATCAAGGGTTGATCATGATTCATCAAGGATTGCTCAAAATTCATCAAGACTCAAAAGTTGCTAAATTAGGGTTTTGTAGGAAAAGTCAACTCAACTTTGACCAAGCATAACTTTCTCATACTTTATGAAAATGACCCATCCAAAGATCATTTTGAATAGGATTCAATTTCCTACAATCCATATTCACACCCCAAGATCAAGAAATGCACTCACAAAAAGTTACAAATTTGGACATTATAGGTCATTTTTGAAAATCAACAAAAATACCTTTTTTGCCAAAGCTTATAACTTGAGAATGGAATATCAAAATGAGATAATACCAAAAGGGTTAGTTATAGGACATATCAAGGTTTCTAAAAAGTCCATGAACAGCTCCAAAAGTTCAAAATTGAAGAAGTTATGCATTGTTGAAGTTGAGCACTTTTCCAAAATTGCCAAAAGTCAACTATCCCCAAAACTTCAAATTTTGTCAAATGGACCCACTTTTTTCCACTTGATTTGATCTTGTCACACTACACACGTGTCCTATCTTCAGTATTATGTCCATTCATTAATTTTTCTATTTTATTTGATTTTTATTGAATTAATTCATTTTAAATCAATTTAAATCCAAATAAAATCTAAATATTGATAACTTGGTATCTTTTTTATTGATACAGGCCTTAATTGTTATCATGGACAAGATCAAACTCGTATCAAGCCATATCATGCACAAAATATTGGTTTTTGGACAAATTTGGAAGCTTTTTCATGGAGGATCAAATCAAATCCTAAATCATCAATGCCTAAGGATTCAAAGCCCAAAACTTGACCTAATTCATTCCATATTACTTATACAAACCAAAGGCACGAGCATCAGGGGCTGGAGGCTACCAAATCACAAAAGCAAAACTTGAAAAAACTTGAAAAAAGCTTGAATCTGAAATCGTGCTTAGAGGCCGATTCAAATCAAAATCTCAACGCTACCTCTTGCTGGATATCCATTAAGTCTGTAGCAATCAAAAGCAAGGCCATTCACCTCCTAAATCGCGCTGTAAGTCTCCCTGAAAACGACCTTGTATTTGAAATTGCAATCTCGTATTCTGGCATTTTCTTGACAAAACATTGACATATTCATGATTCTTGAGTGATTTAGAAACTTTCTGCATCATTTGATTGTGTTTTCATGAGCCATAACCCCATACCCGAGCCTAGGGTTTTGGAAGTTTGTTTTTGGGCGTTTTCTTCGCAGGAAAAATTGGAACTAATAATGGACATAGATGAAATCAGGAGAGGAAGACGAACATGTTTGTGGTCTTGGAATTAATTTCCATGGCCTAGAACTCATTTTAGGATGGACCTATGGATTTAGCTGCGGATAAAAATCCGCAGGTAAATAACCAGGGTTGGGCGAAGAAGATGAATACGTGCCCCTTTCCCATTTGTCCATTCATAATTTCGCCCTTTTTTTATTTTTTAATTCTGGCATTTGTTTTGTTTTCTAATATATTAATTGTTACCTAATCAATTAACAAACAAAGTCCAGTGGTCCAGTGGTGAAGGCGTTAGTGCATAGTCCAACAGGACCTGGGTTCGAATCCCAGGTCCCCATATTTGCATATTATTGTTTTTCTTCAGGAGATCCAACGCGCCTCAGCAATTATGGTACATGATACACCATCACCTAATCACTTTCCAGATGGCCCCAGGCCAGATCTGGTGGTCCATAATGAATGCCCATCATAAGACCAAGTCAAAGGCGTACAAGTGATCAGGAAAGTCAACCAGGCTTGCAATGTTAATGTGCCACAAATTGCTGATTTCACCCCCAAATCAGGCCCAACACCCTTTGGTTTTTTCTTTCTTCCTTTTATTTATTTATTTATTTGTTTTGATTAATTATTTTTATCATTTAAACTAACCAATTAAAATCTTTTTTTCTCATAAAATCAAAAAAACCAAAAAAATATATTTTATTTATTAAAATTAAATTCATTACTTTATTTTTGTAAATAAATAAATTTAATTAATTTAGTATTAATTAGGTATAACTTTTAATATTTTTTGCAATAATTAAAATTAATTTAGATAAATAGGTTTTATTAACATTAATCAAATTTATTTTATTTCTTTAAATATCCAAAAATCCAAAAATATCCTTTTTAATTAATTAATTAATTAATTTAATTAACTTAGTTTTATTTCCTTTTAGATCAAAAAAATAACAAAAAAAATCTTTCTTTAATAAACCAAAGGGTCAAAACCCTAGAATGCGTCCGATCTAATCTTCCCGCATGCGATCCATTTATGATATTGATGTAATTGTTTCCCGGAATGTAATAGTTAAATTAGGACGTTGATTGCTTTATCGCTTTATTTATTTTCCGCATTTTAAATTAAAGGGTTGTTTTTGGCGATGTAAATACCCGACGCCTTGTAATAGTTTAGATTTAATTTCCGCAAATTTAATTCCCACAACTCATAAACTGTTAGATGTTTGATAATAGGGAATGCATGACAAGATCAAATGTATGAACTTAAAATTAACATAGCTCACTCATTGACATGTACAAAGACAAATTAACTGGAAATAACACACTTGCACATGCGCACTCTTAGGGTACACCTCACTTGGTTGCCTTCGAACATGGTCATTGAGTATAGGAAGTTTTAGAGGTCTCCCTCTTGTCCAAAGATCATAGTTTCCTCAAAACGGTTGCCTCGGAAAAATGATCTAAGACATTAGGGTTACCACTAAGGCATCCTAACATAGCTTTAGTGACCACACGTCCCTTAATCGAATTGACCCTTAAACTCCAACGACGATGCTACCTACTTATCAATAGTGGGATAGCGTTGTCTAAAGGACGTTAGCACAGATTGATTCCTTTTTCGAGTAGGTAGATGGTTTTTAAGTACTTGCTCTTTCAAAACAAAACAAAAACTTTTCGCACTTACACCTTTCAAACAAAAAAACTTCTTTCAAACCCACAAACACAAAGAAAAGCAAATTTTTGAAAACACTTTGAGCAACTACCTAAGAGCTCGTGGATAACCACAGATAGAAAGGGTGCTAACACCTTCCCTTTCTATAATCTACCCCCCGAACCCGAGAAATATCTCGAAAAAGGAATTTTTCTGTGCTTTTTTCCTTTCCTTGTTGGATAAAATAAAAGTCGGTGGCGACTCTTGCTTACCGCGACATTTTGCAAAAACAAACGCAAAACGCAAACCAACATTCCAAAAACAGTCAGTTCTCTCCCACCGTACCACAGAACTGGCGACTCTGTTGGGGAACATCATAAGTGGGGTGTACCTTAGGATTAGATCATTGTGTTTTAAATTGTTTGCTTTGTATGCTTTATATTTATGGGTTTGTATCAGAGTTGCTATAGATCCTAACCCGGATCTGGGGGATACCCTTTAGGTAAGTAGCAATAAACTGTGAGGGAATTGTATGGCATAGACCGATACGGTTGAAGCAGTAGCTACATTAGTGTGGCACTTTAGATTGTACCGATATCCCTTGTGTTGGAACAAGGAGAATATGGGTCATCTAAGGGGTCATTAAGCACCAACTGACCTTAGAACCTTTAAATTTACCAACTTGGCCATAGAACAGTAGCAGTATGCTACACTCATTGAGACTAAACTCTCGCGATGATTTTGGCTGCAAGAAAAGGTTGCTAAACTAGAATTATGACCGATTGAGGGTAGTCAGTGATATTGAGATCCTATAGAACCCGGTTACTATATTTATGACAGGTTTAAACCAACTGAACTGAAAGAGGGTAGTACCTAAGCTCCTTGCCAGCCTGAAATCTAAGGGCTCTCTGTGTGACTTGTGTGCCTTTACCATGTTTGCTTTTTGTGGATACCTGTGGTGTGCTATCTATCATGACATCATGACATCATAACATCGCATACATCTTGCATAAGACTAACCTATTTCAAAGGCAGGAGGGATTCATCTTTGTTCTGTTTTGTAGGTCATTATGATGCCTATGAGTAGGAATACCATCCGGATCAACTTTGTCCAGGTTCCCACCTTGCTTAAGGAACTGATTGTAAAGATGCCTGATACTACTTCCTTCCTTAGGAGACATGGTTATCTTCTCAGTTTGGTCACCTCCAAATTGGACGAGCAGATGATGAGTGTCCTAGTCCAGTTCTATGATCCATTGTACCATTGTTTTACTTTCCAGGACTACCAGTTGGTTCCCACCCTAGAAGAGTTTTCTGATCTGCTCGGTATCTCTATTCTGGAGCAGACCCCATTTACTGGTTGGGAGAAGATTCTTAGGCCTGAAGAGATTGCTGCAGCCCTTCATTTGACCAAAAAAGAGGTAATGGCTAATTGGGAGACTAGAAGTGGAGAAAAGGGCTTTCTGAATAAGTTCTTGGTTGGTAAGGCTAACTATTTCTGGGATAGTCTAGACTTCAAGGCATTCGAGGATATTCTAGCTCTTCTGATATACGGCTTGGTATTTTTTTCCGAACTTTGACTCCTTTATTGATGTGAATGCGATAAAGATCTTCATCTCTCGGAATCCGGTACCCACTCTCTTGGGTGACATCCTTCATCAGCTTTATGCTCGTACTGCCCGAAAGCGGGGAACCTTGATGTGCTGTGCTCTATTATTGGCAAGGTGGTTTATTTCGCACCTTCCCAAATCAGTGCTGAAGAATAAAGAAGGCATGGGTTGGGCTTATAGGGTTATGTCTCTCTCCCATAATGACATCATCTAGACTCTCAAGGGTATGGATGAAGAGGCTATCATTGATCGTTGTGGGGAGTATCCCAATGTTCCACTGATAGGAACCCATGGAGGAATTTCTTACAATCCGTGCTTGGCTCTACGTCAGTTTGGGCGTTCCAGAAGAGAAGGACCTCATGAGATGCTAATGCCTAGTATCATCTTTGATTTTCAAGGGGATAACAATGAGCAACGTCGTAGATTTATAAAGGCCTGGGATAGAGTTCACATATCTGATCCACACGAGATGGGTCCAAAGACTTCCCTTCTGATGGAGCCATATCTCAGATGGATCTGTATCCGTGCCCAGAAGCTGGGTATGCCATATGAAGTCGTCCGGCCTATCATTGTTGAAGTTGCTAATGAAGAAGGGGTTCTTCCAACCATCCTTCATCATCATATGCCCACTGACATTGGGGCACTGAAAAGGTCTTGGATGCAGCTGAGGGAAGAACGAGATGCTTACCGAGAGAAGTTCAACGAGCAAGAGCAGAAGATCCAAAGGTTGACTAGGCAGTTGGAGAATGAGTTGATTCTCAATGACTATGTCCGCACCGACAAGAAGAGACCTTGGGAGCACTGATCATCCTTTGATAGTTTCCTTTCCAGTTTTTATTTACCTTTCAGTATTTCCATTCTTGTAAACGCCTTAAGGGAATCAGTTGAACAACTTGAATTCCAAAGTTTATCTAATAAAGTGTGTTTCCTTTCTTGTTTACAAATTTGAATCTCCCGATTGTCTTTGAAATCATAAATCATACGCATTTCATCCCATGCACTTCATAAACAGGTACCCATTACAGGGCTCTTATCTTCTTCGCTGTTTATTTCAGCACTCATCATGTCTGCTGAACCATCAACTGAGCAAGCCATCAAGGCCCTCCAGGCCCAGAATGCCCAATTCCAAGAGTTGTTCATGAATCTAGCTAAGGGTCAGCAAGACCTAAAGACCTTGATTCTGAAAGAGAAGAAGAAGAAGAAGAAGAAGAAGAAGAGGACAATCCTGTTCAACACGGGGAACAGGTTTGGAAACAGGCTACAGAATGAAGTTGATCTGACTACCTCATCTAGAGGGAAAGATAGTCAGGAAGAAAGGAGGGCTCCTAGCCCTGTGGTCTCCGACAATGAGACGGACTTCGATGAAGAACAGTATCTTCCTGCTGAGGATAGATACAAGCAACTGGAAGACCGGTTGAGTGCTATGGAAGTTCAGAAGGTGCCTGGTCTGGACTTTGGTGATCTAGGTCTATCATTTGGGGTAGTGATTCCCCATAAATTCAAGGCACCGACTTTTGCTAAGTATGACGGAGTTTCTTATCTGAAGCTGCACCTCCGGTCATATGTAAGGAAGATTCAGCCATACACCACTGATAAGAACCTATGGATCCATTTCTTCCAAGACAGTCTCTCAGGGACTCAGCTTGAATGGTTCTATCAGTTGGACGGAGCCAGTATCCGCAATTGGGAAGATTTGGCTACTGCATTCTACAGGCAGTATCAGTACAACTCCGACCTCTCTCCCACGCGTACCCAACTCCAGGGTATGTAAATGGGAACGGGTGAAGGATTCATAGATTATGCTCAGAAGTGGAGGGACCTCGCTGGAAGAGTACAACCACCCTTGGCTGATCGAGAGCTAGTTGACATGTTTCTGGGGACCCTGTCTAGTCCATTTTTCAACCACTTAATTGGAAGCTCTTTGTCTGGGTTTACATAGCTCATTTTGATCGGTGAAAGGATTGAGGCTTGTATCAAGGCTGGCAAGATACAAAAGGGCGCTTCATCGAGCACCGAGAAAAATCCCTTTAAGAAAGAGTCCAGTGCTGTCTACAGTGCAAGAAGACAGAATAGACCTGAACACCGCCAAGCTGTTAATGTGGTTGTTATTTCAAAACCTGCTGGTGCTCCGTAGCACAACAATCAACAGAAGGATGAGAGACCTCGAAGGTAATTCACCCGTCTCAACATGACCTTATCTCAGATTCTTCCACAGTTGCTGAAGACCAATGTGGTGATTCCAAAGGAAGCCCCAAAGAATCCAAATACAACATCACCGAGGTATAACCCTAATGCTCGCTGTGCTTATCACTCTGATAGCCCGAGGCATAATACAAATGATTGTTAGACTTTGAAGAATAAGATACAAGACTTAATTGATGCGAAGGAGATTGAGTTTGAGGCGCCCGAGAGGCCTAACATTGTGACTGATCCTATGCCCAAGCATGGAGTAAATGCTATAGAAGAAGGTTCGTTTATGGTTTCTGTGAATGATATTGCTACCCCTTTGATGACTGTAAAGAAGAACCTTCTGCTAGCCGGTTTATTTCCAAGCCGTGACGAAGATTTCCGTATGTGTTCTGCTCTACCTACCGGTTGCCATCTCTTGAAATCAGGTGTCCAACGCTTGATGGATAGTAAAGAAATTTTGTTTGAGAAGACTGTTGTTCCCTCAGTTCCTACTGAAGAAGTTGCCATTATCACCATTTTCGACAATTCTTCCAAGGCTCCCTCGAGGAAGCCTGTTAGAATTACATTTGTTCCAAGAATCGCACATGTGATCATCACTGTTCCGGGGCCCATCCCCTACACCTCTGATAAGGCTGTCCCTTGGCACTATGGGGCTGATGTTTATTTTCATGGAGTTAAGCAAGAGTTGGGTACTGATACCGACGTCAGCAATATTGTTGGACCTGCTAAAGTCACCCGCAGCGGAAGACTTTTCTCGCCCGATATCTCTCCACCCACTGCCCGAAGACCTGTTGTTATTACACCTGCCAGTGTACCTGCTACCATTCCTGTTCAAGTTCCTACTCTTACCCCTGTCGCTGAGTCATCTGACACTCGGGGCAAAGGGATCACCATTGATGTGTCTGCCCAGACGGAGGCACCAAAGGCAATTACTGTTGAAGCTTCTAAGCAAGAGATGGAAGAGATCCTGAAGATCATTAAAAAGAGTGACTACAATGTAGTTGAGCAGCTGGGGCAAACCCCATCCAAGATTTCTATGTTGTCATTGTTGTTATGCTCAGAGGCCCATGCCAAGGCTATGATTACCTTTTTGAAGATTGCCCACGTACCACAAGAGACATCAGCTGATCAGTTTACAGATTGCATGGCCAATTTGACTGCTGATAATGGGTTGGGTTTCTCTGACACCGACTTGACTGCTAAAGGGAAGAATCACAATGATGCCCTGCATGTCTCCATTGAATGCAGGGTCACTACTCTTGCACATGTATTGGTGGATAATGGTTCCTCATTGAACACCTTGCCCAAGAAAGCTCTAGACCGGTTGGATTGTGAAGGGTTAGAGATGAAACCAAGCAACATTGTCGTCAGGGCCTTTGATGGGTCTAAAAGAATGGTACATGGAGAGGTTGATATCCTGATCAAGGTTGGTTCTCAGGTCTTCAACTCTACGTTCTACGTGATGGACATTCGGCCATCTTATTCTTGTTTGATGGGTCGTCCATGAATCCACAAAGCCGGAGCCGTAACCTCGACGCTCCACCAGAAGTTGAAGTACCCGGTCAAAGGGAAGATTATGACAGTACAAGGAGAGGAAGAGTACATGGTTAGCCACCTCAACTCTTTTCGATATGTAGAGATGGATGGGGAGTTCATTGAGACCCCATTTTAACATTTTGAAGAGGTTCCCCAGACATTGGCGTCAGCTGAGACTGTCGTTGAAGACTCTCCTATGAAGATGGCTTCCTTTAAGGATGCTTGGGCTGTTGTTGAGAAAGGTGGGTGTGAAAATTGGGGTCGACTCCCTGATTTTACACAGAAGACTAACAAGTTTGGTTTGGGTTTCACTGCAGAAGCTCAAAGGGCTGTTTGGAATGCACGAATTGGAAGACCTCCCGTGTTCATCAGCAACTCGGGGGTGAATGCCATTGAAGAAGATGTGGAAGAGTCTGAGTTCGACAGCTGGATCTATCCTACGATCGACGGTGGACAATGCAACTGGACAGCAAAGGACTTCATCCCTATTACTTTTGTTACCCAGTAATGAAAACTTTTTGTTTTGAATTTGTAACAGACAATGTTTTGAACTTTATGGCCTGGTGTCTTACCCGGGGCACTGAGGCTTCATTTATGAGGGCTTTATGTGTGTCATTTTCATATATCATTAATAAAAGCATTGGACGTTCTTGCATTTCAAATTTTGCACTCCTTGTTTTTCTTTATTATATATTGCAAAACAGCTATTTTACACACACTCACATATACAGGTCCACATCCACTCTGGATCTCACGGGTAACGACTCTGCTACTGCCAGTTATGACTTCGAAAATCTGATCAACTTAGCTGAAGACGAAGGTGAAGATGATTGTGAAGTGCCTGGTGAACTTGCAAGACTGTTACTCCAAGAGGAGAGGGTTATTCAGCCGCACGAAGAGCCGGTGGAATCAGTGAATCTGGGTACTGAAGAAGACAAAAGAGAGGTCAAGATCGGTGCGAATCTGGAGCTTAGTGTGAAGCAACGGTTGATTCAGATGCTGCACGACTATGTTGAGATCTTTGCCTGGTCTTACGAAGATATGCCTGGTTTGGATACAGACATTGTGGTTCACCACCTGCCTACCAAGGAAGACTGTCCGCCAGTGAAACAAAAGGTCCGTCGAATGCGCCCAGAGATGTCTGAGAAAATCAAGGCTGAGGTTATGAAGCAGTTTGACGCCGGTTTTCTAGCAGTTACTTCTTAGCCTCAGTGGGTTGCCAATGTGGTTCTGATACCGAAGAAGGATGGTAAGGTCCGAATGTGTGTTGATTACAGGGATCTGAACAGGGCAAGCCCCAAAGATGACTTCCCTCTACCTCATATCGACGTTCTGGTTGACAATACCGCTCAGCATAAAGTCTTCTCCTTTATGGATGGTTTTTCTGGTTATAATCAGATTAAAATGGCTCCCGAAGACATGGAGAATACAACTTTTGTTACTCAGTGGGGTACCTTTTGCTACAAGGTCATGCCTTTTGGACTGAAGAATGTTGGGGCAACATATCAGCATGCCATGGTCACTTTATTTCATGATATGATCCATCATGAGATTGAAGTATACGTCGACGACATGATTGCAAGGTCTCAAACTGAGGAGGAACACGTTGACCATCTGCAGAAGCTATTTGACAGGCTGAAGTTGTACAAGCTGAGGTTAAACCCGAACAAGTGCACCTTCGGGGTGAGGTCTGGTAAGCTGCTGGGCTTCGTTGTAAGTGACAAAGGTATTCAAGTGGATCCGACAAAGGTGAAAGCTATACAGGAGATGCCAGTTCCCAAAACAAAGAAAGAAGTCAGAGGCTTTCTGGGACGACTGAACTACATTACCCGATTCATCTCGCACCTGACTGCTACTTGTGAGCCAATCTTCAAGCTACTGAAGAAAGATCAAGTAGTACGTTGGAACGATGAATTCTAAGCCGCTTTCGAAAGAATCAAAGAGTATCTCCAAGAGCCACCCATTCGGATGCCTCCTGTTGAAGGGAGACCTCTGATCTGATACTTGACAGTACTCGATAACTCAATGGGGTGTGTGCTGGGTTAACATGACGAGTCTGGCCAAAAAGAGCATGCTATTTACTACCTTAGCAAAAAGTTTACCGACTGTGAGACCCGATACTCACTGCTCGAGAAAACTTGCTGCGCTTTGGCATGGGCTGTTCGCCGGCTGAGACAATATATGCTGACTCACACTACTCTATTGATATCAAAGATGGATCCAATCAAGTATATCTTCGAGAAGCCTGCCTTGTCCGGAAGAATAGTGATATGGAAGATGATCTTGACTGAGTATGACATCCAATATACGACCCAAAAGGAAATTAAGGGAAGTGTGTTGGCAGACCATTTGGCACATCAAGCAGTGGATGATTACCAGTCTATGAATTTTGAGTTCCCGGACGAGAATATCATGTTGGTAACTGATTGTGAGACACCTGGACCGGATGAAGGACCTGAGGAAGGATCCCGATGGTCTATGTACTTTGATGGAGCTTCTAATGCTTTGGGTAATGGCATTGGCGCTGTGATCATATCTCCTAAAGGCTCTCATACTCCGTTCACCGCCCGACTATGTTTCAACTGCACCAACAACATGGCGGAGTATGAAGTGTGCATTATGGGTCTTCGAGCAGCAATTGACCTAAGGATTAAGTTCTTGAGTGTCTTCGGAGATTCCGCTCTCGTGATCAGTCAGATCAAAGGCGGGTGGGATATGAAACACCCAAATCTTATTCCTTACAAGGAGTATGTATTGACGTTGCTTCCCCACTTCGAGGAGATAACCTTTGAACACTTCCCTAGAGAGGAGAATCAGTTGGCGGACGTGCTGGCTATGATGTCTTCTATGTTCAAAGTCAATTGGGACAACGAGGATCCCCGGATCATCATTGAAAGATTGGACGAACATGCACATTGCTGTGACATTGAGACTGAAGAGGTAGCAGATAAACCCTGGTTTCATAAGGTGAAGAGGTACCTTGAAGCTCAGGAGTACCCAGAGGGTGCATCTGTTAATGACAAGAAGTTTCTGAGGAGGTTCGTGGCGAAGTTCTTCATCAACAATGGCATTCTATACAAATGTAAGATTGTTCCCCGGCGGAATCCAGAACATCCCGGTGGAGCCACTTCCCCAGTGCAGTCTCAAAGTTTCCCCATGAGAGTTCAATCAATCTCCCCAGTAGATTCAGGAAGCTTATCCCCAGTAGATTCTGGAAGCTTACCCCTGCAGAGCACGAACACGTCTCCCGGACTTTATTCAAAGGATATTCTCCACCAGAGCTTATAACTGGGTTATCCTCAGCTAAAAACCACGGAAAGATCATCCCCGACGAAGCTCTTCCTATCCCCTCAACGGAGTTCATCAAATCTTCCAACATAACTCTTCAACGGTATCCCTCAGCGGAGTTATCATCAAATTCTCAGCAAAGTATCCCTTCCCCACAGAGTATTCCCCGCAGAGTATCTCTCCAACAAGTTTATTCCCCAACGCAGTCATCTTCTCCTACCGGTTTGTTCTTGCAACCATCATGCCCAGCGGAAACGAAGAACTCTGTTCTTCAACATCAGCCCAGGATTCAACTTCCCGGCATTCGTCAAGGATTTATTTTCCTAGACAAAAATACATTCATAAACATATCACCTTTCATACATCTTGCTTACATACACAATGCATGCACATACGCATCATATCACACAATCTCATTTCTCCCTGAGAACATCATGACATCATGCATTGCACAACTAATGTTTTGTCTTTTCAGGACAAAGGTCAATCCAAAGACGATTACTATCAACTGTTGCAATTCCAGATTCGATACCTGCATCTAGCCAGGGCATATCTGTGAGCGATTGATTGTGGATTCGATACCTGTATCTAGCCAGGGCATATCTACATTAAAGAGATTAAAGAGATAGGTGGGAAATGCTCCAGATATGGATGTTGTTCTTTTGCTTATTCAGATTTTCTCTTCAGAGAGGGCTTAGAAATGCTCCAGAGATGGATGCTATTCTGTTGCTTATTCAGAGTTACTTGTTCAGAAATAGTTCAGAGATGCTCTAGATGGACGCTATTATGTTGCTTATTCAGGGCTTCTTTTCAGAGATAACTTAGAGATGCTCCAACCACGGATGCTATTCTATTGTTTATTCAGAGATTCCTTCTAGATATAGTTCAGATGTGACCCAGGCATGGCGATGTTCTGATACTTATTCCAGATTTCCTTTCAGAGATCGCTTGGAAATGCTCTAGATATGGATGTTGTTCTTTTGCTTATTCAGAGATTCCTTCTAGATATAGTTCAGATGTGACCCAGGCATGGCGACGTTCTGATACTTATTCCAGATTTCCTTTCAGAGATAGCTTGGAAATGCTCCAGATATGGATGCTGTTCTTTTGCTTATTCAGAGATTCCTTCTAGATATAGTTCAGATGTGACCCAGACATGGCGATGTTCTGATACTTATTCCAGATTTCCTTTCAGAGATAGCTTGGAAATGCTCCAGATATGGATGCTGTTCTTTTGCTTATTTAGAGACTCCTTCTAGATATAGTTCAGATGTGACCCAGGCATGGCGATGTTCTGATACTTATTCCAGATTTCCTTTCAGAGATAGCTTGGAAATGCTCCAGATATGGATGTTGTTCTTTTGCTTATTCAGAGATTCCTTCTAGATATAGTTCAGATGTGACCCAGGCATGGCGACGTTCTGATACTTATTCCAGATTTCCTTTCAGAGATAGCTTGGAAATGCTCCAGATATGGATGTTGTTCTTTTGCTTATTCAGAGATTCCTTCTAGATATAGTTCAGATGTGACCCAGGCATGGCGACGTTCTGATACTTATTCCAGATTTCCTTTCAGAGATAGCTTGGAAATGCTCCAAATATGGATGTTGTTCTTTTGCTTATTCAGAGATTCCTTCTAGATATAGTTCAGATGTGACCCAGGCATGGCGATGTTCTGATACTTATTCCAGATTTCCTTTCAGAGATAGCTTGGAAATGCTCCATATATGGATGTTGTTCTTTTGCTTAGTCAAGACTCCTTCTAGATATAGTTCAGATGTGACCCAGACATGGCGACGTTCTGATACTTATTCCAGATTTCCTTTCAGAGATAGCTTGGAAATGCTCCAGATATGGATGATGTTCTTTTGCTTATTCAGAGATTCCTTCTAGATATAGTTCAGATGTGACCCAGGCATGGCGATGTTCTGATACTTATTCCAGATTTCCTTTCAGAGATAGCTTGGAAATGCTCCAGATATGGATGCTGTTCTTTTGCTTATTCAAGACTCCTTCTAGATATAGTTCAGATGTGACCCAGGCATGGCGACGTTCTGATACTTCTTCCAGATTTCCTTTCAGAGATAGCTTGGAAATGCTCCAGATATGGATGATGTTCTTTTGCTTATTCAAGACTCCTTCTAGAGATAGTTCAGATGTGACCCAGGCATGGCGACGTTCTGATACTTCTTCCAGATTTCCTTTCAGAGATAGCTTGGAAATGCTCCAGATATGGATGCTGTTCTTTTGCTTATTCAATACTCCTTCTAGAGATAGTTCAGATGTGACCCAGGCATGGCGACGTTCTGATACTTCTTCCAGATTTCCTTTCAGAGATAGCTTGGAAATGCTCCAGATATGGATGCTGTTCTTTTGCTTATTCAAGACTCCTTCTAGAGATAGTTCAGATGTGACCCAGGCATGGCGACATTCTGATACTTCTTCCAGATTTCCTTTCAGAGATAGCTTGGAAATGCTCCGGACACGGATGTTATTCTATTGCTTATTTCAGATTCCCTTCTAGAGATGGTTCAGATGCGACCCAGACATGGCGACATTCTGATACTTATTCCAGATCTCCTTCCAAAGACAACTTAGAGATGCTCCAGACCCGGAGGCTATTCTATTGTGTAGTCCAGATTTCTCTCCAGAGATAGCTTAGAAATGCTCCGGACACGGATTCTATTCTATTGCTTATTCCAGATTCCCTTCTAGAGATGGTTCAGATGCGATCCAGACATGGCTACATTCTGATACTTATTCCAGATTCCGTCCAGAGATAGTTCAGATGCAACCCAGACATGGCGACGTTCTGATACTCATTCCAGATTTCCTTTCAGAGATAGCTTGGAAATGCTCCAGATATGGATGTTGTTCTTTTGCTTATTCAAGACTCCTTCTAGAGATAGTTCAGATGTGACCCAGGCATGGCGACGTTCTGATACTCATTCCATATTTCCTTTTAGAGATAGCTTTGAAATGCTCCAGATATGGATGCTGTTCATTTGCTTATTCAGATTCAAACTTCTATAGACAACTTAGAGATGCTCCATCCCGGATGCTATTCTATTGTTCAGTCCAGATACGATCCAGACTCGGATGACATTCTGTTACTCATGCAGTATGGATATACCCCAGACACGGCGGTCATTCTACCATTTATTCATACGTCAGCAATCAGACACAGACTAGATATGCTCCAGACACGGGAGCTATTCTATTTCTTATTCAGATTCACCTATCCACCATCTTTCCAAATGGCATCTATAAGCCCATTCCCGACAAGGTTCTGTCACATCCCCAGATGGCATCTATAAGCCTATCCTCCTATCCACTATCCCTCCAAATGGCATCTGTAAGCCCATTCCCGCTGTCACACTGCTGATACTCAACTATGTGAGTGCAAATTTCTGGGCACTCTAGTGTTCAATCGTCTTCCACCTTTGGATCACGAAAGGCACACAAGCCAATCTACATCCTCAGGTCTAAGAAGATTGAACAGGGGCAACTGTTGTACCCCAAAATTTGCCCTCCCATAATCTTCAAAGTTTTGACAAGCATCACCTCAAAGGGTTCAAAGTCCACTCAAGGGCTACACAGTCAACCATCCTCCTAAGGCAGGCAAAATTAGGGTTTTGGTTCTCACAAGGAAGTTGAGGTTTCAAGGGCTCAATCAAGTCCCATATGCTCATACACATTGTCAAGTACCTACATGTCAAGTTTCAAGACTCATAGCACCAAGTTGCACAGTCAAAAACCCTAATTGCTCCACAATCAACTGCAGGGGAAAAATGGTCATTTGGCAGTCAAAAGTCAAAATTTTTGGTCAACATCTCATTTTGAAGCCACAATCATCATTTGATCAATTCTTGATCATGATTCCACAAGCATGGCTCAAAAAGTCTCGAGATGCAAAAGTTTCTATTTTTGGACAGTTGAAAAGTCAACTGTAACTTGACCAAGGCATAACTTTTTCATGGTTCATCAGAAAAATCCCATCCAATGCTTATCTTGAAGGGGAAGACATTTCCTACAACTCATCTTCACATTCCAAGTCCAAGAAATGCTCTCACAAAAAGTTATCAATTTCAACATTATAGGTCATTTTCAAAAGTCAACAAAAAGGCACTTTAAGTCAAAGACCATAACTTGAGATTGGTAAATAAAAATGACATGGGACCAAAGACATTGGTTAGAGGACTTCAAGACCTTTCCAAAATGTCCAAGAACATGTTCATAGCTTCAAAATTGAGCAAGATATGCATTGGAGAAGTTGGGAAATTTTTGTGAAATGGCCAAAGTCAACTATCCTTGAAACTTCATTTTTGACAAAAGGGACCCACTTTTTCCACTTGTTTCAGCTTGGCCATGCCTCCCACGTGTCCCACAATTTATTTCAAGATTTAAAATTAATTTTTTCATTTTTATTTAATTTTATTTGATTTAATTCATTTTAAATCTTTAAAATTCAAATAAAAATCAAAGAAATTAATGGAGGGATATATTTTGTGTCGAATAGCTTTGATACACCTTGAAATACCTTCCAAATTCGTGCAAGGCCTATTGTGGGCACAAAAATTCAAATTTTCACAAGAATGGAAAGTTGTTTAAATGGTGTTCATGGCAAAATCAAAACATAATTGCAAGGCTTAAAGGTCCTTTATTTTGATTGATTCTCACTCATTACTATATATACAAGCCTTGCAAGCCTCATTCCCAAGCTAGAACATTACACAAACGGCCAGAGCAAAATCCAAAAAGTGTCAAAAAAAGTGTGAGATCAAAAATCCATCATACCGCGCTGTAAGTTCTTCCCAGGTCCCCTATAATTTCCATATTATTTTTTCAATTGCTTTCATGTGCAGATTCTCAAAAGAGGAACACCATAAACCTCATATCCCAACGCTCCAAGTGTTCACCAGCACAGATCTAAGGGCCAAGCATAAGGAACACCATGGTCTGGAGTCAGCGTGCTGCAGGCAATCATGAAAGTCAAACGTGGCTTAGATTTCAGTGGGCTTGAATTGCTTCAATAAAACCTCCATGAAGGCCATCTCACCCCCCTTGGGTTTTCTTACCTTTTTCTTATTTTATTTTGTTTTGTCATTTTCTTTTCTTTTATTTATTTGCCTTATTTTTTTTATTAACATAATTAACCAACTAATATTTTCATAAAAAATCAAAAAAATAGAATTAACATTATTACTATTTTATTTTGTAAATAAATATTAACAAATAAATAGTTTAATTAGGCAATTTCAATTTCTTTTCTTAATAATTAAAATGGATTTAGAATTAGGAAGAATTAACTTTTAGTTTTATTTCTTTTCATTTTATTTCATAAAAACATAAAACACAAAAAATGTATTTTCTTTTAATTAAATTAATTAATTAGTCATTAATTAGCTTTAATTTCATTTTAATTACAAAAAAGACCAAAAAATCAATTTCTTTTCTTAAAAGGGTCAACACCCTTAGAACATTCCGATTTAATTTTTATTCGCGCACAGTTTATTATTATGTAATTGATTCCAAGACATGTAATAGTAATTAGGACTTTTACTATTTTTATTTACTTTCCGTACTCATTTACTAAAAAATGGGCCTTTGTAATTTTTGGCGATGTATAGACCCGCGCCTTGTAATAGCGTAGGATTTATGTTTCCGCAATTTACTTTCTACACCCCTTAACTGCTAAACTTGCATGAAAGAATGTATGTAAATAAAAACAACTCGTAGCTCACTAATTACAAAGACAAACATTAACTGAATACAACACACAAATACACACACCACTTATAGGGTACGCCTCACTCGTTGCCTTCGAAACGTGGTCGTCAAGTATAGGACGTTTTAGCGGTCCTTATGTCCATGATCCAGTTGCCTCGAAACAGTTGCCTCGAAACAGTTGCCTCGAAACGGTTGCCTCAGATTAAAAAAGAATCAAGGACATAAGGGTAGCTTCTAAGGTGTCCTACCGTTGCTTCGGTGACCACACTGTCCCTACACTCGAATTGACCCGAACACCTCCAATGGTGGTGCTACCTACCTCTCAATGGTGGGATGGCACTACCTAAAGGACACTTACACAGCTTAATTCCTTAGGGTAGGTAGATGACTTATGGGTACTTTCTCTTTTCAAACAAACAAAACATCTTTTCACACCTCACACTTTCAAAAAGTTTTCAAACAAATTTTTCAAACACTCTTGAGGACAGATACAAGAGTTATTCAGAAATCTTTAAACGAAACTTTTTCAAACCCACTCACATTTTGAAAAGCAAACATTTTGAAAACATAAAGAGCAAGTATCTAAGAGCCCGTGGATAACCACGGATAGAAAGGGTGCTAACACCTTCCCTTTCTATAAATCTACCTCCCGAACCGAGAAACTATCTCATAAGGAATTTTGCTGTGCTTTTGTCCTGTCCATGTTGGAGAAAATAAAAGACGGTGGCGACTCTTGCTTCCGCGACATTTCGCGAACCAGCGTTAAACAGTCAGTTCTATTTCCACCGATCACAGAACTGGCGACTCTGCTGGGGACTATAAAAGTGAGGTGTACCTTAGGATTAAAACATACTTATGTTTTAAATTGCTTTTCTTTGATTGCTTTATATTTGTGGGCTTTGCATCGGAGTTTCATAGATCCTAACCCGGATCTGGGGATACCCTTTTAGGTAGCATAAGCTGTGAGGGACCTGTCCGGCGTAGACCGACACGGGTGAAGCAGTGGCTACATTGGTGTGGCACCTTGGTCTGTACCGATATCCCTTGTGTTGCAACAAGGAGAATATGGGTCTTCTGAGGAGTCATTAAGCACCAACCGACCTTAGAACCCTAATGTGACCCAACTTGGCCATAGAATAGTAGCAGTATGCTACACCCATTGAGGCTAAACTCTCGCGATGGTTCTGGCTGCAAGAAAAGATTGCGACGCTGGAGTTATGACCGATTGAGGGTAGTCAGTGATATTGGGATCCTCTAGAACCCGGTTACTTTTGATAGGACATGTCTTAACCAACGAAACTGAAAGAGGGTAGTACCTAAACTTCATGCTGGCCTAAACTCTAAGGGCTGTCTTGTGTGACTTGTGTGCCTTCAAATTTGACTACTTGCATACTTGTTATCTGACACACGAGTTTCTTGTAGGTTTTGTTTACAGTCCTTAATATGGGCTCATAACAGGGTTTACTTACATCACTCCATGCACATCATGCCATCATACCATTGCATACATCCTACATAAGGACTAATCCATTTCAAGGATCTCAAGGGTTTGTGATGCAGGTCATGATGTCTAGAAAGGGGCAAAGGGGATTTATTTTCCTCTAGCCGAGGTTGTCAGGGGCTATGACCCACTTAATATGGTGAGCTTTGACTCCTGAAGAAGGACTCTCAACAAAATGAAGTTCCTTCAATCAAGCTACAAAATTCAAGTTCTAACAATCTTTCTTGTTTACCCCGCGAGGTCCTTGAAAACATTGCATGCATACATACACATCATTGCATAACAGGTACCCTTGTTACAGGTCACTTACCTTCTCCGCTGTTTATTTCAGCAATGACTTCCCAACAAGACAACCAGGATCTTCATGCTCAAGAGACTCGGTTCGGGGAGATCCTCCTAAATCTATCCAAGGGGCAGGAAGAGCTGAGAACACTCCTCATGGGGACTTTGGTCAGGAACAGTCCAGAAGACAGTAAGGACGAACGGTTGAAACGTCTACAAGTTGAGGTGGATACAATGAGAACCCAAATGCTGGGGCAAATGGATCTTATCCAAGACTTATCTCAAAGACAAGGAGAGCTCAGGATTCTCGTCAACCAACTGCTTCGGGATAACCAACTGGGGCAAACGTCTAGGGTTGAAGAGCAAGCCATCATTCAACCACCTGTGGGGCAAGAAGACAAGGGAAAAGCTCCTCAGTTTGCTTCAGGGTCACTAGTCCAGCATCAACCTCATCAGTGCCAACAGGGTAATCGGCGTAAGCGAAATACGTCTGGAAGACATTTCTCGGAGACTGGTATACCATCATCACTGATACTGAGACGCTTGTTGGAGGTCAAGCTGATTGCTTTAAAGGATCCTCCTAAGAAGCTCAACATAACCTCCCTGAAGTACAATCCTGATGAGAGGTGTGCCTACCATTCTGACAGTCCTGGACATGACACCGACGGCCACTGGAGCTTGAAGAACAAGATCCAGGACTTGATCGACGGAAGGGTGCTGGATTTCATGCCGGGTGGCAAAATGAAAATCTTTTGCTTAGAATCTCCCATCTGAGATGACTAGTTCAAGCTAAAAAAACTTTTGTTCATTCGAATGTTCAAGTTGTATTTTTCTTTGATTATTCAAACATTTATTCATATCAAACGTTGTTATTTCATTAATGCATTGCACGTGTCTGTTTTGAATCAATATATTCGCATTCGCTATATTCAAAATTGCTTTTATTTCTTGATGTTCAACTCTCGATCTAAAATTCTAAGCCTCTTGAGGGAGGATGACGAAAACGATACCACAATCTATAGTATGCTTTTGAACAGACCCCGCTGATGAGGTACAGGCATTGTTTCAATTCCTAAACACTGGAGTTATAAGGATGATAATCCCTCGTCAACCCCTTTGAGCCAAAGAGGTAGGAGTTTTCTTTTCGAAAACTAAAACCCTTAATCATAGCCTGGGGCAGGGTAGTTCTCTCAGTTGATCCAGGTGCACAATGAACAACATCAAAGGAGGCCTTCCAAAACAAAAGACAGTGACGGTTCCCTATAATCATAAAGACAGGCAGTCATTCTCTCAAACTAAAAGCCCAATAAGTCAAAACCTATGAAGGAGACTTACAAAATTGGGGCATCCCGCTGACTGTAATTCCAAAAAAGGAAACAGTTCAGGCAAAAAACAGGGATAACAAAATCAAAAAAGAAAGAGGTCCTACAAACCCTCAACAACAACAAAAAAGAAATAACTGCCTATTCAAAATAAACTGTCAATATCCGAACCATCACCATAATATCAGGACAAAGACTCAAACAAAGTCTAAATGCACGATCAGCTGAGTTTAGGTTTGAAGAACATCACGAAGAGCGGGTGGGTACAAATAAAATTTGAGCCTTTATCCTTTGTTTCTTAAACCGTGAACCAGGCCACGCTACAACCCTTAAAAAGTCCTAGCTGAAGCATGGGTTTTAGTTCGAAAGCATACTGTTACAAAGGTATCCTGACTCCTTAAGGCTCGCTGTAAAATCTTGAGTTGACATCACATGTTACATAATTCACTTGTTTTTATGAAAAAATACATTTTCAAAAAAACTTCAAGACAGACATAAGCTTTGCATTTTTAACATAACTTTGTTTGCATATGACTTTTTGTCTGAACAACATAGAAGTTCGCACGACGAATGTCTAATGAGCAAAAGCACCTACAAGCAAGGGGCATGGCATGATCATTGTACATCATCTGGGGCAGTTAAGTCAAGATTCGGAGAATCTCTCAAAAGGCCAACCAGCTTGGGGCAAATCTCCGTCTGAGTCACTCGGGGAATTGGACGATCAAACGAAGATCTTCTGGTGGCATGGTAACACAATGCTACTAACCGGGGCATCTCCCTACATTCTGAGAGCACGGACATAGTCGGAAAAAAATACACAAAATCAAAGACCCGCTAGATTGACACACCTAGGAAAAAATAAGGGCTTCCCAGCGAACCAAAAGGGTTCGGGCAAAATGAGGGATGAAAATGAAAAAAATCTGTACACCCGACAAGTCGAAAACCTGAAAAGGCGGCTTGGGAAAAAACGGGTATCCCGGTGGACTGAAAACCCGAAAGGGAGGTCCAGGAAAAAGTTAGGGATCAAAAGCGTACGACTATGTTCCGCCATCTCGTCACTTGCCTACCAGAAGAAGATTTGTCAAAACGGCAATCCTCAAGCACCTCTACAGGTACCTTCTCCCACAGAAACTGGGGCAGTAATGAGTTGTCTAAGCGATCTAGTTGCTCTGTCCACCAAGGTACCAAGGTAGGTTCGGCTGAAGAACGTAACTAGGATACCTTCACTCCCCGTTAAGTAATACAAGATTCAACAACTCTCCCCGAGCAGAGTTGGTCTCCCATCAACCCTGAAAAGGCACAACATCTCCAGCAAGTCAGCGACACTCTCCCCAAGCAGAGTTAGCCTACAGTCAGCCTTAAGGAAGATGGGTATCCCCAGAAATCTCAATATTCCCCAGTAGAGTATACAGATGTTCCTAAGCAAGCATCCCCGGCAGTCTTGATATAAGATTGTTCCCCGGCGGAATCCAGAACATCCCGGTGGAGCCACTTCCCCAGTGCAGTCTCAAAGTTTCCCCATGAGAGTTCAATCAATCTCCCCAGTAGATTCAGGAAGCTTATCCCCAGTAGATTCTGGAAGCTTACCCCTGCAGAGCACGAACACGTCTCCCGGACTTTATTCAAAGGATATTCTCCACCAGAGCTTATAACTGGGTTATCCTCAGCTAAAAACCACGGAAAGATCATCCCCGACGAAGCTCTTCCTATCCCCTCAACGGAGTTCATCAAATCTTCCAACATAACTCTTCAACGGTATCCCTCAGCGGAGTTATCATCAAATTCTCAGCAAAGTATCCCTTCCCCACAGAGTATTCCCCGCAGAGTATCTCTCCAACAAGTTTATTCCCCAACACAGTCATCTTCTCCTACCGGTTTGTTCTTGCAACCATCATGCCCAGCGGAAACGAAGAACTCTGTTCTTCAACATCAGCCCAGGATTCAACTTCCCGGCATTCGTCAAGGATTTATTTTCCTAGACAAAAATACATTCATAAACATATCACCTTTCATACATCTTGCTTACATACACAATGCATGCACATACGCATCATATCACACAATCTCATTTCTCCCTGAGAACATCATGACATCATGCATTGCACAACTAATGTTTTGTCTTTTCAGGACAAAGGTCAATCCAAAGACGATTACTATCAACTGTTGCAATTCCAGATTCGATACCTGCATCTAGCCAGGGCATATCTGTGAGCGATTGATTGTGGATTCGATACCTGTATCTAGCCAGGGCATATCTACATTAAAGAGATTAAAGAGATAGGTGGGAAATGCTCCAGATATGGATGTTGTTCTTTTGCTTATTCAGATTTTCTCTTCAGAGAGGGCTTAGAAATGCTCCAGAGATGGATGCTATTCTGTTGCTTATTCAGAGTTACTTGTTCAGAAATAGTTCAGAGATGCTCTAGATGGACGCTATTATGTTGCTTATTCAGGGCTTCTTTTCAGAGATAACTTAGAGATGCTCCAACCACGGATGCTATTCTATTGTTTATTCAGAGATTCCTTCTAGATATAGTTCAGATGTGACCCAGGCATGGCGATGTTCTGATACTTATTCCAGATTTCCTTTCAGAGATCGCTTGGAAATGCTCTAGATATGGATGTTGTTCTTTTGCTTATTCAGAGATTCCTTCTAGATATAGTTCAGATGTGACCCAGGCATGGCGACGTTCTGATACTTATTCCAGATTTCCTTTCAGAGATAGCTTGGAAATGCTCCAGATATGGATGCTGTTCTTTTGCTTATTCAGAGATTCCTTCTAGATATAGTTCAGATGTGACCCAGACATGGCGATGTTCTGATACTTATTCCAGATTTCCTTTCAGAGATAGCTTGGAAATGCTCCAGATATGGATGCTGTTCTTTTGCTTATTTAGAGACTCCTTCTAGATATAGTTCAGATGTGACCCAGGCATGGCGATGTTCTGATACTTATTCCAGATTTCCTTTCAGAGATAGCTTGGAAATGCTCCAGATATGGATGTTGTTCTTTTGCTTATTCAGAGATTCCTTCTAGATATAGTTCAGATGTGACCCAGGCATGGCGACGTTCTGATACTTATTCCAGATTTCCTTTCAGAGATAGCTTGGAAATGCTCCAGATATGGATGTTGTTCTTTTGCTTATTCAGAGATTCCTTCTAGATATAGTTCAGATGTGACCCAGGCATGGCGACGTTCTGATACTTATTCCAGATTTCCTTTCAGAGATAGCTTGGAAATGCTCCAAATATGGATGTTGTTCTTTTGCTTATTCAGAGATTCCTTCTAGATATAGTTTAGATGTGACCCAGGCATGGCGATGTTCTGATACTTATTCCAGATTTCCTTTCAGAGATAGCTTGGAAATGCTCCATATATGGATGTTGTTCTTTTGCTTAGTCAAGACTCCTTCTAGATATAGTTCAGATGTGACCCAGACATGGCGACGTTCTGATACTTATTCCAGATTTCCTTTCAGAGATAGCTTGGAAATGCTCCAGATATGGATGATGTTCTTTTGCTTATTCAGAGATTCCTTCTAGATATAGTTCAGATGTGACCCAGGCATGGCGATGTTCTGATACTTATTCCAGATTTCCTTTCAGAGATAGCTTGGAAATGCTCCAGATATGGATGCTGTTCTTTTGCTTATTCAAGACTCCTTCTAGATATAGTTCAGATGTGACCCAGGCATGGCGACGTTCTGATACTTCTTCCAGATTTCCTTTCAGAGATAGCTTGGAAATGCTCCAGATATGGATGATGTTCTTTTGCTTATTCAAGACTCCTTCTAGAGATAGTTCAGATGTGACCCAGGCATGGCGACGTTCTGATACTTCTTCCAGATTTCCTTTCAGAGATAGCTTGGAAATGCTCCAGATATGGATGCTGTTCTTTTGCTTATTCAATACTCCTTCTAGAGATAGTTCAGATGTGACCCAGGCATGGCGACGTTCTGATACTTCTTCCAGATTTCCTTTCAGAGATAGCTTGGAAATGCTCCAGATATGGATGCTGTTCTTTTGCTTATTCAAGACTCCTTCTAGAGATAGTTCAGATGTGACCCAGGCATGGCGACATTCTGATACTTCTTCCAGATTTCCTTTCAGAGATAGCTTGGAAATGCTCCGGACACGGATGTTATTCTATTGCTTATTTCAGATTCCCTTCTAGAGATGGTTCAGATGCGACCCAGACATGGCGACATTCTGATACTTATTCCAGATCTCCTTCCAAAGACAACTTAGAGATGCTCCAGACCCGGAGGCTATTCTATTGTGTAGTCCAGATTTCTCTCCAGAGATAGCTTAGAAATGCTCCGGACACGGATTCTATTCTATTGCTTATTCCAGATTCCCTTCTAGAGATGGTTCAGATGCGATCCAGACATGGCTACATTCTGATACTTATTCCAGATTCCGTCCAGAGATAGTTCAGATGCAACCCAGACATGGCGACGTTCTGATACTCATTCCAGATTTCCTTTCAGAGATAGCTTGGAAATGCTCCAGATATGGATGTTGTTCTTTTGCTTATTCAAGACTCCTTCTAGAGATAGTTCAGATGTGACCCAGGCATGGCGACGTTCTGATACTCATTCCATATTTCCTTTTAGAGATAGCTTTGAAATGCTCCAGATATGGATGCTGTTCATTTGCTTATTCAGATTCAAACTTCTATAGACAACTTAGAGATGCTCCATCCCGGATGCTATTCTATTGTTCAGTCCAGATACGATCCAGACTCGGATGACATTCTGTTACTCATGCAGTATGGATATACCCCAGACACGGCGGTCATTCTACCATTTATTCATACGTCAGCAATCAGACACAGACTAGATATGCTCCAGACACGGGAGCTATTCTATTTCTTATTCAGATTCACCTATCCACCATCTTTCCAAATGGCATCTATAAGCCCATTCCCGACAAGGTTCTGTCACATCCCCAGATGGCATCTATAAGCCTATCCTCCTATCCACTATCCCTCCAAATGGCATCTGTAAGCCCATTCCCGCTGTCACACTGCTGATACTCAACTATGTGAGTGCAAATTTCTGGGCACTCTAGTGTTCAATCGTCTTCCACCTTTGGATCACGAAAGGCACACAAGCCAATCTACATCCTCAGGTCTAAGAAGATTGAACAGGGGCAACTGTTGTACCCCAAAATTTGCCCTCCCATAATCTTCAAAGTTTTGACAAGCATCACCTCAAAGGGTTCAAAGTCCACTCAAGGGCTACACAGTCAACCATCCTCCTAAGGCAGGCAAAATTAGGGTTTTGGTTCTCACAAGGAAGTTGAGGTTTCAAGGGCTCAATCAAGTCCCATATGCTCATACACATTGTCAAGTACCTACATGTCAAGTTTCAAGACTCATAGCACCAAGTTGCACAGTCAAAAACCCTAATTGCTCCACAATCAACTGCAGGGGAAAAATGGTCATTTGGCAGTCAAAAGTCAAAATTTTTGGTCAACATCTCATTTTGAAGCCACAATCATCATTTGATCAATTCTTGATCATGATTCCACAAGCATGGCTCAAAAAGTCTCGAGATGCAAAAGTTTCTATTTTTGGACAGTTGAAAAGTCAACTGTAACTTGACCAAGGCATAACTTTTTCATGGTTCATCAGAAAAATCCCATCCAATGCTCATCTTGAAGGGGAAGACATTTCCTACAACTCATCTTCACATTCCAAGTCCAAGAAATGCTCTCACAAAAAGTTATCAATTTCAACATTATAGGTCATTTTCAAAAGTCAACAAAAAGGCACTTTAAGTCAAAGACCATAACTTGAGATTGGTAAATAAAAATGACATGGGACCAAAGACATTGGTTAGAGGACTTCAAGACCTTTCCAAAATGTCCAAGAACATGTTCATAACTTCAAAATTGAGCAAGATATGCATTGGAGAAGTTGGGAAATTTTTGTGAAATGGCCAAAGTCAACTATCCTTGAAACTTCATTTTTGACAAAAGGGACCCACTTTTTCCACTTGTTTCAGCTTGGCCATGCCTCCCACGTGTCCCACAATTTATTTCAAGATTTAAAATTAATTTTTTCATTTTTATTTAATTTTATTTGATTTAATTCATTTTAAATCTTTAAAATTCAAATAAAAATCAAAGAAATTAATGGAGGGATATATTTTGTGTCGAATAGCTTTGATACACCTTGAAATACCTTCCAAATTCGTGCAAGGCCTATTGTGGGCACAAAAATTCAAATTTTCACAAGAATGGAAAGTTGTTTAAATGGTGTTCATGGCAAAATCAAAACATAATTGCAAGGCTTAAAGGTCCTTTATTTTGATTGATTCTCACTCATTACTATATATACAAGCCTTGCAAGCCTCATTCCCAAGCTAGAACATTACACAAACGGCCAGAGCAAAATCCAAAAAGTGTCAAAAAAAGTGTGAGATCAAAAATCCATCATACCGCGCTGTAAGTTCTTCCCAGGTCCCCTATAATTTCCATATTATTTTTTCAATTGCTTTCATGTGCAGATTCTCAAAAGAGGAACACCATAAACCTCATATCCCAACGCTCCAAGTGTTCACCAGCACAGATCTAAGGGCCAAGCATAAGGAACACCATGGTCTGGAGTCAGCGTGCTGCAGGCAATCATGAAAGTCAAACGTGGCTTAGATTTCAGTGGGCTTGAATTGCTTCAATAAAACCTCCATGAAGGCCATCTCACCCCCCTTGGGTTTTCTTACCTTTTTCTTATTTTATTTTGTTTTGTCATTTTCTTTTCTTTTATTTATTTGCCTTATTTTTTTTATTAACATAATTAACCAACTAATATTTTCATAAAAAATCAAAAAAATAGAATTAACATTATTACTATTTTATTTTGTAAATAAATATTAACAAATAAATAGTTTAATTAGGCAATTTCAATTTCTTTTCTTAATAATTAAAATGGATTTAGAATTAGGAAGAATTAACTTTTAGTTTTATTTCTTTTCATTTTATTTCATAAAAACATAAAACACAAAAAATGTATTTTCTTTTAATTAAATTAATTAATTAGTCATTAATTAGCTTTAATTTCATTTTAATTACAAAAAAGACCAAAAAATCAATTTCTTTTCTTAAAAGGGTCAACACCCTTAGAACATTCCGATTTAATTTTTATTCGCGCACAGTTTATTATTATGTAATTGATTCCAAGACATGTAATAGTAATTAGGACTTTTACTATTTTTATTTACTTTCCGTACTCATTTACTAAAAAATGGGCCTTTGTAATTTTTGGCGATGTATAGACCCGCGCCTTGTAATAGCGTAGGATTTATGTTTCCGCAATTTACTTTCTACACCCCTTAACTGCTAAACTTGCATGAAAGAATGTATGTAAATAAAAACAACTCGTAGCTCACTAATTACAAAGACAAACATTAACTGAATACAACACACAAATACACACACCACTTATAGGGTACGCCTCACTCGTTGCCTTCGAAACGTGGTCGTCAAGTATAGGACGTTTTAGCGGTCCTTATGTCCATGATCCAGTTGCCTCGAAACAGTTGCCTCGAAACAGTTGCCTCGAAACGGTTGCCTCAGATTAAAAAAGAATCAAGGACATAAGGGTAGCTTCTAAGGTGTCCTACCGTTGCTTCGGTGACCACACTGTCCCTACACTCGAATTGACCCGAACACCTCCAACGGTGGTGCTACCTACCTCTCAATGGTGGGATGGCACTACCTAAAGGACACTTACACAGCTTAATTCCTTAGGGTAGGTAGATGACTCATGGGTACTTTCTCTTTTCAAACAAACAAAACATCTTTTCACACCTCACACTTTCAAAAAGTTTTCAAACAAATTTTTCAAACACTCTTGAGGACAGATACAAGAGTTATTCAGAAATCTTTAAACGAAACTTTTTCAAACCCACTCACATTTTGAAAAGCAAACATTTTGAAAACATAAAGAGCAAGTATCTAAGAGCCCGTGGATAACCACGAATAGAAAGGGTGCTAACACCTTCCCTTTCTATAAATCTACCTCCCGAACCGAGAAACTATCTCATAAGGAATTTTGCTGTGCTTTTGTCCTGTCCATGTTGGAGAAAATAAAAGACGGTGGCGACTCTTGCTTCCGCGACATTTCGCGAACCAGCGTTAAACAGTCAGTTCTATTTCCACCGATCACAGATGTCAACAGGGGCAACACCCTATTCCTTGGTTTATGGCATGGAGGCAGTCTTGCCCATTGAAGTTCAGATACCCTCTCTTCGGATTATGAAGGATGCATGTATGAGCGAAGATGACTGGATTCAGACCCGACTTGATCAACTGAACTTAATCGACGAAAAGAGGCTTACTGCTATTTGTCATGGTCAGACGTACAAAAGCGGATGATCAAGGCATTTAACAATAAAGTTAGACGACAAGAGTATCAAGTTGGGGATCTGGTAATCAAGCGCATTATTCTACCTCAAGGTGATCCCAGGGGAAAATGGACCCCTACTTACGAAGGGCCATTTGTGGTTAAGAACATTTTCTCAAGAGGAGCCATGATTCTAACCACCATGGATGGTGACGACCTTCCTCACCCCGTCAATACAGACATAGTGAAAAGATACTACACATAATCAAAGACCCTCTAGGTTGACTGGCCTAGGCAAAAATAAGGGCTTCCCGGCGAACCAAAAGGGTTCGGGCAAAAATAAGGGATGAAAATGAAAAAATTTGTACACCCCGCAAGTCGAAAACCTGAAAAGGCAGCTTGGGACCAAAGGGGTATCCCGGTGGACTGAAACCCCAAAAGGGAAGTCCAGGAAAAAATTAGGGATAAGCGTAACACTATGTCTCATTCGATCACCTTGCATCCAGACTTCGTATCGACTATCAAGCTCAGACGACACTAATCAATCTGATTCATCTTCAACCAGTAGCAAAGTGATGAGATGCTTGAGAACATAAAGGAAATAGAAGAGTTGGAACCCAGTGGGATTATTCACATAGCTGTTTTGTTTTCTTTTCACAAATTGTGTAAATTTTATTCGGTGGCGTTCTCTTACTAGGACGTCAGCCTCTTGTACAAAAAACACTTATTTACAGGTCAAACTTCAAAATCAATACAATTCATTTTCAGACCAATTTCAAACTGTTTTTCCTTTATCTGTTTTGTTTTGCAAAGAACGTCCAATGTTTGTTTTTGATATATGCATTTGACATTAATTGCTGATCATAAATATTTACATGTGAAACAAAAGATGAATTACTGGTAATATTAGAAACAGGGGCAATAAGAAGTGTCCAAGTTGTACAGTTGTTCTGTCCACCAGGTACAAAGGTAGATTCATCTGAAGAATACGAATAGGATACCTTCACTCCCCGCAGAGTAAGGCAGTAATGGTAGCTCTCCCCCAGCTGAGACTTGCAACTGGGAATGAATGAGTCGGTAATATTCTCCCCAAGCAGAGTTTATCCACCATCAGCCCTAAAAAAGCTTGATATCCCCGGCAGTCTTAATATTTCCCAACAGAGTATAAGAATGTTCCCCGGCAGAATACAAGATACCCCCGGTGGAGTCAATGTTTTCCCAGCACGATCTGAAAAAGCTTCCCCAACGAAGTTGAAGTATCATCCCAGTAGACTCTGGAAGTTTATCCCCAGCGGAGTACAATAAATCTCCCCAGCCAAGTTCAAAGGATCATTCCTAGCAGAACTCATAGATTTATCCCCACAGGAGTCTAACAAGATTATCCCCAGCGAGTTGCAACTGAAAGATCATCCCCAGCGAAGTTCTTTCCTTTCACGAACAGGAATTCAATCCTCAACAGATTCAATGTCCCCAGCAACGGTAATCCATCCCCATTGTAGTTTATCAGTGGAATCTTCAGCAGAACATTTCTTCCCCGCAGTGTAATCTCTTCATCAGTTTATTCCCCAATGGAGTTCTCCTCTCCTGCAAGTTTATCATCTTCGTTCATCATCCCCAGCGGAAACGAAGAATTCAACTCTATTCTCCAACAGCTCAGGGATTTATTTTCCCCAACTAAAACATTACATTTCCATACATCATGATACATGCACAAACTCATCATACCGTACAATCTCATTTATGTTGAGAACATCATTGCTTGATCCATATCATGCATTGCATATGAATGACCTTTACCTTTCAGGAAAGATGCAGTTAAATTCTCAGCTATATCAAGACCTTGCCTGGTCCAGTTAAATCGATTCCTAAATATTTTTCTGATGCCGATCCAGTCAAAGGCCTTCTCTGGTCCAGTTAAATCGATTCCTAAAGATTTCTCTGATGCCGATCCAATTGAAGTTATCCCAAGACCTTGTCTGGTCCAATTAAATCGATTCCTAAAGATTTTTCTGATGCTGATCCAGTCAAAGGCCTTCTCTGGTCCAGTTAAATCAATTCCTAAAGATTTTTATGATGCCAATCCAGTTGAAGTTATCCCAAGACCTTGTCTGGTCCAGTAAAATTGATTCCTAAAGATTTTTCTGATGCCGATCCAGTCAAAGGCCTTTTTTGGTCCAGTTAAATTGATTCCCTAAAGATTTTTCTGATGCCAATCTAGTCAAAGAAGACAAGACCTCCTCTGGTCCAGTTAAATCGATTCCTAAAGATTTTTCTGATGTCGATCCAGTCAAAGGCCTTCTCTGGTCCAGTTAAATCGATTCCTAAAGATTTTTCTGATGCCGATCCAGTTGAAGTTATCCCAAGACCTTGTCTGGTCCAGTTAAACCGATTCCTAAAGATTTTTTTGATGTCGATCCAGTCAAAGGCCTCCTCTGGTCCAGTTAAATCGATTCCTAAAGATTTTTCTGATGCCGATCCAGTTGAAGTTATCCCAAGACCTTATCTGGTCCAGTAAAATCGATTCCTAAAGATTTTTCTGATGTCGATCCAGTCAAAGGCCTTGTCTGGTCCAGTTAAATCGATTCCTAAAGATTTTTCTGATGCCAATCCAGTCAAAGAAGACAAGACCTCCTCTGGCCTAGTTAAATCAATTCCTAAAGATTTTTTTGAAGCCAATCCAGTCAAAGAAGACAAGACCTCCTCTGGTTCAGTTAAATCGATTCCTAAAGATTTTTCTGATGCCAATCCAGTCAAAGAAGACAAGACCTCCTCTGGTCTAGTTAAATCGATTCCTACAGATTTTTCTGATGCCAATCCAGTCAAAGAAGACAAGACCTCCTCTGGTCCAGTTAAATCGATTCCTAAAGATTTTTCTGATGCCAATCCAGTCAAAGAAGACAAGACCTCCTCTGGTTCAGTTAAATCGATTCCTAAAGATTTTTCTGATGCCAATCCAGTCAAAGAAGACAAGACCTCCTCTAGTTCAGTTAAATCAATTCCTTAAGATTTTTCTGATGCCAATCCAGTCAAAGAAGACAAGACCTCCTTTGGTTCAGTTAAATTGATTCCTAAAGATTTTTCTGATGCCGATCCAGTCAAAGGCCTTGTCTTGTCCAGTTAAATCGATTCCTAAAGATTTTTCTGATGCCAATCCAGTCAAAGAAGACAAGACCTCCTTTGGTCCAGTTAAATCGATTCCTAAAGATTTTTCTGATGCCAATCCAGTCAAAGAAGACAATACTTCATCTGGTTCAGTTAAATCGATTCCTAAAGATTTTCCTGATGCCGATCCAGTCAAAGTCAAACCCAAGACCTCCTCTAGTTCAGTCAGATCGTCGACAAGATCTCCCTGATTTATATTCCAGTTGAAGTTCAGACCACCAACCAACGGTCTCCAAATGGCATCTATAAGCCCATTCCCGGCATCACAATGCTGATACCACTTCATGCGAGTGCAAATTTCTGGGCACTCTAGTGTTCAATCATCTTCCACCTTCGGATTACGAAAGGCCCGAAAGCCAATCTACATCCTCAGGTTTAAGGAAATTGAACAGGGGCAGCTGTTGTACCCCAAAATTCTCCCTCCCATATTCCTCAAAACATTGCACAATAATCTCCAAGTTGCTCAAGATTGCTCAAGAGTTGGACATTCAAATCATCTCCTAAGGCAGTCAATCTCAAATTAGGGTTTTGTGTTGCATCAAGGTCCTTACATCCAAATGACCTCAAGTTATCCCCAATGTCCTAATATGTTCTCAAGTTCATCCATGTCAAATTTCAAGCCTTGCAGAGGAAGTTTGGTCAGTCAATTACTCAAGAGGTCCAAAAATCGACTTTGCTAGGGCAAAAGTCAACTGTGACCTACAAACAGTCAAACTTTAAGATTTTTTGTCAACATTATCATTTTGAAGGATATTTCATCATTTGATACAGGGTTGATCATGATTCATCAAGGATTGCTCAAAATTCATCAAGACTCAAAAGTTGCTAAATTAGGGTTTTGTAGGAAAAGTCAACTCAACTTTGACCAAGCATAACTTTCTCATACTTTATGATAAATGACCCATCCAAAGATAATTTTGAATAGGATTCAATTTCCTACAATCCATATTCACACCCCAAGATCAAGAAATGCACTCACAAAAAGTTACAAATTTGGACATTATAGGTCATTTTTGAAAATCAACAAAAAACACCTTTTTTGCCCAAGCTTATAAGTTGAGCATGGAATATCAAAATGAGATTAGACCAAAATGGTTGGTTATAGGACATCTCAAGGTTTCTAAAAAGTCCATGAACACCTCCAAAAGTTCAAAATTGAAGAAGTTATGCATTGTTGAAGTTGGGCACTTTTCCAAAATTGCCAAAAGTCAACTATCCCCAAAACTTCAAATTTTGTCAAATGGGCCCACTTTTTTCCACTTGATTTGATCTTGTCACACTACACCCGTGTCCTATCTTCAGTCTTATGTCCATTCATTAATTTTTCTATTTTATTTGATTTTTATTGAATTAATTCATTTTAAATCAATTTAAATCCAAATAAAATCTAAATATTGATAACTTGATACATGCCTTAATTGTCATCATGGACAAGATCAAACTCGTATCAAGCCATATCATGCACAAAATATTGGTTTTTGGACAAATTTGGAAGCTTTTTCATGGAGGATCAAATCAAATCCTAAATCATCAATGCCTAAGGATTCGAAGCCCAAAACTTGACCTAATTCATTCCATATTACTTATACAAACCAAAGGCACGAGCATCAGGGGCTGGAGGCTGCCAAATCACAAAAGCAAAACTTGAAAAAACTTGAAAAAACTTGAAAAAAGCTTGAATCTAAAATCGTGCTTAGAGGCCGATTCAAAGCAAAATCTCAATGCTATCCTCTTGCTGGATATCCATTAAGTCTGTAGCAATCAAAAGCAAGGTCATTCACCTCTAAATCGCGCTGTAAGTCTCCCTGAAAACGAACCTGTATTTGAAATCGCAATCTCTTATTCTGTCATTTTCTTGAGAAAACATTGACATATTCATGATTCTTGAGTGATTTAGAAACTTTCTGCATCATTTGATTGTGTTTTCATGAGCCATAACCCCATACCCGAACCTAGGGTTTTGCAAGTTTGTTTTTGGGCATTTTCTTCGCAGGAAAAATTGGAACCAATAATGGACATAGATGAAATCAGGAGAGGAAGACGAACATGGTTGTGGTCTTGGAATTAATTTCCATGGCCTAGAACTCGTTTTAGGATGGACCTATGGATTTAGCTGCAGATAAAAATCCGCAGGTAAATAACCAAGGTTGGGCGAAGAAGATGAATACATGCCCCTTTCCCATTTGTCCATTCATAATTTCGCGCTTTTTTTATTTTTTAATTCTGGCATTTGTTTTGTTTTCTAATATATTAATTTTTACCTAATCCATTAACAAACAAAGTCCAGTGGTCCAGTGGTGAAGGCGTTAGTGCATAGTTCAACAGGACCTGGGTTCGAATCTCAGGTCCCCATATTTGCATATTATTGTTTTTCTTCAGGAGATCCAACACGCCTCAGCAATTATGGTACATGATACACCATCACCTAATCACTTGCCAGATGGCCCCAGGCCAGATCTGGTGGTCCATAATGAATGCCCATCATAAGACCAAGTCAAAGGCGTACAGGTGATCAGGAAAGTCAACCAGGCTTGCAATGTTAATGGGCCACAAATTGCTGATTTCACCCCCAAATCAGGCCCAACACCCCTTTGTTTTTTCTTTCTTCCTTTTATTTATTTATTTATTTGTTTTGATTAATTATTTTTATCATTTAAGCTAACCAATTAAAATCTTTTTTTCTCATAAAATCAAAAAAACCAAAAAAATATATTTTATTTATTAAAATTAAATTCATTACTTTATTTTTGTAAATAAATTAATTTAATTAATTTAGTATTAATTAGGTATGACTTTTAATATTTTTTGCAATAATTAAAATTAATTTAGATAAATAGGTTTTATTAACATTAATCAAATTTATTTTATTTCTTTAAATATCCAAAAATCCAAAAATATCTTTTTTAATTAATTAATTAATTTATTTAATTAACTTAGTTTTATTTCCTTTTAGATCAAAAAAATAACAAAAAAAATCTTTCTTTAATAAACCAAAGGGTCAAAACCCTAGAATGCGTCCGATCTAATTTTCTCGCATGCGATCCATTTATGATATTGATGTAATTGTTTCCAGGAATGTAATAGTTAAATTAGGACGTTGATTGCTTTATCGCTTTATTTATTTTCAGCATTTTAAATTAAAGGGTTGTTTTGGCGATGTAAATACCCGACGCCTTGTAATAGTTTAGATTTAATTTCCGCAAATTTAATTCCCGCAACTCATAAACTGTTAGATGTTTGATAATAGGGAATGCATGACAAGATCAAATGTATGAACTTAAAATTAACATAGCTCACTCATTGACATGTACAAAGACAAATTAATTGGAAATAGCACACTTGCACATGCGCACTCTTAGGGTACACCTCACTTGGTTGCCTTCGAACGTGGTCATTGAGTATAGGAAGTTTTAGAGGTCTCCCTCTTGTCCAAAGATCATAGTTTCCTCGAAACGGTTGCCTCGGAAAAATGATCTAAGACATTAGGGTTACCACTAAGGCATCCTAACATTGCTTTAGTGACCACACGTCCCTTAATCGAATTGACCCTTAAACTCCAACGACGATGCTACCTACTTATCAATAGTGGGATAACATTGTCTAAAGGACGTTAGCACAGATTGATTCCTTTTTCGAGTAGGTAGATGGTTCTTAAGTACTTGCTCTTTCAAAACAAAATAAAAACTTTTCGCACTTACACCTTTCAAACAAAAAAACTTCTTTCAAACCCACAAACACAAAGAAAAGTAAATTTTTGAAAACACTTTGAGCAAGTACCTAAGAGCCCGTGGATAACCACAGATAGAAAGGGTGCTAACACCTTCCCTTTCTATAATATACCACCCCGAACCCGAGAAATATCTCGAAAAAGGAATTTTTCTATGCTTTTTTCCTTTCCTTGTTGGATAAAATAAAAGTCGGTGGCGACTCTTGCTTACCGCGACATTTTACAAAAACAAACGCAAAACGCAAACCAGCATTCCAAAAACAGTCAGTTCTCTCCCACCGTATCACACTTGGTTTCTCCTATTGTAAGCCCAAGAGGCATATTTGTAACCATTGAAACTTCTTAATGCAATTAACGTTTGTTCTCTTTCTGTTTAGGAAAATTTAAGTCTTAGAAATCCTTTAAAACATTGCATACGCATATCATACATATCATTGCATAAACAGGTTTTAGAACAGGTCTCTTATTCTTTTTGTTGTTTATTTCAGAAAAAGAAATGGCTCTCGAACAAACAGTGAAGGACCTCCAAACTCAAAATGCTCAGTTTCCACAAATGATCATGGCTCTCGCCAAGGGGCAAGATGAGCTGAAAGCCCTGATCGTCAAAGAAAAGACCAAGAAGCCAAAGAAACCAACTGGTGTAGTGAACTTAGGAAGAAGGATCAGAGGACCGGTTAAGCGAGCTATAGATTTCACAACCACATAGGAAGAGGGGGAGAATCAAGGAGAAAAGCCCATAGAAGAAAACAATAACCCGGGGTCTGATGAAGATGAACCTGACTTTTCTGACGAACAGTATCCTCCCTTTGATGACAAGTACAAACAGTTAGAAGATCGCCTCAATGCTATGGAGATACAGAGGGTACTCAGGATGGATTTTGAGGAACTAGGGCTGATCTCAGGGGTGGTCATCCCGCAGAAATTCAAGGTCCCTAAATTTGCTAAGTACGGCGGTGTCTCCTATCCTAAGTTGCATTTAAGGTCGTATGTCAGGAAGATTCAACCCCACACCACTGATAAGGATCTGTGGGTACATTTCTTCCAGGAGAGTTTGTCCGGGACACAGTTGGAATGGTTATATCAACTAGAAATAACTAATGTACGTAATTGGGAAGATCTGGCTGTTGCTTTCTATAAGCAGTACCAATAGAATGCTAACCTTGCCCCAACTCATACACAGTAGCAAAGCATGTCTATGGGTTCCGGCGAGGGCTTTAAGGACTACGCCCAAAAATGGAGAGACCTTACGGGAAGAGTACAACCTCCGTTGTCTGATATGGAGCTGGTAGACATGTTCTTGGGCATATTATTTGGACCATTCTTTAACCATCTGATTGGAAGTTCTTTTGTTGGGTTTACTGAATTAATCTTAACTGGTGAACGTGTAGAGGATGGCATCAAAAGTGGTAAAATACAGAGAGATGCATCCTCCAGTACTGTCAAGAAACCTTTCACAGGAAAGAAAGAGGTCAGTGTGGCTTATAGCCAAAGGAATCATAACAAAATTGAATGTCGTTCAACGGTAGGGGCTGTCATGATTTCCAATCCCGCATCAAACCAGCAACGAAATAATCAGCACAGGCCAGATGCGCCCAGAAGACAGTTTACCCGGATCAACATGACTTTATCCCAGGTTTTACCACATCTGCTGAAGTCCAATCTGGTGACTCTGAAAGAGGCCCCAAAGAATCCTAATACTTCCTCTCTCCGCTACAATCCAAATGCTCGATGTGCCTACCATTCTGAGACTCTGGGGCATGACACGAATGACTGTTGGGCTTTGAAGAACAAGGTGCAATACCTTATTGATGCAAAAGAGGTTGAATTTGATCCCCCTGAGACTCCCAACGTCATAACTGCATCCATGCCTAAGCATGGCCCGAGAGTCAATGCTATTGATGTTGTCTCCGCCATAGAAGATGTTGACAGTAGCTATGACCTAGACAAGTGGATCTTCCCGACTGTCAGCGGTGGACTCGGAAATTGGGAGGCCAAGGATTTTGTTCCCATCTATTTTATTCAAGAGTAATTTGTCTTTTTGTTTTTGAGGATATGTAATACTTAAAAAATTGAGACATTAAAGCCTTGTGTCTTACCCGAGGCACAATGGTCTATTTGTGAGGGTCATTACTTCATTTTCATATGTCATCAATAAAACATTGGACGTTTCGCATACAAATTTTACGCTCTTTGTCTTTCTTTTCTACTTTTTACTTTGTCAAATATACAACTATGCTCTTACACACACCCACATATCAAAATGCAGATCCACATCCACTCAGGATCCCATTGATAACGGTTCTGCTATTGCTCATTATGACTTTGAAAATCCGATCAACCAAGCCAAGGACGAAGATAATGAAGATTGTGAGGTACCAGGAGAACTTGCCAGACTGTTACAACGGGAAGAAAGGGGAATACAACCTCATGAAGAGCCGGTTGAGATAGTGAACTTGGGTACTAAAGAGGACAAGAAAGAAGTCGAGATAGGTTCCGATCTGGAGCATGGTGTCAAGGAACAGTTAATACAGATGTTACATGACTATGTTGAGGTTTTCGCCTGGTTATACAAAGAATTGTCGGGACTTGACACCGATATTGTGGTTCATTTCATACCTACTAAAGAGGATTGCCCTCTAGTGAAATAGAAGGTTCATCGCATGCGGCCTGAGATGTTAGAAAAGATCAAAGCCAAAGTCATGAAACAGTTCGACATCGGTTTCTTAGTTGTTACTTCCTATCCTCAATGGGTTGCTAATGTGGTTCCGGTACCTAAGAAAGACGGTAAGGTAAGTATGTGTGTGGATTACAGAGACCTGAACAGGGAAAGCCCCAAGGATGACTTTTCGCTTCCCCATATTGACGTTCTGATTGACAACACTGCATAATATAAGGTATTCTCCTTCATGGATGGTTTCTCGGGGTATAATTAGATTAAAATGGAACCTGAGGACATGGAGAAGACGACCTTCGTCACACAGTGGGGCAATTTCTTCTACAAGGTTATGCCCTTTGGGTTAAAGAACGCTGGGGAAACCTATCAGCGTGCAATGGTAGCATTGTTTCACGATATGATCCATCACGAGATAGAGGTCTACATGGATGATATGATAGCCAGGTATAAGACTGAAGAGGAACACCGGGATCATCTTCAGAAGCTGTTTGAAAGGTTGAAGAAATACAAACTGAGGCTGAACCCGAATAAGTGCACTTTTGGAGTAAGATCCGGTAAGCTCTTAGGTTTTGTTGTCAGCGGCAAAGGCATTGAAGTGGACCCCACAACGGTTAAAGCTATACAAGAAATTCTAACTCCTCGCAATGAGAAGGAGGTCAGGGGATTCTTGGGACGTCTAAACTACATTGCCAGATTCATTTCCCATCTAACCGCTACTTGTGAGCCAATCTTCAAATTACTGAAGAAAGATTAAGCAGTGAAGTGGAATGACGATTTCGAGAATTCCTTTAACAAAATCAAGGAATATCTTCAAGAGCCTCCAATTTTAATGCCTCCAGTCGAAGGAAGACCTCTGATCATGTACTTAATAGTGTTAGAGAATTCAATGGGGTGTGTGCTGGGGCAGCATGACGAGTTTCGTCGAAAAGAGCATGCAATATACTACCTTAGCAAAAAGTTTTCCGACTGTGAAACAAGATACTCACTGCTCGAGAAAACTTATTGCACTTTGGCATGGGCTACTCGCTGACTAAGACAGTATATGTTGACTCACACTACTTTGTTGATATCTAAAATGGACCCTATCAAGTACATATTTGAGAAGCCCTCTCTCTGGAAGAATAGCAAGATGGCAAATGATCCTGACCGAATACGACATTCAATACACAACCCAGAAAGCAATCAAGGGAAGTGTACTAGCAGATCATTTGGCTCATCAGGTTGTGGAAGATTACCAATCCATGAATTTTGAGTACCCGGACGAGAACATCATGTTAGTAACTGATTGTGCAGAACCTGGGCCGGATGAAGGACCTGAAAAAGGATCCCGGTGGACTATGGTTTTTGACGGAGCTTCCAATGCACTTGGCAATAGCGTCGGTGCTGTGATCATCTCTCCTGAAGGTTATCATACTCCTTTCACGGCCCGATTATGTTTCAATTGTACCAATAATATGGCTAAGTATGAAGCATGTATTATGGGTCTCAAGGCTGCTATCGACTTGAGGATCAAATTCTTGAGTGTATTCGGATATTTGGCCCTAGTGATCAGCCAAATCAAAGGAGAATGGGACACGAAGCATAGCATCCTAATCTCATCCCTTACAAAGAGCATGTGTTAACACTGATTCCACATTTTGAAGAAATTACTTTTGAGCATTTTCCACGAGAGGAAAATCAACTAGTGGACGTGCTAGCTACTATGTCATCCATGTTCAAGGTCATGTAGGATAACGAGGCTCCTCAGATCACTATTGAGAGGATGGATGAACCCTCATACTGTCATGAGATTGATACTGAATAAGTAGTGGACAAACCTTGGTTCCATGAAGTCAAAAGATATCTCGAAGCCCAAGAGTATCCTGAAGTAACTTCAGTCAATGATAAGAAGTTCCTAAGGAGGTTCTCTGCCAAATTCTTCCTCAGTAATGGGATCCTTTACAAGCGCAACCACGATTCTACTTTGCTTCAGTGTGTAGACAAGAATGAAGCAGAAAAGATTATGGCTGATTTACACGAAGGTACCTTTGGCACCCATTCTAGTGGACATGCGATGGCTAAAAAGATCTTACGGGTAGGATACTATTGGTCCACTATGGAAGCAGATTGTTATCAACATTCATGGACTTGTCACAAGTGCCAAATATATGCTGATAAGGTGCACATACCTTCGGTTCCTCTAAACGTCTTTACTGCTCCTTGGCCTTTCGCAATGTGGGGCACTGATATGATTGGAGAGATTAGACCTACAACTTCTAACGGGCACCGCTTCATCCTCGTCGCCATTGATTACTTCATAAAGTGGGTCGAGGCAGCCTCATTTGCTTCTGTTACTAAGAACATTGTGGCCCGATTCATCAAGCACAACCTTGTCTGTCGGTATGGTATTCTAGAGAGAATCATTACAGATAATGGTACTAATCTCAATAATACTATGATCACCGAGATCTGCACACAATTCAAGATCCAGCATCATAACTCTTCGCCTTACCGGCCAAAGATGAATGGCATTGTAGAAGCTGCTAATAAAAATATCAAAAAGATCATACAGAAGATGACGGTGAAGTCCAAATCCCTTCCTTGAGAATCATGAAGGATGCAGGGCTGAGTAAAGACGAATGGGTCCAGACTCGACTTGACCAGTTAAATCTGATTGACGAGAAGAGGCTCGTGGTTGTCTGCCATGGTCAGATGTACCAAAAATGTATGATCAAAGCTTTTAACAAGAAGGTCAGACGTCAGGTATATCAGGCTGGTGACCTGGTAATCAAGTGCATCATACTGCTGCAAGGTGATCCCAGGGGCAAATGGACTCCCACATACGAAGGGACATTTATGATCAAGAACATATTTTCTGGTGGAGCAATCATCTTAACCGCTATGGACAGTGACGACCTTCCGCACCCGGCAAACACAGACATAGTTAAAAGATACCACGCATGAATAAAGACCTTCTAGGTTGACTAGCCTAGGCAAAAATAAGGGCATCCCGGCGAACCAAAAGGGTTCGGGAAAAAATTAGGGATATACAAAAAAAAAAATTTACACCCGGCAAGTCAAAAACCTGAAAAGGCGGCTTGGGCAAAAAAGGGTATCCCAGTGGACTAAAAACTAGAAAGGGCGGTCTAGGCAAAAGTTAGGGATTTTAAGCGTATAACTATGTCCCGTTGGATCATCTGACTGCCAATCTTCAGTATCAACTGTCAAGCTCAAGTGGTACAAGTCAATCCAGTCAGCTTCGGACAAGCAGCGAAAGAGATGAGACGCTCAAAGGCATAAAGGCAATAGTAGAATGGGAACTCAACAGGATTATTTCACATAGATATTTTCCTTTGTATACTATTTTTGAATAATTTTCAATCTTACGACGGTATTCTCTTTCTAGGATGACCGTCTCCTTATACAAAAACACTTATTCAAGTTAATACAAAGTTATTCCTTTGAAAGTGCAAAACTCCAGTTTTTTTTTTTGTTTTTTCTGTTTTGTGTGCAAAAACGTCCTGTGATTATTTTTTAACATATGCATTTGAATGTGATTACTGCGGTGGGATAACTGACTTGATTGTTTTGCGTTTTATCGCAAATGTTGCGGTTAGCAAGAGTCGCCACCGACTTTTCTTTTATCCAAAAGGAAAGGTGAAAAAGCACAGGAAAGACCTTTGAGATTGTTTCTTGAGTTCGGGGGGTAGATTATGAAAAGGGGAGGTATTAGAACCCTTTTCATCTATGGTTTTCCATGGGCTCTTAGCTACTTGCTAGATCACTTGCTTTTGTTTGAAATCGTGTTTTGTGTGGTTTTGAAAGTATTTTGTAAAAGAAGCCATTGTTTAGGCAATCTTTGTAATGATTCTCGTTCGTAAGAATGTATACAAAGATGTTAATCTTTTTGAAAATGTTTTCAATGTTTGTAAGATGTTTGGAAATGTGTAGGTGTTTGTTTTGAAAATAAAAAGGATATTTGTTTTGAAATGGAGCAAGTAACCAAAAGCAATCTACCTACTCAAATGTCTTTCTTGTTCATTTTCTTTTCCTTTGACATTGTTGTCTTACCATTGGTTTGATAAGCACCCTATCTTTGGATGTAAACGGGACGGAAGTGGGTCATCGTATAGCCATGATTAGCAATGTTGCAAAGTATCTTAGCATTTTTTGAGGGACTAAGATCATTTTGTAAGGCAACTTTGAATAGCGTCATCGAGGGACTATGATCTTGTATTTGTTTGTTTTTGCTAAGACACCTTACATACGTAATATGGCCATTTTATATAAGGAACCCAAGTGGGATAACCCTAGGGGTGCTTGTGTGCAAGGGTGTCATTTTCATGCTTGATTTTGTCTTGAATTAGGGTTTTCTATTTGATTGGATTTATCTTGCCATACAAACCCTAATTACTAGCATGTCATATAAAAGCGATAAATTGCGAAATTTAAAGTTACTACGCTATTACAACACTTGTGGGAGGGGGTATACAATTTATGAATGGGGATTGCAATAATATAAACCTAATTAATCTATTACAACCAAATTGAATGTGCACAAATAATTGGAATAAATAACATACAAGGTGAATTAAATATGCAAAGATATGTAAATGCAAAGAAGATTTTTGTTTGGTTTTTTTTATATGGAAAAGTTTTAACCTAAAACTTAATTAGAAAATAAGTAAATCAAGATTAAATTTAAATTAATTAAGGAAAGTAATTCTTTTAAGAAAAAGTTTTTGAATAAACCCTAATTCTATTTGATTAAAGAAAGTAAGTTTCTTTAAGAAAAAGTCTTTTTTTTTTGTATTTTTTGTCTTGAAAATAGAATATGGCATTATGAGATATTTTTTGTCTTTTTTATATTAAAATAATATATTTAATAGGTGTGAAGAAAAAATAAATATTAAACTAATTATAAATTAATTTACAAGTTTATTTTAAAAAAGGATAACATATAACTAAATGAAAATATTTCTTGTGAGAAAAATAAAATAAAATAAGCTAAAATATAAATCTATCATTTCTATATTTTTTATGATTTTTAATATTAAGAAAAATATATTTAATAAAATAAAATGAAATTAAAATAAATAAATAAAATTATGTTGGGCCAGGGGTTTCATAAGCAAACAGGATGTGAATGTTATAAAAAAATCACAAGGCCCAAGAATCAGAAGCCCAGCGCTGCAAAGGGACAAAAAATGGAAAAATATGAGAAAATTGCAAAAGACAGCGCGTTGAGGCTCGAACCCATGATCTCTAGCATTTACGCGCGCTGCCTTACCACTGGGGTGGCTGCACATCTGTTTATATAAACAAAAGCATAAATATATATATATTAGAAAACGCCTCCTGAAGGCAACTTCATCTTCAACCTTGAGCCATGGCCGGATCACCTGTATCTTCTTCATTTCTCCATAAAATGGAAAGTTCAAAAATGAAAGTTATAGTGTTTCTTCCCACGAGTTCAACCATATAATTTATGTAAACTAAAAGTCAAAGATAAGATCTAATTTTACTGGCCCTAATCTGAAACCTAATTTTTGCAGAAATTTCAAATCCAAAATTCTCTATACACAGCTAATATAAATAAAAACTATGAACATGGTTAGCTTTAGGGAAAGGATATCTACATTTTGCTTTCACAAATCAGGACCAAATGATGCTTGTATGAAGAGATAAAAGTTTGAGTTTTTACCTCTTGCAGTTGGGATCGTGAATGGAGTTGGAGCAAGTTTTGAGAAGGCCTGAGGATCTATTTAGTTTACTTGGACCTCCCTGAGTGTATTCCAATCCTTATTTTATCTTGAAAGTCCCTGAATCTCCCTACTCATGTCAACCTGCAAGCTTGGTATTTGAAAATGGTGGATGATGGAGGAGGAGTTACAGTGAGGGAACAGGGGTCTGGATCACTTAGATATGATGTATATTAAGTGTTTGGGTGGTTAAAACTCAATACGCATGAGTGGATTTGGAGATGGCTATGCAAGGTTCAAAACTGTCAAGCTATGGCAGATTTTCAATTGCAGAGTGTTTGGGAGTGTTTCTGAGTCTTAACATTCGTGTTTTATGTTGCAATACACTTGTGTATACGTATGGAAAAGGTTAGAGATCAACTCCACCCAAGGTTTCTGAGTTATAGCCTTTTGGCTCTATAACTTGCTTTTGAAGAAAAGTGAGGAGACAAGTCTCTAAGTGTTGTACAAGCAAGGTCTGGTTTGGGAGAGGCCTTAGACAAGTTGCTTTTGGTTTTGACTTTTCTTGTATGCAGAGAAAATAATTGAGAGGCTCAAGAAGATGACAAAGGCAAAAGTAATGCTTTATCAAAATGGAAATGACACCTTTGTGCCATAAATGGAATTATAACTTGGATAAAGGCTCAAATGTTTGGATTAAACCTCTATCAGCTGTGTAAACAATTAATTATGGAGTGAGAAACAAGTTTGAGGCCTGCAAAGCAAAGATTATGCAGCCTAGGCTTGGATTTGAAGTTTTGTTCATCATGAAATGGCTTGAAATCAAAGTGATAAATCACCAACTTCATCTCTTAGATTCTCCCTAATCAAGAATGATCTCAAGGAGTTATTGGACATTTTTGAAATCTTGCAATGTGCTATACAACCCATCTTTAAATTTCTTTTGAAAATTCCCATTGGAACTATGTGAAAAATTGCCATGAAGTTATGTCAAAAACCTACCTAATTAGGGCAAAATTTCACTAAGTTATTTTAGTTCATGAGCATGTATTCACAAAATTATATCTTGAGATCCAAGCATTTTTAGGAGAAATTTTATGAATAAAAGTTGTATATTTCATGGAGATCTACAACTTTCATGTTGGAAGTTTCCTTTGAATCAACTTTCATCATGGTGAAAATTTGGCTCAAAGTTGAGAAAAAATAAGAAATTTTCCATACTTAGAAAAATTTCTAAGTTAAACTTTTTCAACTTTTCAAATCAAAATCTTGAATCCTTAATTTCTTGATGAACAAGTTTCACATTTTGACATGTTTAGATGAATTATGATCTCTGGCACTTGATTTTGACCAAAAAGTCAAAGTTTGACTTTTCAGTGTACAATTGACTTTTGATCAGTTGACTGAAAAATTCATCTGCCAATCAAATGGATTTGTAATGTTTTGAATCATGTTATTGGGTCAAGATGATGCAATTGAACTCTTGAAATCATAATTTAAACCAATTGATCATTTGCTAGGTCAAAAATCAGAAATTTGTCTTTCTCAGTCAAAATCCTAATTTTGACCATTTTGCCCTTTTGATGATTTGATCAAATTTCTTGAGGAATTGTGGTCCCAACTTGATCAAATGATACCTATGAGTCTAAGATGTTTATGTGGATAAAAAATTATGAAGTTTGACTGTAAATTGGCCATGGTTGACTTTTTCCCCAATACAGTTGATTTTTAGGTCAACTGTTCAATTGACTGATCAAAAGTATGATTCAAAGCTTGAAACTTGACATGAGTAATCTTAGGGGTCCATAATGATCCTTGAAAGTCATATGAAGCATTGATAGTCCAAAAATCCTTGTGAAAACTCAAACCCTAATTTTGGTCATTAGTGCATGAGGAGATGTCTTGAGCTGGTCAAACCCTAATGCAGTCTTGAGTCAAAGAGATCTTGTGAGGAAATTCTTGATAAGTGAGAGGAAAAATTTTGGGGTACAACACAGTCTAACACAGACTCATCCTGAAACATCCCTATACAGGCTCCTTCTAATACATTTTTAGGTAACGGTTAATTCCATTATCCCCCGCAAGTTACTGCGAAACCTGGATTTCAACCAGAAAGTAGAAAACTCTCATCTCTCCAGAGATAACTCTTCAGCAGAGCCTTGGAAAAATGAAGTTCCTAGACTCTATTCTCCACAAAGTTTTCCTCAAACAGAAGAACAACAGAAAACCATATTCCCCAGCGGACTCCTCCTCAGACAGCAGGAATAGGAATCCCCACAAAGGGACCATGTGTGAAATCGTCATCTACTTTTTATGGCATCTTTAAGCCCATCTGTAATGACTCTCAGTCATCTACTCCAAATGGCATATGTAAGCCCATTCCCGATTAGCATCAACCAACAATGTTACTTCATGCGAGTGCAAATTTCTGGGCACTCTAGTGTTCAATCCTCTTCCACCTCCAAATCACGAAAGGCAGACAAGCCAATCTAAATAATCAGGTTTAAGAAGATTTAACAGGGGCAAATGTTGTACCCCAAAATTTTCCCTCCCATTTTCACTCAAGACATGCTTCTAGAGGTCCTCAATTGCTCAAGGTTGACCAAGAGTTGATCAGACAAACTCTCCTCCTAAGCAATGAACCTCTAATTAGGGTTTCACTTTTCATCAAGATGTGTAAGATCCTAAGGTCTAAAATGGTTGTCATGGTCCTAATATACTTTCAATATTGTCCATGACAAATTTCATGCCTTCCACTACAAGTTTGCTCAATTAATTGCTCAAATGCCTGAAAATCAATTGTACTAGGTCAAAAGTCAATTGTGGCCTATATATAGTCAAACTTCAAGATTTTTGGTCAACATCAACATTTTGAAGTGATATACATCTTTTTATCAAGGGTTGATCATGATTCCTCAAGAAATGCTCCTAAATTCATCAAAAGTCAAGAATTGCTAATTAGGGTTTCTATAGGAAAAGTCAACCAAACTTTGACCAGGCATAACTTTCACATACTTCATCCATTTTTCCCCAACCAAAGCTCATTTTGAAGAGAATCTCATTCCTTACAACATATATTTTGTCCTCAATATCAAGAGATGCACTATTTGAAAGGTACAAGCTCATACATTATAGGTCATTTTCAGAAAGTCAACAAAAGGCACTTTTTGTCAAAACCTTTTACATCAAGATAAAGTCTTCAAATGAAAAATTGGTCAAAAGAGAGATTGAAGTGGACATCTCGAGATTTCGAAAAAGTCAAAGATCATCATCATGAGATAAAGATTGAGAAAGTTATGGCTTGCCCAAGTTGGGAAAATTTTGGAAATTTCAAGAATAGTGCATTGAGCAAATTTGAACTTTTGAGTCAATGGCTTAACTTTTTAGGGTTCAAACATCTTCCTAAACTCATAGAGGACCTATAATATCATTTTTACATGGCCTTGCATTTTCTACCTATTTCGTCCAAATTTATTTTGATTTATTTCAAATAAATATTAAATAAATTATACAAAATATTATAGAATGGGCCTTGACCTTTGGGTTGGGGCTTTGGCCTGCCTAGGAGCCTAAGAATTCGTGCACAAGTGTTCAGATTCATTCATCATCAAAAATGGAATGAAATCACAAATTATGGCATTTTTCCAAAAATGGATCATGGCTTAAAAACAATGTTTATGGCCATGATTCTTTCGATTCAACCTTGTCTCCTCATCCCACCCTATAAATACATCACGTTAGAAAGCCAAAGACACACGGATACAGCCTAAAGAGATCAAATGAAATTCACAAAAATCTTCCAAAGTTGTGAAATCCAAGAGTGCACTTCCAGCCTTCCTCGTGCCAAGCAAACCACACCATTCAACTCCTGACGTTACCAGGAGATCATCCCAGTCATTATCCAAGCCAATCCATGTCTAGAAGCACCAAACTGGATCACTCATTTTGCATGAGTTATTAGATGCAGGTTTAGGGTTTTTCCATGTTTAGGGCAAAACCTGAATTGTCGTTTGAGCAAGACGATACAGCCAGGATCTTTGAGATCTAACCCCAGAAACGGACTCAGGAGGGTTTATTTGGGGGGGGGGGGGGTAGCCTTGATTGTGGGCTTCGATTTTGTGATTTGCAGGTTTTCATATTTTGATATCCTGGAGAAGACGACCGGAATTTGACTTCGGCGTCCCTCCGATCAGTTGACTCAGGTAGGAGCTTGCGTGGCTGGATCTGTATCTCTAATTGGTTCATTCAAACATCAGGGCCCCACCTGGATCGCGCGCGTGTACAGCTCAGTATGTTCCACTTGCTTCACATATATATTATTGTTATTGTTTATATAAACGAATGATAAAACGGCCTGGTGGTAAGACGTGTGTGTGTATATCTAGAAGTCTTGGGTTTGACCCCAGGTTGCTGCATTTTGTTCTGTTTTCAACATTTCTTTTTGCAGGGTTTTTTTGGAGCGCTGGGCTCATCACCTTGGGCCTAGGAAAAAATCCCAAGCACACACCCCCTCATTTGTTGATTGCATCCAAGCCCCTTTAATTTAGTTTTATTTTTCTCTTTGTTGATTTTCCTTTTTTTTATTTTTTTTATTTAATTAACTAAATAACCAAATATCACAAAAAAAATATAGTTTCAGTTTTTTTATTAAATTAATTTCTTGAGTTAATTAATAATTATTTTAACCATTTTCTTTAATTAAAAATAAATTAGAACTTAGGATTTAATTTAGGTTTAATCATTTTCTTTTCATAATAAAAAACAAAAAAAAAAAGAACTTCGACTATTTCTTAATTAATTTTATTTTTCTAAATAGACTTTAGGAGGTTCATTTTAAGTATTTTCCAAAATAAAAATAAAACTAAATGAAATTCTGGCAGCAGATACTTAATGACACAATGAATGTTATGACACTGTATCTGACACACTTCAAGACAGTAAATTTAAAAGCAGTAAAGAACACAGTCAATTGTTTACCCAGTTCAGTGTGTAACAACACCTACTCTGGGGGCTACCAAGCCAGGGAGGAAATTCACTATAAGAGATATTAATTCACGAATAAACCAACCAGTTTATCTCCTTCACTTAAGACCTACCCAATGCAACTTCAATCTAAGTTCAACTTAAACCTGAGTTCCTACTCACTCCCCCTCAATCACAGCAGTGATACTAAACAATTGATTAATGAAATTATGAAGACACTCTTCAGTACATACACTTGATTTTGCTTCACAACTTTAATCAAGTGACAATCACTCGTGCTTCAAAGCTTTGAGTAATAAACAACCCTACCTTGATTTTGCTTCAAAGCTTTAATCAAGTGACACAAATACTCGTGCTTCAAAGATTTGAGTAATACACAACTCTTACAATCAAATCCTACTCCAAGTCACTTATCACAATGATAATTGCTTGGCTCACAGTAGTTAAAACTATACAATCCCTTATTGATCTTCTGTCTAAGAGTATCTAACCATTAATCTTCAAGATGAATATATAGGTAGACTATTCTTTAGTTAGGGCTTCCATGAAAATAGCTAGGGTTAGTTAACCCAAGAGACTTGGTCTTAGACTTTTATCAAACCAAATTAGGGTTAAGCAAAGTTAACCTAATGTCCACGGGAGCATCTGATCTGGACTGTATACATCAACTTAGATAAGCATACCAGATTCCTGAAAAATCTCAGGAATAATAAATCTGCACAAATGTTAGATCAGTACAGGATGTCTTAACATTGGTTATGACACAAGAATCCAGCTCACTGATTTTGGTAGAATATACTGTATATGATCATTGTTTAATGATCATGATAAACACTTCAAACTGAGTAGTTCCTGTATGACATTCTTTCCTGCAGAATGTACCTTTATCCCAGAATGTTATGACATCAGTCATGACATTCGCAACACTGGTTTTACCAAAAAAAATGCCAACAGACAGACACTTACACTAAAAAAGACTTTCATTCTTAGAATTTTTTAGACGTAATATTTCATTTCGCGCGCATTATTTTTATTCTCGCATTTTATATAATAATGCAACTGATTATGGGATGTAATAGTCTAGGTTTAAAATTCCGCATTTTACTTTCTTGCAGTTTTTTTATGTATTTGTCCCAAAGCATTGTAATAGTGTAGGATTTATAATTCCCGCACTTTACATTTTTCTGTACTATATTATTGTTAGTAATTAGTCTTGTATAGAAAGACTAAAATCAAACGCTAGCAAACCTAATAACGCAAGATAAATAACTAAATTGAATACCATTGCACATACGCACCTCTAGGGTATCCCACTTCGGTTGCCTTCGGAAAATAATCGCAATTCTCGAAACGTGAGAAGCTTTAGTGACTATCCTCCAATTTAAAGATCACTAGTCCCTCGATGACCCTCTCGATGTTTCCTCGGTTAAAAGTGATCTTAGAACTTTAGGGTGGTTACTAAAGCTTCTTTCCAAGATGCCTTCGTGACTGTAACGTCCCTTCGATTGTCCCTCAAACATTCAACAATAGGGCTACCTACTCACTAATAGTAGAATAACATTGTCTAAAGGAAAAGAGGAAAAGAACTACTTTTTCGAGTATAAGTAGTTAAGTTCCTAGATGCTTGCTCAAATAAAACAAAAAATTTCACTTACACATTTCAAAAACAACTTTCAAAAACATTCGCTTTGTCAACACTCTTGAGGACTGATACAAGATTATCATAAAGCAAATCACCGCACTAAGGCATTTTCAAAACAATTTTCAAAACACACAAAGCACAAGCAATTTTCAAAACATGAGTTAGCATCTAAGATCCCATAGAAAACTACGAATGGAAAGGGTTCTAACACCTTCCCTTTCTATAATCTACCCCCTTACTCAGAAAATTCTCGAAAATGTCTTTTTCTGTTCTTTTTCACCCTTTCCTTTGTTGGATAAAAGAAAAGTCGGTGGCGACTCTTGCTTACCGCAACATTTGCAAATACAAAATGCAAAACCAGTATTAAACAGTCGGTTCTGCCACTGTATCACAAAATATAACAAGGTTAAAACAATTCTACCAAAATATCTACCAATTTGCTTGGTGGCAGCCTCTTCAGAATAGTCTGCATTATAATATAACAAAGAATTTTCTCGAGCATAAATGGGATTTGGAAGCGATTGAATAATTCCAAATTGGAGAGAAACAAGGTTCGGCTGGTAAGAGATCAAGCTAAGTTGATTCTTGGAACTTTTGAATCTTAGTGGCATAATCCTTGGGTGTAAAAAGGACTTCCAAACAGCCACATATTCCTTGACATGATCGTTAGTTGAGGGATATGGTCGAGTAAACCATGATGGATCAACCTTTTGATTATCAAATGGAGCCATGGTCGAAACAAACTCGTTTCGCTTCAAAAACATCATCACAAAGCTGGTAAAAGCCTTTTAGAATTGTTGGTCTTCATCTGTCAGAGTCAATAGAACCAATTTGGTTCCTTCGACCCCCCTGTTGAGAATTTCTGGAGCCTTCTCATTAATTATGTCCTTCTGAGGAAGAAATGATTCAAAAGTGGCATTAAGCCAAAGTTGGAGAAGCCATAAATGGCCAGAAAGAAGCAGGCTTTCTCTATTTCCTATAACTTTTAGTTGAGTCACACCATTACGGATGGACTCATAAAAGATTGGCCAGAATGGATTTAGCCAAACAAAGGTTGTAGCCATGGTGAAGTTGAGTGTCCAGAGTAAGCATTTTCTTTGTGACTTGGAGTGACTTAGTGCAGAAAACAAAACGGGATAACCATAAAGCTAAGAAAGCTATATGTTCCACTTCAGAGACAGTATCAATTGATTTATCATGAAAGTGGTTGATGAAGGTGGTATAAGTGGGTTTCATGGATGAAAACCCAATGGTGTCTTCATACATATCATCAGGGTCGGAGTAATCACCAGTTGGTCGAAGGCCAGTGATGGCTACAATATTAAAGAGAGTGGGCGTCACCATTCCACAAGGTAAATGGAAGGTGTAGTGTGTGATGTCCCAGAAATACAAAGAAGACACCAGCATAAGAGGACAATAAGCTAACCCAATCTTCGACAACATGACTAGGTCATAAATTCCCATATCTTCCCACATTTAGGATTGAGCTGCTTCCATCTTAAGCAGCCACTCTGAGTATTCTGAGGTCAATCTAGGGCATGACCTGAAGATTTTATTCCCTTTGTTCATGAACTGAAGGTTTATATCCTCTTTCATCCTAGAATATTGTTGGTTGGCATGCGTTACATCCTCAGGTTCATTTCTAGGATTTTTTGTGCAGCCTATGGGTTTGAGTCTAAGGTGAGTTAGAAAAAAGGCATTGTTTTGCTTAGGGTTTTCAGAACATACATACAACGGACCAAACATAGCATACATTTGTCCAGAATATATAACAGGAATAAGTACCAGTGAGTTGTATGCATAGCGTTCTTCTTTGGTCATAGGTTCAGGAACGAACCTTCGTTCCCCAAACGAAGCAAGAACGAAGTTGGTTGGGAAAACATCTATTTGTTGTCGTGAATCAGAGGCATCTTTTGTCTTTGGGTTGTTTGGAACATTTGAGAGAAAGGCCATGGCTTTGTTGGTAGAAATATTATGAAAGAGATGAAGTTCTTAAGGATTGTTTTTTGAATGCAAAAAGACAAGGAATATCAGACGGTTGGAAAAAATTCCAAAGGGAGATGTTCGTGGCTATTTATAGAAGCCAGGGAAGATTTTTTCCCTCAAAGTCATTTAATGATGCAGAGTGAGTGGGAAACGTGGTAATCTTTGGAGCAGTTGTACATGTGAGTGATGGGAACGCTTGCCATGCTTTCCTAGGTTATAGGGATAATGGTCTTCATGGAAGCGTGTAACGGCTAACTGATAGTGACATATTGGAAAAGTGTAATGATGGTTCTGATGTCAACAGTAGTTGGTAGAAGACAAAAAGTTCACTATGAACTTGTGTGACCAAGAAATGGACAGGTGTCAAATAGAAATATCAAAGAATGGTTATTTCTCCTTGTGTCGAAATTGACATTCTTGGGGGGAAATTTGTTAGCTCCTAAATTCGACATTCACATATATTGGTCTTATTGGCTAAAAATAGATTGAAGAAGTCTAAGATGAAGACGCTTCGACATAAGGGCCTATGAAAAGAGTTATGTCGAAGTCATCCTTGTTAAGAAGGAGAAAACACTTAGAGAATTTTCTAAATTAAAGGCACTCTTCGACTGACAGGCTCTTGTATCAGCAGTAAGTGGATTTGAATTTGAAGAAAGGAGGGAAAGGCAGTTCATTTGGCAGTTAGGAAAAGCAACGTGTCATGAAGATAGGGCCTTGACCTTTGGGCTGGGTCTTTGTCCTGCCTAGGAGCCCAAGAATTCGTGCACAAGTGTTCAGATTCATTCATCATCAAAAATGGAATGAAATCACAAATTATGGCATTTTTCCAAAAATGGATCATGGCTTAAAAACAATGTTTATGGCCATGATTCTTTCGATTCAACCTTGTCTCCTCATCCCACACTATAAATACATCACGTTAGAAAGCCAAAGACACACGGATACAGCCTAAAGAAAGCACATGAAATTCACAAAAATCTTCCAAAGTTGTGAAATCCAAGAGTGCACTTCCAGCCTTCCTCGTGCCAAGCAAACCACGCCATTCAACTCCTGACGTTACCAGGAGATCATCCCAGTCATTATCCAAGCCAATCCATGTCTAGAAGCACCAAACTGGATCACTCATTTTGCATGAGTTATTAGATGCAGGTTTAGGGTTTTTCCATGTTTAGGGCAAAACCTGAATCGTCGTTTGAGCAAGACGATACAGCCAGGATCTTTGAGATCTAACCCCAGAAACGGACTCAGGAGGGTTTATTTGGGGGGGGGGGGGTAGCCTTGATTGTGGGCTTCGATTTTGTGATTTGCAGGTTTTCATATTTTGATATCCTGGAGAAGACGACCGGAATTTGACTTCGGCGTCCCTCCGGTCAGTTGACTCAGGCAGGAGCTTGCGTGGCTGGATCTGTATCTCTTATTGGTTCATTCAAACATCAGGGCCCCACCTGGATCGCGCGCGTGTACAGCTCAGTATGTTCCACTTGCTTCACATATATATTATTGTTATTGTTTATATAAACGAATGATAAAACGGCCTGGTGGTAAGACGTATGTGTGTATATCTAGAAGTCTTGGGTTTGACCCCAGGTTGCTGCATTTTGTTTTGTTTTCAACATTTCTTTTTGCAGGGTTTTTTTGAAGCGCTGGGCTCATCACCTTGGGCCTAGGAAAAAATCCCAAGCACACACCCCCTCATTTGCTGATTGCATCCAGGCCCCTTTTTAACAGCAAGTTATCTGAGGGAAACCCTGTAGGTCCCCATGTACTCAAAATGATTGGGTATGTGGAGAACCTTGAAAGGTTAGGGTTTCCGCTTGGAAAGGAACTTGCAACTGATTTTATCTTGCAATCGTTGCCAGATAGCTTTAATCAGTTTGTCATGAATTTCAACATGAATGACATGGATAAGAGTCTTCCAGAATTGCTAACATGTTGAAAACTGCTGAGCAGAATATGAAGAAAAAAGGGAAGTCCATTCTGATGGTAAGTAATGGAAAGAAGCTGAACAAGAGGCCTACCAAGCAGGTTGGTAAAGGGAAAGGCAAGGAATTTGCCAAGCCTAAACCTATTGTTCCTGCTTTGAAGCCTAGTGGAGGCATAGCAAAGGAGGGCACTTGTTTCCATTGCGGTAAGACCGGACATTGGAAGAGAAACTGCCCAAAGTACCTGAAAGATATGAAAAATGGAGTAGGGACTTCAAATTCAGGTATTTTTGTTTTTGAAATTAATTTATCTACTTCCGCATCATGGGTATTAGATACTGGATGCGGTTCTCACATTTGTACTAATGTGCAGGGGCTAAAAAGGAGTAGAGATTTGGCAAAAGGTGAAGTTGACCTACGAGTTGGAAATGGAGCAAAGGTTGCTGCTTTAGCCGTAGGAACTTATGTTTTGACTTTACCTAGTGGTTTAATAATTCAGTTAGAGAACTGTTATTATGTACCTGCAATTAGTAGGAATATTATTTCCGTTTCTTGTTTGGACAAGTTTGGTTTTTCATTTATAATAAAGAACAATTGTTGCTCTATTTATTTGAATGATATATTCTATGCTTCTGCACAAATGAACAATGGACTATATGTCCTTGATCTTGAAATGCCAATTTATAACTGTTGTACCCCAAAATTTGCCCTCCCATATTCTTCAAGAAATTGCCAAGCCAAGTCATAAAACTCCCCCAAGGGTTGCACAGTCCAACTGTCTCCTATACAGTCAAAACTAGGGTTTGGGTTCTGATCAAGAAAATGAAGTTTTCAAAGGCTCAATCAAGTCTCATATGCTTACAAACATGGTCAAGCATCCTCATATCAAGTTTCAAGGCATTCAGCTCAAGATTGCACAGTCAAAACCCTAAATTGCACTACAGTCAACTGTAGGGGCAAAATGGTCATTTGACAGTCAAAAGTTCAAATTTTTGGTCAACATATCATTTTGAAGCCACAAACATCATTTGATCAATGCTTGATCATGATTCTCAAAATTTGGCTCAGAAATCATCAAAGATGCAAAAGTTACTATATTTGGACAGCTGAAAAAGTCAACTGAAATTGACCAGGGCATAACTTTCACATGGATTATCAGAAAAATTCCATCCAAAGCTCATTTTGAAGAGAAAGACATTTCCTACAACTCATCTTCATACTTCAAGTCCAAGAAATGCTCTCACAAAAAGTTATCAATTTCAACATTATAGGTCATTTTCAAAAGTCAACAAAAAGGGACTTTAAGTCAAAGACCATAACTTGAGATTGGTAAATCAAAATGACATGGGACCAAAGGCATTGGTTAAAGGACTCAAAGACCTTTCCAAAATGTCCAAGAACATGAGAAAAGCTTAAAAATTGAGCAAGTTATGCCTTGTAGAAGTTGGGAAATTTTTGTGAAATGGCAAAAGTCAACTATCCTTGAAACTTCAATTTTTGACAAAAGGGCCCACTTTCTTCCACTTGATTCAGCCTTGTCATGCCACACACGTGTCCCATGATTAATTTCAAGACCAAATATTGATTTTTCTATTTTATTTAATTTTTGATAATTTAATTCATTTTAAATCTTTAAAAATTCAAATAAAATTCAAAAGTCAATGAAATAGTGTCATTTGAATTGGGATAGCTTCCATATATCATGTGCCAGCTCACAAACTCATGCTAGGGTTAGATTATACACCAAGTCTTGGTTTTGCCTAAAAAAAAAGGGGAAAGTTTGTTAAGGGTGAAAAAACCTAAACCTAATTCTCTTATTTCATGGATCTTTGACCTAGTTTAGGGTTATGTTGTACACCAAGTCTTGGTTTTTCTTAAAAAAAGGGAAAGTTTGTTAAAGGTGGAAAACCTAAACCTAATTCTCTTATTTCATGGATCTTTGACCTAGTTTAGGGTTATGTTGTACACCAAGTCTTGGTTTGCTTAAAAAAGGGGAAAGTTTGTTAAAGGTGGAAAACCTAAACCTAATTCTCTTATTTCATGGATCTTTGACCTAGTTTGTACCATAATAAATATTGAAGCAAACCCTAAAGCCAAGGGGGCACAAGCTGCTACAGAACACCATAAGCAAATTCCAAAATTCAAGGAAAATTTGAAAACCGAATTCCACATTCAAGCACAATTCAAAGCCTTAGAGTGATTCCAACACACTGCTGATATTCCCAGGAACGGATTGGAATAAAAAAAAAACAAGCCATAAAGCTCCAAGAACGCGCAAGAACAAGTCACACGGTTTGAATTTTTTCCATAAACGCATACTTCGATTCATGCATCATTAACGTATTTTGTGGATTGTTTTGTGCTCACAGGGACTGTACGAAGCTTTTGGTACAATTTAATTTGATTATAATGCCCTGAAACAAAAACCTCCACTTTAGGGCCTGAAACCCCTGGTTTGCTTTCTCTATATTTTTCTTGTTTTATTTTTAATTCTTATTTTATTTTCTTTATTTGTTTAAACTAATTACTATTTCTTTACAAATTATAAAATACACAAAAATCAGAAAAAGAGAACAATATAATATTTATTTTATTTTAGTTATTTTCATAAATAAATTGTATGTAAATTAACTTAGTATTAATTTAGGTTGCAACTTTAATTCTTTCTTCCATAAAAAAATCCAAAAATATAGCATTAGGTTAATGACTTTTTATTCCTTTTAATTTTCCTTTTTTTTTTTGCCATAATATTAGTGATTTATTTATTTTCATAATTAAACTTGTAAACTAATTAGGGTTGCATTTAGGTTAACTTTCATTTTCATAATAAACTTAAAAAATAATTAGAACTAGGTTTAAACATTTCATTTTGGTTTTTAATTAATTCTTTATTATTAAATCTCAAAAAACACAAAAATACTAAAAAACATTTTCTTTTAATTCTTAATTTTAATTCCTTATTAATTTTAATTTTTGCAAAAGGGTCCAACGCCCTCGTTTGTAATTTATTTAATTCGCACATTTATTTTATTTCGCTTAATTCATTATGTATCTCTCCCAAAGCCATGTAACTCGGACAATTTAATTTCTCGCACTTTTATTTCTTTTATTTCTTTACTTTCCGTCAAATCGGGTCCGGTTTAATTTTGGCGATGTGGACCCGCGCCATTTGTAATAGTTTAGATTTATTTTCCCGCAAATATTAACTGTTAACAAAGCATGCAAGAATGAATGGATAAAATAAAATCAAGCGTAGGTCACAATGAACATGACAAGACAAATATCAATGAAAACGATACATAATTCGCACACACCACCCCTAGGGTACGCCTCACTGTTGCCTTGCCTCGAAAGGTGATCGTCGAGTAGAGGACGTCTTAGTAAGTCCTCATGATCCGGGAACCTGGCATGAGGGTAGCTTCTAAGGTGTCTTCCCATTGCTCTGGTGATCACCATGTCCCTACAAACTCGCATTGACCCGAACACCTCCAACGGTGGTGCTACCTACCTCTCAATGGTGGGATGGCACTACTTTAAAGGACATCTACGCAGACGAATTCCTTAGGGTAGGTAGGTTCTCAAGGATACTTGCTCTAATCTCAAAACAAAACAAAACTCTTTTCACACCGACACTTTTCAAAAGCTTTCAAAGCAAATTTTTCAAACACTCTGACGTACGAGTCGAACTGAAATTTTTCAAAGAAACTTTTTAAACCCACATTGAAAAGCAAACAAACAATTTTGAAAACACATTGAGCAAGTATCTAAGAGCCCATGGATAACCATGGATAGAAAGGGTGCTAACACCTTCCCTTTCTATAATCTACCTCCCGAACCGAGAGCAATCTCTTTAAGGAATTTTTCTGTGCTTTTGTCCTTTCCACTTGGAGAAAATAAAAGACGGTGGCGACTCTTGCTTCCGCGACATTTCGCGAACCAGCGTTAAACAGTCAGTTCCAGATCCACCGATCACAGAACTGGCGACTCTGCTGGGGATAACTTAAAGTGAGGTGTACCTTAGGGCTAGCTCATAACTATGTTTTCAATTGTCTTCTTTGCTTGCTTTATTATTGTGGGTTGCTTGGGAGTTCTATAGATCCTAACCCGGATCTGGGGGAATACCTTCTTAGAAAGTAGCAACAAGGCTGTGAGGGAACTGTGCGGGGTATACCGACATGGTTGAAACAGTCTGCTACGTTGATGTGGCACTTTGGTGTGTACCGGTAACCCTTGAGTTCAGTCAAGGAGAGTACGGGGCCTCCGCGTGGTGTCGTGAAGCATCAACAGACCTTAGGAACCTTAATTGAACTATCTTGGCCTCTTTAGGGTAGTGAGATAACTGACTTTGGTGCAGTCCGAGGTTGGTTGATACTCGATACTACACTCAATTGAGGGTTGCTTTCCTGGAATATTTCGATCGCCAGTTCAGTGGCTAAATCGAAACGATGAACAATGAAAGTAATCCCGTGATATTGGGACCCTTAGAACCCGGTTACTTCTAATAGGACAGGTTGAACCCACCAACTTCAAGAGGGTAATACCTAGACTCCACGCTGGCCTTAAACCTTAAGGGCTTCTTTTGTGTGACTTGTGTGCCTTCGTACTTGACTATCTGCGTGCTTGTTACCTGACACTTGTTTCTTGCAGGTCTTGTTTATAGTCCTTAATTGGGACTCATAACAGAGTTTACTAAATTTCTTGCAGGGTTTGTTTATAGTCCTTAATAGGGACTCATAACAAAGTATACTGAATTTCTTGCAGGTTTTTGCAGTCCTTAATTAGGACTCATAACAGGGTTACTTACATTACCCCATGCATATCATACTCATCCTTACATAACAGGTATCTTTGTTGCAGGTCACTTACCTTTCCCGCTGTTTATTTCAGCAATGGCTTCACAACAAGACAACCAGGACCTTCTTGCTCAAGAGGCTCGGCTCGGGGACATCCTCCTGAATTTATCCAAGGGGCAGGAGGAGTTAAGGACACTTCTCACGGGGACTTTGGTCAGGAACAATGCTGAGGATGACAAGGACGAACAGCTGAAACGTCTACAAGCTGAGGCAGACACATTGAAGACCCAGATGCTGGGGCAAAGGACCCTCATTCAAGGTTTAGCTCAGGAGCAAGGAGAGCTGAGGGCCATGATCAGTCAGCTTCATCAAGACATGAAGCAACCAACCCAAGTCAGGGACCAAGTCATGGAACAGCTTCCAAGAGGGCAAAGGCCGGGCCCAATGAATAGACCTCTCCAAATTGCTACTACTTCACAAGCCCAGCATCAACGGGGTAATCGGCGCAAGCGATACACTCCTGGAAGACATTTCACTGAGACTGGCATACCACCATCTCTAATGCTGAAACACTTATTGGAGGCCAATCTGATTACTTTGAAAGGTCCTCCCCAGAATCCTGGCACCTCTGCTCCTACTTATAACCCTGATAAAAGATGTGCCTACCATTCTGACAGTCCTGGACATGACACCGATGACTGTTGGAGCTTGAAGAACAAGATCCAAGATATGATTGACGCCAAGGAGGTCGAGTTTGAACACTGATCCTACACCAAATCATCGAGAATGTCTTTTGTTCATTCAAATGTTCAAGTTGTATTTTTCTTTGATTGTTCAAACATTTATTCATGTTAAACATTGTTATCACATTAATGCATCGCTTATGTCTATTTTGAATCAATATATTCGCATTTACTATATGCAAATTGTTTCATATTTTTCTGATGATCAACTCTTGGTTAATAATTCTAAGCCTCTTGAGGGAGGATGACGAAAACGATACCGTTATCTACAGTATGCTTTTGAACAGACCCCGCTGATGAGGTACAGGCATTGTTTCAATCCCTAAACACTGGAGTTATAAGGATGATAATCCCTCGTCAACCCCTCTGAGCCAAAGAAGTAGGAGTTTTTCTTTTTCGAAATTTAAAACCCTTTATCATAACCTGGGGCAGGGTAGTTCTCTCAGTTGATCCAAGTGCATGACGAATAGCACCGAAGAGATCTTTACAAAATGAACAAAGACAGTGATGGTTCAGAACAATCAAAAAGACAGACAGTCATCATCAAAATTCATAAACGAAAAGCCCAAAAAGTCTAAACCTACAAAGGGGACTTATGAAACTGGGGCATCCCGCTGACTGTAATTCCAAAAAGGAAACAGTTCAGGCAAAAAAAGAAAGGGATAACAAAAAAGAAGAGGTCCTACAAACCCTCGACAAAAAACGATGACTGCCATAAATCATCAATGACTGAACCATCACCGGAAAATCAGAACGAAGACTCAAACAAAGTCTAACGTATGATCAACTGAGTTTAGGTTTGGAGAACATCATGAAGAGCGGGTGGGTACAAATAAAATTTGAGCCTTTATCCTTTGTTTCTTAAACCATGAACCAGGCCATGATATAACCCTTAAAAGTCCCAGCTGAAGCAGGGGTTAGTTCGAAAGCATACTGTTACGAAAGGTATCCTGACTCCTGAAGGCCTACGGTAAATACGGAGTTGACATCACGTTTTACAAACACTCATTTGTTTTATGAAAAAAAGAATGCATTTTCAAAATCTTCAAGACAGACATAAGCTTTGCATTTTTAACATAACTTTGTTTGCATATGACTTTTTGTTTGAACAGCAGGGAAATTCGCACGATGAATACCTAGTGAACAAAAGCAATTCCAATCAAGGGGCAGACGTGATTATTGTCCATCATCTGGGGCAATTCAGTCAAGATTCGGAGAATCTCTCAAAGGCCAAATAGCCTGAGTCAAATCTCCGCCTAAGTCACTTGGGGCATTGGACAGGAATTCCAGCAACAAATCTTGCACGATCAGACATCTTCTGGTAATATGTCTACACAAGGCTACTGACAGGGGCACCTCCCTACATTCTGAAAGCACGGACATAGTCGAAAAAATACTACGCACAATCAAAGGCCCGCTAGGTTGACATACCTAGGCAAAAATAAGGGCTTCCCGGCGAACCAAAAGGGTTCGGGCAAAATGAGGGATGAAATGAAAAATCTGTACACCCGGCAAGTCGAAAACCTGAAAAGGCGGCTTGGGCAAAAATGGGTATCCCGGTGGACTGAAAACCCGAAAGGGCGGTCCAGGCAAAAGTTAGGGATCAAAAGCGTACGACTATGTCCCGTCATCTTATCATCTGCCTACCAGAAGAAGGTTTGACCCTCAACAACTATCAGCACCCCACAAGTGCCTCCCCCATAGAAACAGGGGCAATAAAGAATGGTCTAAGCAATCTGATTGTTCTGTCCTCCAAGGAATCAGGGTAAGCTCCGTTGAAGAACATAGCCAACGCAGTTCAAAGCTTCCCCAGGAAGGTTGGAATCTATCTCCCCAGCGAAGTCCATTCATACTTCCGATACAGCAAGGTATCCTCAGCGAGTCATCCTCAACAATTCAGCAAAAGCATCTCCCCACAGAGTATTTCTTCCCAGCATGGTCACTAGAATATCTTTTTCTCCCCGCAGAATCCTCCATTCGCCAAGTCTTATCCCCAACGGAGTTATCTTCGTCTATTGGAATTCTTGCAACTATTCTTCAACATCAGCCCAGGATACGACTTCCCGGCACCCGTCAAGGATTTACTTTCCTAGACGAAAAACACATTCATAAAACGTCACATACATCATTATAGCATGCATAGACGCATCATATCACCCCAATCTCATTTATTTTTGAGAACATCTTAAAGTCAGGCAATTCATGCATTATGACATTGCATACAACTAATTCGTTACTTTTTCAGGAAAGAACGATCAACAGATGTATCATCACCCCGTTGAGGTAGTAATCGTCCCAGATTCCTTCATCACATATTTGGAGTAGCAATCGTCTCAGATTCCTTCATCATCTCGTTGAGGTAGTAATCGTCCCAGATTCCTTCATCACATATTTGGAGTAGCAATCGTCTCAGATTCCTTCATCATCCTGCTGAGGTAGTAATCGTCCCAGATTCCTTCATCATCCTGCTGAGGTAGTAATCGTCCCAGATTCCTTCATCATCCCGTTGAGGTAGTAATCGTCCCAGATTCCTTCATCACATATTTGGAGTAGCAATCGTCTCAGATTCCTTCATCATCCCGTTGAGGTAGTAATCGTCCCAGATTCCTTCATCACCCCGTTGAGGTAGTAATCGTCCCAGATTCCTTCATCACATATTTGGAGTAGCAATCGTCTCAGATTCCTTCATCATCCCGTTGAGGTAGTAATCGTCCCAGATTCCTTCATCACATATTTGGAGTAGCAATCGTCTCAGATTCCTTCATCATCCTGCTGAGGTAGTAATCGTCCCAGATTCCTTCATCATCCCGTTGAGGTAGTAATCGTCCCCGATTCCTTCATCATCCCGTTGAGGTAGTAATCGTCCCAGATTCCTTCATCACATATTTGGAGTAGCAATCGTCTCAGATTCCTTCATCGTCCTGCTGAGGTAGTAATCGTCCCAGATTCCTTCATCATATATTTGGAGTAGCAATCATCTCAGATTCCTTCATCGTCCTGCTGAGGTAGCAATCGTCTCAGATTCCTTCATCACATCCTTATCAAAAAAAAAAAAAACCTCCTCTGGTTCAGTCAGATCGACCCTAAGATCTCCCTGATGCTTATCCCAGTTAAAGTCACCCAAGATTTTTTCTCAACGAGCGTTGTTGAAGTTAAAGTCGCCCAAGGTTCTCTTACCATTTCATGCTAGGACAGTAACCATCCCTGGTTCATTTATCACCGTTTGAAGCTCCAGACTCAGCTCCTGTAACCAGTCAGGACACATCTATACCAAGCATCTAAAATCAGCTCCTGCAACGTGTCAGGTACTCATTTTTTTTCTTTGCAGGTATGCAGGTTCTCGCTAAGGAAGCTCCTACGCGATCAACATCCAGATGGCATATATAAGCCCATCATCCTATTCATCAACCCCCAAATGGCATCTATAAGCCCATTCCACCATCACTGCCACCATGTGAGCGCAAATTTCTAGGCACTCTAGTGTCCAATCATCTTCTACCTTCGGATTACGAAAGGCACGTCAGCCAATCTGCATCCTCAGGTCTAAGAAGATTGAACAGGGGCAACTGTTGTACCCCAAAATTTGCCCTCCCATATTCTTCAAGAAATTGCCAAGCCAAGTCATAAAACTCCCCCAAGGGTTGCACAGTCCAACTGTCTCCTATACAGTCAAAACTAGGGTTTGGGTTCTGATCAAGAAAATGAAGTTTTCAAAGGCTCAATCAAGTCTCATATGCTTACAAACATGGTCAAGCATCCTCATATCAAGTTTCAAGGCATTCAGCTCAAGATTGCACAGTCAAAACCCTAAATTGCACTACAGTCAACTGTAGGGGCAAAATGGTCATTTGACAGTCAAAAGTTCAAATTTTTGGTCAACATATCATTTTGAAGCCACAAACATCATTTGATCAATGCTTGATCATGATTCTCAAAATTTGGCTCAGAAATCATCAAAGATGCAAAAGTTACTATATTTGGACAGCTGAAAAAGTCAACTGAAATTGACCAGGGCATAACTTTCACATGGATTATCAGAAAAATTCCATCCAAAGCTCATTTTGAAGAGAAAGACATTTCCTACAACTCATCTTCATACTTCAAGTCCAAGAAATGCTCTCACAAAAAGTTATCAATTTCAACATTATAGGTCATTTTCAAAAGTCAACAAAAAGGGACTTTAAGTCAAAGACCATAACTTGAGATTGGTAAATCAAAATGACATGGGACCAAAGGCATTGGTTAAAGGACTCAAAGACCTTTCCAAAATGTCCAAGAACATGAGAAAAGCTTAAAAATTGAGCAAGTTATGCCTTGTAGAAGTTGGGAAATTTTTGTGAAATGGCAAAAGTCAACTATCCTTGAAACTTCAATTTTTGACAAAAGGGCCCACTTTCTTCCACTTGATTCAGCCTTGTCATGCCACACACGTGTCCCATGATTAATTTCAAGACCAAATATTGATTTTTCTATTTTATTTAATTTTTGATAATTTAATTCATTTTAAATCTTTAAAAATTCAAATAAAATTCAAAAGTCAATGAAATAGTGTCATTTGAATTGGGATAGCTTCCATATATCATGTGCCAGCTCACAAACTCATGCTAGGGTTAGATTATACACCAAGTCTTGGTTTTGCCTAAAAAAAAGGGGAAAGTTTGTTAAGGGTGAAAAAACCTAAACCTAATTCTCTTATTTCATGGATCTTTGACCTAGTTTAGGGTTATGTTGTACACCAAGTCTTGGTTTTTCTTAAAAAAAGGGAAAGTTTGTTAAAGGTGGAAAACCTAAACCTAATTCTCTTATTTCATGGATCTTTGACCTAGTTTAGGGTTATGTTGTACACCAAGTCTTGGTTTGCTTAAAAAAGGGGAAAGTTTGTTAAAGGTGGAAAACCTAAACCTAATTCTCTTATTTCATGGATCTTTGACCTAGTTTGTACCATAATAAATATTGAAGCAAACCCTAAAGCCAAGGGGGCACAAGCTGCTACAGAACACCATAAGCAAATTCCAAAATTCAAGGAAAATTTGAAAACCGAATTCCACATTCAAGCACAATTCAAAGCCTTAGAGTGATTCCAACACACTGCTGATATTCCCAGGAACGGATTGGAATAAAAAAAAACAAGCCATAAAGCTCCAAGAACGCGCAAGAACAAGTCACACGGTTTGAATTTTTTCCATAAACGCATACTTCGATTCATGCATCATTAACGTATTTTGTGGATTGTTTTGTGCTCACAGGGACTGTACGAAGCTTTTGGTACAATTTAATTTGATTATAATGCCCTGAAACAAAAACCTCCACTTTAGGGCCTGAAACCCCTGGTTTGCTTTCTCTATATTTTTCTTGTTTTATTTTTAATTCTTATTTTATTTTCTTTATTTGTTTAAACTAATTACTATTTCTTTACAAATTATAAAATACACAAAAATCAGAAAAAGAGAACAATATAATATTTATTTTATTTTAGTTATTTTCATAAATAAATTGTATGTAAATTAACTTAGTATTAATTTAGGTTGCAACTTTAATTCTTTCTTCCATAAAAAAATCCAAAAATATAGCATTAGGTTAATGACTTTTTATTCCTTTTAATTTTCCTTTTTTTTTTTGCCATAATATTAGTGATTTATTTATTTTCATAATTAAACTTGTAAACTAATTAGGGTTGCATTTAGGTTAACTTTCATTTTCATAATAAACTTAAAAAATAATTAGAACTAGGTTTAAACATTTCATTTTGGTTTTTAATTAATTCTTTATTATTAAATCTCAAAAAACACAAAAATACTAAAAAACATTTTCTTTTAATTCTTAATTTTAATTCCTTATTAATTTTAATTTTTGCAAAAGGGTCCAACGCCCTCGTTTGTAATTTATTTAATTCGCACATTTATTTTATTTCGCTTAATTCATTATGTATCTCTCCCAAAGCCATGTAACTCGGACAATTTAATTTCTCGCACTTTTATTTCTTTTATTTCTTTACTTTCCGTCAAATCGGGTCCGGTTTAATTTTGGCGATGTGGACCCGCGCCATTTGTAATAGTTTAGATTTATTTTCCCGCAAATATTAACTGTTAACAAAGCATGCAAGAATGAATGGATAAAATAAAATCAAGCGTAGGTCACAATGAACATGACAAGACAAATATCAATGAAAACGATACATAATTCGCACACACCACCCCTAGGGTACGCCTCACTGTTGCCTTGCCTCGAAAGGTGATCGTCGAGTAGAGGACGTCTTAGTAAGTCCTCATGATCCGGGAACCTGGCATGAGGGTAGCTTCTAAGGTGTCTTCCCATTGCTCTGGTGATCACCATGTCCCTACAAACTCGCATTGACCCGAACACCTCCAACGGTGGTGCTACCTACCTCTCAATGGTGGGATGGCACTACTTTAAAGGACATCTACGCAGACGAATTCCTTAGGGTAGGTAGGTTCTCAAGGATACTTGCTCTAATCTCAAAACAAAACAAAACTCTTTTCACACCGACACTTTTCAAAAGCTTTCAAAGCAAATTTTTCAAACACTCTGACGTACGAGTCGAACTGAAATTTTTCAAAGAAACTTTTTAAACCCACATTGAAAAGCAAACAAACAATTTTGAAAACACATTGAGCAAGTATCTAAGAGCCCATGGATAACCATGGATAGAAAGGGTGCTAACACCTTCCCTTTCTATAATCTACCTCCCGAACCGAGAGCAATCTCTTTAAGGAATTTTTCTGTGCTTTTGTCCTTTCCACTTGGAGAAAATAAAAGACGGTGGTGACTCTTGCTTCCGCGACATTTCGCGAACCAGCGTTAAACAGTCAGTTCCAGATCCACCGATCACAATAACATTAATACTAAACGGATTAAACCTAATGAGTTAAATCCAAGCTACCTTTGGCACTGTCGATTAGGCCACATAAATGAGAAACGCATTTCCAAACTCCATAAAGATGGACTCTTGGACTCTTTTGATTATGAATCATATGAGACATGCAGATCTTGTTTAATTGGAAAGATGACAAAGTCCCCATTCACAGGAAAAGGTGAAAGGGCTAATGATCTTTTGGCCCTCATACATACTGATGTATGTGAACCATTGAACATACCAGCCAGAGGAGGTTTTCAATACTTCATCACATTTACTGATGATTTCAGTAGATATGGTTATGTGTATTTAATGAAACACAAATCTGAAACCTTTGAAAAATTCAAGGAATTCAAGAATGAAGTACAAAACCAACTAGGTAAGAATATTAAAGTTCTTCGATCAGATCGAGGCGGTGAATATTTAAGCCTAGAGTTTGATGACCATCTAAAGGAATGTGGGATTTTATCCCAACTTACTCCTCCCGGAACACCACAATGGAATGGTGTATCTGAGAGAAGAAATCGAACCTTGTTAGACATGGTCCGATCCATGATGAGTCACCCGATCTTCCGAACTCCTTTTGGGGACATGCACTATTGACTGCAGCTTACACACTTAACCGAGTTCCATCCAAAAAGGTTGAGAAGACACCATATGAGATATGGAGTGGTAAGAAACCACATATGTCTTACATGAAGATTTGGGGTTGCGAAGTTTATGTGAAACGACAAATTTCAACTAAGCTTGAGCCCAAATCTGACAAATGCTTATTTATGGGGTATCCTAAAGAAACAAGAGGGTATTACTTCTACAATCCTTCTGAGGGCAAAGTGTTTGTCGCTCGAACTGGAGTTTTTCTGGAAAAGGATTTCATTTCCAAAAGAATCAGTGGGAGGAAAATAGAGCTTGAAGAAATTCAAGAACCACAAAGCATTGATACACCTATGGAGGAATTAGAGCAGGAAACACAAGTAGTTGTGGAAGAGCAACCTGCTCAAGTAGAACAAGACCAGCGTAGGTCAAGCAGGATACGTCAACAACCTGAGAGATATGGATATCTCATAAGTGATCAGGGTGATGTATTACTCATGGATCAAGATGAGCCTGTGACCTACCAAGAGGCCATAACTGGTCCTGAGTCTGAGAAGTGGCTAGAAGCCATGAAATCTGAAATGGATTCCATGTACACAAACCAGGTTTGGACCTTGGTAGAGCCTCCTATAGGAGTTAACCCTATAGGATGCAAATGGGTCTTCAAAAAGAAGACTGACATGGATGGTAAGGTACATACCTATAAGGCCAGACTGGTTGCAAAAGGCTATAAACAAATTCATGGGGTTGACTATGATGAAACCTTTTCACCAGTTGCAATGCTTAAATCTGTTCGGATTTTACTTGCTATCGCTGCATATCATGATTATGAAATATGGCAGATGGATGTCAAAACTGCTTTCCTTAATGGGAATCTTCTTGAGGATGTGTACATGACACAACCTGAAGGATTTGACATACCAGAGGAAGCCCAAAAGATATGTAAGTTACAGCGATCAATTTATGGATTGAAGCAAGCTTCCAGAAGCTGGAATCTTCGTTTTGATGAAATAGTAAAACAATATGGATTCATCAAGAATGAAGATGAGCCTTGTGTCTACAAGAAGGTTAGTGGGAGCATGATCGTATTCCTGGTATTATATGTAGATGACATATTACTCATTGGAAACGATGTCCCTACCTTGCAACAAGTGAAGACTTGGTTAGGGAAATGCTTTTCAATGAAGGACCTAGGTGAAGCAGCCTATATATTAGGAATCAGGATCTATAGAGATAGGTCACAAAAACTGCTTGGCCTAAGTCAGAGTACATACATAGAAAAAGTGTTGAGACGCTTTAATATGCATGATTCCAAGAAAGGATTCATACCTATGCAACATGGCATGTGTCTGTCAAAAACACAATCCCCTTCAAGTAAGGAAGAAAGGGATCGCATGGATAAGATTCCATATGCATCTGCAATAGGATCTATCATGTATGCCATGCTATGTACTCGACCAGATGTCTCGTATTCTTTAAGTGCAATGAGTAGGTATCAGTCTAATCCCGGTGATGCTCATTGGATAGCTGTCAAGAATATCCTTAAGTACTTGAGAAGGACTAAGGATTCATTCTTGATATATGGAGGTCAGGAAGAGCTTGCTGTAATTGGATACACCGATGCTAGCTTCCAGACAGATAAGGACGACTTTAGATCACAATCTGGTTATGTGTTTTGTTTAAATGGTGGCGCTGTGAGCTGGAAAAGTTCAAAGCAAGATACAGTTGCTGATTCTACAACCGAGGCTGAGTATATTGCTTCCTCAACTGCAGTAAAGGAAGCTGTTTGGATCAATAAATTCATTAGTGAACTTGGCATAGTCCATAGCATTGTGGATCCCATTGATCTCTATTGTAATAACAATGGTGCTATCGCACAAGCTAAGGAGCCTAGATCTCACCAACGATCCAAACACATACTTAGGCGTTATCATCTCATTCGAGAGATAATCGATCGAGGAGATGTGAAAATATGCAGAGTACCTACACTTGACAATGTTGTTGACCCATTAACAAAGCCTCTTGCGCAGCTGAAGCATGATGGACATACTAGATCTATGGGTATTAGGGGTATGCCTGATTGGCTCTAGTGCTAGTGGGAGATTGTTGGTGTAAGCTCTAGAGGCCAATACTTTTGGTACTTGTATCGAATTATTTATTAATAATAAAAGGCATTTCTTTGTTATGTTTGCTTTCCAAAATAATAAAGTCCCTAGAATGGTTTATTGGTTTAATGAAATGTTAAGTGTGACTTAATCATGAGATCCCATTAAACGTAAGACACTATTCTTAAAGTATCCGTAGTCAAGCTTTAATGTGAAGTGGGATAACATTAAAGCATTAAGATTATTATGAAGATAGATTGATGATCACATCTCATGGATCATAGATAAGGAGTTATCAAGTCTTGACATAGGTATGAATATTAGGAGTAATATTTATACTGGATTGACCCGCTATGAGAATACTACATAGAATGTTATGCAAAGTGTCATAAGTTATTCTCATGATGATAATGGTGTATACCACCCTTCGACCTGAAACCACTATGGACCCTAGATGTAGAGTCAAGTACTTTATTGCTGATCAAACGTCATACGTAACTGGATGACTATAAAGACGGTTGATGGGTACTTCACAAAGCATGCTAAGGGACATGAGTGACCTAGATGGAATTTGCTCATCCTGCATAACAGGATAAATGTCTAAGGGCCCAATATTGAACTGGACAAGGGTGACACAGTGTATGCCTTGTGTTCAATATAGACATGAGGGCAAAAGGGTAATTGTACAACACAAATATTATCACGGAAAAGGTTTGGTCAGATCACATGACATTTTCGTGACTTGGGTAATAGTGATGTGTTGCTAGATACCGCTCACTGTTTATTATATTAAATGTGTGATTTAATATAATTGCCAATGTCGCGAAAACCTACAGGGTCACACACATAAGGACAGGTTGATGAGAGATAGAATAAATAAGGAACACCGTAAGGTACGGTGCACTTAAGTGTAATACAGAAAGTGGTAAGGTACCACGTGGATAAGTGATATATGGTACATCATAAGGTATGATGTCCATAAGCTTAATTGGGCTTTTAGCTTATAGCCTTAATTGGGCTTTTAGCTTGTAGCCCACACGAGTGATTCTATAAATAGATCCCTTGTGATGAAGCAATTTCACTTGATGCAATTTCGTTTTTGATTCTCTCTCTCACTCAAGGTTTCCGTTCGTGATCAGCTAGCACTGTGACCGGAAGCGATCTGTTCGTGTGGACTGAGTAGAGGCGTTGTTCTTCATCAACGCTCGTGATCACGACATCAAAGGTCTGAATCGCCACAAGAGGTAAATGTTTCTATCACTGACCATGCTCATTCGTAAGGATCGCTAAAGGAAAATTTTAAATTCCGCTGCGCTTTTGATCGCAATTTTCCTTCAGATTTTGCTTCACATCTTTAATCAAGTGACAATCACTCGTGCTTCAAAGCTTTGAGTAATAAACAACCCTACCTTGATTTTGCTTCAAAGCTTTAATCAAGTGACACAAATACTCGTGCTTCAAAGCTTTGAGTAATACACAACCCTTACAATCAAATCCTACTCCAATTCACTTATCACAATGATAATTGCTTGGCTCACAGTAGTTACAACTATACAATCCCTTATTGATCTTCTGTCTAAGAGTATCTAACCATTAATCTTCAAGACGAATATATAGGCAGACTATTCTTCAGTTAGGGCTTCCATGAAAATAGCTAGGGTTAGTTAACCCAAGAGACTTGGTCTTAGACTTTTATCAAACCAAATTAGGGTTAAGCAAAGTTAACCTAATGTCCACGGGAGCATCTGATCTGGACTGTATACATCAACTTAGATAAGCATACCAGATTCCTGAAAAATCTCAGGAATAATAAATCTGCACAAATGTTAGATCAGTACAGGATGTCTTAACATTGGTTATGACAACAAGAATCCTGCTCACTGATTTTGGTAGAATATACTGTATATGATCATTGTTTAATGATCATGATAAACACTTCAAACTGAGTAGTTCCTATATGACATTCTTTTCTGCAGAATGTACCTTTATCCCAGAATGTTATGACATCAGTCATGACATTCGCAACACTGGTTTTACCAAAAAAAATGCCAACAAACAGACACTTACAAACTCCCCCTTTGGCAATTTTTTTGGCTAAAACCCCTAAACAATCAGAGATTAGAATGCATCAGAATTTTTAATAACAGCTACCAAGTCTAATTCTGCCAAAATAACCACAAAATCTTCTCCCCCTTTTTAGCCATAAAGAGGCCAAAGATACTTGTACTTTTAAGTTATACAGTCATCCAAAAGGAATTAAAAAAAACACAGAAATAAATAAGAAGTCATTTGGCAGCAACAAGTTCTAGCAGCAATCTTTTCACCAACACTGACCTTCAGGCACTGTCATCTTCCAAGGAAGCACTATCTTCAGCATTATGTTGGTCTTCATCAGCATCTTCTTCCCTTATTTGTTCTTCATTCTCTTCTTGTTCTAGTTTAGCAATCAGCTCTTCTAGAGTCCTTTTTCTTGTATCAAGTTCTCTGCAGGTTTCTTTTAGCACAGCTATAACATCAGTCTTCTTGGAATGAGATTTGACAGTTGATGTCTCAGCAAATGTCATAACAATGTCAGGGACATGTGTTCCCTGAAACAGCTTATAGTGCAAACCAAGAGCAGGGGCTCTTTTGCATACAGAGTCTTTTTCAGCCAGAATATCAGGATACTGAGCAATGATTATACCACACAGGAGAGAGGGAAAAGCAATAGGGCCTTTAATAGCACAGCTTCCAGCATGTTTCAATGTTTGATCAAAGATGTACTTTCCATAATCAAAGTTTGTCCTGGTTCCAACAGCATAGATAAATCTTCCCAAACCTGTGGAAATGGTGGATTTATGGTTGGTGGGAACCCAGTTAGCTGCACCTATTTTGTGCAGTATGGAAAACTTCATGCTCAGCTTGCTCGCATTTAGCTTCCCTTTCAAGGGCCAGTTCTTGACTTGCTTGGCAGTGATTGTTTGACAAACTTGGTTGTTAGTAACCTCCAGCTCAGGACAAGCATCATCAAGTCTTCCTAGGAATTTGTTTATTTTAGAAGGAGAGAAATTTACCTTCCTTCCTCTCACATACACACTTTTAAAATCAGCTGACTTTCCATCAGCACAACCATCAGATAAATTTACTATGAATTATTTGACAAGAATCTCATAGCAGTTGGTAAACTTTACCACAGTTTTCATTAGACCAGTAGTCTTGATTAGATCCATGATTTCTTTACATTCAATAACATTGTTGTTCAGCTCTCTCTCCAAAGCAATCCTTTTCAGAAATATATACTTCCATCTGTTTGCATTTTCTGGATGGTGAAAGGAGATGTTGTCAATGGCAACTTCAGGGAATTTGCTCGAAGAGAGTTTCTTCCTGAGAGGAATGTCTGGAACATTGCTCTCAACATCAAACTCAAATTCTGATTCCTCATCAGATTCAGAGGGTTCAGGGTCCTTCCTTTTCTTGGCTATTGGTTGTCTCAAAGGTTTTGACAGACTACCAACAGGTACTCTAGTTTTCACCTTCCCCTTCCCTTTTGATAATCCAGCTTTTCGATCCTTCTCAGCTTCCATTCTAGTCTTGATCTCAGACCTGGTTTTCTTATGAACAACTTCAGTAGCCTTCTCTTTGGAGGGGCTTTTGGCAGCATCCTGCTTTTCTTTTCTGCTCATCATCCTTCTAGCTATGCTAGGGTTGATATTAGCAATTAAATCATTGTCAGAGTATTCTTCATCAACATCAATAACCGGGGGTTCAACAGCCTCGTCAGTAGGGTTCTGGTGATCATCATGTTTTTCTGGAGATTTCCTAATGTTGTCATCAGGTGTCTCAACATTCTGAGTGACATCTACATTAGGACTAGTAGTTTCTTGGTTCAAAGGTACAGAAATGCCAGGTACAGAGTGATTCTCATTAAGAATCCTAGTGACTAGTCTAGCAATAGCTTGATGAACATAAGCAGAACCTTCCCTATTTGTTATTTCTGGAGGAACAGAAGATGATGGTTGAGAAGATTTACCAGATGGAGAGGCTTGAGATCTTCTTGCATGTCTGGTTCGCAGCTTCTTGACCTTAGTGGGATCAGCTGCCAGTTCACGAAGAGGAGTTATCTCAAGAACATCAGTATCCATGCAGTTTGTGATTGCCCTAGGTTCGCTGTCAGAGGATGCGGAAGAAGCAGTCGCCTTTGAAGAGGATGATGACATGGATTGTTGAGACATTTTGAGTGATTTAGAAAACAAGTAACAGCAAGAATGGAATCTTTGTTTGAGAGAATGGAGATTGTTGCAGAGACGCGAGAGGAGGTAGAAATATGATTGTCTATTTAACTTCTTAAAATTTTGGGAAGAAATAGACTTAACTAAAATATCTCCATCATCCCTTGTTTTAAGCAAAATTAATTGCTACATCTCTTCATATTGGCAAATACCCAGCTTGCCCCTCAAATTTTCAAATTGACCAGCATCAAGTGCCTTGGTAAAAATGTCAGCCAGTTGTAGTTCAGTGGTAACATGTTCCAGTTTAATCACCTTTTCTTCCACAAGATCTCTGATGAAGTGATGTCTAATGTCAATATGCTTGGTCCTGCTGTGCTGTATAGGATTCTTGGAAATGTTGATAGTACTCAGATTGTCACAGTACAATTTCATGACATCTTGTATGACATTATACTCAGTAAGCATCTGTTTCATCCAGATCATTTGAGAACAGCTGCTATGTATTCAGCTTCAGCAGTAGATAGAGACACACAGTTCTGTTTCTTGCTAAACCAAGAGACAAGATTATTTCCCAAAAAGAAGCATCCTCTAGAGGTGCTCTTTCTATCATCAGCACTTCTGTCCCAATCAGCATCACAGTAACCAGACAGAATTGGTTCACATCCATGAGAGTACAGCAAGCTATAGTTGTAAGTTCCACTCACATACTTCAGAATTCTTTTCACTTGGTTGATGTGACTTACTTTGGGTTCAGCCTGGTATCTTGCACATACTCCAACTGCAAAAGCAATGTCAGGTCTTCTGGTTGTTAAGTATAGCAGATTTCCTATCATGCTTCTGTACAAGCTTTGATCCACATTAGCCCCACTTGAGTCTTTGGATAGCTTTAAATGAGTAGGTGCAGGAGTCCTTTTGTGACTGGAATTCTCCATTCCAAACTTCTTGACAATATTCTTTGCATACTTGCTTTGAGACAGAAAAATTGAGTCTTCCATTTGTGTGACTTGTAGTCCAAGAAAGTAGGTCAATTCTCCCATGAAGCTCATTTCAAATTCAGCTTGCATTTGGTCAGCAAAATGTTTAACCATTTTATCTGACATTCCTCCAAACACTATGTCATCAACATAAATTTGAGCTACCATTATTTTTCCTCCTTCATTTTTGACAACAAGGGTTTTATCCAAGCCTCCTTTCCTGTATCCTTTGTCAGTGAGGAATTTTGTCAATCTGTCATACCAGGCTCTAGGAGCTTGTTTCAGGCCATATAGAGCTTTCCTCAATTTGTAGACATGATCAGGACAATTTGGATCCACAAATCCTTTAGGATGTTCCACATATACTTCCTCATTTAAGTACCCATTTAAGAAGGCACTCTTTACATCCATCTGAAATAGCTTAAACTTAAGAAGACAAGCAACTCCCAAAAGAAGTCTGATTGTCTCCAGTCTGGCTATAGGAGCAAAAGTTTCATCAAAATCAACCCCTTCAACTTGAGTGTAGCCTTGAGCAACAAGCCTTGCCTTATTCCTGGTGACCACTCCTTCAGCATCTGATTTGTTCTTGTAGATCCATTTTGTGCCAATAATGTTTGTTCCTTCTGGTCTAGGAACTAACTCCCATACTTCATGTTGCTTGAATTGGTTCAATTCATCTTGCATTGCTCCAATCCAGTATTCATCAGTCAAAGCCTCCTTAACATTTTTTGGTTCAATCTTAGAGACAAAGCAAGAGTTTGAGATAATTTCTCTAGATCTTGTAATGACTCCACTGTTTGGGTCTCCTATGATGAGTTCCTTAGGATGATCTTTCTGAATTCTGATGGAAGGATCTTTGTTAGCTTCCTTTGATTCAGATTCTGATGAAGTAGTTTTAGGTACATCATCCCTTTTAGACATTTGAGTTGAAGTCTCAAAGAATGTCTCAACATCATATGGGACATCGGCTTCCTCATGATAATCATCAACTATGACATTTATAGATTCCATCATAGCTTTGGTCCTGGAATTGAATACCCTATATGCTCTGTTGTTGGTAGAGTATCCTAGGAATATTCCTTCATCACTTTTAGGATCCATCTTTCTCCTTTGTTCACGATCTGTCAGAATATAGCATTTGCTTCCAAAGACATGGAAGTACTTTACTGTAGGCTTTCTTCCTTTACATAGTTCATAAATGGTGGATGATGTTCCCTTTCTCAAGGTGACCCTGTTATGGACATAATAGGCTGTATTCATAGCTTCAGCCCAAAAATGAATAGGAAGTCCTTTGGCATGTATCATTGCTCTGGCAGATTCCTGTATAGTCATGTTTTTCCTTTCCACAACTCCATTTTGTTGAGGGGTTATGGGTGAAGAGAATTCATGATTGATTCCTTCTGAGGAACAGAACTCATCAAACTTACTATTTTCAAACTCCTTGCCATGATCACTTCTGATTCTGACAATGCATCCTTCTTTTTCTCTTTGAATTCTTTTGCACAGTTCCTTAAATACATCAAATACATCATACTTTTCCCTAATGAAGTTAATCCAGGTGAATCTGGAAAAATCATCCACAACAACATACGCATATCTCTTTCCTCTAAGACTTTCCACCTGCATTGGACCCATCAGATCCATATGTAGTAGTTCTAGCACCTTTGAGGTGGTCAGATGTGTTGTCTTTGGATGTGACGTTCTAGTTTGCTTTCCAACCTGACATTCACCACAGACTCTCCCTTCATCAATTTGAAGCCTTGGAATCCCTCTGACTGCCTCCATAGATATGATCTTTTTCATTCCTCTTAGATATAAATGACCAAGTTTTTGGTGCCACAGTTTCACTTCCTTTTCTTCTTTGGCTATAAAGCACACAGAAGAATAATTAGTGTTCTCAGACTCCCATAAGTAACAGTTGTCTTTTGATCTGACTCCTCTCATTACAACTTCTTGTTTTTTATTTGTTACAAGACATTCAGACTTGGTGAAGTTGACCATGAATCCTAGATCACATAATTGACTGATACTTATGAGATTAGCAGTCAAGCCTTTTACCAGTAGTACTTCATTTAGGTTTGGAACTCCTGGGCAGTCCAAGTTTCCAACTCCTTTGATTTCTCCTCTAGCACCATCTCCAAAAGTTACATAACTAGTAGTATGAGGTTTAACATTATTCAGAAGATTCTTGATTACAGTCATGTGTTTAGAGCATCCACTGTCAAAGTACCAGTCTTCCTTTGCAGAGACTCTAAGGGAGGTGTGAGCTATCAGGGCTGCAGACTTTTTCTTCCACTGCTGAGTATATGGTGCCTTGTTAGACTTAGGTTTGATAGCTGGGATCTGATTAGGATATCCATACAATCTGAAGCAAAATGGCTTTATGTGACCAAACCTTCCACAATGATGACATCTCCATCTTTGATACTTTTTCTTCATATTTCTCTGTTCTCGATGTTGAGTGCTATGTTGTGACATCTGCTTTGACATTTGTTTATCAGGTATGATCTTCTTCTTTTCTACAATAGATTTCTTTGATGCCACAAATCCTAGACCAGACTTGTTTCCCACATTTTGTCCAGCCTGAAGGATTTCTTCTAATTTGTCAGTTCCATTTGTCAGCATCTTGACAGACTTGGTCATCTGATCAAGTTTTGAGTTTAGCACTTGAACTTCACCTTCGAGATAACTTATAGTATCAGTGTCTGCCTTCTTCTCAGCCTCCAACTTTACTATGAGTTTTTTTGTCTCTCATTTTGCTGACAAACTTCAGCACTTCTGATACATAGCTTCTTGTAGGAGTCAGCCAGTTCTTCAAATGTCACTTCCTCATCACTAGAGTCACTATCAGAGTTACAAATACCAGCTAGTGCAGTAACTAGTTTGGAAGATTCTTCTTCAGAATTACTTTCTGAGTCACAATCAGACCAAGTAACAGACATTCCTTTCTTTTGTTTCTTAAGAAATGTAGGACATTCAGCTCGAATGTGCCCATATCCTTCACATCCATGTCATTGGATTCCTTTGCTTTGATTTCCCTTTTCTTCAGACTTTGGTCTTCTGCTGGAGTCATAAGATCTGTTAATGTCAGAGGGAATGTTCTTAACATTTGACCTTGACTTTGGGTCCATTCTCTTGATGAGTTTGTTGAACTGCCTTCTAAGCATGGCTATAGCTTCTGAAATATTCTCTTCATCATCTTCCTTGTTTTCATCTTCAGTATTAGATACTAGTGCTATGCTCTTGTTTTTTTTGTCAACATTGCCACTGATTCCCATCTCAAAAGTCTAAAGTGACCCAATGAGTTCATCAACCTTCAAGTTGCAGATATCATGAGCTTCCTCTATAGCAGTCACCTTCATTGCAAATCTTTTAGGCAAGGATCTGAGAATCTTTCTCACCAGCTTTTCTTCTGACATTTTTTCTCCCAATGCTCCTGAGGTGTTGGCAATTTCCAAGATGTTCATGTGAAACTCATGAATGGTCGCATCTTCCATCATCCTTAGGTTCTCAAATTTGGTAGTCAGCATCTGAAGGCTTGACATTTTTACTTTGGATGTACCCTCATGGGTAGTTTTGAGAGTGTCCCAAACATCCTTGGCCAGTTCACATTGATGTACTAATCTGAATATGTTTCTATCAATTCCATTGAACAAGGCATTTAATGCTTTGGAGTTACCCAGGGCTAACTCGTCTTCTTCTTTGCTCCATTCTTCCTCAGGTTTCAGACTGGTTGTCCCATCTTTCCCAGTTATGGTGGGATGGTTCCATCCTTTGCCAGCAGCTCTCCAAACCTTTTTGTCCAGTGATTTTAAGAAGGAAATCATACGAGGTTTCTAGTAGTCATAATTTGATCCATCCAGAATGGGTGGTCTGTTCCCAAATCCTCCTTCTTTGTCCATAGCGCCAGAAAATAATATCCCTAGATCTCACCCAGTAATACAGGAAAGGTGACTGCTCTGATGCCAATTGAAATTCTGGCAGAAGACACTTAATGTCACAGTGAATGTTATGACACCGTATCTGACACACTTCAAGACAGTAAATTTAAAAGCAGTAAAGAACACAGTCAATTGTTTACCCAGTTCAGTGTGTAACAACACCTACTCTGGGGGCTACCAAGCCAGGGAGGAAATTCACTATAAGAGATATTAATTCAGGAATAAACCAACCAGTTTATCTCATTCACTTAAGACCTACCCAATGCAACTTCAATCTAAGTTCAACTTAAACCTGAGTTCCTACTCACTCCCCCTCAATCACAGCAGTGATACTAAACAATTGATTAATGAAATTATGAAGACACTCTTCAGTATATACACTTGATTTTGCTTCACAACTTTAATCAAGTGACAATCACTCGTGCTTCAAAGCTTTGAGTAATAAACAACCCTACCTTAATTTTGCTTCAAAGCTTTAATCAAGTGACACAAATACTCGTGCTTCAAATCTTTGAGTAATACACAACCCTTACAATCAAATCCTACTCCAAGTCACTTATCACAATGATAATTGCTTGGCTCACAGTAGTTACAACTATACAATCCCTTATTGATCTTATGTCTAAGAGTATCTAACCATTAATCTTCAAGACAAATATATAGGCAGACTATTCTTCAGTTAGGGCTTCCATGAAAATAGCTAGGGTTAGTTAACCCAAGAGACTTGGTCTTAGACTTTTATTAAACCAAATTAGGGTTAAGCAAAGTTAACCTAATGTCCACGGGAGCATTTGATCTGGACTGTATACATCAACTTAGATAAGCATACCAGATTCCTGAAAAATCTCAGGAATAATAAATCTGCACAAATGTTAGATCAGTACAGGATGTCTTAAAATTGGTTATGACAACAAGAATCCTGCTCACTGATTTTGGTAGAATATACTGTATATGATCATTGTTTAAGGATCATGATAAACACTTCAAACTGAGTAGTTCCTGTATGACATTCTTTTCTGCATAATGTACCTTTATCCCAGAATGTTATGACATCAGTCATGACATTCGCAACACTGGTTTTACCAAAAAAAATGCCAACAGACATACACTTACACTAAAAAAGACTTTCATTCTTAGAATTTTGTAGACGTAATATTTCATTTCGCGCGCATTATTTTTATTCTCACATTTTATATAATAATGCAACTGATTATGGGATGTAATAGTCTAGGTTTAAAATTCTGCATTTTACTTTCTTGCAGTTTTTTTATGTATTTGTCCCAAAGCATTGTAATAGTGTAGGATTTATAATTCCCGCACTTTACATTTTTCTGTACTATATTATTGTTAGTAATTAGTCTTGTATAGAAAGACTAAAATCAAACGCTAGCAAACCAAATAACGCAAGATAAATAACTAAATTGAATACCATTGCACATACACACCTCTAGGGTATCCCACTTCGGTTGCTTTCGGAAAATAATCGCAATTCTCGAAATGTGAGAAGCTTTAGTGACTATCCTCCAATTTAAAGATCACTAGTCCCTCGATGACCCTCTCGATGTTTCCTCGGTTAAAAGTGATCTTAGAACTTTAGGGTGGTTACTAAAGCTTCTTTCCAAGATGCCTTCGTGACTGTAACGTCCCTTCGATTGTCCCTCAAACATTCAACAATAGGGCTACCTACTCACTAATAGTAGAATAACACTGTCTAAAGGAAAAAAGGAAAAGAATGACTTTTTCGAGTATAAGTAGTTAAGTTCCTAGATGCTTGCTCAAATAAAACAAAAAAATTCACTTACACATTTCAAAAACAACTTTCAAAAACATTCGCTTTGTCAACACTCTTGAGGACTGATATAAGATTATCATAAAGCAAATCACCGCACTAAGGCATTTTCAAAACAATTTTCAAAACACACAAAGCACAAGAAATTTTAAAAACATGAGTTAGCATCTAAGATCCCATAGAAAACTACGGATGGAAAGGGTTCTAACACCTTCCCTTTCCATAATCTACCCCCCTTACTCAGAAAATTCTCGAAAATGTCTTTTTCTGTTCTTTTTCACCCTTTCCTTTGTTGGATAAAAGAAAAGCCGGTGGCGAATCTTGCTTACCGCAACATTTGCAAATACAAAATGCAAAACCAGTATTAAACAGTCGGTTCTGCCACCGTATCACAAAATAGAACAAGGTTAAAACAATTCTACCAAAATATCTACCAATTTGCTTGGTGGCAGCCTCTTCAGAATAGTCTGCATTATAATATAGCAAAGACTTTTCTCGAGCATAAATGGGATTTGGAAGCGATTGAATAATTCCAAATTGGAGAGAAACAAGGTCCGGCTGGTAAGAGATCAAGCTAAGTTGATTCTTGGAACTTTTGAATCTTAGTGGCATAATCCTTGGGCGTAAAAAGGACTTCCAAACAGCCACATATTCCTTGACATGATCGTTAGTTGAGGGATATGGTCGAGTAAACCATGATGGATCAACCTTTTGATTATCAAATGGAGCCATGGTCGAAACAAACTCGTTTCGCTTCAAAAACATCATCACAAAGTTGGTAAAAGCCTTTTAGAATTGTTGGTCTTCATCTGTCAGAGTCAATAGAACCAATTTGGTTCCTTCGACCCCCCTGTTGAGAATTTCTGGAGCCTTCTCATTAATTATGTTCTTCTGAGGAAGAAATGATTCAAAAGTGGCATTAAGCCAAAGTTGGAGAAGCCATAAATGGCCAGAAAGAAGCAGGCTTGCTCTATTTCCTATAACTTTTAGTTGAGTGACACCATTACGGATGGACTCATAAAAGATTGGCCAGAATGGATTTAGCCAAACAAAGGTTGTAGCCATGGTGAAGTTGAGTGTCCAGAGTAAGCATTTTCTTTGTCACTTGGAGTGACTTAGTGCAGAAAACAAAACGGGATAACCATAAAGCTAAGAAAGCTATATGTTCCACTTCAGAGACATTATCAGTTGATTTATCATGAAAGTGGTTGATGAAGGTGGTATAAGTGGGTTTCGTGGATGAAAACCCAATGGTGTCTTCATACATATCATCAGGGTCGAAGTAATCACCAGTTGGTCGAAGGCCAGTGATGGCTGCAATATCAAAGAGAGTGGGCGTCACCATTCCACAAGGTAAATGGAAGGTGTAGTGTGTGCTGTCCCAGAAATACAAAGAAGACACCTGCATAAGAGGACAATAAGCTAACCCAATCTTCTACAGCATGACTAGGTCATAAATTCCCATATCTTCCCACATTTAGGATTGAGCTGCTTCCATCTTAAGCAACCACTCTGAGTATTCTGAGGTCAATCTAGGGCAAGACCTGAAGATTTTATTCCCTTTGTTCATGAACTGAAGGCTTATATCCTCTTTCATCCTAGAATATTGTTGGTTGGCATGCGTTACATCCTCAGGTTCATTTCTAGGATTTTTTGTGCAGCCTATGGGTTTGAGTCTAAGGTGAGTTGGGAAAAAGGCGATGTTTTGCTTAGGGTTTTCAGAACACACATACAACGGACCAAACATAGCATACATTTGTCCAGAATATCTAACAGGAATAAGTACCAGTGAGTTGTATGCATCGCGTTCTTCTTTGGTCATAGGTTCAGGAACGAACCTTCGTTCCCCAAATGAAGCAGGAACGAAGTTGGTTGGGAAAACATCTATTTGTTGTCGTGAATCAGAGGCATCTTTTGTCTTTGGGTTGTTTGGAACATTTGAGAGAAAGGCCATGGCTTTGTTGGTAGAAATATTATGAAAGAGATGAAGTTCTTAAGGATTGTTTTTTGAATGCAAAGAGACAAGGAATATCAGACGGTTGGAAAAATTCCAAAGGGAGATGTTCGTGGCTATTTATAGAAGCCAGGGAAGATTTTTTTCCCTCAAAGTCATTTAATGATGCAGAGTGAGTGGGACACGTGGTAATCTTTGGAGCAGTTGTACATGTGAGTGATGGGAGCGCTTGCCATGCTTTCCTAGGTTATAGGGATAATGGTCTTCATGGAAGCGTGTAACGGCTAACTGATAGTGACATATTGGAAAAGTGTAATGATGGTTCTGATGTCAACAGTAGTTGGTAGAAGACGAAAAGTTCACTATGAACTTGTGTGACCAAGAAATGGACAGGTGTTAAATAGAAATATCAAAGAATGGTTATTTCTCCTTGTGTCGAAATTGACATTCTTGGGGGGAAATTTGTTAGCTCCTAAATTCGACATTCACATATATTGGCCTTATTGGCTAAAAATAGATTAAAGAAGTCTAAGATGAAGACGCTTCGACATAAGGGCCTATGAAAAGAGTTGTGTCGAAGTCATCCTTGTTAAGAAGGAGAAAACACTTAGAGAATTTTCTAAATTAAAGGCACTCTTCGACCGATAGGCTCTTGTATCAGCAGTAAGTGGATTTGAATTTGAAGAAAGGAGGGAAAGGCAGTTCATTTGGAAGTTAGGAAAAGCAATGTGTCATGAAGATAGGGGTCTAAGAGCATGAAGAGGACACTTGTCCTCATCCTGGAACAAAGCAGTCGTTTGACAGTTACTTATTACTAGTATAAATATAGGAAATTTGTGTAAAATTTCGCGTGTTCAACTCATTGTACAAGTCACTCAATTTTATTCAAGTACCCACTGTGAGAGAAAGAATATTGAGAATGTACGTTTGAATCACCATACTTTATTGCAATCAAAGTCTTTACATTTATTTACAATCCTTTCCATTTAACATTTCTCTGCAAACTTTACCATTACAGCCTTTTAAATTACTACAAATTTACTTTATCATACACTTTACTTGGGTTTTTATCAAGTTTTTACCTTCATCTTGCCTTTACTCTTAATATCCTGTCGAACCTTTTCATTTAAACCTATCCAAACCTTATCAAACCCCATAAACACTTAGCATATATCCTAGGATCAAATTGATCGATCCTGCAAGTAACCAAAATAACCCTTTTTGGAAGATCAGTGATTGTTTATCAATTTTCACGGTAAACAGTTACCTTCAAAAACCTCTACACCTCCACTCTGAAAATGGAAAAAAGAAGTCACAATTTTTTTCGAGTGAACAAACATTCATAGAAAGGAATAGATCACTCTTTGAACCTGCTACATATCCTTTTACTTGATTCCATGCGGAGAACCAACCAATCATAGGGACAACCTACTTATATATTAGATTTTCTCACATCTACAAGATTATATAAAGTAAGGGGGTTCCCAATATTTTAGGGTCCACCCAAATATACTTGCTCGGATCAACTGACTACACGAGCTCAATACCCCTTAGAGGTTTTTTGTTAGCCCAAAATATGTCTGATGGCTTGAGCCAAACGCACCAGTAAGATGGGTCCCACGTGCAAAATGAGTCTTAATCTCGGCATCACATGGATTCCGACTATATGGTATGGTAAGTCTTCATAACATTTCAGGCCTCTTCCCTGTTCAAGGAAATGATTTCCATCTTCGCTGGAGTCAAAGTAAGGAAAGTTGAATCCCTTATAGCTGTAGAGATAGCACATGCAGAATTGACTATTTGATCACCTCTAACATTATCATCAGAAATGAGAGCATCGAAGGAAGACTTGTCAATGTAAGTTTCTCTATCAAGGGAGTTCCTAGGTATTAGCTGGAATTTCGACGCTTAAGAGAATTTGAGATATCAAGCAAAGTTGAAGGAAGTTTTTGGAAAAAATTTAGTCGACTTCGACTAGGAAGTTTTGATGAGGACTTTGATCAAAATTTAGCGAAAGAGTCCTATGCCCTTGGAATGGTTCGTTTGGGACTTAAGATATTTGAAATTTGGCTCGAAAGAGTTTGACGTGATAAATTGAAATAAGGTTGATAACTGCTTTTTGGCCTTATCAGTTTTGTTCAAAAAACGCGCGGGGGCATGTGAAAGTCTAAGTTCATGCAAGCAAGAATGTGTCATTTTCTGGAGAAAAGACTATTCGTTACAGTTATTGTTGAAGTAGTATAAATAGGGATTTTAGCGTTAGGATTCAAGTGTGTTCAATTGTACCAAACTCAAAATCACTCAAAGTATATAAGTGTGTTGAGAAAGAGTTTTATGAGTAACATGTAGGTATGAATCACCACATTTACATTCGTTGTCAAATTGTTTACATCAATGTCATTTTGATTCCATTTAAGTTTCAGTCAAAATTACTTTACATTCATGCACTTTTATAAATCGTACTTGCATTACTTTTAAGATCTTTAGTAGTGTCGAAGTGTTCATTATCAAGAAAACTTAATAAAACTAGGCACATATGTTCTAGGATCAATCTAGTCGATCTTGTAAGTAACCGAAGTATCAATTTTGAAAGACTAACGGTTGTTTACCAAAATCCAAGGTAAACACTAGGAAACCTCTCTGACTCAGAATCATCAGAAACATATACAGTGAGTTGAGATCTTCTCCATTTATCAAAAGAAATAGAGAGTTCCATTACTAAAGTTTTGGGGTATGATGCATTTATATTATTTAAAAGTGTGATATATATTTTGTATACTTTGATATTTATACAATGAAAAAAATTGGTAATGGCACTCTTCATTTCTTTGAAGAAATGGAGAGGATCTCAACTCATTTATAATGACTCGAACAGACTGACTATTAACTTAATGGTGGGAATCTAAGCTAGCATATGTTTTGATTCTAACTAATGAGGAAGAACTACTATTTCCAGAATCACTAGATAGATTTACAGTGTGATCATTTGTAACAATTATGATTTGGTGTGGAGAAATAAACTCAGGGTAAGAAGGGTACATTGAGAAAACAAAATCTGGTGAAGAAAGTAGAAAGTAAATGTAGAACGGGAAAGCTCTATTCCAAAGAACACGAACGCTCAAGCTAAAGCTCTTGAGATGGAAGGAAATCATTTTCACAAAAGGGAAGATGACTCTCAGGAATGGCGAAAAGTTCTCCCAAAAAATCAAGAAACCCTTATATAAAGGAGAGCGAGCAGCAGGCCAGATTAAAAGAAAAACGAAAATTTCTAAATGAATAATCATATTTCACCTTTGGAATACAAGTGAACTCAAGTTCACTCAAATTCGCTAGAGAAGAACGCAACACACTAACCTTTGAGACCAAATCCACATTCCTGAAAGATAGGCGAAATGTTTTAATGACGGAAAGGGAATTTAATGTGCTTGTTCCCCACTACTTATATAACTAGTCCATGACCTTCTCACTTCTTCTTGTGGTTGGATTTGATAACGAGATGTAAATCTCAACTTCAAAATACTTCCTGGCTAATAAGACACCCAGCAACTCTTGGGGGAAATTATTCTAGGTCGGCCAAAGGTCCAATACAGGGAGATCAATATGTTCATCCTAACCACGCAAAGCCCAATAAAAGTTATCAAATGTATATAATCAAGACATGATATTCAATGTACACCTTTTTTATCTTATAAGTTGGCTTCACCTATCTTGGACTCTGTATATGACTTGTGCCTTGGTGTGCTAACCTTACAGATTCAATCTTGCACCACTAGATCAAAGATCAACACCACTACATTGGAAGTTCATCATCATTAATCGAACACATTTCTGGTACCACCACGAAATAGAACCCAAAAGCCATTTTACATTCATCACACGAGCATGGTATACCTTATTATATTCACTACAAGTACACTTTTTTTTTTGACATGGATGTTTAAGGGCATGGATCCAATTTCCACATTGAATGTTTCAAGAAGAAGCAAATTGATAATAGAGAGTTTAATAAAGCAAAAAAAAAAACTATATTAGTTATAATTATTTTTTTTAAGAATATTTTTATATGAAATAATAAATAACTATGATTAATATATTTTTTAGTATTTACATAATTATAATAGAATTAATTGAATTTGATTAATTTATCATTAATTAGATTCAGTTTACTTATTTTAATTTATCATTTTTGTTTCAGATCAGCCAAACATTCCAACCCAATGCAACAGTCTAATTCAAATAGCTAATCTAGAGTTTTATCACCCTAAAGAGGACGACCACATAAACCTTCACCACGAGGCCTTAAACTAGAACCTGACACTACTCACTACAGCAGTTGGAATCAATCCAACGGCCTTCTGCATTCCCCCTTGCATTCATTAGAGGTGTTTTTAATTGTTTCTTCTATATAAGCATAATCACACGTCACAATAAGGTATGATTCCATTCATTCTTAAAATTTATACCTCTCTTACCCCACTGACTTAGACATTAGAGTGCTAACCTTGCAGGTACACCTCTTTCTCTGTCCACCGGAGACTCTTGTTATTGTACTCGAGTGATTTTATGATGACCTTCATTAGAACATCACCATGAAATACATGTTAATCTCCTCTAATCACCATCACAGTTTCGTTACAACTGTTCCTGTTTACCGAGTTAATCTCCACAAAATTTCTCAACCAATAATGGTAGCTTCAAAATCAACTCGATTGGCCACTCATCACAACATTGCTCCTATGTTCTACGACATTACATAGGTCCTAGTTTCCACTCATGAAGATCATTTTTCCCCTACAGGGAGGGGAGGTCTGATTATAGTAACATTCCTAAGTACCCTGTCTCCCCAAATTATGATCCTTACATTGTTGGCCATGGAACTTTCCAAGTCCCATCGTCATTCCAACCTTCTAGGATAAACATCCAAACAACCTCCATCATGATCGCAAGCACATGAAACATAAATGATTTAGAACCTTCAATAATTTCAAGCAACATTCAGGATGAAGGGAGTGAACAAACTCATAACAAACATCTATAATATATTGTAACAATATAGTGCACTCCTTATGAATAAAACACTCTTACATAAAGAGAAAAATAAACCAAAATTATTGTCTAGAGTTTGGAACTTTGTGTTTGCAAGTTTAATCATGAATTGATCAAAGATAAAGCAAGTGATTCCTAGATCTATCATGGTTTTGATGATGACAACTCATGAAGATGAAACGCGGCTTTGAGGATAAATAATGAATATGCAACACGAATTTGATGACACCAAAATACAATCAATTTCTAAAACTATTTCAAGTGGTCAAGGATGCACATATAGTTTGACCAAGCTCTTCCTATGAATAAAGTTGAAGAGTTATGATTTCATGATCATTGTGATATCCTCTAATCATGACGTCGATTTTAAAGATATCTCAAGCCTCATCTACAAGAATATTCAAGTGAAACATTTAAGTGATTGGTTTACTATGCAAAAGACTTGAAGCTTTAGAGTGTGAAAGACAAGAATTGTGAAAACTCGTCTTATCTTGTGTGAGTCATTAGTATTTTGTAGAGAGACAAGGGCATTTTTATAAAGTAATGTGGCTAAATCACACACACTCACTAATACTTTTTTAGAGCCTCTATTTATCAAATAAAATCACCTAAAATTATTTTGGAGCCTAGTCAAATGAATTAGAAATTGACACAATGATTAAGACATGTTTTTGAATTAGCTAGTCGGTTAGACCATATACCTAATCAATTGGATAAGGGGAAACGAGTCTATAATAGACTGTGATAGTTTCTTTATAAAGTGTAACCGATCTCTATCAAATATTTCTAAAATAGGCAATAATAATCCATCATTTTGGTCATCTAATCGATTGGACAATTAATTTTTCCCATGAATCATTTTTTGAACCATCCTTTTGCCTATAATAAAGGCCTTCAATTTTATTTTTTCACATCCATAAACGTGAGATATCTCACCTTCCTCATTCTCTCTCTCTCTCTCTCTCTCTCTCTCTCTCTCTCTATATATATATATATATATATATATATATATATATATATATATATATATATATATATATATATATATATATATATATATATATATATATATATATATATATATATATATATATATATATATATATATATATATATATATATATATATATCACTCTCTCTCTCTCTCTCTCACTCTAAAATAATCATGACATTGAACTTGGTGCAACCCAAAAACATAATTGCAACTTTGAAACAGAAATGCAACAATTGTTAATGATTTTGGATGATAACCATTATGTATCTATGTACAGAATGTGTGAGGATGGAGAAATCGTTCGAGATATATTTTGGAGTCATCTTGTTTCCATAAAGTTGTTCAACACGTTTATCACTATGCTCATTATTGATTCAACATATAATACCAAGTTTAGGCTTCCACTATTGAAAATTGTTGGTGGTACTTTTACGAAAAATACTTCTTTGGTTGGGTTTTCATTTTTTTAAAGTGTGTCAAACTATGTTGAAGGACCAAGAAAATATGTCAAAAGTCATTATCACAGATCGCGATATTGCATCAATGAATTTGTTTGAAAAGGTGTTTCCTACATCATATGCATTACTTTATAGGTATCACATAACAAAGAATGTGAGAAGTAAACTTAAGTCTTTGGTAGGGACCAAACAAATAAAGGGTGAAGATGGGAAAATGGTCAAAATTAGTGTGATACTGGAAAGCATAATGGATAACTTAAATGTTATATCAAATTCTTCTACCAAAGAGTTACATGCCAATTTTGTAATACATTTTAGGAGTGTGTATGAGAAATATCTTGATTTCTTGAATCATGTTGAAAGTGTAATTTAGTCCAGGTTAAAGAGAATTTTTTTTGTTCTTAGATCGATTAGGTTAGACACTTTGGAAATTCAACAACTACATGCTACATTAATGAATTGGTTATGTAACAGTAAATGTGATTTATGTAGAGATTGGAAATCCGTAAACCAAATGGTTCAAAATCATCATAATGAGTTACAAACATCATTTGGTCGCAATATTGCAGTGTTAAAACATAGATTCACATACCACAATATTTATTCACAGTCGGTGGGCAATATATCTTGAACGAGATTGAATTTATTTATCACAGAGCCAAACAAGCTAAGAAAGTAGGTTCAGATATCTCAAAGCATGGTTATACACTTAGAAATACACATGGTTTTTCGTGTGCTTGTTTAATTTTAAATAATGTGAAATCTGATAGCTCAATACGAATGTGTGAGGTTTAAACCCACTGAAAAAGGCTTGGTTTGATAACGATGGTGTGATGAAGGATGGTAACACAAAATACCTATCTTGACCGAATGTAAAGTGATTCAAAATATATTTTTGAAAGCCGATGACAACATAAAACTCCATATCAAAGAGCAACTAGGGAATATTTCCTATTTAGAAACCACAGATTTGAAACCACCCTCGCAACTGTAAAAACAAAGGGTGCTTGTAATAAGGTCAAACTAACATTGAGTAACAATTCAATGATGCGTTATACTTCCTAATTAGAACATGTTGACAAACTTTTTACAGATTCTCAAACTTCAAAATCTTAAAAGAAGTGTTTTCAAAGGTGCTCGTATTAGCAAACCATATCTTTCGCCACCTTTACCAAAAATAATACACAATAATGAGATGTCAGTTTTTATGCACAAATATATTGAACGGATTATAGATATTGAGGGAGACGGTAAATGCAATTATCGTGTTGTTTCATCTTTGCTTGGTAAAGAAGAGGATAATCATACACTTGCCCGTTAATAATTTATCAATGAGTTGAAGGCGCATAAATAATCATACACGACACTATATAGGGAAAACATAATATTTCAATGCAATTAATAAATCTCTTATTCCTTGTCTTAGCGATCCAACACATGAGGAAAAATGGATGTGTTTCCCTGAAACATTTCATCTTATATCAAGTTCATATAAGATAATACGTATTGATCTGACAAGATATAGATTCTCGGAAACATTTTTTTCACTTTGGAGTGGCCCACCTCAAAATTCATCTAGATGTATTATTTTATTAGTTGGCTTTCAAAATTACTACACTTTGTTCAAGTTTATTTGAAATTAGAATGTCTTATACCAGAGACATCATCAGAATGGACATCTAATTCTACAAAGAAAGCTAAAACTTGGTAGAATTACTTTTTGGATAGGATGCAAGAATTCACCAAGTTGAGCGAGATTAAATGAGAATCAAATAAGTAAAAGTCAAAGACTGGACCACCCATAGATAAAAATTTAGGTGGTAACATATGTTTTGATTCATTTTAGTTTTTATCTAAAAATGTATTAGAGGGTGACATGTGTTTTGTATATGATGTTGCATTGATATTAAAGATGTAAATTGTATACATTTTCATACATTTTAATGTATATTTCAGATTATTAAATTTTTCTATCTTTTTGTGTTTCATAACAGGTTATATTTCTATATAAGATTTTGTGTGAACAATTCAGGATGAATATCGAAATGCATTTTTGGACATATCTTTTTTTCTAAAAAATGCTCACATGGGTTTATTCAAAATTACATTTATGTATAATCCCCGATTTTACTAAACGAAACAAGGTGTATCCAAAAGTACATCTCTGGATTATCCTTTGAGACATGATTGAGTTTCTTAGGTCCTCATTGATCTCATACTTATATAAATATGGGTGTCCCCCGCCTTGTTAGCATAAACACATAGAATGTCTCAAAGTTCATATCTCGCCTTTATCTACTTCGACGACGAGAAGCCTCATCTTAAATTTAAGTTCATAGAGATCACTCGTCTTGTCAATCTAAAATCTATACTAGAGAATCTGTACCCAAACAATCGAAGAGTTGTGAAACTCTTTTATCATTTATCCCCGATTGATATGAAATAAAGATACAATTCAACAAGTTTGAGCTGAAAACGGATGAAGATTTAACTATTATGTGAAGTACATTTCACTGTTATAAAACAAAAGGTTTGATCGAGGTGGATACGAAGATTGCGAGATCGATTGAAGATATTCTAAAGATATTGAAACATCCTTAACCATCATTTGATGATGAAGTGTGTGATACGGTTGGAGAACTGACTTGAGGTTTTGCGTTTGTGTTCGTAAATGTTTCAGTTTAGCAAGAGTCGCCACCGACTTTTTATTTTATCCAAAGGAAAGGTCAAAAAGCACAGGAAAGACCTTTGAGATGTTTTCTTGGGTTCGGGGGGTAGATTATGAAAAGGGAAGGTGCAAGCACCCTTTTCATCCATGGTTATCCATGGGCTCTTAGTTACTTGTTTAGATCACTTGCTTTTGCTTTTCAATTGTTTGAAATGGTGCTTTGTGTGTGGTTTTGAAAATGTTTTGAAAAGAGGTCATCGTTGTGGCAACCTTTGTAATGATTCTTGTTGGAATGTATACAAAGGTGTATTGTCTTTTGAAAATATGTTTCAATGTTTGATTGTTTGAAATTTTGTTTTTGGGATATGTTTTAAAATTGTGTTGTTAGGTGTGTTTGAAAATAGCAAGGATGTTTTTGCAAGTTTTGATCAAGTAACTAAGAGTTATCTACCCTATCTACTCAAAGATCTTTCCTACACATTTTTAACCCTTTTACATTGTTGTTTTACCATTGCATTTGGTAAACAACCTGATATTTGGATGTTAAATGGGACAGGCGCGGGTCATCGTATTGACCATGATAGCAATAGTGCTAAGTATCTTTAGCAATTTTTGAGAGACTAGATCATTTTGTATAGGCAACCAAGATAGCGTCATCGAGGGACTATGATCTTTTTGTTTTGATTTTTGTTTTTCCAAGATACTCAACATGCATACCATGGCCATTTTAAAGGCAACAAGTGGGTGAAACCCTAGGGGTGAATGTGTGCATTGTGTTATCATTTTCATGCATTTATGTCTTGTATTAGGTCTAACTATTTGTTTTGATTTTGGATATTGCATACAAACCCTAATCTCTATCATGGCATATTTGAAAGCATAAGTGCGTAAAAGTAATCTAGGTTATTACAATATTGATATGGGGAGGTGGATACAATTTTAGATAGGGGATTATTTTGCAAGAAATTAAAACCCTAAATTATTACAACCAAATTGAATTTCTTTGCTCAAATGATAAATAAACTATATTTAAATAAGCAATTAAATATAAATAGGCAATACTTATAAATATGCAAAAAATGTTTTTGTTTATTTTTATATGTAAAAATATAATATTTAATGTATTAAAAAAGAAAATAAAAAAAGTTATTTTTGTTAAGGGTAAAACCCTAATTTTTGGCTTAAGAATATGGATGAAAATTATAATATTTATTTATTTATGTACAACAAAATAAATAAAAAATTATATTCAAGTGTCAAAAAATAAAATATATTAGAAAAAAATATTATTTTTAATAAGGGTGGAAACCCTAGTTTTTTTGTTTTAAGATAATATATATTATATTATTTATTTTATGTGCAAGAAAATAAATATAAATATATACAAAGATATTAAGAAATAAAACATGTGAAAAAAATATTATTTTATATGTATAAATAATAAAAATAAAAGTATATAATATTTCTATAATATTTATAAGTTTTTATTAAAGAAAAAAAAGATATATACTATTTAATAATTATTTATGTCTAAAAAATAATAAAAAATAATAAAATAAAATGTGAAAATTTATGAAAATGTTTTTGATATTTTTTTATGTTTAGAAAATATAAAATAAAATCAGAAATGAAAAATAAATAGAAAAATACAAAAATATAATGAAATGGGTCAGGGGGTGCAAGAAGCAGATCAGGGGGTGCAAAAAGTCATGCCAAGCCAAGCCCAGTCCAACACTTCATCTTCAACCTTCGTTCAAACACAAAAACGCGCGTTCTGATGTACAACTCGTATCTCCTGCATTTGTGCTTAAAAACGAAAATTTGCAACATGAAAGTTATAGAGCATAATCATACGATTCTAACCATATAAAAAACTTAATCTAACTCTCAAAGACCAGAGAGAATTTCTCTGGCCCTAATTTCTAACCTAACTTTTTCAGGAAGTTCATCAATCAAATTCTCTTAGCACACTTAACTTAAATGAAATCTATGCATATGTACAGCTTAAGGGCTACGAGTACTACATTTTTTATTCACAAACCTAAGCCTAATGATTCCTAAATAGAGAGATAGGAAGTTGGAAAATACCTGTTTCAGTTGAACTCGTGTATGGTAATGTGGAGGTTTTCAATGAGGCCTGAGATGTTTGTGAGCTTGCCTGAACTTCCTCTGACCTTCCCCGATGCTTTGCTTGCCTTAAACTTGCTTGAATAAGCCTATAGAAGTCAACCTGCACAAGCTGAAATCAAAAATGGTGAAGCTTGCAAATGGAGTTACAGTCAATGGCCAACGGTTGGGATAGTTCAGATAGATTGTATGGAAGGTAGTGGAACTGATTTGGGACAAAACACACAAGTGGTTTTTGTTTTAGAACTCAAAGTGCAGAAGCTGCCCTGATTTGCAAGAGGAATGTGTTTTGATGTTCAAGAGTGTTTTAGGGATGGATGGCTCGTGTTTCTGGCTCAAGGCAATGTGCAAAACTTGTTTGGAATGGTCACCAAGCTTGGTTATAACAGATACTCAAGATATGTGATTTTGGCAAGTTGACTTGTTTTGAAAGAAAAGTGTGAAGTGATACAAGATAGGCCTGTACAGGCTACCTCCAAGCATGCACAGGTTTGTTGTACTTTTGCCTAAGTTTATGGAACTTGTTTGCTGCAAAGAGAGAGGTCCAAGGCTCAAGGGAAGCAAGTTGACATAAAGTTGCCTTTATGAAAATGGAAATGCTACCTTTTTGCCATTTTAAGATTAATTCAATGTGTAAACCTCTATTAATCAGAATAACACCTTAAACCAATGAGTTTGCATTCAATTTTTGAGTGTGGAAGGGTTTAGAGACCTTTAATCAAGTACAAAGCAAAGTTGGACAAATTTTGCAACTTGTGTCAACATGAAAATGCCATGGATCAAAGTGAGTTTTTGACAAATTCAAATCTTTATTTCTCCCTAACCATAAATTATTTTGGAAAGTTCTTCGACATTTTGGAAAGCTTGTAACATTCTCTATAATCCATCTTTGAAATGCATTCTGAGATTCCAAGTGGAATTATGTGAAAAATGGTCATGAAGATAGGTCAAAATCCTGCCTAAACTAGGGCAAAATTTCACTAAGTTAAAAGTTTCATGGACCCTTGTTCCAAAATTCATAACTTGAGATCCAAGCTTCTTTTGGGAAAACTTTGTGAATCAAAGTTGTAGATTTTATGGAGGACTACAACTTTCATGTTGGAAGTTTTGTTTGAATCCAATTTCATCATGGTGAAAGTGTTGGGCAAAGTTGGGGGAAAATAAGAAAATTTCATAACTTAGAAAAATTCTAAGTTATGAAAATTTTCAATCTTAAACCCTAATTTGCAAAATTAGGTTTCTTGATGAACAAGTTTCATGTTTTGACACATCTTGATGAAAAATGACCCTTGCCACTTGATTTTGACCAAAAAGTCAAAGTTTGACTTTTCAGTGTACAGTCAAATTTTGATCAGTTGACTGAAAAATTCATCTGTCAATCCAATGCATTTGAGATCTTTTGAACCATGTGAATAGGTCAAGATGATGCCATTGAGTTCTTGAAACCAATTTGCCATTGGCTAGTTAAAAATCAGAAATTTCCCTTTCTCAGTCAAAACCCTAAAAATGACCATTTTGCCCTTTTGATGATTTGATCAAATTTCTTGAGGAGTTGTGATCCAAACTTGATCAAATGGTTCACAGGAGCCTAGAATGTTGATGTGGGTCAAAAATTATGAGGTTTGACTGTAAATTGGCCACAATTGACTTTTTCCCCAATACAACTGATTTTTGGGTCAACTGTCCAATTGACTGGGCAAAAATTTGATTCAAGGCTTGAAACTTTGTAGGGGAAATCTTATAAGTCCAACATGAAGTATGAAAGCCACTTTGAGCATTGAAAGTCCAAAAATATTTGTGCAAACTTAAACCCTAATTTAGGTCATCAGTGCAAGGAGATGCCTTGAGCAGAGCAAACCATAATCCTGTCTGGAGTTCAAAGAGTCTTGTGAGGGGAAATCTTGATAAAATGAGAGGGAAAATTTTGGAGTACAACAAAGTGTATTGTTATATTTACATTAACGATTATCTATGTAATGTTACATTTTTAATGTATGTCATAACAATGATTAATGTTAATTTATATTACATTTTCTACATCTATTTCTGATTTTTTTTAGAATAACAGTTTTCAAAACTAAAATTCTATATTTTCTCTAACATTTTGGTGTGTCTGAAAATATATTTTCTTATTAGATGGACATTTTCAATTTTTTACAAAGATGTAGAAACACCATTGAAATACATGAGTTTTCTATCAACCTTCATTTTTGGATACGATTAGCTTAGAAAACAACATTGAAGCTTGCATACGGATGATCCAGGATGGATTGCTCATCAATCAACGCTGACAAACCGGTAGATTTGTGGTTCATTTCTCTTCCTCTTTGTGTATTCTTTATGTGTTAAGTTTGTACATGTATTTACTCTGAACTTATGTATATTTGTCGCTCATGGCTTTATATTAAACTTACTTTATAAATCTTTTTCGATTGTTGTCCTGGATTTTTATTCTGTGCTAGAAATTTGAGTTGTTATATATATATATATATATATATATATATATATATATATATATATATTGCTTAGATTCTTATCTAGGATGATTATCTGTTAGTTTCTGAACTCTAGAGATAGATTTAGAGCTGACATCTACTTTGGTATCAGAGCTTAATACATCTGTGTGGTTGTGTTGTGCTGAGAGATTGTCAGTGCGGTTACATAGTTATCTTTTGTGTTGTTGAGGAGGTAGAAAGATCATTTCTTTTGAGATACTGTCAGTCTCTCAATTTGGGTTAGAAATGACTTAGGTTGTGAGTGATACATAGTGACATTGATGAGTATTGTTAGGTTGAATGTAACTGGTAGGTAGATTTAAGTCTCTGATGAATAGATTATATACAGACTTGATAAATTCTTCCTTAGTTTTACTTTTGTATACATTTATTTTCTGTTAATAACATTTTCTTTACAAACCCATTTATCCTCAAACTCATTAACGAGAGATTTTTCGAACGGCAATTCAATAATCAATCTCCGTAGACACGATAAATTCCTGAATAAATATTTCTAAAACTTTTATTATTTACCGCTACACTGCTTCCAAAATTTTCGGTCTATCAAACCACTCCTTAATTAGCATGAATTTGTAGTTTTGATATAGAACATCATATTATTTCACACCTTAAAAAAAGTAATCAAGTTGTTGAATTCATGATGAAACTTAATGCTTTTTCAAACATACTACTCCTTCCTCCGACATCATTCTCTTCCAGCTGCAAGAAATTGCACATTTTCTTTTTGCGTTTGTTATTTTAGCCTTGTAACACAAATTCTTTTGCCCTATAACCAAAAAATACATATATATTTTTTGGAATGTTTCATAGCTCAGCAGTCCAGCTAACACCCCTTTCCAAAAGTATATTTACAAGGCACACCTGTGCCTAACATGACGATCCACTCGATCATAAGGTTAATATTTAATTTGCCCAAATACCCAAAATGGAAGCCAATCTTACTATATTTTAATCAAATCTCACACACATAATATGTCTTGATCCTCCAAAAGAAGTAAGCAATCTAACACCTGGGGAATGCTCATTGGGGATCTAGTAATTTTCAGTTTGGAAAAAGCTCGCCACTATTAATATTTTTATATATATTATGCTTTCTTAATTTGTAACTTTGTGTCTAGATACATACATCTCATTCATACGTGTCGACACCACAACATTTCTATTTCACTTTTTGTTGTCTTGTTTTGATGCTAAACAAATATAATCTTGATTTGTTCAATTTAACCCCCCTAGTTTATCATGTCATCTAAGTTGTACTAAAGATAATAATAAATAAATAAAAACATGTCACCTAACACCTTAGCATTTTGTTGAATTTTCTAAGATGCTCTTGTGCTTTCCTACCTTCTGATTAGTTGTAATATCCCAACTCTTCATTGGCTTTGAGGAAGTGGGTTTTGCTCATAGTAACATCAAACATATGTAAATAATTGAGGATACATATATGTTAGTAAAACTCGTTGATTTAGATCAAATCAATCAATCAATTATTTGAAATTAATAGTATATTAAAAACTTGTTCTCTCTCTAAAAACTCAACTCTAGCGGTAGTCTGACGGTCCATGGACGGTGACTCGAAGTGGTTGGTGGTGCGGAGGAAGGGGTTTTATAGGGAATCTAGCAAATAGGATGTCTTCCAAAAGAGTAGGGGTGCTTACCACGGAGTGAAATCAAGGGTGATGTCAATTTTCTTTTCCGAAATTTCAGGTAGAGTCAAAGCTAAAGATGTTTACGGGATATTTGATTGTGTTGGGCTTGTGATTGAGGTGGTGATTCCACACATAAGAAACAAGATGGGGAAGAGATTTGGGTTTGCCAGATTTAGTGAAGTTGAAGATGCAAGAATGTTGCCAGTGAGATTGGATAATATCATTTTTATGGTAAGAAAATTCACGCTAATCTTCCGAGGTTTGACCAGAGTATTTTGGCGGCGAGAAGGGAGGCGAAAGGTTGAGTCAATTTTGGGACAAACGCTCCACAATTGAGGGATTTCAGAAGAGGGGTGGGAGCAATAAATTTGTCAGTAGTAAAACTTTTGCAGAAGTTGTGGGCGTTGATAAGCTTTTGAAGACCCCTGATGCTGTAATTTCTTTGAAGGTCTGTTCAGCTTCAGAAGATAGGGAAAGACTGAAAAAGGCTTTCGTGGGAAAGGTGTTAATACCTGGTTTTACCTATAACTTACAAACTTGTTTGATATCGAAGGTCTGTATTCCATTAAGGTTACTCTTTTGGGAGGTATCCTTTGTTTGCTGGAGGAAGTTGAGGAAGGCTTCATTTTAGACCTTATAAAAAGTGGAGAATCATGGTTGAAACAATGGTTTTTCGAAATTAAGGTATGGGAGGAGGATATGGTGGATAATGATAGAGTCATGTGGGTGAGAGTATATGGCGTTCCGTGTCACGTTTAGAATATGGAGTTTTTTTGTGAAAATCGCTAATTCTTTAGGCTCTTTTGCATGTGTTGATGAGAATATGATGAAAGGCACAAACATGGATATTGGTAGAATTTTGGTACGAATTTCGAATAGGGGTTCGCTTCAGGAATCTATCAAGGTGGAGGTCGACGGAATTATTTTTACCTTGCTGCTAAAGGAAGACTCTTTTGGCCCTTTAAGGGTGCTTAAGGAAAACGTTAAGGTTAAATCTCTATCATTTGAATCTACATCTTCAGAGGAAGGTTGGACCGAAAACAATAAGGAGTTTAGAGAGGAAGGAGAATGCGAAGAAGAATGTCACAACATTGAAGATTTTTCTTCTTTTGTGAAGGAAATCCAAGCTAAAGGTAAAGATGGGATGGAGGCTAATAGTGGTGGTGTATTATATGGAAATTCTCTTAATTCAGAGAAAGAGGTTGAGGTTGGTTCTTTTGACGCGGCCATTGACAACGCGAAGTTTCAAGGATGCAATGAGGTCCCTTGTAGCTTGGAAAAACATCATAATGGGGTAGCTTGTTCTAGTTCTAAGGCCGATTGTAGCTTGGAATCAGAAACTCGTTTGGTGAATTCTGGATGCGGCACGGCTGTGAGAAGAAAAGTTACGAAAAAACTCAAATTCAAAAATTATTTTGAAGCGGGAGGTTTTCTTAATAATAAACCTTACGGAAGGAAAAAGAGTTATTTCAAGAAGAAGAAGTTTTAATCTAAAGGTGTTACCGATAATAAGGATGAGGCTTTTGAAGGGAGTTTCAAGGTTAATGTTCTTGTTGGCAGTGGGGCAGAATTAGCCTTTTATGGTGATCAATATGAGAATTCTGGTATTCTAAGGAACAATATTAGAATGTGGGACAATCTTAATGGTAATGTGGGAGAGAAACTCTGGAATGGAATTGCTAATTTAGGGGTGTCGAAGTTGGGACTCCAAGAAAGATTATAAGAGTAAGATTATTTAGTTGGAAAAGGAGGATAAAGTTAGAATGTTGGAAAGGAAGAAGAACATAAATGAGTTAAAATGATTATAGGTTCCATGAATATTAAAGGAAGAGGAAGTTTATTGAAAAGGAGGAGGATTAGCCAATTGATTAAGAAGGGTAACGCGACTATTTTTTTTATTCAGGAAACTAAGCTTTCGGTGTTGCAGAATCGTGTCGTTAAGAGTTTTTGGAGTAACAAAGAAGTGGGGTTCTCCTTTTCCAAATATATAGGATCCTCAGGGGGTCTTTTAACTTTGTGGAAAGAGGGGACGATCTATGTTATTTGTAGCTTTAGAGGGGAAGGCTTTTTTGGAGGTGAAGGTTAGATGGAGAAACTTTATTTACTATATTGCCAATGTCTATTCATCTTGTGAATTGGCTTTGAAGCAGAGTTTGTGGGTGAAGTTGTTGGAGTTTAAATCTAGTCATTCTGACAGAGAATGGATTTTTAGTGGAGATGTTAAAGCGGTTAAGTGTCTTAGAGAAAGGAAAGGTAGAGTGGGTTTATATAGAACTATGAGACGGAGGACTTTGGAACTTTCATTGATGAGAGCAATATATTTGATGTTCCTTGTAAGGGTAAAAAATTCAGTTAGTTTAGTGGTGATGGGGAAGCTATGAGTATAATTGATCGCTTCCTGGTTTTGAAATTATAGTGAGTAGATGGGGGTGGTTGGGCAGTTTATTGGGTCTCGTGATATCTCGGACCATTACCCAATTTGATTGATGGTGGATGCGGCTAATTAGGGTCCGAAGTCTTTCAAGTTTAATAATGAATGGTTTTCGAACAAAGATTTTGTTTCTTTTGTTGAAAATGTATGGAAGAAGTTAGTGGTGGAAGGAAGGAGTGACTTTATTCTTAAAGAGAAAATGAGGTTGCTCAAAGAAAGACTAATATGGTGGAACAATGAGGTGTTTGAGAGGATTGATATGAAAGTGGAGGAGGGAGTGATGGATTTGAACAAAGCGGATGATTTCCTTGCTCTTGACATTGATAATGGGCGGGAAGAGGTGTTGGAAAAAAGGAAGGAAGCAACTAGTCAGCTTTGGTTGAATCTTAAAATTAAGGAGAATATTCTCATTCAAAAATCGAGGTTGAAGTGGATCAACGATGGAGATAATAATAGCAGATTTTTTCATAGTTATGAACGCGGGAAAGAGGAGTAATGTTATTGGCACGATTAACTCGGTTAACGGTATCTTATATTCTATTAGTAAAGTAAGGGAGAAGGTTTTGGAGCATTTTTCGAGTAAATTTATGGAAGAAGATAAGGAGAGGCCAATCCTTGAAGGAGTTAATTTAAAGAGGCTCAATATCCTTGACTGTGCGTCTCTTGAAGCCCCATTTTTTAGAGTGAAATTAAGGAGGCGGTTTGGGGTTGTGAGGGTTCGAATAGTCCAGGTCCCAGTGGGTTTTCTTTCTTGTTCATCCAGAGATGTTATTTTTTCCCTAAAGATGATTTTGTGCGTTTCGTTAATGGTTTCCACTTGGGCAATGTTATTTCGAAAGCTATAACTTCGTCTTTTTTTACTTTGGACTATGTTAAGAAGGAAGGAAAGAGTTGCATTCTTTTTAAGGTCTATTCTGAAAAGGCTTATGACAAAGTTAGTTGGAACTTCCTTAGGTTCATGATGAGGATGATGAGATTCAGTGTTACTTGGATGAGATGGATGGATATGTTGATCTTTTTATAGTAATGTGTCAGTTTTAGTTAATGGCTGCCCAACAAAGGAGTTTAAGGTGGAGAGGGGTTTGAGACAAGGATATCTTCTTTCACCGTTTCTTTTTGTTCTTGTGGAGGAAGGTCTTGCAGCATTGGTTAAAAAGGCAGTGGAGATTGGTGAATTTGAAGGGGTTAGTATCAATAGGAGTTGTGTTATGGATATTCTTCAATTCGCGGATGACACGCTTTTGGTGGGAGGGAGTAATTGGAAGCAATTGTGGGCGCTTAAGGAGGTTCTCAAGATCTCTGAATTAGTTTCAAGATTGGGTATTAATTTTCACAAAAGCAAACTGATCGGGATAAATTTGAATAATAGTCTTTGGAGGTTATAGCTTCATTTCTTTCATGCAGGTTGAAAGATAGCAAATTTATTTTTCTTGGTATCCCGATTGGTTTGAATCCGAGGAGAATATCAACGTGGCAACCACTTATTGGTAAGATTAAGAAGCATCTTTCAAGTTGGAAGGGTCTCTTTCTTTCTCTTGGGGGTAGAATCACTCTTCTATAATATGTTTTATGTTCTTTGTCTATCTTCATGCTTTCTTTCTATAAGTTATTGGTTAATATTACTAAAGATATTATTAGTATCTAAAGCAACTTTTTATGGGGGGGTCAGAGGAGAGGAGAAGAATTCATTGGGTTGGGTGGAAGGAAGTTTGCTTACTAATGCATAAAGGCGGGTTGGGGAATAGAAATATCGATGATTTTAATGTTGCGCTACTTTTAAAATGGAGATGGAGAATATTAAGTGGTTTAAATTCTTTGTGGTATCAGGTTTTGAAAGCTCGTTACGGTGATATTTATTTGCAGATGGTGAATGGTGGCCATATATTCTATCCAAAAATTACAAAATATGAATGGTGGGTAGATATTATTAATATTGAGAAGAAACTTGGTGAGGTGGTTTTCGTCAAGAATTGTAAATTTGAAATTGGGAATGGTTTCAACACCTCCTTTTGGCATATGGCATGGATAGGCAATTTGTGCTTGAAGGATATTTATCCTTTGTTGTACGATGTTTCTGCTCTAAAACACATTGCGGTGGCGGGTATGGGTGGGTATTTGGAGGATAACTGGCACTAGGGGACGTGGGTGTGAATTCTGCGGACAGGTCTGCTCACGATAACAATATGCAGAGTTTGTATCTGCTGTTGGCAGATTTCGCCCCTGACTCGGATGGCCGCGATCCTGTTTTGTGGAATTCTAATCGTGAACACGGGTTTTCAATCAGATCTTGTGTCGATCTTATCGCTGCTAGAAAATCAATTTATGGTCCAGTTAATTACACTGATATGGTGTGGAAGTGGATTTGGAAAACCGAAGTTCCTTCGAAGATAAAGGTCTTTGTTTGTAGGCTTTTCAGGATGAGACTTCCAACGAGGGATTTGCTTATGTTTAGAGGTATAATTCCTACTAACTCTAACTCTAATTTTGTTTTTTGTTCGAATGTAGAAGAGTCGACGACCCATTATTTTTTGGTGTGTAGAGTAGTTAGATTGATTTGGAGGGAGATAAGGGAATGGATTGGTGTCAAGGAGGATTCTTCGGTTAATCTGGAATGTTTCATGGATAGCTTTTTGAGGTGGTTCCGCTTTTGCAAATCTCAGAAAGTTGTAACTAGAAGGCGAGAGTTATTTGGTTGGCTATTTGTTAGAATATCTGGATTTTGAGGAACAGTGTAATTTTTTAGAACCACTGTTGGAATGTTCTTGATGTCGTTTGGAACATCAAAATTTAAGTTTGGAAATGGTATCTGATAGACGATATTGCTAATACCAAATGTAACATTTACGATTTTAGTAAAAATCCGTTGTACTATCTTTCGTAGGCGCATTTGGTTAGCAATCTCTCTTTTTTGGCGAGTTGGTTGGCTCGTTTCTTTTGTAATCAAGTTTGAGAACCCTTAGTTCTCATTATTAATACAACTTGCTTACAAAAAAATCAATTAATTATCTGAATTAATTTATTTACGAGGATATCTGATTTAACCCGCAACAATGTTAGAAAAATATGACATAGAAAAAATAAAATTTATTTTGAGATTCATATTCAATTTTTTTTTAAATAGATTAATTTCGGATATGCATCTCTGAAATTAAATTTTTTTATGAAATAAATGTGTGTTCGGAGATGAATCCCTGAAAATATGAAACATTTTTATTATTTCGCCAGAAATCTCTAAGAAGAAATATGAGTGTATTAAAAATTATCTTCTTTTATTCACGTTTTCAAGTCCATGAGAAAAATGCAATTCAAAAGATTAATCTATTTATTAGAGTATCAGGACTTAAGTAGTATATTGTGCATTTTTTTTACTCAATGTGACTCTTAACTGAATTTTTTTCCAATTTTTTTAGGCTTATTTAGTCCTGAAGTCCCATAACTTAATTTCATATTTTAGTTTGGTCCATTATGTCATAAACGTTATAAATAAGTCCTTTAACAATACTTCAGTTAACTAACTTGGTCCATTCCGATAATTTGGTTGTGAAAATATTAAGTTGGCTGATGTGGCATGAAACAAGGATTAATATGCATTTGTGACTTAGCATATGTATTAAAAAACAAATATTTCACTTAAATTGCGGGGGTTTTGTTTTAGGAGGTTAAAAACCCCCGCAAATTGTTAAAAATGTGTAAAAAGAAATATATCAATTGTTCTGCTGTAAGCTTCTAAAAAAATGGTCATTTTAATATTGAAATTTTTATAAATCTTGAACATAACCAACACAAAGAAACCAAAAAATAAGTTATACAACAACTTCATTTTCATATCACATTAACCAAAAAAAGTATAGAAAATATCATTCCAAATCCATCCTAAAAAAGTATTAACTACACATCAAATTTACTGGAAGATAAATTGAAATCATAAAAAGGAAGATAAATTGAACTAGTAGATTTTATTGGAAGATAAATTAAACTGCAACAATTGTGATACGAGGGTGAACCATTGTGGGAGCAATCCCACCTAATTGAAAGAGAAAACTGAATGAGTAGGACATCACTTAATACTTGAATCACAATGTCTCCATTATTCCCATAAGTATCAAATAAACTCATATATTGGTTAATGTGATGCGGTGGGAGAACTGACTTGAGGTTTTGTGTTTGTGTTTGCAAATGTTGCGGTTAGCAAGAGTCACCACTGACTTTTATTTTATCCAAAAGGAAAGGTAAAAAAGCACAGGAAAGACCTTTGAGATGTTTTCTTGAGTTCGGGGGGTAGATTATGAAAAGGGAAGGTGCTAGCACCCTTTTCATCCATGGTTTTCCATGGGCTCTTAGTTACTTGTTTAGATCACTTGCTTTTCTTTGTTTTGTTTGAAATGGTTCTTGGTGTGGTTTTGAAAGTATTTTGAAAAGAGGCCACTCGTTTAGGCAATCTTTGTAATGATTCTCGTTCGTAAGAATGTATACAAAGATGTTTGTCTTTTGAAAAAATGTTTCAATGTTTTGTAAGATGTTTTGAAATGTGTGTGTGTTTGTTTTTGAAAATAGCAAGGATTATTTTGAAATGTAACAAGTAACTAGAAGCTAATCTACCTACTCAAATGTCTTTCTTGTGCATTTTTATTCCTTTGACATTGTTGATTTACCATTGATTTGGTAAGTAACCCTATCTTTGGATGTAAATGGGACGGGCGTGGGTCATCGTATGACCATGATAGCAATATTGTCAAGTATCTTAGAAATTTGGAGGGACCAAGATCATCTTTGTTTAGGCAACTTTTTGATAGCGTCATCAAGGGACTATGATCTTATGTTTGTTTTGTTTTTTCCAAGATACTTCGCGTGCGTAACATGGCCATTTTTATTTTAGGCAACCAAGTGGGTGAAACCCTAAGGGTGCTTGTGTGTAAAGTGTGTCATTTTTCATGCTTTTGTCTTGTATTAGGTTTTTCTATTTTTGCTTTGTTTTTGTTCTTGTCATGCAAAACCCTAGTTTACTAAACATGGTATAAAAGCAATAAATTACGTAAAATAAACTAAGCTATTACAACAATTATTATGGGAGGGGGGATACAAGTTTTTGAATGGGATATTGCACAAATATAAACCTAAAAATACTATTACAATCTAATTGAATATTGTGCGTATTAAATAAATATACAAATATTAAAATGCAATGCAAATGTATTTATGTAAAAAATGTTTTGTATTTTGTTTAATGTATGAGAAAAATAATTTATTTAAACCCTAAAAAGAAAGGAAAAATAATATTATTATTTTTGGAAAGGGGTGAAACCCTAATTTTTTATTAAAAGAAAATAATGTTTTATGCTATTATTTTGTCCATTTTTTGTATGAGAAAATAATAAATAATATTATGTGCAAATATTAAAAATTAAATATGTATGAAAAATAAATATTTAATGTGTATAAATAATATAATAAAAATATTAAGTATTATTAATTGTATTTACAAATTTATTAAAAAAACTAAAATCTATTATCCTAATAAACTATTTTTTCATGCAAAAAATAATAGAAATAAAATAAAATAAAAATGCAAAAAATAAAGAAATTATTTTTTATGATTTTTATGGTTCAGAAAAATAAATAAAAGTAATAAATATGAAAATATAAAAAGAAATATGAAAAATAAAACAAAATTAGTCAAGGGGGTGCAAAAGCAATTCAGGGGGTGTTGATAACAAAAACAAAAAGGCCAGGCGCGCCAAAAAGCCCAAGACAATCATCTTTGTCCTCCAACCATCTTCTCCTTCGCGCGTTCTTAGTTCAAAACTGTAACTTTCACATGCTTGCACAAAAACAAAATCTCATAACATGAAACATGTGGCATTTAATCTCACGATTCCAACCATATAAAATTTGTAACCTAACTCTAAAAGATCAAGGAGAATTTTAATGGCCCTAATTCGTGACCTAACTTTTTCAGCATTTTCAAACTTCAAATTCTCACAGCATAGTTAATATAAATGAAAAGTATGCATATGTACAGCTTCACCATGATATGGACTACATTTTTTCTTCACAAATCGTGGCTTGAGGATGCCTATTCAGAGAGATAGAGTTTTGAAAAATACCTCCTTCAGTTGGATTTGGATAGAGCAATGTAGGGACTTTGATGGAGGCCCGAGGATTGTGTGAGCTTCCTTGAACTTCCTTCAAGCTATTCCAATGCCTAGCTTGCTTTGTGGATGGCTAGAACTCTCTACACGAGTCAAGCTGCAAGCTCCAAGTTTGAAAATGGAAATGGCTGAAACAGGGCTTACAGTAGCAGGGGAAGGGCTTGGCTTGCTTTGGTTTGATATGTGGAAGGTGTTTGAAGTGTTAAAATACAAAACGCACGAGCCAAAAATGTATTGGCTATGGTTTTGCAGAAATCTGTATGTTTGGACAGAAAATTGGAGTTTTTGAGTTTGAGTGAGTTCTAGCTTCAATGCAATCGTGTTCTGGTTTGTAACAAGTTTGTGAATATGTATAGAATGGATACAAAGTCCACTCCTCACTAGTTGTACAAGTTCTGGCCCTTTGGCAACATTTTCTTGCATTTGAAGAAAAGTGAAGTGACCATTGCTACATGCTTGTACTGGCTGGCTTGTGAGCTGATAGGAGTTGGTACACATTGCTTGATACCTGTAGAAGTTGTTTGTACCAAAGGTACAGGTCCAAGGCTCAAGATTTGTAAAGTTGCAAAAGCTCACCTTTATGAAAATGGCATTGTAACCTTTATGCCTAAAATGGAATTATCTCTTGTACAATGTTCCAAAAGCCAAGATAAAGCCTTTAACTTCTGAGTTTGCATTTAATTATGGAGTGTAGAGTGAGTTTAGGACCTGTAAAGCAAGATTCAAACATCAAAGATCTGATTTGCAACTTGATGCTTTGTAAAAATGGCTTGATCAAAAGTGATAAAATGCCAACTTCCCTTCTTCGATTCTCCCTAACCAAAAATGATCTTGGAGAGTTATTGGACATTTTGGAAAGCTTGAAATGTGCTATATAATCCATATTTGAAATGAATTTTGATATACCTCTTGGAACTAGGTGAAAAATGTCCATGAAGTTGGGTCAAAAAACTGCCTAAATTAGGGCAAATTTTCACTAAGTTATTTAGTTCATGGACCTATATTCACAAATTCATAACTTGAGATCCAAGCATCTTTTGGGAAAAGTTTGTGAAGCAAAGTTGTATATTTAATGGAGGAATACAATTTTCATGTTGGAAGTTTTCTTTGAATCAAATTTCATCGTGGTGAAAAAGTGGTGAAAAGTTGGGAAAAAATAAGAAAATTTCCATACTTAGAAAAATTCTAAGTTATGAAATTTTTCAAATTCAAAACCCTAATTTTCAAATTTGGTTTTCTTGGTCAACAAGTTTCATATTTTGACATATCTTGATGAATTATTACCCTTGGCACTTGATTTTGACCAAAAAGTCAAAGTTTGACTTTTTAGTGTACAGTTGACTTTTGATCAGTTGACTGCAAAATTCATTTGTCAATCCAATGAACTTGAGATCTTTTGAACTATGTAATTAGGTCAAGATGATGCCATTGAACCCTTGAAATCATGTTTAAACCCAATTGGTCATTGGCTAGGTTAAAAATCAGAAATTGCCCTTTCTCAGTAAAAACCCTAATTTTGACCATTTTGCCCTTTTGATTAGATCAAATTTCTTGAGGAGTTGTGATCCAAACTTGATCAATTGGTACATATGAGTCTAAAATGTTGATGTGGATCAAAAATTATGAAGTTTGACTGTAAATTGGCCATATTTGACTTTTTCCCCAATACAGCTGATTTTTAGGTCAACTGTCCAATTGACTGATCAAAAATGTGGTTCAAGGCTTAAAACTTAAAATGAGCAATCTTAGGGGTCTAAGATGATGTATTAAAGTCACATGAAGCATTGGTGGTCCAAAAATACTTGTGCAAACTCAAACCCTAATTTTGGGGTATCAGTGCAAGATGAGATGTCTTGAGCTGAGCAAACCTTAATCTTGTCTTGAGTCCAAGAAGTCTTGTGAGAAAAATCTTGATAAATGAGAGGGAAAATTTTGGGGTACAACAGTTAAGTAATAGTCTAACATATTTGGATCTGACGACTGTTGTCTTTCGTTCTCCAGTAAGAATCCAACATGAAACCTCTATTATAAAAAGAAAGAAAAATTAGTATTGCAGGAAACTTAGATTCAACATCTAATAAAGACTCATTCTTCGTGATTAACTTACCAATCCAACCAACAACAAAAACACCACTAGCAATATAAACAATGGTCAATGCAAGCTTCAAAACACACAACAACATGGGGAAGTAAGTCCAATGCAAAATGCAAGTCCATTTTTACATCAACCATACAAACAATAGGACCTACAAACTTGTCAGCACAAGCAAAGAGACCAGAGAATCAAATAGCAGTAGGCAGCAGCTCAATATCCTCCATCTTTTCCATATTCTCTTCTGCCTCCATTTGTTGTGACGCGAAAGTCTCTCCACCAATATCCATATATAGAGACGGTGAGTCCGACAACTCGGAAACCTCAAACACCGGCATTAAAGGTTGAACATGAGGTGGAGACCACCCGAAAAGCCCTCGCAATACCATCATCTCTGATCCTAGTCAGCATCAAAATTGCAACAACAAAAATCTCAACTAAATCAGATCCCGCCGGTAACTACTTCATCTCTCCGTAAAACGACATCTTAACAAACTCCACCGCGGTGAAACATACTTTTTCATTGATGATAGTGAAGAAGAAAGAGTAAATTGAATAGCAATAGTTATGATATGAGGGTGAACCATTGTAGGGAGCAGTTCTGCCTAATTGAAAACACCATTAATTGAAAATTCCTTCCTCTGTGTGACATTTTTTCTTTGATTGTGTGATCTTGTTGATAAAAGGATGAAGAAAGAGATAGGAAGAAGAGAGTAAGAAAGGTGCGGCTAGGGTTGGGGGAGAGAGGAGAAGAGATAAACTTAAGGATACAAAATAAATTTAAGATTTTTTTTAATATTTAATTTTAAATAAATCTGAAATAAAATAATTCCATGTCACCAAACCGAAAACCAGTTGACATGCCACACATACACAAGTTAACAGAATTTGACAAAAATTTTAACAGACAGGACTAAAGCAACTAACGGAATGACATTTAAGGGACTTAAAACAAATATTCATTTAATTAGGGATCAAACTGAAACCTTAAATTAAGTTAAGGAACTAAAGGATGCATTAAGCTATTTTTTAATTATATTTGGTAAAAGAAAACTCTTCCAAAAATAATATCATTATTTTTACTTCTTTTCAAGATAAAATAATTGAAATAAAACCTTAATAATTCCTTTTTTCTTATATATATATATATATATATATATATATATATATATATATATATATATATATATATATATATATATATATATATATATATATATATATATATATATATATATATATTATGACACTATTGAGTCCATGTAACACGGTGGGAGAACTGAATTGAGTGTTTTGCGTTTGATTACAATTGTTGTGGATCACAAGAGTCACCACCGACTTTTCTTTTATCCAATAAGGAAAGGTTGAAAAGAACAAGAAAGACCTTTCGAGATTATTTCTTGAGTTCGGGGGGTAGGTTATGAAAAGGGAAGGTGTTAGCACCCTTTTCATCCGTAGTTATCTACGGACTCTTAGTTGCTTGCTAGATCACTTTTTTTTGTTTGAAAATGTGCTTGTGGTGTGGGTTTGAAATTATTTTGAAAACGTCTTTGTAATGATTCTCGTTTCTATAAGAACGCGTACAAAGTGTTGGTTTTGAAAAATAGTTCAAGGAGGTGTTTGTGGAATGTGTTTTTGAAAGTGATTTTGAAAAGTGTCTTTGTAATGATTCTCGTCTCTATAAGAATGCGTACAAAGAGATTTGTTTTTTGAAAATGTTTCAAATGAAAGTGTTGGTGTGTAAAATGTTTTTCTTGTGAGCAAGCGAGCAACTATAAGCACCCTACCTACTCAAAAGGTCTAACGTTCTTTTCCTATTCTTTTAGATGTTGTTATCTTACCATTGATTTGGTAAAAAAACCCATCGTTGAATGTGAAGGGACGGACGTGGGTCATTTGTATAGTCATAGAAGGTAACCTATGAGACGTTTTAGCAATTTCATTTAGGGACTAGATCGTTTACCGAAGGCAACATCGAGGGTCATCGAGGGACTACGATCTTTTATCAAGGGTCTTTGCTAAAATGCCCATATTCGAGGGACATGATTATTTTCTGAGGCAACAAGTGAGATTACCCTAGGGGTGCATGTGTGTGAATAATGTGTTTGATTTGCATGCATTTAGTCTTTTGATTTTGGGTTGTCTACTTGTTGGTTTTATCTTGCCATACATCCTAATTACTAACATTTGTACAAAAAGCAATAAAAATACAGAAAATAAAAATCCTACACTATTACAACCATATTGAATAGCAAGAAAATGTAAAGACAAAATAAAATAAAAGGAGGAAAAATGAGCTTTTCGATCTAGGCAGAATGCACCCTTCGATTCTACTCTTCTGTCTCCTTTCGATTTGGGCCTGGAATCAGTAAGGACACGTCTTTCGATTTCATCCTTTTCCTGCTTCTTTCGATTGGGGCCTAGAATCAGCGTGAGGTGCACTCTTCACCTCAAGCTCCTTGCTGCCTTCTTCGATTGGGCCTGGCAGTCAGTGTGGACAACCTTCTCTTCTTCGTTTGGACTACAAAACAGCAAGGACCTGCAAAGCAGCATGAGTGGGTATCCTCCGTCCACGCCCTCCTAGACTTTCGTTTGGGACTGTGAGGAAGCCAGTGGAGAAGCCTAAGGCTTCATTTCACACAAGACTTTTTCTTTCGTTTAGGGTCTGTACAAGTTAGCTTTAACGTATACTTGGATAAGAAAAAGCATGCAATCGAAAGTATAGAAATAAAAAGTGAACAAATGTTATTTACATATTATGTTTGAAATGAAAAGCTTAAGGTTAAGGGGACTTACCTTGCTTGACGTTGGAATGTGAGTGTTAGACCTTGAGCTTATTGGACTAGATGCTCCTGGATTCGAAAGAAAGAAAACAAGTGTGGTGTTTCCTGGACTGGATTCGAAGGTCAAGAGGAGTGGGGTGATGCTTGTTATTTCTGGGTTCGAAGGAGAAGAATAGGTGTAGTGTTCTTTCTAATGGATTCGAAAGAAAAACAAAGTGTGGGGTTGTTCTTGGATTCGAAAGGGAAGAGAAACAGTTATTGTGTTTCTAGTGTTGGATTTGAAAGGGTCAGAAACAAAGGTATGATCTTTTGAATCTGGGTATAATAATGTGTTAAGTGTTTGATAATTTCCACAAAATCAAAGTTTTTCCCAGCTACCAAAAGCCTCTGGATGTGTCGTCCAGCCCCTTTGACATGTTATGGAGCCTCTTTTTTATAGGCGAAGTTAGCTGAGTTTTAGGAGGGAAAATAAAACAATTTGAACAAAATGGGTAAACTGTTTTTGTAGCTTTTGAGAGGCAGTGTTCGTATGCCAAATTGGTGCAAGAATAGGGGCAGTGTTTCAGGACTGTTGTGCAGCAGTTTTGGAGCGTTATGGCCAGTGTATCAGGCCTGAACTTGGCAGCAAGCATATTTTGATATCTCCACCTTTCATTTTGACCACCTTCGACCAGATCTTTCTTCAAACAATACTATTTGATTTTCATCCAACAAGTGTCTTTTGAATGGGTCATATGTGTATCTTTGAAAGGGCCAAATATGTGTCCTTCGATTGGACCATATGCATCATTTGTGTGCACCATTTGCAACTCTTCGAATGGGCCACCAAGACATGCCTTTTGAATGGGACACCCATACATCTCTTTTGAATGGGACACCCAGATATGTCTTTCGAATGGGACACCCATACATGTCTTTTGAATGGGACATCCATTGCATGCCATAGTGTAGGAATTATGTGTTATCGAAACAGACTGTTTCCAAAGGAAATATTGGCCATTTGAGGCTAGCATGAAAAATGGCCAATGATTTGTGGGTGCCATTGCCTTGTGAATGCTAGCCATGGGGAAGCTTTTGCCTTGTGCATTGTGGCCTAAAGGGAATCCTGGCTTTTGTGAATCAAAGGAAGCATGTAAAGGGCAAATTGCCTTGTGCCTTCTGGCCCGAAGAAGGTCCTTGCCTTGTAAATTGGGAGCAAGCGTAAAGAAGGAACTTGTCTTTTGAATCGAAGGACATCAACATGAGGATTTTCCTATTTGAATCGAAGGAGGCTATAGGAGGCTCTTTTCCTTGTGCCTGCTGGCCTGCTTTGAAGCATGCAAGAAGGAAGCTATTGTTCAATCGAAGACTGTATGCAACTAGCTATTAAAGCAAGCATGGAGAGAATTATTTGTCCAATCAACGCAGGCATGCAGGCATCAGATGTCCAATCAAAGCAGGCATGCAGGTCACCATTTCATTGTGAACCATGTGAGGCCAATGGTGCAATCGAAGGAGTTATGCAGGAGGCCATTGCCTTGTGCCTGCTGGCATGCAGGAGGTCTATTCCTTATGAATCGAAGGAAACTGTCTTCAAAGGAAAACAATGCCCAATCGAATCTAGCATGAAGAGAGCATACAGAAGGCCACTGCCTCAATCGAAGCCTTGGATTTTAAGCTTGCTCGAAAGAAACCAAATGCCCAATAGAAACATAGGAATTAATCTAGTTCAAAAGAAGTCAAATGCCCAATCGAAACATAGGAATCCATACGAACTTGCTCTTCTTCGATTTGATGCTTGAGAGCCCCAAAATGATCCAATTGTACTTGTGCAGCTTTGACCCAGTAGGAATTTTGTGAGAAAAATCTTGAGAAATGAGAGGGCAAATTTTTGGGTACAACAGTCCATAATATAAGAAAGCAAGATGTTCTAAAACTTCCAATCTCACCCTTTCTTCTAATGCAGCCACGTCACTGTTGGGGGGTAAATACATACTAATTTTTACTTTGTCAGTATACATGTTATTGAAATGTAATTCTTGTTGTAGACATTATTTGTATTGTCAATGAATTAATACCAATTATGTATTAGCTCCCAATTGAAAACTCTCTCCAATGCACTGTGTCAATCAAATCAATTTTAATATCTACCACGAATGGTTTCAATCACTTTTTCTCCAAAATATTTCTCTACTATTTAGTTAGCTCTCGTACATTCTTCATTCTTCATCCTTCTTCCATCAACCTTTGATCTCATTCCTTTCTATCAAATATTTACTCTGTCAAGTAATCTTTCTTCATCTTTGTTTCAATTTTTAAACTTTTATTATTTGTTTCTATTGGAGTTCACACCTCCATAGATGCACAGATGAAGAAGATGAACTTGAAAGAAAATTGCAGAGAGAGAGAGAGAGAGAGAAGTGTGACAAACTTATTTATCTCAAAATGTGAAAACTGAATTTTGTTACAAATGCAACTATCAATAGATTTATATACTAACACCCAAATATAAATGCTAACCAAATTAAATTCAAATGCAAATTAAACTCTAATGCAAATGAAACTAAATCTATCTTAAATTTGGATTACATTGTAACATCGTCCCTTAATCCATATTCTGGTTTAAAAATCAACAACACCAATTCCATCCCTCAAATTGATGAAGTGTTCAGCTTTAATCGCTTTGGTTAGCACATCTGCAAGTTGCTTCTGAGTGCTACAATGAACAACTTCTAGCATTCTATTCTAAACTTCATTGCACATAAAATTGAACTTTGTTTCAATTTTTTTATTATCCCATGGATCACTGGGTTCTTAGAAAGACTTATTGTTGACTTGTTATCAATCATCAACTTGACTGGTTTTCTCATCTTGAACTTGAGTTCCTACAACAAATCATCAGCCAAACAACTTGACAAGATGACAAAGCACCATCTATGTATTCTTCCTCACTGGTTGACAATAAAACCACGGGTTTCTTCTTGGAACACTAATAAATAGGGGCTCTTAAATGCTTAAATAAGTATCTGGTTGAACTTCTTCTATCAACTCTATCTCCACACCAGTCAGAGTTTGAATAACATATCAGCTTAGCATCATCTGACCCTCTAAATTGAAACAAAATGTCATGCTTCAGAGTCCATCTCACATAACTTAGTATCCTGACAACAACTTGGTAATGTGACCACTTTGGTTTACTTATAAGCCTACTGACCATTCCAACTACATAAAAAATGTCAGGCATGGTATTGCATAAACACCTTAGCGAGTCAACTAACTATTTAAAATTTGTAGCATCTACATCATCACCATCAGAATCCATCTTATGGTTTGTTTTTGAAGGTGTAATTATATATTTGCAATTCATCAGCTCAAATATCTTCATAAGCTCAAGTTCATACTTCAGTTGGTGCATAATAATTCTCTTTTCAGAGTGAAAAACCTACATCCCTAAAAAAATACCATATTTCCAAGGTCATTCATCTTAAATGCATTCATCAAAACCTTCTTGAACTTGTTTATCTCAGAAGTACATCTCACTGTCAGTAATATGTAATCAACATAAAGATACACCAGAATCATATTGCCATCAGAGGTGTGTTAAACATACACACTATTGTACCCTAAAATCTGCCCTCTCATTTCTCGGGATTTTTCTCACAAGATCTTCCATGACTCAAGTTTGCAGTGCTGATACATCAATTTGGGCTTGGAATTGGCACAAGGGCAAAATGGTCAAAATGCACAATGAAAAATCAAACTTTGACTTTTGGATCAAAATCAAGTTTCAAGAATCACATTTCATCAAGATATGTTTGAATATGAAGTTGGTTCACCAAGAAAATCAAAAGTCAAAATTACTTTGGAAAAGTCAAAGTTCTAAACATTTAGAAATTTTTCTAAGTGTTAAGAAAAGATGATAAGTTCATAACTTCTGGCCAGATTTTCATCATGATGCAAGATGATTCAGGAAGAACTTCTGACACGAGAGTTATAGATCTCAATGAGATATAAAACATTGCAGAATAGAACTTCTCCTAGAAATGTTGGGATTTCAAGTTATAAATCCTTGAAGGCACATCCATGAAGCTAAAACACTTAGTAAATTCTGAGCATTTTCAAGTCAGAATTTGGTTAGAACTTCTGGGCCAATTTTTACGTAAGAATGATCAGAGTTTGCAAAATTGATTTAAAAAGGATTTGCAAAGCATGTTACAAGCTTTCTGAAAAGTCTGAGAACTCCTTCAGAATATGCTAGAGCAGAGAGAATCAAAGATCAGAAGTTGGACATTTGTTCTAAGTTACGTTTATGCTGAACTTCTGATCCAGATTCAAGCTTGCTGCACAATCTCATGTTGCAGGCTTTCTTTCTTGTTAAATCTCATCATCATTTAATGCTTACACCAACTTTTGAGTCTTTATCCAAAGGATCTTCCCACGTGTGGATTAAAAGTACTATTGTTGTCCTTGAAAAGCAAACTTTTTTACAAAGTTTATTTTAAGCCCATGCTTCACTTTGCTTCTTAGTGTACTACCTCCACAAAGCATGCTTACAAACTCAGATTAAGTATGCTTAAATTTGTTAACCACTCTACTTTGCCTTGAAACCGAGCCTGTCTAAACTTGCTTCAAAAACAAGTCAACGAGCCATAACACATGATGGTTGTACTCTTAACTTCTCCAAGCTTCTAAATCCTTTGCCTATAAATTAACATCATTTGAAAACTGAATGAGGGGGGAGACTTTAAAAAAAAAGCCTTGAAACCTTGCTGAAAATTCCAAGAACCTGAAACTGTAGCACAAATACAAAACCTGTTAATTTCTGGTTTTTGCATCCAAACTCTAATTTTCCTTGTGCGTTTCTTAGCCAAATCACCCACACAGTTTCTGATATACACTTAGAAGTCATCCCAACTTTTGTTTTCAGACTGTAACACAATCTCCACCTACCTCCACTTCAAAAATAAAAAACGTTGCTTCTTGGATGCTCTAGAACTTCCCAACCATCCATAACTCATGTTGAAGGTTGCTTTAGCTTTCTGAGAACTTGAGGAAGCTACCAGAACATCACAGCAGTCTGAACCAGACTTTAATTCACAGAACAACTTCCAATAGCAAGGTAAGTTTCTTCTGACTTCTATCTCATTACTTAGGCATTGTCAGGCTTGCATTTCCAAAGATACAATATAGATATCGTGGCTCTGATTTTGTACATATTTATAGATTTTATTTATGTGGCCTAAGTAGAGAGAATTTCAGATCAGAACTTCTTGAGGAAATTAGGGTTCAGAACTAAGATTAGCAAAATTCATGCTTGTTTCTGGTTTACAGTTTTTGATGCTTTGTATTTCTGAAACCATGATGAAATCTACCATAACTGCTATGTTTGCATTTTCCATTTTTATTAAGAAATGACTAAGTTGCAGATGTTCTGGTTGGTGCGAAGAAGAAGATGAAGTTCATCATCAGATTTTACTTTGTAATATATGTTTATGATTTTGTTTCTAATACCGGATGTATAGCCACCCCAGTGGTAGAGAGTGAGAGCATAAGGCATTAGTGTTAAGGGTCCTGAGTTCTATCCCCAGAAACACCTTTTTATGTTTATTCCTTTATATTTTTTCCCATTATTTGTCAAACAATATTCTTAGACCAGAACTTCTAGATAAACCCCCTTCAGTTGTTTGTCGAAACAGTGATCCTGGACCAGAACCTCTAAATATCCACATCCAACAACATTGACACCTCACTTACCCATTACCAGAACTTCTAGCTTGCCAGCAACACTAGAACTCCTAGGTTTCCAGCTGCATTAGAACTTCTAGACTCTCTCAACAACCAGAACTTCTGACCTTCCAATAACACTAGAACTTCCAGGCTCCCTCAACAATCAGAACTTCCAACCTTCCAGTAACACTAGAACTTTTAGGTTTCCAGTTGCATCAGAACTTCTAGGATTTCCTTTGTTCCCGGCAACCCCAAAACTTCTGGTTGTCCCCATTTCTGCTAACATTTTCTTCCTGATTTGCAGAACACCAGAGTCAGAATTTCTGCTCCTTATTTCTATCCTTCCAGCAATGCGCTGACTCTGATTCTTTTTCTTCTCTTATTTTTTTTATCGTCACTTTTTATTTTCATTAATCAAAAAACACCAAAAATATTTTATATATATTTTACTTTATTTCTTTTAAAACAAAAAGACTAAAAATATTTTCTTAAGCAAATTTATTTCTTCTCTTAACCAAAAACAAAACAAATAATTTTATATTTCAATTCTTGTATATTATTTTGATATGGTTGTAATAGATAATTAGGAATTTAATTTCTTGCAACCCCCATTTGTAAGTTTGTACACCCCATTCCCCAAGTGATTGTAATCGTAGAATATTTACTTTCCGCAATTTATCGCTTTCCTATAAATGCTAGTAATTAGGATTTGTATAGGAAGATAAAATAAATTTAGGAAACACTAATCCAAGATAAACCAAGCATGAAATACAAACACTTGCACACTTGCATCTCTAGGGTTAACTCCACTTGTTGCCTTATGAAAATGGTCATGTTATGCATGTGAGACGTCTTAGCAAAAACAATAAAATACATGATCATAGTCTCTCGATGACACTATGAATGTTGCCTTATAAATGATCTTAGTCCCTCAAGAGAAATACTAAGATATCTCACAACATTTCTATCATGTCTATACGATAACCCATACCCGTCCCTTTACATCCAAAGATGGGGCTTCTTACCAAATCAATGGCAAGATAGAAACATCTAAAGGAGAGGAAAAGAACACTAAAGACCTTTGAGTAGGTAGGTTGCTCCTAATTGCTCGCTTGCCCACAACCAAAACATTTTATACACCAACACTTTCATTTCGAAATATTTTCAAAAGTGCAACACTTTGTATACATTCTTATAGAGACGAGAATCATTACAAAGTTTGCCTAAATGATGGCGCTTTTCAAAAATTCTTTCAAAACCCACCATAAAGCACACTTTCAAACAAAAGCAATGATCTAGCAAGCAACTAAGAGCCTATAAATAGCTATGGATGAAAAGGGTGCTAACACCTTCCCTTTTCATAATCTACCCCCCGAACTCAAGAAAATAAACTCAAAGGTCTTTCCTGTTCTTTTCACCCTTTCCTTCATTAGATAAAAGAAAAGTCGGTGATAACTCTTGCTATCTGTAACACCCCAATTCTACCCGATAATTATCGAATGTAAATCAGAGTTTTAAAATTCATATAACTGAATCAGGATGCCACAAATTCAACTTAAAAACACATTGCATTCAACATGGATACATAACACTTTAAACTTCGGATGAACCAACAGCAGAATAATTTAATCTCTTAATTCAACAACTTGAACAACTACGTAGCAGAATCATAAGAACATCTTTGTCCAACAATTACAACAACTTAAAAATAACACATACTTAGCAATAATCAAATTAAAGTTCAATAACTGAAATAATCAATAGTTAAAAGCAACAAGCGTTCATCCCCCTAAGTGTTACGTATCAGAGCAATGACACCGACTCAAACTACCGAAGGTATACTGCCTTCACTCTAGATTACCTGCACGTTACCAACGTAAGGGTAACATTCAAACAGAAGGGGTGAGATATCTAACAGTATAATAAAACGTATGATAAATAATATGTTAGATCAGCTCATATAATAACACTATTTCACATCTCATAAACAACAATAATCGCAACAGAATACCAACAATATACACATTTACCGCATCAATACACAACTTCTTTATGCAATTATATCATGTGACTCAATACTATGCAAATGAATGTGGTACCATTGGAGCAGAACTCCCATCTCAAAATAATTTCCAATAAATAGAGGCATCAACAAGGCATAAGCCTTCATCTTAATATTCACCAATGCAGGTCATCTTAACGAGCATCAGCTTCATCTTGATATGCAATGTATGCGACACAATCATGAATGTAGTAATAACAACCAAACTTAACAACATCTCAACACAACATCATCGTTGGCCAGAAGCCTACATCTTAATAGCTACCAATTATTAGAGGCATCTCAACATCATTCATCAACATAATTCATCGACATAATTCATCAACACAATTTATCAACATCATTCATCAACATAATTCATCAACATAATTCATCAACATAATTCATCAACATAATTCCACAGCAACTCAGCCATAACAACAATACAACGACAGATCAACAATCCCTCAACGTTGGCCATAGGCCTACAACACGATAATGCCTATAATTAATTAATCATCTAAGGCTTATCTCTAATTAAAAAACCTTTAAATATTATTATTCTATAATACTACATCATTATCATCATTAATATTACTGTTATGAACCAAGCAATAATCTATAATCATCTTATCCTCATCATACTTCACAAAATCATCATAGCGATTAACGCGGGAAGCTAACTCTAATCCTAATTTGGGTACTAGTATTATTATTCTTATCCTTTGCTTTAATCCTTAAGAATGTATTTCATCACGTTAGTTATCCAACGCTTCAAACGACACCTCAAATGGAGTCCGGAGACTCAAGTTACAACCTTTGGGAGAATCTGTCAAAAATCAGACTACATGAGTCGACACATACTTCTTTGAGTCAACGCGTAATGGGTTTTGAGTCTTGCATGAGTCGAAGCGTAACCTCTTGCATCGACTCATACTGAGTGTGAAATACTGCATGTCTCGATGCATGGTCCTTATGTATCAACTCGTCCTGATTCTTAACTCCTACATGTGTCGACGCATGGCTTTTGAGATCGACTCATACTGACCTGTGATGAAAATATTATGCGCTTTCACTGCATTTTCACTGTGATTTCCTTGCCTTAGGCCCTAAAAACATCCTCTAATCATAGGTAATCATCAATTATAATAATCATATATTTCTACGTCAATTATACAACATTAGGGCATTATTATTCATCTCTAAATCATTGATCCTCATCAAACAACAATATATATTTCAATCATAAAAAAAACAACCTTTCACATATAATCCCACATACTACTCATCATAACCCTATTATAGATTCAGAACCTCATCCTTACCTTGAATTGAAGGTTGCTCTATAACTTTTCCGGTTGAATTCCGTTCTTGCTCTTTTCCTTCTTTTCTGCAACTTTCACGTTCTCTTCCAACCCTTATTTTCTTTCTCTTCTTATTGCTACTTCTTTTCCATATTAATTCTAAATAAGTAATATAATAATCCTATAATTTCTCATTATGTCTTAATGGGCTTAAAACTCCTACACCCCATTTCTACTACTTATAGTCCTTAAAATAAGCCCACATCAAATAATATTATTATTCTAATATTATTCCACAACTTAGTAGAATAAATAAATCCAATAACAACAACACATCAACTATCATCATAACACAACTTCATAAATAATCCAAAAATAATTTAATTAAATAATTAATTAAATTATGGGCGTTACAACTCTCCCCCACTTAGAATATTTTCGTCCTCGAAAATTTACCTTAATCAAACAACTCAGGATAGGAGTCCCGCATCTTGCTCTCCAACTCCCAGGTCATGCTTTCTCCGGAAGCTCCTAGCCAAACCACTTTAACCAAAGCAATCTCTTTGCCCCTCAGGGTCTTTATTTCACGATCCACGATTTGTACAGGCATCGTCTCCACAGTAAGGTTATCCCGTACTTGCACGTCATCCATATGAATCACATGAGATGGATCTGAAATATACTTTCGGAGTTGTGACACATGAAACACATCATGAAAATTCAAAAGATTCGGCGGTAAAGCCTCTATAAGCCACATTCCCAACTCTCTCTGAAATCTGATATGGAACAATAAAACGAGAAGTGAGCTTCTTAGACTTCAATGCTCGCCCGACACCAATCACAGGTGTAACTCTCAAAAACACATGGTCACCCGCTTGAAATTCTAAGTCTTTCCTTCGCTTGTCATGATAACTCTTCTGTCTACTTTGGGAAGCTTTCATCTTTTCTCGAATCAACTTCACCTTCTCAGTAGTCTCACGAACAAGTTCAGGTCCAAGTACTACACTTTCACCAGATTCATGCCAACATAAAGGAGTTCTACATCTTTGACCATACAACGCTTCAAAAGGTGCCATCCCAATACTAGAATGGTAACTGTTATTATAAGTGAACTCTATCAACGGGAGATAAGTATCCCACGAACCTCCCTGCTCAAGAACACATGCTCTCAGCAAGTCTTCCAACAATTGAATAGTCTGTTCAGTCTGACCATCTGTCTGAGGATGATACACCGAACTCAACCTCAACCTAGAACCCAACGCTTCTTGCAAACTCTTCCAAAAATCATAAGTAAATCTTGGATCTCTATTTGACACAATGCACAAAGGAACACCATGCAGCTTCACAATCACACTAGTGTAAATCTCAGCCAACTTCGACACTGGAAAACTGATTTTAATAGAAATAAAATGAGCCGACTTTGTAAGCCTATCAATAATCACCTAAATTGAATCATGTCCTCGTAAAGTATTAAGTAACCCCTTCACAAAGTCCATCGAAATGTTATCCCATTTCCATTCTGGAACTTTTAACAGTTGCATCAACCCTGCAGGCTTTTGATGTTCAACTTTCAACTTCTGACAAGTCAAACATGCATACACAAACCGAGCCACATCACTCTTTATTCCAGGACACCAAAACAAATCTTGATACATCTTTGTAGCTCTTGGATGAATACTCAACTTACTTCTATGACTCTCTTCAAGTATCACTTTCTTCATCTCAGCATCATCAGGAATACAAATCCGGTTATGAAATCTCAGCACACCTTACGTATCTAACTTAAAATCACTATTCTCAGACTGATCGATCCCAACCATCGAATCTACCAGTTTCACATCCAACTTCTGAGCTTCTCTGATACTGTCTAGAAATTCATTACTAATGTTCAACATACCTAACATAACACTCCGCGGTGTCATCTCGCAAACTAAGCTCATATCTCTGAATTGTTCAATTAATTCCAACTCTTTAACCATCATTGCCGACATATGTAAAGTCTTTTGACTCAACGCATCAGCTACCACATTCGCTTTTCCTGGATGATAATTCAAATCGAAATCATAATCCTTCAACAATTCCAACCATCTCCGTTGCCTCATATTCAGCTCCTTTTGATCGAATAAATACTTTAAGCTCTTATGGTCACTAAATACTTCAAATCTAGAACCATAAAGATAATGCCTCCAAATATTTAACACAAAAACAACTGCAGCAAGCTCTAAATCATGAGTAGGATAGTTCTTCTCATGAGTCCTCAACTGCCTTGACGCATAAGCAACTACCTTATCATTCTGCATAAGCACACCTCCTAAACCCATCTTAGAAGCATCACATTATACCATAAAAGGCTCTCCTGGATTAGGCAACATCAAAATCGGAGCCGATGTCAATCTCTTCTTCAGTTCTGCAAAACTTTCTTCGCACTAAACATCCCACACAAAAGCTCTACCTTTACAAGTCAACTTAGTCAACGGAAGTGCCAACTTAGAAAAACCTTCGATAAACCTCCTATAGTAACCAGCTAATCCCAAAAAGCTTTTAATCTCCGTAGCTGACTTCGGAGTTTCCCATTGCAACACCGTATCAATCTTTGATAGATCTACAGCAATGCCACTACCTGAGATCACATGACCAAGAAAACTAACCTCCTTTAACCAGAACTCACACTTAGACAGCTTTGCATACAACTTATTTTCTTTTAAAACTTACAATACTACTCTTAAGTGTTCTGCATGATCTTCTTATGACTTAGAGTAAATCAAAACATCATCAATGAACACCACCACGAACTGATCCAAATAAGTATGAAAGATATGATTCATGTATTCTATGAATACTCTCGGCGCATTAGTAACACCGAAAGGCATCACTGAATACTCATAATGTCCATAACGCGTTCTGAAGGCCGTCTTCTGGATATCTTCATCCTTCACCTTAATCTGATGGTAACCTGAACTCAAATCAATCTTACTGAACACACGAGCATCCACCAATTGATCCATCAAGTCATCTATTCTTGGAAGCGGATACTTGTTCTTAATCGTCACTTTATTCAACTGTCTATAATTAACACAAAGCCTCATACTTACATCTTTCTTCTTTACTAACAACACTGGAGCTCCCCACAGCGATACAATTGGTCTTACAAACTTATTTTCAAGCAACTCTTCCAATTGCTTCTTTAACTATGACAATTCAGATGCAGAAATCCTGTATGGTGCCATAGACACAGGTCTGGTACCAGGTACAAGATCAATTGCAAATTCAACTTCCCTCTCCGGCGGTACATCAGGAATTTCATCAGGGAAAACTTCAGGAAATTCACACACCACCTGCAATTCCTCAATTATAGCTTGAGTCTCTACAAATAGCGACGCCATCAACGAGAACATATGTGCTTCTTCTTGCATCAACTTCCTCAACTGTCTAGCAGACAACAGACTATCTTCCTCTTCTTCAGAAGTAGAAAACCTCACAGACTTGTCATAACAGTTAATATGAACATAGTTATGCTCTAACCAGTTCATACCCAAAATCACATCCAACCCTCTTAATGGTAAATAAACCAAATCAACAGCAAAGTATCCGTCGAAGATCGACAAGGGACACTTTAAACACACAAAAGAAGTAATCACCGACCCCTTGGCTGGAGTGTCGACGACCATTTCTCCATTCATAGAAGACAACATAAGACCCACTCTTTCAACACAATCAGCAGAAATAAAGCAATGAGTAGCACCGATATCAATAATAGTAATTAAAAGAGTACTATTAATGAAACATGTACCTCTGATAAGTCTGTCCTCAGTGGCTGCCTGATCCTCAACCAAAGTGAACACTTTACCAGTTGTCTGCACCCTCTTTGGTTTTTGACAATGACTACCATTGTGCCCTTCTTCACTAAAATTGAAACAAATCACCTCCTTATGCTTGCACTCAGATACAACATGTCCAGTCTTACCACAACGGAAACACCTCTTTAACTCAGTAGTACACACATTACTCTTATGCCCAGGTTTTCCACATTTAAAACAAACCACACAGCAGGAGCATCTCCCCCACTAGTACTCTTACCCTGAGCAGCTTTCTGTTTACCTTTACCAGCTGGGGTATCATAAGGCTTACCACGATTCTATTGGTGCTTACCTCTCTTCTCACTTATAATCTTATAATGAGCATTATTATCCTCTTCATAAATCCTACAACTATCAATCAAATCAGCAAAGACTCGGATCTTCTGGTATTCAACTGCCTTCTTGATATCTAGGCGCAATCTGTTCTCAAAATTGATGCACTTCGAAAACTCAGCATCTGCCTCACTGTAATGTGTATAAAACTTAGCCAACTCAGAAAACTTTGCAGCATACTCAACAACCAACATACTCCCTTACTTCAGCTCAAGGAACTCAATTTCCTTCTTACCAAGAACGTCTTCAGGAAAGTACTTCCTCATAAATTCCCTACGGAACACAGCCCAATGACATTTTCATCCGCAACTTCCAATCTCTGACAAGTCTCTAGCCACCAGTCATCAGCCTCGACTGCTAGCATATGAGTACCATATCGAACCTTCTATGTTGGAGTGCATTCCATCACACAGAAGATTCTCTCAATCTCTTTCAACCAATCCAATGCTCCATCAAGATCATACTTTCCCTTGAAGGTAGGCGGATTATCTCTTTGGAAAGTCGCCAAACTACGAGATCCAGCATTCTCGTTAGCATTCGGCTGATTCTCTATCACATGCGCCATTGCTTCTAAAGCAGCAGCAAGTGCAGCATCATTCCTTCTAGCCATCTTAAATTATCACTACAACATAAACAACAGTTAGAACTCAAATTAACAATACTCGATTGTTAGACAACTACGACTCGACAACTTGGTCGGACGGACCAACCATTGCTCTGATACCAAATTTGTAACACCCCAATTCTACTCGACAATCATGAATGTAAATCAGAGTTTTAAAATTCATACAACTGAATTAGGATGCCACAAATTCAACTTAAAAACACATTGCATTCAACATGGATACATAAAACTTTAAACTTAGGATGAACCAACAACATAATAATTTAATCTCTTAATTCAACAACTTGAACAACTACGCAGCGAAATCATAACAACATCTTTGTCCAACAATTACAACAACTTCAAAATAACACATACTTAGCAACAATCAAATTAAAGTTCAATAACTGAAATAATCAATAATTAAAAGCAACAAGCGTTCATCCCCGTGAGTGTTATGTATCAGAGCAATGACATTAACTCGAACTATTGAAGGTATACTGCCTTCACTCTGGATTACCTGCACGTTACCAATGTAAGGGTAACATTTAAACAGAAGAGGTGAGATATCTAACAGTATAATAAAATGTATGATAAATAATATGTTAGATCAACTCATATAATAACACCACATAACATCTCATAAACAACAATAATCGCAACAGAATACCAATAATATACAGAATTACCGCATCAATACACAACTTCTTTATGCAATCATAATACGTGACTAAATACTATGAAAATGCATATGGTACCATTAGAGCAGAACTCCAATCTCAAAATAATTGCCAATAAATAGAGGCATCAACAAGGCATAAGCCTTCATCTTAATATTCGCCAATACATGCCATCTTAAGGAGCATCAGCTCCATCTTGATATGCAATGTATGTGGCACAATCATGAATGTAGTAATAACAACCACACTTAGCAACATCTCAACACAACATCTTCGTTGGCCAGAAGCCTATATCTTAATAGCTGCCAATTATTAGAGGCATCTCAACATCATTCATCAACATAATTCATCGACATAATTCATCAACACAATTCATCAACATAATTCATCAACATAATTCATCAACATAATTCCACAACAACTCATCCATAACAATAATACAACGATCAACAATCCCTCAACGTTGGCCATAGGCCTACAACACGATAATGCCTATAATTAATTAATCATCTAAGGCTTATATATAATTACCAAACCTATACATATTATTATTCTATAATACTACATCATTATCATCATTAATCTTACTATTATGAACTAAGCAATACTCTATAATCCTCTTATCCTCATCATACTTCACAAAATCATCATAACGATTAATGCGGGAAGCTAACTCTAATACTAATTTAGGTACTAGGATTATTCTTCTTATCCTTCATTTTAATCCTTAAGAATGTAGTTTATCACGTTAGCTATCCAACGCTTCAAACGACACCTCAAACGGAGTCCGGAAACTCAAGTTACAGCCTTTGGAAGAATCTGTCAAAAATCAGACTACATGAGTCGACACATACTTCTTTGAGTCGACGGGTACTGGATTTTGAGTCTTGAATGGGTCGACACGTAACCTCTTGTGTCAACTCATACTGAGTCTGAAATACTGCATGTGTCAACATATGGTCCTTATGTATCGACTCATCCTGAGTCTTAACTCCTACATGTGTCGACGCATGGCTTTTGAGGTCGACTCATATTGACCTGTGATGAAAATATTCTACGATTTCACTGTGTTTTCACTGCGATTTCCCTGCCTTGGGCCCTAAAAACATCCTCTAATCATAGGTAATCATCAATTATAATAATCCTATGTTTCTACATCAATTATACAACATTAGGGCATCATTATTCATCTCTAAATTATTGATCCTCATCAAACAACAATATATATATATATATATATTTAAATCATAAACAAAACAACCTTTCACATCTAATCCCATATACTACTCATCATAACCCTATTATAGAGTCAAAACCCCATCCTTACATTGGATTGAAGGTTTCTCTATAACTTTTCTGGTAGAATTCCATTCTGGCTCTTTTCCTTCTTTTCTGCAACTTTCACGATCTCTTCCAACCCTTATTTTCTTTCTCTTCTTACTGCTACTTCTTTTCCATATTAATTCTAAATAACTAATATAATAACCTTATAATTTCTCATTATGTCTTAATGGTCTTAAAACTCCTACACCCCCTTTCTACTACTTATAGTCCTTAAAATAAGCCCACATCAAATAATATTATTATCCTAATATTATTCCACAACTTAGTAGAATAAATAAATCCAATAACAACAAAACATCAACTATCATCATAACACAACTTCAAAAATAATCCAAAAATAATTTAATTAAATAATTAATTAAATTACGGGCGTTACACTATCCGCAACAATTGCGATCAAACGCAAAACATCCCAAGTCAGTTCTCCTACTGTGTTACAGAACTGACGACTCTGCTGGGGAACTTTCTTAAAAGTGGGGTTACCTTAGGGCTAGATCACATTTACTTGCTTTTCTTTATTTGACTTGTTTGCTTTACATTATGGTTCCTTGTTTGGGCTTGTTGGATCCTCTACCCGGATCTGGGACACCTTTTAGGTAAGTAGCAATAAGTTGTAGAAATTGTGTGGGGTATACCGGCATGGTATAAGAAATAGCTACGTTAGTGTGACACATTTGTTGGTACCGGTATTCCTTGAGTAGTCAAGGAGAATACGGAGCCGTTGTGTGGTGTCATGAAGCACTAACTGACTTTAGAACCTTTTTTTGACCAACTTGGCCATTAGGAAGTAGTGAGGCAGCCAACTTTGGTGTAGTTCAAAGTTGGTTGATACTCGATACTACACTCATTGAGATCAGACTTTCGGGATATTTCGGTCGCCGTTAAAGAGGCTTGCGCTGAAACAATGCCCGATGAAGAAAGATCAATGATATTGAGATCCCTAGAACTCGGTTACTATTACTAGGACATGTTGAGCCAACTAAACTTCAAGAGGGTACTTACCTATAAACCCCATGCAAGCCTAAATTTAAGGACTTGTTTTATTTGTGTGTATATGTTTACTTGTACATAACATCATAACATCATACCATTGCATTTTTGCACTAACCATTTCAAGGATTATTGGGATTCATCTTTGTTCTGTTTTGTAGGACATGGCTTCCACCCGCAAGAATACTATTCAAGTCAATCTCGTAAGAATTGCTTCTCAAGTCAAAGATTTAGCATTGAGGGTTCCTGAGAGTTCTTCATTCACCGAAAGACATGTTCGACTCTTAAACTTGGTTACCTCAAGCATTGATGAAGATATGATGTGCGTGCTTTTCCAATTCTTTGATCTCATGCATCATTTCTTCACCTTCCCTGACTACCAGTTGGTGCCAACACTAGAAGAATTCTCTCTAATATTAGGAGTGTCCATGCTTGATGAAGCATCGTTCACCGGTTTAGAAGGGATTCTGAAACCTAAAGTCATTGCTGAAGCCCTACATCTGAAGAGAGTTGACATTATACAAATTGGGAGACAAGAAGCAGAGTTAAAGGATTCCTAGCCAAGTTCTTATTAGAGAAGGCTCGTTCATTCTGGGAAGATATGGATTTTCAAGCCTTTGAAGATATCCTAGGCCTCCCCATCTATGGTTTGGTTCTATTTCCCAATTCAGACCAATTCATAGATGTGAATGCCATCAAAGTCTTCCTCTCTCGTAATCTTGTACCTAGTTTGCTTGGAGACATTTTACATTGTTTCCACACTCGTACAATAAAGAAAAGAGGTACTCTCTTGTGTTGCATTCCCCTACTCGCTAAGTTGTTTACTTCGCACTTACCTCGATCAACATTCAAGAACGAGAAAGGATTAACTTGGTCTCAAAGGATGATATACCTCACTCACTCTGACATTTATTGGTGTTCTCAATCCTTGGAGGATACTACTATCATCAACCGTTATGGGGAATTCCCTAATGTCCCTTTACTTGGAATTAGGGGAGGTATCACCTATAACCCTTCTCTTGCATTACGAGAATTTGGCTATGCACGAAGAGATAGTCCTCACGATGCACTCCATCCAAGGTTTGGTATTCAACTATGAGGGCGACAACCAAGGCTATCGTCAAAGGTTCATACGAGCTTGGAGAACGGTAAACAAAGTGGATATCAAGACATTGGGGCGTAAGAACTCCATTCCTTTGGGAGCCTTATCTTAAGTGGGTATGAACTCGTGCTCAAAGACTCGGTATGCCATACCCTGTCATTTTTCCTATCATCGTGGAGCCATTAGTTGAAGGAGATGTTTCGTATGCTATCCTTCATCCTACCATGCATGCTTCTCTTGAAGACTTACAAAGAGCTTGGATCTAGCTGAAGGAAGAACGAGACACTTTCGAGGCCTAGTTCTATGCGAGTGAAAAGAAGGTCCTGGAACTTACGAGGCAACTTCATGAGGAACGAAATTTGAACGCCTACATTGTGCCAAAGAGGATGTGTTCGACCTTTTTGTCTCAGGAGCTTGTTTTGCTTTATTTCTTCCATTGTAAGCCCAAGGGCATGGTTGTAATCAATTTAAACTTATTAATACAATTGATGTTTTCTCCTTTCTTTGTCTATAACAAATTTAAACTTTCTAAGTCCTTGAAAACATTGCATCCACATACCATGCATCATATCATGACAGGTTTTTACACACAGGTCTCTCATTTGCTTACTGTTTATTTCAGTAGAGATGGCTCTAGAATAGACTATCAAGGACATTCAGACTTAAAATGCTTAACTTCAAGAGATGTTCTTGAACCTATCCAAGGGACAAGAAGAGGTGAAGGCGCTCATCACTAGGGGCATGATCATGGGAAATCCTTAGGACAACAGAATTGGAGATCAAGTCATTAATCAGCCCCTGATGAAGAGTGGACTTTTCCAAATTACTTCCACGTCACGGGCCCAACAACAACCTCATAAACAACAACAAGGGAATCAGTGCAAGGGGGCCGCACCTAAGAGGCAATTTACCAGGATTGGCATGTCGCTAGCTCAGGTGCTACAACACTTGTTAAAGGCGGAGCTAATTACATTAAAGGCTCCTCCCCGGAATTCTAACACTACTGCTCCTAGTTACCATCCCAATGAGAGGTGTGCATACTATTCTGATGGTCCTGGGCATGATACGAACAATTGTTGGGCTCTGAAGAACAAGATTCAGGACCTAATTGACGAAGGAGTTTTGGAATTTACACAAGACAATCAACTGGAACTCTTCTATCACCCCTCAATGGCATCCACCTGAAGCGACGATCTAGGCAAGGATATTTTCTATTTATTTGAATTTTCAATTGTAATCTCCTTTTTTATTCAAACAATTATCTATTAATGCCAAACTTTGTTTCATTAATGCATTGCATATGTTTGTCTTGAATTCACCCATTCGTTTTCACTATATTTAAACTATGCTTTCTACTTTCTTAATGACATTTAACTCTTGCTAAAAGTTACAAGCCTTTAGAGGGAGGGTGACGAAAACAATGCCATAATCTCATACAATATGCTTTTGGACAGACCTTGCAAACTGTGATACGGTGGTAGAACCGGACTGTTTTTGAAATGTTGGTTTGTGTTTTACCCCAAAATTTTCCCTCTCATATTTCTCAAGACATGTCAAGAATAATCTCTAAGTTGCTCAAGATGGCTCAAGAGTTGGATAGTCAAATCATCTCCTAAGGCAATCTCAAATTAGGTTTTGTGTTGCATTAGGTCCTTACATCCAAATGACCTCAAGTGCTCCCTAATGTCCTAATAGGCTCTCAAGCTCATCCATGTTAAATTTCAAGCCTTGTAGAGGAAGTTTGGTCAGTCAATTGCTCAAGAGGTCCAAAAATCGACTGTGCTAGGGCAAAAGTCAACTGTGACCTATGAATAGTCAAACCTCAAGATTTTTTGTCAACATTCTCATTTTGAAGGATAATTCATCATTTGATCAAGGGTTGATCATGATTCATCAAGGATTGCTCAAGATTCATCAAGATTCAAAAGTTGCTAAATTAGGGTTTTGCAGGAAAAGTCAACTCAACTTTGACCAAGCATAACTTTCTCATACTTTATGAGAAATGACCCATCCAAAGCTCATTTTGAAGAGGATGCAATTTCCTACAATCCATCTTCACCCCCCCCCCCCCCCCCTTGGGTTATTTCTTTTTCTCTATATATTTTCTTTTTATTTATTTGTTTTATTTAATTATTATCATTATTATTTAATTAACCAATTAATTTTTTCTCATAAAATCAAAAACACAAAAAAATATTTTATTTATTAAAATTAAATTCATCATTTTTTATTTTTGTAAATAAATTAATTTAATTGATTTAGCTTTAATTAGGTATAATTTCAATATTTTTGAAATAATTAAAATTAATGTAGAATATTAGGTTTTAATAATTTTGACCAAATTTATTTTATTTCCTTAAATATAAAAAATCCAAAAATATCCTTTTTTATTAATTAATTAATAATTAGCTTAGGTTTAATTCCAGTTAATTCAAAAACAACAAAAATCTTTTCTTTAATAAAAAGGGGTCAAAACCCTAAGAAAATACGCCCGATTTAATTTTCTCGCATGCGATCCATTTATCATATTGATGTAATTGTTTCCGGAATGTAATAGCTTTTAATTAGGACTTTGAATTATTTTATCGCTTTCTTTTATTTTCCGCAATTTAATTTAAAGGGTTGTTTTTGGCGATGTAAATACCTGACGCCTTGTAATAGTTTAGATTTAATTTCCGCAACTATTAACTGTTAGATGTTTGATAATAGGGAATGCATGACGAGATAAAATGTATGAACTTAAAATCAACATAGCTCACCCATGACATGTACAAAGATAAAATTAACCGAAATAACACACTCGCACATGCGCACTCTTAGGGTACACCTCGCTTGGTTGCCTTCGAACGTGGTCATTGAGTATAGGAAGTTTTAGAGGTCTCCCTCTTGTCCAAAGATCATAGTTGCCTCGAAACGGTTGCCTCGGAAAAATGATCTAAGACATTAGGGTTACCGCTAAGGCGTCCTAACATTGCTTTAGTGACCACACGTCCCTTAATCGAATTGACCCGAAAACTCCAACGACGGTGCTACCTACTCCTCAATAGTGGGATAGCATTGTCTAAAGGACATTTGTACAGATTAATTCCTTTTTCGAGTAGGTAGATGGTTCTTAAGTACTTGCTTATTCTAAAAACAAAACAAACTTTTCACACTTACACTCCTTTTCAAACAAAAACTTCTTTCAAACCCACAAACACAAAGAAAAGCAAATTTTGAAAACACTATGAGCAAGTACCTAAGAGCCCGTGGATAACCACGGATAGAAAGGGTGCTAACACCTTCCCTTTCTATAATCTACCCCCTGGACCCGAGAAACATCTCGAAAAAGGAATTTTCCTGTGCTTTTTTCCTTTCCTTGTTGGATAAAATAAAAGACGGTGGCGACTCTTGCTTACTGCGACATTTTGCAAAAACAAATGCAAAACATGAACCAACATTCCAAAAAACAGTCAGTTCTCTCCCACCGTATCACAGAATTGGCGACTCTGCTGGGGACATCATATAAGTGGGGTGTACTTTAGGATTAGATCACTGTGTTTTCAATTGTATGCTTTGTATGATTTATATTTGTGGGCTTGTATCGGAGTTCTATAGATCCTAACCCGGATCTGGGGATACCCTTTAGGTAAGTAGCAATAAACTGTGAGGGAACTGTATGGCGTAGACCGATACGGTTGAAGCAGTAGCTACATTGGTGTGGCACTTTAGATTGTACCGATATCCCTTGTGTTGGAACGAGGAGAATATGGGTCATCTAAGGGGTCATTAAGCACCAACTGACCTTAGAACCTTTAAATTGACCAACTTGGCCATAGAACAGTAGCAATATGCTACACTCATTGAGACTAAACTCTCGCGATGATTCCGACCGCAAGAAAAGGTTGCTAAACTAGAATTGTGACCGATTGAGGGTAGTCAATGATATTGAGATCCTCTAGAACCCGGTTACTATTTTTAGGACAGGTTTAAACCAACTGAACTGAAAGAGGGTAGTACCTAAGCTCCTTGCCAGCCTGAAATCTAAGGGCTCTCTGTGTGACTTGTGTGCCTTTTGCCATGTTTGCTTTTTGTGGATACTTGTGGTGTGCTTACTATCATGACATCATGACATTATGACATTGCATACATCTTGCATTGGACTAACCTATTTCAAAGACAGGAGGGGTTCATCTTTGTTCTGTTTTGTAGGTCATCATGATGCCCATGCGTAGGAATACCATCCGGATCAACTTTGTCCAGGTTCCCACCTTGCTTAAAGATTTGGTTGCAAAGATGCCTGATACTAATTCTTTCCTCAAGAGGCATGGTTATCTTCTCATTTTGGTCACCTCCAAATTGGACGAGCAGATGATGAGTGTTTTGGTCCAATTCTACAATCCGTTGTACCATTGCTTTACTTTCCAAGACTACCAGTTGGTTCCAACCCTAGAAGAGTTCTCTGAGCTGCTCGGTATCTCTGTTCTGGAATAGACTCCGTTTATTGGTTGGGAGAAGATTCTTAGGCCCGAAGAGATTGATGCAGGCCTTCATATGACCAAAGAGGAGGTAATGGCTAATTGGGAGACTAGAAGTGGAGAAAAGGGCTTTCTGACTAAGTTCTTGGTTGGTAAGGCTAATTACTTCTGGGATAGTCTAGACTTCAAGGCATTCGAGGATATTATGGCTCTTTTGATATATGGCTTGGTATTGTTTCCGAACTCTGACTCCTTTGTTGATGTGAATGCGATAAAGATCTTCATCTCTCGGAATCCGGTACCCACTCTCTTGGGTGACATGCTTCATCAGCTCTATGCTCGTACTTCCCAAAAGCGGGGGACCTTGATGTGCTGTGCTCCTTTATTGGCAATGTGGTTTATTTCGCACCTTCCCAAGTCAGTTCTGAAGAACAAAGAAGGCATGGGCTGGGCTTATAGGGTGATGTCTCTCTCTCATAATGACATCATCTGGACTCTCAAGGGTATGGACGAGGTGACTATTATTGATCGATGTGGGAAGTACCCCAATGTTCCACTGTTAGGAACCCATGGAGGAATTTCTTACAACCCATGCTTAGCTCTACGTCAGTTCGGACTGCCAGAAGAGAAGGACCTCATGAGATGCTAATGCCTAGTATCATCTTTGATTTTCAAGGGGATAGCGACGAGCAACGTCGCAGATTCATAAGGGCTTGGGATAGAGTTCACCAATCTGATCCACATGAGTTGGGCATAAAGACTTCACTTTCGGTGGAGCCATATCTCATACGGGTCCGTATCCGTGCCCAAAAGCTGGGTATGCTGTATGAAGTCGTCTGGCCTGTCACTCTTGAAGTTGCTAATGAAGAAGGAGTTCTTCCAACCATCCTCCATCCTTATATGCCCACTGACATTGGGGCACTGAAAAGGTCTTGGATGCAGCTGAGGAAAGAACTGGATTCTTACTGAGATAAGTTCAACGAGCAAGAGCAGAAGATCCAGAAGTTGACTAGGCAGTTGGAGAACGAGCAGATCCTTAATAATTATGTCCGCACTGATAAGAAGAGACCATGGGAGCGTTGATTGACCTTTGATAATTTACTTTCCAGTTTTTATTTACTTTTTAGTATTTCCTTTCATGTAACGCCTTAAGGGCATCAATTGAATAATTTGAATTTTAAAGTTTATCTAATAAAGTGTGTTTCCTTTTTTGTTTACAAATTTGAATCTCCTGATTGTCTTTGAAATCATAATCATACGCATTTCATCCCATGCACTTCATAAACAGGTGCCCATTACAGGTCTCTTATCTTCTTCGTTGTTTATTTCAGCACTCATCATGTCTGCTGAACCTTCAACTGAGTAAGCTATCAAGGCCCTCCAGGCCCAGAATGCCCAATTTCAAGAGTTGTTCATAAATCTAGCTAAGGTCAGCAAGATCTGAAGACCCTGATTCTGAAAGAGAAGAAGAAGAAGAAGAGGACCATCCTGTTCAACACTGGTCCTAGGTTTGGAAACAGGCTACAGAATGAAGTTAATTTGACCACCTCATCTGGAGGGAAAGATAGTCAAGAGGAGAGGATGGCTCCTAGCCCTGTGGTCTCCAACAATGAGACGGACTTTGATGAAGAACAGTATCCTCCGGCTGAGGACAGATACAAGCAACTGGAAGACCGGTTGAGTGCTATGGAAGTTCAAAAGGTGCCTGGCCTGGACTTTGGTGATCTGGGTCTATCATCTATGGTAGTGATTCCCCATAAGTTCAAGGCACCAACCTTTGCTAAGTATGACGGAGTTTCTTGTCCGAAGTTGCACCTCCGGTCATATGTAAGGAAGATTCAACCTTACACTGCTGATAAGAACTTATGGATCCATTTCTTTCAAGACAGTCTCTCAAGGACTCAGCTTTAGTGGTTCTACCAGTTGGAAGGAGCCAGTATCCGCAGTTGGGAAGATTTGGCTACTGCATTCTACAGGAAATACCAATACAACTCCGACCTCGCTCCCACGCGTACCCAACTCCAGGGTATATCAATAGGAACGGGTGAAGGATTCAAAGATTATGCTCAGAAGTGGAGGGACCTCGTCGGAAGAGTACAACCACCCTTGGCTGATCGGGAGCTTGTGGACATGTTTCTCGGGACCTTGTTTGGCCCATTTTTCAACCACTTAATTGGAAGCTCTTCATCTGGGTTTATAGAGCTTATTTTGACCGGTGAGAGGATTGAGGCTGGTATTAAGGCTGGTAAGATACAAAAGTGTGCTTCATCGAGCACCGAGAAGAAGCCCTTTAAGAAAGAGTCCAGTGTTATCTATAGTGCGAGAAGACATAATAGACCTGAACACCGCCAAGCTGTTAATGCGGTTGTTATTTCAAAACCTGCTGGTGCTCCTCAGCACAACAATCAACAAAAGGACGAGAGACCTCGAAGGCAATTCACCCATCTCAGCATGACCTTATCTCAGATTCTGCCACAATTGTTGAAGACTAATCTGTTGATTCTAAAGGAAGCCCCAAAGAATTCAAACACTACATCACCGAGGTATAACCCTAATGCCCGTTGTGCTTATCACTCTGATAGCCTGGGGCATAATACAGATTATTGTTGGACTTTGAAGAATAAGATACAGGACTTAATTGATGCAAAGGAGATTGAGTTCGAGGCGCTCGAAAGGCCTAATGTTGTGACTGCTCCTATGCCCAAGCATGGAGTAAATGCTATAGACGAAGACTCGTTTGTGTTTTCTGTGAATGATATAGCTACCCCTTTGATGACTGTGTGATCGGTGGAAATAGAACTGACTGTTTTTTAGCTGGTTTCGCGAAATGTCGCGGTAAACAAGAGTCGCCACCGTCTTTTATGTTCTCCAACATGGAAAGGACAAAAGCACAGCAAAATTCCTTATTCGAGAATGTTTCTCGGTTCGGGAGGTAGATTTATAGAAAGGGAAGGTGTTAGCACCCTTTCTATCCGTGGTTATCCACGGGCTCTTAGGTACTTGCTCTTATGTTTTCAAAATTGTTTGCTTTTCAAATGTGTGTGGATTTTTTGAAAAAAAAGTTTCGTTTGAAAACTTCTAGGTAACTCTTGTATCAGTCCTCAAGAGTGTATGAAGTATTGTTTGAAAACTTTTTGAAAGTGTAAGGTGTGAAAAGTATTTTGTTTGTTTTTGAAAAGAGCAAGTACCCATGAGTCATCTACCTACCCTAAGGAATTAAGTTGTGTAAGTGTCCTTTAGATAGTGCTATCCCACCATTGAGAGGTAGGTAGCACCATCGTTGGAGGTGTTCGGGTCAATTCGATTATCGGGACAGTATGGTCACCGAAGCAACGGTATGACACCTTAGAAGTAACCCTAATGTCCTAGATCCTTTTATCCGAGGCAACCGTTTCGAGGCAACTGGATCTTGAGACAAAGGGTGACCTCTAAGACGTCCTATACTTGATGACCACGTTTCGAGGCAACGAGTGAAGCGTACCCTAAGAGTGGCATGTGCTTTGTGTGTTGTTTTTCAGTTAATGTTTTTGTACATGTTATTTGTGAGCTACGAGTTGTTTTTATTTACATACATTCTTTCATGCATTGTTAACAGTTAGGAGTGCGGAAAATAAATTGCGGAAAGATAAATTCTACGCTATTACAAGGCGCGGGTCTATACATCGCCAAAAATAAAAAGACCCGTTTTGGTAAATAAGTACGAGAAATTAAATAAAGCGGTAAACCTAATTACTATTACATTCTTGGAAGCAATTACATAATAATCAAAATAAAATGCGCGCGAATAAAAGTTAATCGGGAACGTTCTAAGGGTTTTGACCCTCTTAAGAAAAGAAATTGAACTTTTTGTCTTTTTTGAATTAAATGCAATTAATTAAATAAAGCCTAATCTAATTAACTAATTTATTAAAAGAAAAATGTTTTTGTGTTTTTTATGTTTTTTAATGAAAATAAAAGAATTAAAATTCTAAGTTAACCAAATTCTAAATTATTTTAGTTATTTTAAAAAAGTTAAAATTGCCTAATTAAAGCTAATTCAATTATTTAATATTTATTTACAAAAATAAAATGGAATTAGTAATAATAATAATAATGTTAATTCTTTTTTTTTTTTTTTTATAAAAAAGTTAATTATGTTAATTGTTAGTAAGAAATAAAGCAAATAAGAAAATAAAATGACAAAATAATAAAAAAGGAAAAAGTAAACTCAAGGGGGGTAAGATGGCCCATATGGAGGTTTTCTGAAGTAATTCTGGCCCAAAAGCAAGAAGCCTTGTTTGACTTTACGGCATCACGTGCGTGCTGTTGACTGGGATGCACCATGGACTTCACCTCCTGGCCACTGGATGGGTGCTTGAAGACACCTGGCTAGCTGATGCGTGAGGCCTATGGTGGAACACTAGATGAACGCTGCATTGGAACGCTTTGGGAAAAATTGAACAATTATATGGGGGACCTGGGAATTGAACCCAGGTCCCAGTATTTTCCAGCCATGTCTCAAACCACTACGCCATCTGCATTCGTTTGTAAACATAATAACCAATAAAAATAATATATGAAAAGTAGTAACTATGCTGGGAAACGCGCGCAGATTTGAATTCACCAACCACGCATTACCACACCATCTCCTTCTTTGTTTGCCCTGTAAAAAGAAAACAAGATAGCGGGGGTTTTAAACCCCCACTAACCACAACCACGAATAATAGCGATTAGAGTTAGGGTTGATATAAATTGAGCGCGATAGTGTCAATGATTTCGTCTCGTCCTGACGAATTTTTCCATATAGGCTTTGAGGTTTAATTTTATAGTATATAAAAACCCCCAATATGAGAGCTCTGAAACCCTAATGTTCTTCAATGGTGGATTTCTATTCAGGACACTACAACCAAATTGGATTATGCCAATAGCTTCAGATTGTCCCTATTAACATAAATCAATTCAAAAGAATGGTTAAAAACACATGAATGATGATATGTAATTCTGGAAAATAATTCAAACTGTGTGAGTTGTGTAACGCGATTTCTTGAGTGTGAGGACTTGTTCTTGGCTGCAAACGATTCCTGGGGATGTAAGGAACGTGTTTCGATCAAAAGGAAAGCTTGAATTGTGTTGGAAAATGGTTTTCAGTTTGTGACTTTTCTCTTAAAATTTTCAAATTGGTTATGCTGCCTCTGAGTTTTCTAGGTCGTGTATCATGTATGGACCAATTGCATATATGTTTCTGAATGATAATCAATCAATATCATGAGTCTTAAAGCCTTGTGATGAAATTTTGATTTTCTCCATAATCACCATTGAAACAACTTGCCTTTTTTGTCCAAATTTGAATTTCATGCTCATAATAGGTCTTGCACGAATTTGGTATGTGTTTCATGGTGTATCAAAGTTATTCAAACCAAAAGATATCCCTCACTTAATTTTCTTGATTTTCATTTGAATTTTAAAGATTTAAAATGTATTAAATCAAATAAAATTAAATAAAAATAGAAAAATTAATTTTTAATCTTGAAATAAATCATGGGACACGTGGGAGGAATGGAAAAGCTGAACCAAGTGGAAAAAGTGGGCCCTTTTTGTCAAAAATGAAGTTTCAAGGATAGTTGACTTTGGCCATTTCACAAAAATTTCCCAACTTCTCCAATGCATATCTTGCTCAATTTTGAAGCTATGAACATGTTCTTAGACATTTTGGAAAGGTCTTGAAGTCCTCTAACCAATGTCTTTGGTCCCATGTCATTTGGATTTACCAATCTCAAGTTATGGTCTTTGACTTAAAGTGCATTTTTGTTGACTTTTGAAATTGACCTATAATGTTGAAATTGATAACTTTTTGTGAGAGCATTTCTTGGACTTGGAATGTGAATATGAGTTGTAGGAAATATCATCCCCTTCAAAATGAGCATTGGATGGGATTTTTCTGATGAACCATGAAAAAGTTATGCCTTGGGCAAGATACAGTTGACTTTTCTACTGTCCAAAAATAGAAACTTTTGCATCTTGATGATTTTTGAGCCATGCTTGTGGAATCATGATCAAGACTTGATAAAATGATGATTGTGGACTCAAAATAAGATGTTGACCAAAAATTTTGACTTTTGACTGCAAAATGACCATTTTGCCCCTACAGTTGACTGTGGAGCAATTAGGGTTTTTGATTGTGCAACTTGACCTTGTGAGCCTTGAAACTTGACATGTGGATGCTTGACAATGTATATGAGCATATGTGACTTGATTGAGCCCTTGAAAACCTCAACTTCCTTGCAAGAACCAAAACCCTAATTTTGACTGGCTTAGGAGGGTGCTTGACTGTGTAGCCCTTGAGTAGACTTTGAACTCTTTGAGGTGATGCTTGTCAAAACTTTGAAGAATATGGGAGGGAAAATTTTGGGGTACAACAGACTCTAAAGGAGAACCTTTTGCTAGCCGGTTTATTTCCGGGCTGTGACGAAGGTTGTCGTATGTGTTCTGTTCTACCTACCGGTTGCCATCTCTTGAAGTCAGGTGTCCAACGCCTGATGGATAGTAAAGAAATTCTATTTGAGAAGACTGTTGTTCCCTCCGTTCCTACCGAAGAAGTTGCCATTATTACCATTTTCGACAATTCTTCCAAGGATCCCTCGAGGAAGCCTGTTAGAACTACATCCATTCCGAGAATCGCACCTGTGATCATCACTGTTCTGGGGCCCATCCCCTACACCTCTGATAAAGCTGTCCCTTGGCACTATAGGGTTGATGTTTATTTTCATGGAGTTAAACAAGAGTTGGATGTTGATACTGACGTCAGCAACATTGCTGGACCTGCTAAAGTCACCCGCAGCGAAAGACTTTTCTCACCTGATATCTCTCCACCATCTGCCCGAAGACCTGTTGTTATTACACCTGCCAGTGTACCTGCTGGTATTCCTGTTCAAGTTCCTATTCTTACCCCTATTGCCGAGTCATCTGACACTCGGGGCAAAGGGATCACCACTGATGTGTCTGCCCAGACGGAGGCACCGAAAACGATTATTGTTGAAGCTTCTAAACAAAAGATGGAAGAGATCCTGAAGATCATCAGAAAGAGTGACTATAATGTAGTTGAACAGCTGGGGCAAACCCCGTCCAAGATTTCTATGTTGTCACTGTTGTTGTGCTCAGAAGCCCATGCCAAGGCTCTGATTACCTTCTTGAAGACTGCCCACGTACCACAAGAGACATCAACTGATCAGTTTACAGATTGCATGGCCAATTTGACTGCTGATAATGGGTTGAGTTTCTCTGACGCCGACTTGACTGCTAAGGGGAAGAATCACAACGATGCCCTGCATGTCTCCATTGAATGCATGGGCACTACTCTTACTTATGTATTGGTAGATACTGGATCCTCATTGAATGTTTTGCCTAAGAAAGCTCTATACCGGTTGGACTGTGAAGGGTTGGAGCTGAAACCAAGTAACATTGTTGTTAGGGCCTTTGACGGGTCTAAGAGAATGGTGCATGGAGAAGTTGATATCCCGATTAAGGTTGGTTCTCAGGTCTTCAATTCTACATTCTATGTGATGGAAATTCGGCCATCTTATTCTTGTTTGCTGGGTCGTCCATGGATCCACAAAGCCGGGGCCGTAACCTCAATGCTCCACCAGAAGCTGAAGTACCCGGTCAAAGGGAAGATTGTGACCGTACAAGGAGAGGAAGAGTACATGGTTAGCCACCTCAACTCTTTCCGATATGTAGAGATGGATGGGGAGTTCATCGAGACCCCATTTCATCATTTTGAAGAGGTTCCCCAGACACTGGCGTCAGCTGAGACTATTGTTGAAGATTCTCCTATGAAGATGGCTTCCTTGAAGGATGCTCGGGCTGTTGTTGAGAAAGGTGGGTGTGCAAATTGGGGCCGACTCCTTGATTTTACACAGAAGACTAACAAGTTTGGTTTGGGTTTCACTGCAGAAGCTCAAAGGGTTGTTCGGAATGCACGGATCGGAAGACATCCCATGTTCATCAACAACTCGGGAGTGAATGCCATTGAAGACAATGTTGAAGAGTCTGAGTTCGACAGCTGGATCTATCCTACGACCGACGATGGACCAAGCAACTGGACAGCAAAGGACTTCATCCCTATTACTTTTGTTACCCAGTAATGAAACTTTTTGTTTTGAATATGTAACAGACAATGTTTTAAACTTTATGGCCCGGTGTCTTACCCGGGGCACTATGGCTTCATTTGTGAGGGCTTTATGAGTGTCATTTTCATATATTATTAATAAAAGCATTGGACATTTCTTGCATTTAAAATTTTGCGCTCCTTGTTTTTCCTTTTAATTATATATTGCAAAACAGTTATTTTACACACACTCACATACACAGGTCTACATCCACTCTGGATCTCACTGGTAACGACTCTGCTACTGCCAGTTATGACTTCGAAAATCCGATCAACTTAGCCGAAGACGAAGGTGAAGATGATTGCGAAGTGCCTGGTGAACTTGCAAGACTGTTAATCCAAGAGGAGAGGGTTATTCAGCCGCACGAAGAGCCGGTGGAATCAGTGAATCTGGGTACAGAGACAGACAAGAAGGAAGTTAAGATCGGTGCAAATCTGGAGCTTAGTGTGAAGCAACAGTTGGTTCAGATGCTGCATGAATACATTGAGATCTTTGCTTGGTCTTACGAAGATATTCCTGGTTTGGATACTGATATTGTGGTTCACCGCCTGCCTACCAAGGAAGACTGTCCTCCAGTAAAACAGAAGGTTCGTTGAATGCGCCCAGAGATGTCTGAGAAAATCAAGGCTGAAGTTATGAAACAGTTTGACGCCGGTTTTCTAGCAGTTACTTCTTACCCTCAGTGGGTGGCCAACGTGGTTCCTGTGCCGAAGAAAGATGGTAAGGTTCGAATGTGTGTTGACTATATGGATCTGAACAGGGCCAGTCCCAAGGATGACTTCCCTCTACCTCACATCGACGTTCTGGTTGACAACACTGCTCAGCACAAGGTATTCTCCTTCATGGATGGTTTCTCCGGTTATAATCAGATCAAAATGGCTCCCGAAGACATGGAGAAGACTACCTTTGTTACTCAGTGGGGTACCTTTTGCTACAAGGTCATGCCCTTTTGACTGAAAAATGTTGGGGCAACGTATCAGCGTGCCATGGTTGCTTTGTTTCATGACATGATCCATCATGAGATTGAAGTATACGTCGACGATATGATTGCAAGGTCCCAGACTGAGGAGGAACACCTTGACCATCTGCAGAAACTGTTTGACAGGCTGAAGTTGTACAAGCTGAGGTTAAACCCGAATAAATGCACCTTCGGGGTAAGATCTGGAAAGCTACTGGGTTTCGTCGTGAGCGACAAAGGTATTCAAGTAGACCCTGCAAAGGTGAAAGCTATACAGGAGATGCCAGCTCCCAGAACAGAGAAAGAAGTCAGAGGTTTCCTGGGACATCTGAACTACATTGCCTGATTCATCTCACACCTGACTACTACTTGTGAGCCAATCTTCAAGCTGCTGAAGAAAGATCAAGTAGTACATTGGAATGATGAATGCCATGCCGCTTTCGAAAGAATCAAAGAGTATCTCCAAGAGCCACCCATTCTAATGTCACCAGTTGAAGGGAGACCTCTAATCTTATACTTGACAGTACTCGACAACTCAATGGGGTGTGTGTTGGGTCAGCATGACGAGTCTGGCCGAAAAGAGCATGCTATTTATTACCTTAGTAAAAAGTTTACCGACTGTGAGACCCGATACTCACTGCTCGAGAAAACTTGCTGCTCTTTGGCATGGGCTGCTCGTCGGCTGAGACAGTATATGCTAACTCACACTACTTTGTTGATATCAAAGATGGATCCAATCAAGTATATCTTCGAAAAGCCTGCCTTGTCCGGAAGAATAGCAAGATGGCAGATGATCTTGACTGAGTATGACATTCAGTATACGACCCAGAAGGCAATCAAGGGAAGTGTGTTGGCAGACCATTTGGCACATCAGGCAGTGGTTGATTACCAGTCTATGAACTTTGAATTTCTGGATGAGAATATCATGTTGGTAACTGACTGTGAGACACCTGGACCGGATGAAGGACCTGAGGAAGGATCCCGATGGTCTATGTACTTTGATGGAGCTTCGAACGTTTTGGGTAACGGCATTGGCGTTGTGATCATATCTCCTAAAGGCTCTCATACTCCGTTCACCGCCCGACTATGTTTCAACTGCACCAACAATATGGCGGAGTATGAAGCATGCATTATGGGTCTTCGAGCAGCAATTGACCTAAGGATTAAGTTTCTAAGTGTCTTCGGAGATTCCGCTCTCATGATCAGTCAGATCAAAGGCGAGTGGGATACGAAACACCCAAACCTTATTCCTTATAAGGAGTATATGTTGACATTGCTTCCCCATTTTGAGGAGATAACCTTTGAACACTTCCCTAGAGAGGAGAATCAGTTGGCGGACGCGTTAACTATGATGTCTTCTATGTTCAAAGTCAATTGGGACAACGAAGCTCCTTTGATCATCATTGAAAGATTGGATGAACCTGCGCATTGCTGTGATATTGAGACTGAAGAGGTAGCAGATAAACCCTGGTTTCATGAGGTGAAGAGGTATCTTGAAGCTCAGGAGTACCCCAAGGGTGCATCTGTTAATGACAAGAATTTTCTGAGAAGGTTCGCGGCGAAGTTCTTCATCAGCAATGGCATTCTTTACAAGCTCAACCATGATTTGACCTTACTGCGTTGTGTGGATAAGAATGAAGCAGAAGGAATCATGACAGAGTTACATGAAGGTACTTTCGGAACTCACTCCAGTGGAAACACCATGGTAAAGAAAATCCTTCGGGCAGGATATTATTCGTCCATAATGGAAGCTGACTGTTATCAACATTCTCAGATGTGTCACAAGTGTCAGGTTTATGCTGATAAGGTGCACATACCTCCAGTTCCTTTGAACGTCTTGACGGCACCTTGGCCTTTTGCAATGTGGGGCATTGATATGATCAGCGAGATCAGACCTACAGTATCAAACGGGCATCGCTTCATCCTGATAGTAATTGATTACTTTATGAAGTGGGTTGAAGCAGCTTCCTTTGCTACTGTAACCAAGAACGTCGTGGCACGGTTCATTCGGCATAATCTGATTTGTCGATATGGTGTACCAGAGAGGATCATTACGGATAATGGTACCAATCTCAACAACAAGATGATCACTGAGCTCTGCGAGCAACTCAAGATACGGCATCACAACTCTTCTCCTTATCGGCCGAAGATGAATGGGGTTGTCGAAGCAGCCAATAAGAACATTAAGAAGATTGTGCAGAAGATGACAGTGACATACAAAGACTGGCACGAGATGTTACCATTTTATCTACATGGGTACCGTACCTCAGCACATACGTCAACATGGGCAACACACTATTCCTTGGTATATGGTATGGAGGCAGTCTTGCCCATCGAAGTTCAGATACCCTCTCTTCGGATTATGAAGGATGCAGGTTTGAGGAGAGATGACTGGATTCAGACCCGGCTTGATCAACTGAATTTAATCAACAAAAAGAGACTCACTGCTATTTGTCATGGTCAGACGTACCAAAAACGGATGATCAAGGCATTTAACAAGAAAGTCAGACGACAAGAGTATCAAGTTGGGGATCTGGTAATCAAGCGTATTATCTTACCTCAAGGTGATCCCAGGGGAAAATGGACCCCTACTTACGAAGGGCCATTTGTGGTTAAGAAAATTTTCTCAGAAGGAGCTATAATTCTAACCACCATGAACGGTGACGACCTTCCTCACCCCGTCAATGCAGACATAGTGAAAAGATACTATGCATAATCAAAGACCCGCTAGGTTTACTGGCCTAGGCAAAAATAAGGACTTCCCAGCGAACCAAAAGGGTTCGAGCAAAAATAAGGGATGAAAATGAAAAAATCTGTACACCCGGCAAGTCGAAAACCTGAAAAGGCGGCTTGGGCAAAAAAGGGTATCCCGGTGGACTGAAAACCTGAAAGGGCGGTCCAGGAAAAAATTAGGGATCAAAGCGTAACACTATGTCTCATTAGATCACCTTGCATCCAGACTTCGATATCGACTATCAAGCTCAGACGACACTAATCAATCTGATTCATCTTCAACCAATAGCAAAATGATGAGATGCTCGAGGACATAAGGGCAATAGTAGAGTTGGAACCCAGTGGGATTATTCACATAGCTGTTTTGTTTTCTTTTCACAAATTGTGTAAATTTTGTTCGGCGACGTTCTCTTACTAGGACGTCAGCCTCTTGTACAAAAACGCCTATCTACAGGCCAAACTTCAAAATCAATACAAATTCATTTTCAGACAAATTTCAAAATATTTTTCCTTTATCTGTTTTTTTTTTGCAAAGAACGTCCAATGTTCATTTTTGATATATGTATTTGACATTAATTGCTGCTCATAAATATTTACATGTGAAACGAAAGACGAATTACGGGTAACATCAGAAACAGGGGCAATACGAATTGTCCGAACTGTACAGTTGCTCTGTCCACCAGGTATAAAGGTAGATTCAGCTGAAGAATATGGCCAAGGTACTCTCACTCCCCGCCGAGTAAGACAGTAAAGATGGCTCTCCCCAGCTGAGACTTGCAACAGTGAATCAGCAATGCTCTCCCCAAGCAGAGTTTATCTACTATCAGCACTAAAAAGGTCTTAATATTCCCCAGCGGAGTATAAGAATATTCCCCAGCAAGTGTCAGAGTATCCCCGACCGTCTTAATATTCCTCAGTGAAGTATAAGAATGTTCCCCGGTAGAATACAAGATACCCCAGTGGAGTAAATGTTTCCCCAGCACGGTCTGAAAAAGCTTCCCCAACAGAGTTGAATCATCATCCCCAGTAGACTCTGGAAGTTTATTCCCAGCGGAGTACAAAAATAAATCTCCCCAGCCAAGTTCAAAGGATCATTCCCAACAGAACTCAAAGGATTATCCCCACAAAAGTCTAATAGGGTTATCCCCAGCAAGTTGCAACCGAAAGATCATCCCCAGCGAAGTTCTTTCCTTTCACAAACAGGAATTCAATCCTTAACAAATTCAGTATCACCAGCAACGATAATCCATCCCCAGCGGAGTTTATCAGCGGAATCCCCAGCGGAGTTTATCGTTAAAATCCTCAACAGAGCATATCTTCCCCACAGAGTAATCTCCTCACCAGTTTATTCCCCAATGGAGTTCTCTTCTCCTGCAAGTTTATTCTCGCACCACCTTCGTTCATCATCCCCAGCGGAAGCGAAGAATCTAACTCTATTCTCCAGTAGCTCCGGGATTTATTTTCCCCAGCTAAAACATTACATTACCATACATCACAATACATGCATATACGCATCATACCCTACAATCTCATTTATGTTGAGAACATCATTGCTTGATCCATATCATGCATTGCATATGACTGACCTTTACCTTTCAGGAAAGATGCAGTTAAGTTCTCACCTAAGTCAAAGGAGATAAAACCAGTTAAATCGATTCCTAAATATTTTTTGATGCAAATTCAGTCAAAAGAGACAAGACCATTTAAATCGATTCTTAAAGATTTTTCTGAGGCCAACCAGCCAATAGAGACAAGACCAGTTAAATCGATTCCTAAAGATTTTTCTGAGGCCAACCCGTCAAAGGAGACAAAACCAGTTAAATTGATTCTTAAATATTTTTCTGATGCAAATTCAGTCAAAAGAGACAAGACCAGTTAAATTGATTCCTAAAGATTTTTCTGAGGCCAACCAGTCAAAGGAGACAAAACCAGTTAAATCGATTCCTAAAGATTTTTCTGGGCCAACCCAGTCAAAGGAGACAAAACCAGTTAAATCGATTCCTAAAGATTTTTCTGAGGCCATTCAGTCAAAGGAGACAAAACCAGTTAAATCGATTCCCAAAGATTTTTCTGATACCAATCCAGTCAAAGGAGACAATCCAGTCAAAGGAGACAATCCAGTCAAAGGAGACAATCCAGTCAAAGAAGACAATCCAGTCAAAGAAGACAATCCAGTCAAAGAAGACAATCCAGTCAAAGAAGACAAAACCTCCTCTGGTTCAGTCAGATCGCCGATAAGATCTCCCTGATTCGCATTCCAGTCGAAGTTCAGACCATCTACCAACAATCTCCAAATGGCATCTGTAATCCCATTCTCGACATCACAATACTGATACCACTTCATGCGAGTGCAAATTTCTGGGCACTCTAGTGTTCAATCATCTTCCACCTTCGGATCACGAAAGGCACGAAAGCCAATCTACATCCTCAGGTTTAAGAAGATTGAACAGGGGAAACTGTTATACCCCAAAATTTTCCCTCCCATATTTCTCAAGACATGTCAAGAATAATCTCCAAGTTGCTCAAGATGGCTCAAGAGTTGGACAGTCAAATCATCTCCTAAGGCAGTCAATCTCAAATTAGGGTTTTGTGTTTCATCAAGGTCCTTACATCCAAATGACATCAAGTGCTCACTAATGTCCTAATAGGCTCTCAAGTTCATCCATGTCAAATTTCAAGCCTTGCAGAGGAAGTTTGGCCAGTCAATTGCTCAAGAGGTCCAAAAATCGACTGTGCTAGGGCAAAAGTCAATTGTGACCTATGAACAGTCAAACCTCAAGATTTTTTGTCAAAATTCTAATTTTGAAGGATAATTCATCATTTGATCAAGGGTTGATCATGATTCATCAAGGATTGCTCAAGATTCATCAAGATTCAAAAGTTCCTAAATTAGGGTTTTGCAGGAAAAGTCAACTCAACTTTGACCAAGCATAACTTTCTCATACTTTATGAGAAATGACCCATCCAAAGCTCATTTTTAAGAGGATGCAATTTCCTACAATCCATATTCACCCCCCCCCCCCCCCCTTGGGTTATTTCTTTTTCTCTTTATATTTTCTTTTTATTTATTTGTTTTATTTAATTATTATCATTATTATTTAATTAACCAATTAATTTTTTCTCATAAAATCAAAAACACAAAAAAATATTTTATTTATTAAAATTAAATTCATCACTTTTATTTTTGTAAATAAATTAATTTAATTGATTTAGCTTTAATTAGGTATAATTTCAATATTTTTGCAATAATTAAAATTAATGTAGAATATTAGGTTTTAATAATTTTGACCAAATTTATTTTATTTCCTTAAATATAAAAAATCCAAAAATATCCTTTTTTATTAATTAATTAATAATTAGCTTAGGTTTGATTCCAGTTAATTCAAAAACAACAAAAATCTTTTCTTTAATAAAAAGGGGTCAAAACCCTAAGAAAATATGCCCGATTTAATTTTCTCGCATGCGATCCATTTATCATATTGATGTAATTGTTTCCGGAATGTAATAGATTTTAATTAGGACTTTGAATTATTTTATCGCTTTCTTTTATTTTCCGCAATTTAATTTAAAGGGTTGTTTTTGGCGATGTAAATACCCGACGCCTTGTAATAGTTTAGATTTAATTTCCGCAATTTAAATTCCGCAACTATTAACTGTTAGATGTTTGATAATAGGGAATGCATGACGAGATCAAATGTATGAACTTAAAATCAACATAGCTCACCCATGACATGTACAAAGATAAAATTAACCGAAATAACACACTCGCACATGCGCACTCTTAGGGTACACCTCGCTTGGTTGCCTTCGAACGTGGTCATTGAGTATATGAAGTTTTAGAGGTCGCCCTCTTGTCCAAAGATCATAGTTGCCTCGAAACGGTTGTCTCGGAAAAATGATCTAAGACATTAGGGTTACCGCTAAGGCGTCCTAACATTGCTTTAGTGACCACACGTCCCTTAATCGAATTGACCCGAAAACTCCAACGACGGTGTTACCTACTCCTCAATAGTGGGATAGCATTGTCTAAAGGACATTTGTACAGATTAATTCCTTTTTCGAGTAGGTAGATGGTTCTTAAGTACTTGCTCATTCTAAAAACAAAACAAAACTTTTCGCACTTACACTCCTTTTCAAACAAAAACTTCTTTCAAACCCACAAACACAAAGAAAAGCAAATTTTGAAAACACTATGAGCAAGTACCTAAGAGCCTGTGGATAACCACGGATAGAAAGGGTGCTAACACCTTCCCTTTCTATAATCTACCCCCCGTACCCGAGAAACATCTCGAAAAAGGAATTTTCCTGTGCTTTTTTCCTTTCCTTGTTGGATAAAATAAAAGACGGTGGCGACTCTTGCTTACCGCGACATTTTGCGAAAACAAACGCAAAACGCGAACCAGCACTCCAAAAAACAGTCAGTTCTCTCCCACCGTATCCCAGTTTGCGTTTTGAGTTTGTGTTTGCAAAATATCGCGGTAAGCAAGAGTCGCCACCGACTTTTATTTTATCCAACTGGAAAGGACAAAAACACAGAAAAATTCTTTTTTCGAGATTTTGAGTACGGGGGGTAGATTATAGAAAGGGAAGGTGTTAGCACCCTTTCTATCCATGGTTTTCCATGGGCTCTTAGGTACTTGCTCATCATTTTTAAATTGCTTCCGTGTTTGTGTGTTTTGAAAAGTTTTTGTTTTACTTCGTTTTAACCCTTGTATCAGTCCTCAAGAGTGTTACGAAGTGTTTTTGAAAACTTTGTTTGGAGAAGTGTAAGTGTGAAAAAGTCTGTTTTTTGAGCAAGTACCTACTAGCATCTACCTACTCGAGAGAAAGAATGTTTATGTTCTTGTTTCCTTTAGACAACGCTATCCCACTTTTAAAGAGTTGGTAGCACCATCGTTGGAGTTGTAAGGGTCAATTCGAAAGGGACGTATGATCACTAGAGCAATGTTAGGACGTCTTAGTAATAACCCTAGTGTCTTAAGATCATATTCGAGGCAACATTTCCGAGGCAACATTTCCGAACGGGACTTTTGATCTTTGTGTAGATAGGAGGGCAACCACTAAAACACCCTATACTTAATGACCATTTACTGAAGGCAACCGAAGTGAGAGTATACCCTAAGAGTGCGCATGTGCGAGTGATTTGATTTCAGTTATTATCTTTGCACATTAGGGTTTGCTAGCCATTTTAAATTAACATACAGTCTTGTCATGCAATCCTATTATCATACATCTAACAGTTAATATTTGCGAAAATTAAAATGCGAGAAATAAAACTACGCTATTACAAGGCTTCAGGGAGGGGGATTAATTACATAACCAAAAACCCGTAAAAACGATAAATAAACGAAAAATCCTAATTAAACTATTACATACCATGAGCAGTTACATTAATATCGTAAAAATAAATAAACGCGCGCGATAGATCAAAACAAGAGAAATTAGGGTTTTGACCCGTCTAAACCTAATTAAAAGAAAAATCATATTTTTGTTGTTTTTGATTATTTGAGAAAATAAGGTTAAATTGGATGAATAAAAAACCTAATGACAAATTAGTTTTATTTAAGAAAATAATTAAATTAACTATTTTTTGTGTTTTGGTTATTTTGTGAAAAGAAATAAAAATTAAATCAAGAACAAACCTGATTTTCTAATTGATTTTAAATTATTTACAAAAAGTTAGAATTACCCTAAAATTAAATCTAACTAATATTTAATTAAATTTGATAAAAAAAATAAAAATAAAAAACCTAAATCTAAATTGGTGAAGTTGATTTTATGATTTTTTATAAAAAAAGAAATTAATTTGTGTTAGAAAATGGTTAAACAAAATAAATTAAATAAAAGAAAAAAAATAGAAAAGAAATTAGAATGGGCCTAGTGTTTAAGCAAAAAAGAGGGGGGTCTGAATTGCAAATTCAATCCCAAATGCGCCTAGCCCAAGTTGACTTTCCAGATCCTGTGTTGCAAGCTTGACTAGGCCTATGGTGGACCTCCAAAGGATGGCCCTTGGATCTAGCTTGTTGATGACCTGGATGATGAGATATTGATGATGCACGGTGGATGCCTTGGATGCTTGTACACCTGATCATGTAAAAGAAAGTAATAGAAAGCAAGTTTGGGGACCTGGGGATCGAACCCAGGCCCTTTGGCATTTTCCATTGCACGTTGACCATCTGAGCTAGCTTGCTTATTTGTACAAAGGACAATAAACAAACATTATATTGGAAAAACAAAATAATATATCAAAACGCGCGAAATTTTGAATGGGCCAGTCAGCGCCTGCCACGCAACCCTTCTTCTTCCTCCCTCCGTTGGTAAAAGTTTAGCAACTTTTACCTACGGACAAAGGGTGTAGGTATAACCCTGGGCTATTCCAAAACCTTATCCCTGCATGATAAATCAATACCAGTGGTACCAATTAACTCGTTGCAACCTCACGAGCATCATGGTACCACTCTCCATGGCTAATTGTTCCTGCACGCAAAACCCCTAAAAATGAAACTAAAACCCTAAACATGGCAACTTGCTGTATAGCCAATAAAAATACAATTGGATATTACCATTAGCTTGCAACTGATTCAAGGATCAAGACTATGCAAAGAAATCATGCTACAAATGCCAGAATCGTGATATTCGATTTCAAAAAAGTATGAATATCGTGAGATGCTTACAACGTGTTTTTGGATGTTATGAGGCTTGCTAGTGATTGGAATAGGGTCCTTGGATGTCCAGCAAACGAATGGTGTGCCTGGAATGGCTTGAGGAAGCCTGGAACTAAGAAATCAGATTACAACTTTCCTTTGAAATTTATTCTTCTCCTTTCACGCCTCCAATCTCCATGCTTTTGGTCTGCACATCTTCTATATGTACCCTAGAACGAATTAGGGTTACAAACTTGTTTCAAATCTTCCTCAATTAAGATCATTGATTCAAGATTTGATCATTATGCAAATATTTCCAAATCAAGTCAAATCCAATCTTTTTGTGTCCAAATAAAGCTTGCACGATTTGATTCTCTTTCCAGCTGTATAAGAGGCCTAAACATGCACAAAATCTCAAGCTTTGATTAGTTTTGATATTTTCATGATTTTATTTTGATTTAATTGAAATAAAAATCAAAATAAATGACAAAAATAAAATAAAGACAAGTGTGAGAGATCATGGGTCGTGGGTCATGTTACAAACTTAATTCAAGCATAAAAAGTTGGGGCCCTTTTACAAAAATTGCAATTTTGGCCACTTTTGACTTTTGGCAATTTTGCAAAAAGGGTCAACTTTGCCAATGCATAACTCCTTCAATTTTGACCCTAGAGATGTGTTCTAGGACTTTTTAGAAAGCTTAAGATGTCCTCTAAGCAACCTTTTTGGTCTCATCTCAATTGAGTCTTCCATGTTCATGTATAAATCTTTGACAAAAAAGGTGTTTTTGTTGACTTTTCAAAATGACCTATAATATCCAAATTTATATCTTCTTGTGAGTGCATATTTTGAACCTGGGAGATGAAGATGAATTGTATGGGATTGCATCCTCTTCAAAATGAGCTTTGGATGGGTCATTTTTGATAAAGTATTAGAAAGTTATGCTTGGTCAAAGTTGAGTTGACTTTTCCTACAAAACCCTAATTTAGCAACTTTTGGATTTTGATGAATTGTGAGAAATCCTTGAGGAATCATGGTCAACCCTTGATCAAATGATGAATAATACTTCAAAATGAGGATGTTGACCAAAAATCTTGAAGTTTGACTGTATGTGGGCCACAGTTGACTTTTGCCCTAGCACAATCGATTTTCCAGCCTTTGAGCAATTGACGGAGTAAACTTCCTCTACAAGGCTTGAAACTTGACATGGATGATCTTGAGAACATATTAGGACAATGGTGAGCATTTGGGATCCTTTGGACTCAAACATCTTGATGCAAACTGAAACCCTAATTTGAGGTAGACTGCCTTAGGAGAGGTTTGTCTGGTCAACCCTTGGACTTCCTTGAGAAATTTGAGGACCTCACTTGAAATGTACTGAAAAATATGGGAGGGCAAATTTTGGGGTACAACATGAACGATGTACATGTGTTCTTTCAAATCCTAAACACTGGATTTATAAGTAAGATAATCCCTAGTCAACCCCTTTGAGCCAAAGAAGTAGAAGTTTTTCTTTTTTACACAAATTGAAACCTTCAATCAAAACCTGGGGCAGGGTAGTCTCTCAGTTAATTCAAATGCGCGTTCAAATCGCAAACTCTCATCTCATAATACAACAAGGGACATCAAAAACATTCCTTTGGAATCAAAAGACAGTGATGGTTCCCTACCGAATAGGAAGTCATTATCTCCCAATAAAAAAGCCCACCAAGTCAAAACCTACGAAGGAGACTTAAGAAAAACTGGGGCATCCCGCTGACTGTAATCTCAAAACAAGAACAGTCAGACAAAAACCAGGGATAATAAATAAAAAGAAATAGGTCACTAAAAATCCTCAACAACATGAAAAATGTTACAAAAATGTATGCCTTCCGACAAACTTAACTTGTCTGAACCATCACCAAGACGTCACTCCAGACTCAATTGGAGTTCGAACGCACAATTAACTGACTTTAGGACTGAAGAACATCACGAAGAGCGGGTGGGTACAAATACACTTTGAGCCTTTATCCTTTATTTCTTAAATCGTGAACCAAGCCACGCGATACCCTTCAAAAGTCCTAATTGAAGCATGGGTTAGTTCGAAAGCATACTGTTACAAAAGGTATCCTGACTCCTGTAAGGCTTTACTCAAAATCATGAGTTGAATTTTTCTTACAAAATTTCTTTACTTGCTAAAACACATTTTCAAAACTTCAAGACAAGCATAAACTTTGCATTATTTGAATATCGCTGTTTGCATATGGCTATTTGTTTGACAGCAGAGAAATTCACACAACGAACACCCGCTGAATGACATCTCTCTCGGTGAACAAAATCACTTCAAGTATGATGACACTTCCAATGACAAATCTCCTAAGAAAAAAGACACGGCATGACATGTCACTATCCAGCACACCTAGGTCAGTCCAGTCAAGATTCCAAGAAATATCTCAAGAAATGCTGAATAACCAGGGGCAGGTCTCCATCTCCATCACTTGGGGCATTGAACGCAAATCCCGATAGAGGGTTACTTACAATCAAACATTTCCTGGCAGTGTCACAAACACTTGCTACTAGGGGAAGTGATAAATCTCCCCAAAATCCTTCTCATAGGCTGACTCCCAGCCAGAGTTTCAATCTCTGAAAACTTCTCACCAGCTGAGCCAACCTCAAGAATTCTCAATGATTTCCCTAGTGAAGAATATACCTCTCCAACAGACCGACAACATGGTTTATTTCCCCCAACAAACTACAGATTCCCCAACTTAAGTTTACCTCTCTGACTACTACAAATAAAAGAACCACAACTCCTCTTCCCTAGTAGACTACTCTACAATCCCCAGCAAGTTATTGTGAAGCCTGGACCCGACCAGATATCAGTTCAACTTTGACTCCCCAGTAGAGTAACGGACAACCGAGACTCCTGAACTCTTTTCCCCAAATAGGAATCATCACTCTCTACAGAGTTTTCGACATTCCCAGCGGAATTCTCCTCAAACAACAAAACATGAATCCCCGGTAGAAACATTCTAAGCAAAATTTGAAGACGCACCTACTCTTCGACAACAGTCCGAGATTTAATGATTCCCAGCATTTGTCAAGGATTTATTTTCCCAGACAAAGATACACTTTAATAACATTTCACATTTCATACATCCTAGTTACATACATGACAAGTGCATACGAAAAAATATCATTTATTTTGAGAACATCATTGCACCATGCATTTCATACGTCATGACATTGCATACGGTTAACGTTTTACCTTTTCAGGAAAAGGTTAATCAACAGATGGCTATCGTCAATAATTTTCAAAAGGTCAGAGATTAATACCTGTAACAAGTCATGGAAATTATCTACACGACCAGCTGAGGCAACCCTACCCAGGTTCCTTCTCAAATTCCAGATGAAGTTTAACATGGACTCATCATGAAACAACCCTACCCAGGTTCCTTCTCATTTCTAGATGCAGTTTTACACAGACTCTTCATGAAGCAACCCTACCCAGGTTCCTTCTCATTTCCAGATGCAGTTTTACACGGACTCATCATGAAGCAACCCCACCCAGGTTCCTTCTCAAAAAATTCCAGATGAAGTTTAACACAGACTCATCATAAAGCAACCCTACCCAGGTTCCTTCTCATTTCCAGATGCAGTTTTACACTGACTCATCATGAACCAACCCTACCCAGGTTCCTTCTCAAAAAAATTCCAGATGAAGTTTAACACGGAATCATCATGAACTAATCCTATCCAGGTTCCTTCTCAGATAATTCCATATGCAGTTTTACACTGACTCATCATGAAGCAACCCTACCCAGGTTCTTTCTCAGAAAATTCCAGATGAAGTTTAACACAGACTCATCATGAAGTAATCCTACCCAGGTTCCTTCTCAGACAATTTCAGATGCAGTCTTACACAGACTCATCATGAATCAACCCTACCCAGGTTCCTTCTTAGAAAATTCCAGATGAAGATTAACACGGACCCATCATGAAGTAATCCTACCCAGGTTCCTTCTCAGAAAATTTCAGATGAAGTTTAACATGGACTCATCATCAAGCAACCCTACACAGGTTCCTTCTCTTTCCAAGAAGAAGCTTTACACGGACTCATCATAAAGCAATCCTACCCAGGTTCCTTCCCATACATTTTCAGATGAAGTTTTACACGGACTCATCATGAAGCAACCCTACACAGGTTCCTTCTCTTTCTCATATGAATTTTTACACGGACTCATCATGAAGCAGCCCTACACAGGCCCATCATAAATTGAAGAGTATCCAAGACCTCTACTAGTTCAACTTAAATCTCTCAACAGTTTATTCTGATTCTTTCCGGTAGACATTTTCTATGGTTCAGATAAATCGCTCCTATATTTATTCTGATTCTTCTCTAGACCCCTACTGGTTCAGTTTAAATCTCGCAATGATTTATTCTGATTCTTTCTCGCGGACATCTTCTCTGGTTCAGATAAATCGCTCCATGATTTATTCTGATTCTTTTCCAGACCCCTGCCGGTTCAGTTTAAATCTCTCAATGGTTTATCCTGATTCTTCCCCAGTAGACACTTTCTCTGGTTCAAATAAATCACTCCAAGATTTATTTTGATTCTCTCCAATTAAAAAATATCCAAGACCTCTTTTGGTTCAGTTTAAACCTCTCAACAGTTTATCCAGATTCTTTCCAAATATGACACTTTCTCTGGTTCAGATAAATCGCTCCAAAGATTTATCCCGATTCTTTCCAGTAAAAGATTATTCAAGACTTCTGCTAGGTTCAGTTTCAAATCGACCAAAGGTTTATTCTGATTCCTTACCCAGCTGAAATCAAGCTTAGACTTAGTCTAATTTTCTATCAACAGCCACCTTTGGATGGCATCTGTAAGCCCATCTCCGCCAACTCTCCATCGTTTCTCAAAATGACATCTTTAAGCCCATTCCTTACACCTCAACCACAATATCATCGAAGCACAAATTTCTGGGCACTCTAGTGTTCAATCATCTTCCACCTTCAAGTCACGAATGACAGATACGTCAATCTAACTCTTCAGGTTTAAGAAGATTGAATAGGGGCAGCTGTTGTACGCCAAAATTTGCCCTCTCGTTTCTCAAAAGATCATCCTGAACCCTCAGGTTTGCTTCTATCAAGTTTCAAGTCTTGGATTACAATTTTCCAAGAAAGTCATTCACAAGGGCAAAACGGTCAAAATCACACTAAAAAGTCAAACTTTGACTTTTTGATCAAAATCAAATTTCAATAATTATATTTCATCAAGACATGAAATTGGTTCATTAAAAAATCATAAGTCAGAAATTACTTTGAAAAAATCAAAATGTCTAAACATTTAGAAGATTTTCTAAGTGTTAAGAGAATATGATACTTCAGAACTTCTGGGCCAGCCTTCACGCGAGTGCAATCAGAATTTGCAAACATGGTTCAGAATATGACTCATCAATCAGAACGTATGGAAACTATGTCCTTCAATCAGAACGTGACTCATCAGCATATGAAGGCTATGTTTTGTGCTTCAATCAGAGCCTCACCCTTCGAATCTCACTTTGGTCTTCTGCGATCAGAACATCACCAAATTCCAAAACCTCGTTTGTGTAACCTGCTGCAATGTTGTCGTACAGTCCTGCCACCAGCTGCCACAATACTCCAAGGTGTTGTTGATCCAGTCCACGCCTGCGTTTTTCTCAAATCCCATAATTGCACCAAATTAGCATGCAAATACTGTGTTTAAAAAGCAATGGAACAGTATGCCAAAAAGGTTAAAAATTCCATTTGTTTTCCCCCCAAAAACCACAGCAAACCCATCTATAAATAAGTTGCTCCATCACACGTTCAAGGGGTTGGCTTTTGGAGAGAGAGAGAATTATCAAACAGAGAAAAGGAAACAGTAAAAACTTTCGCAAATCCTAAGCAAAACTTTTGTTCTTGCCTTTGAATCAAAGAACATAACCACTGTTCTGTTGCTCTCACTGACTCCAGAATATCTGAAGGCAGCAGATCAAGTTCCAAGCACACGCTCCAGATTCAAGGTAAGTCTTTCTGACTTTGCATCTTTTCATTCAGAACATCATTAAAAATGTAAATATCATAGTATTGATGTTGTCCATATCATTGCATAAGTAGAAAAAACCATGGACCAAAATTTCTTGAATAAAGTTAGGCTCAGAATTAGAACTAGAAATTCTATAAACTGTTGTGCTTTTATCCTTTTGATTTGCTATTAAGAACTGAATAAATTGTTGATATGCTGATTAATATGAGGAAAGAGTTGAAATGTAACATAGAAATTCTGAGTTTCTCTTCACTATTTTAACACGAAAACTTCTAGGATTTCTTATTGTTTCAACACAGAACTTCAGATTTTCACCCACTATTTAACACAACACAGAACTTCAGATTTTCACTCATTGTTTAGCACAACACAGAACTTATGAGCTCTTCTCACTGTTTTAACACACCAGAATTCCTAGGTTTTTGCACTGTTATGATACGGTAACAGAACTTCTGACTTTTTACTCACTGATAACACGACACAGAACTTCTAACTTTTCACCCACTGTTTAATATGACACAACTTCTGACATTTTGCTCACTGTCTAAACACCACTCAGAACCTCTGTTTTCTTTCCCTCTAACGTTTCTTGCAGGACCTTAGAGTGTATCAATCCAGAACTTCTGATTCCCACTGACGTTTCTTTCTGAGTCACAACACGCCTGGCATCAGAACTTTTGATCCCTTTTGTTTTGCTTGCTGCAACACGCTGATCCTATCTCTCATTATTTTCACTTTTTTATCATTTTCAATATCAATACTCTTTTTATTAATATAAAAAAGACATAAAAATATTTCCTTTTTATTAATTAATTTATTGCTTTTTTTATTCATTAAGATAAAAAAACCACTTTCAAAACAAGTCCTTTTTCTTCTTATATTATACATTTCAATATGGTTGTAATAGTTAAATAGGATTTAAATTCTTGCAACCCCCCATTTGTAAATTTGTACCCCGTCCCTAAATGATGTAATAGCATAGGACCTTTACATTTCTGCAATTTATTGTTTTCAAGTATAAATGCTAGTAATTAGGGTGTGTATGGCAAGACATAAAATCAATAAATAACCCTAATCAAGACAAAATGCAGGTAAATCAAACACACTTACACACTAGCACCCCTAGGGTAATCCTGCTTTGTTGCCTTTCGAAAAATGGTCATGTCCCTCGAATATGGGCGTTTTAGCAAAGGTCCTGCTTTGTTGCCTTTGGTAAATGATCTAGTCCCTAAAATGACCTTGCTAAAACGTCCCATAGGTTGCCTTCTATGACTATACAAATGTCCCGCGCATGTCCCTTCACATTCAATGACGGGGATTCTTACCAAAACAATGGTAAGATAGCAACATCTAAAGGAGGAGGAAAAGAACATCTAAGACCTTTTGAGTAGGTAGATTCGCTCCTAGTTGCTCGCTTGCTCACAACAAAATCATTTTATACACCAACACACTCATTTGAAACATTTTCAAAAGACAAACACTTTGTACGCGTTCTTATAGAAACAAGAGCCATTACAAAGAAGGCACCTTTTCAAAATCACTTTCAAAAACACATTCCACAAACACCTCTTTGAACTATTTTTGAAACAACACTTTCTACGCGTTCTTATAAAAACGAGAACCATTACAAAGACATTTTCAAAATACTTTTAAAACCCACATCACAAGCACATTCAAACAAAAGCAAGTGATCTAGAAAGCAACTAAGAGCCCATAGATAACTACGGATGAAAAGGGTGCTAATACCTTCCCTTTTCATAACCTACCCCCCAAACTCAAGAAAACATCTCTAAAGATCTTTCCTGTTCTTTTCAGCCTTTCCTTATTGGATAAAACAAAAAGTCGGTGGCGACTCTTGCTATTCGCACAATTGCGATCGAACGCAAAACCACCAAGTCAGTTCTCCCACCGCGTTACACCTTCCAACAAACTTAACTTATCTGAACCATCACCAAAACATCGTTCCATACTCAATTGGAGTTCAAATGCACAATTAACTGAGTTTAGAACTGAAGAGCATCACGAAGAACGAGTGGGTACAAATATACTTTGAGCCTTACCCTTTGTTTATTAAACCGTGAACCAAGCCACGTTACAACCCTTCAAAAGTCCTAATTGAAGCATGGGTTAGTTCGAAAACATATTGTTAAAAAAGGTATCCTGACTCCTGTAAGGCTTACTCCAAATTTTGAGCCGAATTCATATTCTTACAAAATTATTTTATATGCTAAAATGAATTTTCAAAAACTTCAATACAAGCATAAACTTTGCATTATCTAAATACCTCTGTTTTCATATTGCTAATTATTTGACAACAGGAGAATTCACACGACGAATATCCAACGGACAAAAACTCTTTCAACGAACAAAGTCACTTCAAATGGGATGACACTTCCAATGACAAATCTCCTATAAAGCAAAGAGGCATGACATACCACTGTCCAAACCATCTAGGGCAGTCCAATCAAGATTCCATGAAATCTCTCAAGAAATGCTGAACAACCAGGGGCAGATCTCCATCTGAATCACTTGGGACATTGGACATGAGTTCCAGCAATGAATCGTGTACGAACAAACAAACATCTTCCTGGCAGTGCCACAAAAACTTGATACTAGGGGCAATGACAGGTTTCCCATAAAGTCCTTTTCAATGGATGACCCCCAGTCAAGTCCCTACAAAGTTGGATCAAGATAACTCTCATCCAGAGTTTCAATCTCTGGAAAACCTTCTTCCCAGCTGATTTGGTCTCAAGAGAATCCTCGAGGAGTCCTGCTTAAGAAAAACGCTTCTCCAGCAAATTGGCAATATGGTTTATTTCCCCAACAAACTACAAATTCCCCAGCTTGAGTTTTCCTCTCCGACTGCTACAAATCAAGGGACCACAACCCCTCTTCCTCAGTAGACTGCTATACAATCCCCAACAAGTTACTATAAATCCTGGACCCGACCAGATATCAGTTTAACTTTATCCGTTCAAGCAAGTTACTGTAAAGCCTGAACACGACCAGATATCGGTTCAACTTTATTCTTTCAAGCAAGTTACTATGAAGCCTGGAAACCGACCAGATAATAGTTAACTTCAATAAGTTGTTGTGAAGCCTGGAATTTGACCAGATAACGATTGACTTCATTCTCTCAGGAATTTGTTGTGAAGCCTGGAAACCGACCAGATAACAACTAAATTCAGTAAGTTACTGCAAAGCCTGGAAACTGACCAGATAACAGTTAACTTCAGTAAGTTGTTGTGAAGCCTGGAATTCGACCAGATAACAATTAACTTCATTTTCTCAAAAAAAATTGTGAAGATTGGAATCCGACCATATAACAATTAAATTCAAAATTTATTGTGAAGCCTGGAATCCGACCAGATAAAAATTAAATTCAGTAAGTTACTGCAAATCCTGGAAATTGACCAGATAACAGTTAACTTCAGTAAGTTGTTGCGAAGTCTGGAATTCGACCAGATAACAATTAACTTCATTTTAAAAATTTGTTGTGAAGCCTGAAATTCGTCTATATAATAATTAAATTCAGTAAGTTACTGCAAAGCCTGGAAACCGACCAGATAACAGTTAACTTCAGTAAGTTGCTGTGAAGCCTAGAGTTCGACCAGATAACAGTTTAACTTCACTCTCCCAAGTAATTTTCTGCGAAGCCTGGAATCCGACTAGATAACAATTAATTTAATCTTCCCTAACAAGTCGCTGCGAAACCTGGAATACGACCAGATAATAGTCAACTTCATTACCCTCAACAAATTGCTTCCAAACCTGGATTTTGACCAGATAAAAGCTAACTTTCCTTTCTCTTCCACCAAGAGATAACTCCACAGTAGAGCAACGAACAACTAATAATCCTAAACTCATTTCCCCAAGCAGAAATCGACATTCTCCACAAAGATTTCTCAAGCCAAAATTAATATTCCCCAGCAGAATCATCCTAAAACAAGGTCTGAAGAGGAACATACTCTTCGCCCACGGCAGTGGTCCGGGATTTCATTTCCCAAGGATCCCCAACATTTGTCAGGGATTTATTTTCCAAGACAAAGTTACATTTCAATAACATTTCACATCCCATTTACATGCATGATAAATACATACAACATAATCTCATTTATTTTGAGAAACATCATTGTGCCATGCATTTCATACATCATGACATTGCATGCAGCAAACTCTTTACCTTTTCAGGAACGGTCAAACAACAGATGACTACCGTCAACAATTTTCAATAGTGCCAGATTAATACCTGTAACAAGATAGGATAATTATCTGTGGACGATCGATTGTAGATTAATGCCTGTAATAAGCTAGGACAACTATCTACACGACCAAATGAAGTAACCCTACCCAAGTTCCTTCTCATTCCAGATGAATTTTTACACTGACTCATCATGAAGCAACCCTACCCAGGTTCCTTCTCATTCCAGATGAAGTTTTACGCAGACTCATCATGAAGCAACCCTGCCCAGGTTCTTTCTCCTTTCCAGATGAAGTTTTACACTGACTCATCCTGAAGCAGCCCTACCCAGGTTCCTTCTCTTAAATCCTAGATTAAGCTTCACATGGATTCATCTTGAAACAGCCCTACACAGGCCCATCATAAATTGAAGAATATCTAAGTCCTCTTCTGGTTAGATTCATTTCTTCCAGTTAATAACAGGCGAACAAATACCTCTTCTGGTTAGATTCATTTCTTCCAGTTAATAACAGGAGACCAAAGACCTCTTTTAGTTAGATTCATTTCTTCCAGTTAATAACAGGCGACCAAAGACCTCTTCTGGTTAGATTCATATCTTCCAGTTAATAATAGGAAACCAAAGACCTCTTCTGGTTAGATTCATTTCTTCCAATTAGATAGGTGAATGAAGACCTCTTCTAGTTAGATTTATCTCTTCCAGTTAAAAACAAGCAAATGCCATCTACTATTTCAGTATAAATCGACCAAAAGATTTATCCTGATGCCTTCCCCAATCACTCTGGATAGCATCTATAAGCCCATCTCCAACAATTTTCCTCCATTTCTCCAAATGGAATCTTTAAGCTCATTCCCTACATAATCAACCACCACATCATCGAGTGCAAAATTTTGGGCACTTTAGTGTTCAATCATCTTCCACCTTCAAGTCACGAATGGTGGGCTCGCCAATCTAACTCTTCAGGTTTAAGAAGATTGAACAGGGGCAGCTGTTGTACCCCAAAATTTTCCCTCTCATTTCTCAAGATTTTTCTCATAAGATCTTCCATGACTCAAGTTTGCAGTACTGATACATCAATTTGGGCTTGGAATTGGCACAAGGGTAAACTGGTCAAAATGCACACTGAGAAATCAAACTTTGACTTTTGGATCAAAATCAAGTTTCAAGAATCACATTTCATCAAGATATGTTAGAATATGAAGTTGGTTCACCAAGAAAATCAAAAGTCAAAATTACTTTGGAAAAGTCAAAGTTCTAAACATTTAGAAATTTTTCTAAGTGTTAAGAAAAGATGATAAGTTCATAACTTCTGGCCAGATTTTCATCATGATGCAAGATGATTCAGGAAGAATTTCTGACACGAGAGTTGTAGATCTCAATGAGATATAAAACATTGTAGAACATAACTTCTCCTAGAAATGCTGGGATTTCAAGTTATAAATCCTTGAAGGCACATCCATGAAGCTAAAACACTTTGTAAATTCTGAGCATTTTCAAGTCAGAATTTGGTTAGAACTTCTGGGACAATTTTTACGTAGGAATAATCAAAGTTTGAAAAAGTGATTCAAAAAGGATTTGCAAAGCATGTTACAAGCTTTATGAAAAGTTTGAGAACTCCTTCAGATTATGCTGGAGCAGAGAGAATCGAAGATCAGAAGTTGGACATTTGTTCTAAGTTACGTTTATGCTGAACTTCTGATCCAGATTCAAGCTTGCTGCACAACTCATGTTACAGGCTTTCTTTCTTGTTAAATCTCATCATCATTTAATGCTTACACCAACTTTTGAGTCTTTATCCAAAGGATCTTCCCACGTGTGGCTTAAAAGTACTACTGTTGTCCTTGAAAAGAAAACTTTTGTACAAAGTTTGTTTTAAGCCCATGCTTCACTTTTCTTCTGAGTGTACTTCCTCCACAAATCATGCTTACAAATTCAGATTAAGTGTGCTTAAAGCTATTAACCACTCTACTTTGCCTTGAAACCAAGCTTGTCTAAACTTGTTTCAAAAACAAGTCAACGAGCCATAACACATGATGGTTGTACTCTTAAACTCTCCAAGCTTCTAAATCTTTTGCCTATAAATTAACATCATTTGCAAACTAAATGAGGGGGGGAGACATTGGAAAAAAAGCCTTGAAACCTTGCTGAAAATTCCAAGAACCTGAAACTGCGACACAAATACAAAACCTGTCAGTTTCTGGTTTTTTCATCCAAACTCTAATTTTCCTTGTGCGTTTCTTGGCCAAATCACCCACACAGTTTCTGATATACACTTAGAAGTTGTTCCAACTTCTATTTTCAGACTGTAATACAATCTCCACCAACCTCCACTTCAAAAATAAAAAACTTTGCTTCTTGGCTGCTCCAGAACTTCCCAGCCATCCATAACTCAAGTTGAAGGTTTCTTTAGCTTTCTGAGAACTTGAGGAAGCTGACCAAAACATCACATCAGTCTGAACCAGGCTTTAATTCACAGAACAACTTCCAACTGCAAGGTAAGTTTCTTCTGACTTCTATCTTATTACTTAGGTATTGCCAGACTTGTATTTCCAAAGATATAATGTAGATATCATGGCTCTGATTCTGTACATATTTATACATTTTATTTATGTGGCCTAAGTACAGATAATTTCATATTAGAACTTCTTGAGGAAATTAGGGTTCAAAATTAGGATCAGCAAAATTAATGCTTGTTTCTGGCTTACAGTTTTTGATGCTTTGTATTTCTGAAACCATGATGAAATCTGCCATAACTGCTATATTTTCATTTTCCATTTTTGTTGAGAAATGACTAAGTTGCAGATGTTCTGGTTGGCGCGAAGAAGATGAAGTTCATCATCAGATTTTACTTTGTAATATATGTTTATGATTTTGTTTATAATACCAGATGTATAGCCACCCCAGTGGTAGAGAGTGAGAGCATAAGGCATTAGTGTTAAAGGTCCTGAGTTCTAGCCCCAGAAACACTTTTTTATGTTTATTCCTTGATATTTTTCCCCATTATTTGTCAAACAATATTCCTATACCAGAACTTCTAGATAAACTCCCTTCAGTTGTTTGTCAAAACAATGATCCTGGACCAGAACATCTAAATATCCTCATCCAAAAGCATTGACACCTCACTTACCCATTACCAAAACTTCTAGCTTGCCAGCAACACTAGAACTCCTAGGTTTCCAACTGCATTAGAACTTCTAGACTCTCTCAACAACCATAACTTCTGACCTTCCAATAACACTAGAACTTCCAGGCTCCCTCAGCAATAAGAACTTCCAACCTTCTAGTAACACTGGAACTTCTAGGTTTCCAGTTGCATTAGAACTTCTAGGATTTCCTTTGTTCCCGGCAACCCAAGAACTTCTGGCTGTCCCTATTTCTGCTAACATTTTCTTTCTGATTTGCAGCACACCAGAGTCAGAACTTTTGCTCCTTATTTCTATCCTTTCAGCAATGCGCTGACTCTGATTCTTTTTCTTCTCTTATTATTTTTATTGTCACTTTTTATTTTCATTAATCAAAAAACACCAAAAATATTTTATATATATTTTACTTTATTTCTTTTAAAACAAAAAGACTAAAAATATTTTCTTAAGCAAATTTATTTCTTCTCTTAACCAAAAACAAAACAAATTATTTTATATTTCAATTCTTGTATATTATTTCGATATGGTTGTAATAGATAATTAGAATTTTAATTTCTTGCAACCCCAATTTGTAAGTTTGTACACCCCATTCCCCAAGTGATTGTAATAGCGTAAAATATTTACTTTCCGCAATTTATCGCTTTCCTATAAATGTTAGTAATTATGATTTGTATGGGAAGATAAAATAAATCTTAGGAAACATTAATCCAAGATAAACCAAGCATGAAATACAAACACTTGGACACTTGCATCTCTAGGGTTAACTCCACTTGTTGCCTTATGAAAATGGTCATGTTATGCATGTGAGATGTCTTAGCAAAAAAAATCAAATACAAGATCATAGTCCCTCGATGACGCTACGAATATTTCCTTATAAATGATCTTAGTCTCTCAAGAGAAATACTAAGATATCTCACAACATTGCTATCATGTCTATACGATGACCCACACCCGTCCCTTTACATCCAAAGATGGGGCCTCTTACCAAATCAATGGCAAGATAGCAACATCTAAAGGAGGAGGAAAAGAACACTAAAGACCTTTGAGTAGGTAGGTTGCTCCTAATTGCTCGCTTGCTCACAACCAAAACATTTTATACACCAACATTTTCATTTCGAAATATTTTCAAAAGTCCAACACTTTGTATACATTCTTATAGAGACGAGAATCATTACAAAGTTTGCCTAAACGAAGGCGCTTTTCAAAAATACTTTCAAAACCCACCACAAAGCACACTTTCAAACAAAAGCAATGATCTAGCAAGCAACTAAGAGCCTATAGATAACTATGGATGAAAAGGGTGATAACACCTTCCCTTTTCATAATCTACCCCCCGAACTCAAGAAAATAATCTCAAAGGTCTTTCCTGTTCTTTTCACCCTTTTCTTAATTGGATAAAAGAAAATTCGGTGGCGACTCTTGCTATCCACAACAATTGTGATCAAACGCAAAACATACCAAGTCAGTTCTCCCACCGTGTTACACACACCATACTCCATATCACATTTTTTAAATCCTTGAAGCTTGAAAAATGAATCAATTTTCATATTCCAAGCTCTTGGAGCTTGTGTAAGCCCATACAAAGCTTTATGGTGCTTGTACATCATTCCTTCCTGATTCTTTTTCACAAATCCACGAGGTTGTGACACATAGACTTCCTCTTGCAAATCACCATTCATAAAATCTTATTTCCCATCTAAATGTATCAGATTCCAATTCATATTTGCAGCTATATCAATCACCAGTCTGATTGTTTTAGGTCTAGTTACAGGTGCAAACACTTTAAAGTAGTCTAAACCAGATTTTTGTAGAAATCCTCTAGCTACTAACCTTGCTTTATGCTTGGCAATTGACCTATATGGCTTCAGTTTTATCTTGAAAACCCACTCACACTAATGGCTTTCTTGTTCTTTGGCAAAGAATTCAATTCCCATGTCTTGTTTCTTTCAATAGGCTCAAGTTCTTCCTTCATGGCTTTCACCTAAACCTTTTTCTTAAGAGGCTCATTGATACTGATAGGTTCAAAATATGCTATCATGGCACACTATATGGATTCTCCTTTAGATTTAACCTTAATATCATGCAACAACTTAAAATCTGCAAGTCTCGTTGGTATCTGTCTAAATCTTTGTGGCCTCTAGAACTGCACAAGTTCACCTTCAGAGTCAATTCCACCTTCAGAAGTTAGATTACAACCATAGTTTGGACTACCATCCGAGGTTTGACTACCATCAGAGGCTATACTACCATCAGAGGCTAGACCACCATCAGAGGTTGGACCACCATTAGAGTCTGCAACACCATCAAAGTTTGAATTACCTTCAGAGTCTGAGTCACCTTTAGAGTTTGAATCACTTTCAGAGTCTAACTCACCTTCAGAGTCTGAGTCACCTTCAGAGTCTGAGTCACCTTCAGGGGAAAATTCTCCTTCAAAGACATCTTCAAAAATACCTTTAACTCCAAAAGCAGGATCATACTTATCCCAATCTCATATTTCTTATTCTTTCACTATCACACCTATTTTGACATCAACTCTATTTGTAATTGGGAAATAGAGTTCATATACACCTATAAAATGCTAACTTATAAGCAACAAGACATTACTTCTGTCATCCAATTTCCTTCTAGTAGAATTGGGTACATGTTTGTAATAAACAGAACCAAACACCTTTAGATGGCTCACACTTTGCTTTCTTCCAGTCCATTTATCTAAAGGAACTATTTTCTTTAACTTCTTAGTTGGACATATGTTGAGCACATAAGCTGCAGTAGCAAAAACTTTACCCCAGAATGTGTGAGGCATATTATTTTCTTTCAACATGCTTCTGGTCGGTCATGTCAAATAGAGTTTTGTTTCTTCTTTCAGCAAAACCATTATGTTGTGGAATGTATGGAGCTGTCACCTCATGATCAATAAAAAAATTCTCCTTATATAACTTCTTGAACTCTCTATATTTGAACTCACATCCACCATCAATTATGAGAATCTTCAACCTTTGTCCACTCTAATTTTTCAGCCTTCACTTTGAAATTATTGAACTCCGCAAACACCCCATGTTTGAACTTTATCAGTGTTACCATGTCATTCTGGTGAACTCATCCATAAATGACACAATATTTTTTTCCTACAAGTGGAGGTACTTCAAATGAACCACATACATAATAATTCATATCACTCAAAGCATGAGTTACTCTCAGAGGCAATTCTGATGAAAAGGCAACCTTGGTTGCTTACCTTTCATGCATACATCACGTGATTTCTCTAGTTCCACAATCTTAGGAATTCTAAGTACCCGATTATTTAAACTCAGATGCCCCAAGCTTCCTAAGTTAAATTGTCCTAATCTATTATGCCACAACTCACTCTCCTTTGCAACACTTGTTGCACTAAGGCATTGAGTGTCTGCTGTTTCAACATTCACCTTGGAAGTCCTATTTTTTCATAGTTTAAACTGCATAATCATCTTTTGATTATAGTCATACAACTTCAAGATATTGTCCTTCATGGTTATTGAAAAACCTTTTTCAATAAGCTGACTTACACTCATCCTATTTCTCTTCATGCTAGGAACATACCATACATCCTTGATCATAGCAGCTTTTTCATTTTGCAACTTCACTCTGACATTTCCCATTCCTTCAGGATTTAGATACTTATCATTAGCGCATCTGATCTTGGTATTTCTACTAGAGTCAAAATTAACAAATCATTGCTTGTTTCCTGTTAGGTGATTTGAGCATCTAGTGTCAACATACCACCAGTGTGCCATGCTTTCACCTTTATTCTCAAATGCCATCAACAACACGTGTTCATCCTCTAATTCTCCTGTAGCTATATTGGCTTCTTCACACTTGTTTCCTTTATTTGACCAGCAATTAGAGGCAAAGTGGCCAAATTTGTTACAATTTTAGCACTGAACTTTTCTCTTATCAATTTTCTCATTTCCCTTCTGAACATTCTTCCTTCTCTTATGAAGACGAAGGTTCTGACTTATGAACATTCTTTTTCTTGTTTTATAGCCACACTTGCTTCTTGTTCTTCTTAATAAAAGAAGCCTTCAGAGCCTGCTCAGACTCCCTTTTAGAGTTTCTTTCAGTCAGACGCAACTCTTGTGCCTCTAAACTACTCTAAAATTCTTAAATTCTCT